>CM022303.1:63708823-64364460 GCA_011799875.1 Thinopyrum elongatum
AGATCATCCCCTAGAAGTGCAGGTCATCGGATCATAATATCTTCACCATGGCGTCTATAAAAGATTTCAATTCCACAAAAAATCAAACCAACAAAAAATGTTTGACACACAAACATAAGCTCATCAGATCTACATAACTGAATCTGCGAGGACAGAAAACTCCCTAATCTCATGGCATCGCCAAAAGAACTAAAATAAAGTTATTCTCATAAAATACAATGATCATTAAACGGTAACGAAGAATGTTGGACTGTTGAAGATGTGAAACATCTAATTAAACGGAATGAGGGCCTGCATGCATTTAGTTTGGGTTCATGGAGTTATGGGGATGTACGCTCTTCAACTATTATGGGCCGTATGCTTTAGAAAAGCGTTTAAATGCACCTACATGGCTGACGCCTATGCCTCGCACAGATGTCTGCCTCGCCTTTTTCTTTTTTCTTTTTTCTTCTTATTTATATTTTAAATTATTATATTTGAAAAACATAAATTTTCTTAAAAACATTTGAACACCTTGAATCTAGAAAATGTTAACATGGTATAAATAAAAGTTGGCACAATTATAAAAATGTTGATAGTTTTCAAAAAATATTCATGACAAATTAAAACAGTTTCTGAATTAAAAATGTATGTCAAATTTTGAAAAAAATGTGTATGCAATGTAAAAAAAAGTTCTGCATAGTAGTATAAAATAATGTATCACACCATTGTAACGAAATGTGCTTGACATTTTAAAGAAAAGTTCTTGCATTCCCAATAAATATTGGTGAATTTTTTTTTTATACAATTTAAGAAACATGATCGCGTAGTTTTAGTATTTTCTAAATTATCATTAAAAAAACTTTTTCCACGTGTATTTAAAGAAATGTTGACCGTGTATTGAAAAAAGTGTTCAAAAAATGTATTAAAATAAAATAATGCATCATGCATTTGAGAAATGTTCAGCATGTATCAAAAAAATGTTTTAGGTGTACACTAAAAAATGTATATTTTATACTAAAAACAATTAGACATGTGTTACAAAAAAACAATGAAAACCAACAAATAAAAGAAGATAATAATAATTAAAACAAAGAAAATGAGAGAAATATAACAAACAAATAAAACCTAGGAAAACCAATGAAAACCAAAAGAACAGAAGTATCTATTAGTTTTTTAAAAACCGGTGAATAAATAAAAAAAAGGGAAGAAGAAAGAGAAAAGAAAGAAAAAACCATGAAACCCCGACCCAAACAGTAAAAAACAGACAAAGGAAAACCACTCAGAAAACCGGCCTCAATAGTGAAAATCGGACAAAAAGAAATACAAAGAAGGAAACGATATCATCTGGTGGAGTCAAATTCAGCAGTTCTCGGGTAGATGGTGTTGACCTGGTAGCCTTGGTCCAATGGTAACAGAAGACATAGGGATTTACCCTGGTTCGGGCTCTCTCGAAGAGATAATACCCTACATCTTGTTGATTGTATTGATTTCCAGAGAGTACAAGTTACAGGATGATCTACCACGAGGTCGTGTGTGTATGATGTTTTTGTCAATGGTCCTCACACCTCGGTTGATATAGACACCGGGGGTGCATATGGTTTACACATAGTTCGGTTACATCTAGTGATAATCGTGAGGAGAATGACCTCTACGACTTGGAGTATGCGCCTAGTCTTCGAAAGATATCCACCTTAGCGATCTAGGGCCCGACGAATGCGGCCCATTGGTTGAAACTTGGGGGGGTCGTTGGCCCGGTCCATATGGCCAGGTGGTGATGTGGCAAGCACCCCTTAGTCCAGGACACCATCACCATCTAGGAACAACCATTTGCACATATCACCATCAAGGACAACCGCTTGTAAATGAGGGAAGAATGTCATGGGCCAGGCCTGTCACCCAAATAGAATCAACCAACCATCCAGCCATTACACTGTGACAAAGTGGGTAACTACATAAGGGCCGCGAGAAGGAAACCCAGGAACAACTATCCTCTCTACTAGTGATAAAAACAGAGTACAAACCAGATTAAAAAAAAACGGTGCAAAAACAGATGAAACTGTGTGCTACCCACATTTGTTTTTTTTGTGGAAGCAAAAATGAATACAAAAATGTCATAAATGAATACGGAAAGAATAATACCCAAAGTGGAAACTATGCGAATACGTTGCGGACACGACAACAAAACATGTGTTCACCAGAACTTAAAAACCCCTTAAACCATAGGAAAAACACAAGTAATTTCATGGATTGTTAACAGAAATATAAAATATTATAATGGTTATATTAAGATATGCATTTGTGCATATTTGTTTCAGTTTTGGCAACACAAACACATTTGTGGTAATTAGAAGGAAATGCTCCTTATATAATGTAACACCCCGATAATTAAGCTACAGTAACCTCACCCTAAGGTGCCATGTCATCATGTTTTATTAAGCCAGTTAGCTACTTGATGAAAATCGGAGTCTAATTCAAATTCGAATAACAAGTCAAATTTTTATTTCTTCAAACCACAAAATAAAAATGTTCCGTGGGTTGCAAATATTCACTAACAATTTGTCTTGGAAGAATCAACATTTTTATAAAACGTTTAATTGCCTTGAAACAATTAAAACAGGGCTAAAACAGTATTTAAAATGCTTTTCTAATTTATGAAAAATCCAAATTATTTTAAATTAAATTCCAAATTTGTGTGGCAGCGTCTAAATATTGCATCACTAAGTTTAGGCCAAGTCTAATATATAGCAATTGTGATTTGCTACTGGAAATAAAATAAACAGAAAAGAAAAGGTAGAAGTAATGTAATAATAATAGGTAGAACAAAAGAGAGAACCCTGGGCCTTTTGGCCCAGTTAGCTACAGTGGCGGCCCAGCCCCTGGGAGTCATCCCCTACCCCTATTCACAGAACAGGGGCGTGGCGTTCACCCGCCTATATGACCCCCTCGCCCACTCCGTCGCGCCCCCGAACCCTAGCACGCCCCTTCCCTTTTACCCTTTTCTCCTCCCACGCGCCGCTGCTCTCTTCCCCATCCACACCCGACGCCATCGTCGCCATTCCGCCATCGCACACGCGGCCACCGGCTGCCCCGCACCGCACCGCCGTGTCCAAGAGGGACCGCAGTCGTCGACTACGCCGTCTTCAGCAATGAGTCGACACCGGGGACCCCTGCAGCGACGGGATCGAGGACGTCTTCCACCTTCGGTCGCTGTGGATCTTCGTCGAGGATCATTGTCTTCGAGCCTTCCCCGAGGTCACTGCCCAGCACGTCGTCCTCACTGTGAGCCGCCACGCCCGTTGCGCCCTTCCCCTCTATCTTATTGCCTCTACCCACCGTACCCGTCTTGACCGAGGGCTCTGGCCGCCGCGCTTCGCCGCCACCTCCGTCAGCCATTACTGCTACGCTGTTGCTCCCCCAGCCCGCTACCGACCGCGCCTCTGCGCGTGCGCCTGGCCCCGCGCCAATCGCGCTGCTCTGCTACTGCCCGCTATACCCTGCCACCCGCGATGCTCCCGAGCCGCGCAGCCCCTGCGCACACGCGCCCCACCGTGACCGACCACGCCATCGCCGCCGCGCTCCCGCACCCACAACTGTTGCTGCTGCTCGCGGTACCTGCTGCTGCTTGCCGCTTCGCCGACGCCGCGTCCTGTCGCTCCCTGAAAGGATCGAGAAGAGGTGTCTAGAGGGGGGGGGGGGATTAGACCCTCAACAAAGAAAAGTAGCAGTTTTTAAGTTCTTCAAGTTAAGGTGGAGTTTTAGCACAAGTTTAAACATTCACAATACACTTCAAGCAAGCATGGCAAGAGTATATGAGCAGCGGAAAGTAAAGCATGCAACTTGCAAGAATGTAAAGGGATGGGATTGGAATGTGCAAACGCAATTGGAGACACGGAGATTTTGGCGGGGTTCCGATAGGTGGTGCTATCGTACATCCACGTTGGTGGAGACTTCAATCCACGAAGAGTAACGGTTGCACGAGTCCACGAAGAAGCAACCTTGTCTATCCCACCATGGCCATCGCCCACGGAGGACTTGCCTCACTTGGGTAGATCTTCACGAAGTAGGCGATCTCCTTGCCCTTACAAACTCCTTGGTTCAACTCCACAATCTTGACGGAGGCTCCCAAGTAACACCTAACCAATCTAGGAGACACCACTCTCCAAAAGGTAATAGATGGTGTGTTGATGATGAACTCCTTGCTCTTGTGCTTCAAATGATAGTCTCCCCAACACTCAACTCTCTCTCACAGATTTAGATATGGTGGAAAGATGATTTGAGTGGAAAGCAACTTGGGGAAGGCTAGAGATCAAGATTCTTGTGGTTGGATTGGAATGTCTTGGTCTCAACACATGAGTAGGTGGTTCTCTCTCAGAAAATGTATGCTGGAAGTGTAGGCACGTTCTGATGGCTTTCTCACAAATGGAGAAGGGGGTGGAGGGGTATTTATAGCCTCCACACAAAATCTGACCGTTACACACAATTTACCAAACTCGGTGGGACCGAATAGTGAAACTCGGTCAGACCGATTCAGTTCAAAATGTGAACGTTAGGATTTTCGGTCGGATCGACAAGGTCAACTCGGTGGGACCGATGTGCTAGGGTTAGGGTAAAACCTCATCTCGGTTTGACCGATTACACAAACTCGGTGAGACCGATTTTAGTAATAGGCAAATAGAGAGTTGCCCAAGCAAACTCGGTGGGGCCGACTAATTATTTCGGTGAGACCGAAATAATTGCAGTAGGCAACAGAGAGTTTGTAAGCCCATCTCGGTGAGACGGAGATCCCATCGGTAAGACCGAACTGATTAGGGTTTCTGGCAGTGGCTATGTCAAGTGAACTCGGTGGCGCCGGATAGATCAAATCGGTGGGGCCGAGTTTGACTTTAGGTTTAGGACATATGTGGAAATGAGAAAGTGGTTGAGGGCTTTTGGAGCATATCACTAAGCATTTTGAGCAAGCAAGCCATTAAGCAACACCTCATCCCCTTTTAATAGTATTGACTTTCCTATGGACTCAATGTGATCTTGGATCACTAAAAATGAAAATGTAGAGTCTTGAGCCTTTGCCAATATGTGACCTTAGCATCTTGAAGGGGTTCCACATCCTCTTGTCCTGCCACTCCACTGTTGAACTCATCTGAAATATACTAGATGAAAGTATTAGTCCAACAAGAGATATGTTGACATTAATTACCAAAATCACCCATGGAGCACTTGTGCTTTCAATCTCCCCCTTTTTGGTAATTGATGACAACATACATCAAAGCTTTTAGATAAAGATATGAAGTGTAACAAGTAAAGCTTTGGAAGAACATGCAACATGCATTGGCTCCCCTTACATGTATGCAATCATGTGAAGATAGAATATGATACCATGTGAGTGCATAAGCATGTCAGAGCAAGTAATGAGTTACATGTATCTTGGCTATATGCATCAGAGCAAATGATGTAAAGTGCAGAAAATGTACCTACATGTTCATGAGTCCTTCTTGCAAACAATATGTACATCAGCAAGAGATCCTCATGCACATGGGTGTGATGCATATACTTACCTTGTGGTCTTGAGCTGACTTTGGAAGAGATGAACCTGAGAAAACAGGGTTAGATAACACAGCAACATCTACTAAGCAGAGCAAGAACAGGAAACCACAAGAGTACCAAGACTGGGATGACATGTAGTGAGTAAGTACTTAGTACTCTATTTGGATATTGACATGTCCCCAAGAGATAAAGATGTGCAATGAATTCCAAAGATTTTCTTCCCTCAGATATCTTACTCCCCCTGAATCTGATACTGGATAATGGGAGAAGGTAGGGTAGCAGAAATCAGAGCAAAGAAAGACAGAACAACATACTCAAAGAAACATCTACTAACATGTCTTTCCCCTCTTAAAGACATGTGGCTTCTCTCCTCTTTGAATTACCAGGCATCTGGGATGGCTAAGAAGTCTCCCTTAGATATGGTTGAGCTTTGATGTTCTCTCTCTCTCCCCCTTTGACATCAATTTCCAAGAAGGGATCTTCTGGAGCATGAGTCAAGTAGGTTTGGTCCTAGAGTCACATTACAAAGCATTATGCAATTTCGGATGCTGGTAGAGGACAAGAATCATCGAGTGGATGCTGGAACAGATATGCAGGATGCAAATGGCAAAGTGTTTTTTAGTGATGAAATCGGTAACACCAAATCTTTTTAGTCGGTGGCACCGAGTTGGTTCGGTCTAGCCGAGAAGAAAAGATCGGTGAGGCCGAGTTCAGCATAGAGAAAACTTTTGTCATCTCAGCTCACTAGGCAAATAAGATCTCACAAAGATTGGCAGGGAATTAACTGAAAGATTTGCAAAGAATTAGATGCAGGGAATGCAGAAAATAATCATAGAAAAGAAAAGAAATCTAGATGAAGTTTTTTTTTTGAAAGGGGAATATGTATGCAAGAAACAAATGCAAAATCACAGAAAAACGCAAGAGAGCTTCATCTAGAATTGGTCGGTGACCTCTGTTAGAGTATATTAACGTAGGAGCCATGTGAAGTCACTTGATCATAGGTCATACTCATCGTTTAAGCTCAAAATGGGGTTGCCATTTTTTGTTTAAGCATTTTGATGTATTCACATCTTGTTGAGTTGCTTTAACCCATGTCTTGGGGTAAAGCTTCTCTAAGATGAAATAACATACCTTGGGTGATGGTGTTGATCTTGATCATGTAGTTGAACTTGTGTTGGATGCTCAAGGTTGATGTAGTTCATCAAGAGTTGGGAGCACCACTTGTAGTTTGAGTTCACCTTCTTACATGGGTTAGTCTTGTAAGGAAGAGCACTTGTGTGTCCAAAATGACAATAATGAAACTTGATACCAAATGAAATTTGATATATTGTCAAAGGATATATTGAATGGATTCATGCTTCCTTGCCTTCAACCACCATATTGTAGAGACTTGGCGATGTAGGGATTGCTTAGGATGTGAGTGAGTTGCAATCTCATAGAGTTGGGCTCATCCAAGTACCTATAAGGGTTAGATAACATGCAAGGGTGCAAATATAGATCCAAGACATATGATCATCATCATAAGAGAAATATCAAGAATTAGTCAAAGTCTCATGCCTTGCATGCATCCAAATGGAGTTTCTACTCCAAGTTTGATGCATCAATGATGTTCAATTCACCTCTCAAAATGGCAAAATACTTTCTCATCAAGCTGTTTGGTGAATATATTCGCCAATTGCTTATCGGTACGAACATGCTTAAGATCAATGTCTCCTTTAGCAACATGATCTCGAATGAATTGATGACAAACTTCAATATGCTTAGTTCGAGAATGTTGCACGGGATTGTGAGCAATCTTAATTGCACTTTCATTATCACAAAGCAATGGAACATGTTTCGTATATATCCCATAATCTTTAAGAGTTTGGGTCATCCAAAGTAATTGAGCACAACATGAACCGGCGGCAATGTATTCCGCTTCGGCGGTGGATAAAGATACTGAGTTTTGATTCTTGGAGGACCAAGACACAAGAGATCTACCAAGAAATTGACAAGTACCCGAAGTGGACTTTCTATCAACCTTGTCTCCGGCATAGTCCGAATCGGAGTAGCCAACAAGATCAAAAGAAGACCTCTTAGGATACCAAATGCCAAAGTTTGGTGTATGAATTAAGTATCTCACTATCCTTTTCACAGCCTTAAGATGACAATCTTTGGGGGCCGCTTGATATCGTGCACACATGCACACACTTAGCATAATATCGGGACGGGAGGCACATAGATATAACAATGAACCAATCATAGAGCGGTAAACCTTTTGGTCAACCGGTTTGCCATCCTATGTCAAGTCAAGATGTCCACTAGTAGGCATGTGTGTTTCATACCTTTGCTTTCTTGCATGTTGAACTTCTTGAATAGGTCCTTTCACTACTAGGAAAAGGCCTGCTAGTGGCGCACCAGTTTTGCCTACTAATGGCGCACTACTGGTGCGCCACTAGCACCACGCCATTAGAATTAAATACTAATGGCGCACCCCTGGTGCGCCATTAGTATCTGGTATACTAATGGCGCACCACGCAGTGCGCCATTAGTATAGCCCACCGTGCGCCATTAGTATGCCTCCGAGGGGGCCATATGTACCCATGTGCTTTGGCATACTAATGGCGCACTAGTGGGTGATGCGCCATTAGTGTCATTTTTGCAGTGCGCCATTAGTGTGCTGAGTGGTGCGCCACTAGTATGAATATTAGGGATTATTTTTTTTCTTTTCTGATATTTTCACAGGTTACAAAATATATTATTGGACAGAATATAGACAGCACCACACAGCAACAACAGATTCATCGAATACAATAGAAGATTAGTCTCCGAATACAATTCATCATATTAGTCTCCGAATTCAAAAGACCGAACAAAGATAGAACATTACAAGTCTCGAGACCGCGAGTAGCGAGTTTGTCTTCACATTACAAGTCGATATCGATCATCTAAACTACCATCACATAGAAGAGAGCTGCGGTCATCACGATGAGCATAATCGTGATGAAACTGGTCTTCATCCGGTTCCTCCAACGCTCCCTCCTCTCTCCCGCTAGATAGCGCGCATATCTAGATTCCGCCTCCGCCCTAGTGGTGTACCCTTTGTAACTGTTACCGCTGAAATGGTGAACCTGTCTCCGACACTCCTCCCAGTCGTCGTAGACTCCGGGAACCTTACCCTTGTACACGACATACGATGGCATCTCTATGCACTAGCCAAACAAAATGTTAGTAGCAATTCATAGACAATACATAAGCAATATATAAGTATGCAACAAAAGGATCGGAAGAGAAAAGCAAGACATTAATAGCATCGATTACATCTAAGTTGAATGACTGTCCAAACCAAAGAGACATACAAGTTCATTAAAGTTTAATTACAACATGAGCCAATCGATGTTTCAGAACTACACATAGCATCACTACTTTCGACTCGACTCAAGGGACCGGAGAGTGGATGAAGCCGCTGTCTCTCGTGATGGTCATGAAATCGTGGGCGTTGTCAGCCTGCATTTGTAGCGTTGTGTCTATCTCACTATTGGACGGTTGATTTCTGAGGTTGAACTGCCCCGAGGTACGAAGGACATCTTGATGGATGATTTCCGCAAACTCCGACTGGATGCGAAAGAATTCTTGTCTGATGTCCGCGTCCTGGATTGCCGACAAGCTCGCGGCCCAATCTTTGAGATTATTTGGTAGCAGAAGGTGATTATGGTCCCGTACGATCGCCCGCATGTGATGGAGGGCATAGTAGGCATCCTTCTGACCGCCAGGCGGCTGCTTGACGCAGCAGAACGTCGTATTGTGGGCAAACACGTGCTTGCCGTACTTACGAACTGGCCTGGTGAAGGTGCCTCCAGATTTGGCGTAGCCGGGGAGAACATCATCAAGAACTTTCTTGATATTTGTGTAGTCTTTCTTCGACTGACGGTCCGAGTCGAAATACGTGGCCGTGGAATATTTCGGGCTTAAGAGGATGAGTGTGCAATGTGTGTCACTACACAAAACACGGAATGTTAAAAAAAAGGATCGAAATCTAAGAAATCATATGTTACAGGGCGGTTGAGGGGACGACTTACTCGGGAAAGTAAGGCACGAGGAAGTTATCCTTATCTGGGTTTGCCGGAATGACGCCTTCGAGGTAAGAACTCGCGACTTGCCGGTCCCCAGCGTTGCCCAAGATCTTGGCACGCATGTAGGAGAGGTCAACTATCATGATGTCCGGGGTCTTGTCTCTAATGATCCGCATCTCCATACTCAGCGAAAATAGCCGAACGAAGGTGTAGTGCAGCGGATGAAGGTTAAACATAGCGAAGATGTCATCAAACCGCAGGACGATCGTACCCCCGATGGAGTTATCCACAAAGCCCTTGCCCTCTGGCACCTTGGCCATGAAAACCGGGTATGCCACATCATTCTCTCTGAGACGCCGCTTCTCCAAAGAAAGAACACTGTCATGCAGACTCCGCATAGCCCCGGTTGCAGCATTGAGCATATTAGTCGGTAGCATCGGCCTACCCACCACATGCACCCTCCGCGAGATATCCTTAGGTGAAGGTGGCCCGTCCTGAGCACGGATCGTACTCGGTGCCGGCTGGCTCGCACCCTTGTTACTCTTTCTTTTCCATCCCTTCTTAATCTGCTGTAATGGGACCGAGTTCTGCTCACAGACCGCCTTCTTGAGTGTGTTGGGGCTGATAATATTTCGCACCTCGGCTATCTGAGGCTCGGTGAAGTCGGCAGCTGGAGGCGTCTCCTGAGAACTGAAAGCCAGACGACGCCTGTTGCAATTGGGTTTCTCCGCGGTACCAGCTAGATCGCGATCGTCTTTTGTAGGGTTGGGTTCTTGAGAAGGAGGCCCCAAGAATTCATCATCGTACCCATGTTCGGCAAAGTACTTATCGACGTTGGTAAATGTACCATCGTCGTTGTCGTCGTCGTCCGGATCCTGTGCCATATGCATGTTCGGATCCTATGCCATAGGGATGTCCGGCATGTCCGGTAGCGTTGCGGCGGTCTTGCCATGGCTTGGCGCCGGCACGACTGGCGGTGTTGTCTTTGGGGTGGTGTCCCCCGCCCCCAAACGAATCTGGCTCTTCGGCCAAAGCAGGGGTCAGCTTAGGCAGGCGCTGAGGGTCATCACATCATCTTCGTCGGCCCCAGCGGGTCGAATCGGAGGTAACAACTCGTCGCAGCCTGGCAGCACCCGAACCAGTTGAACCCTATACACGGTGGGTGGCATCGGATTACCGTGGAACACGGGGTTGCCCGGTTGAACGATTCTGCCCTTGGCGACATCGACCAACTCATCGTTCATGAAGTGCAGGAGAGTGCACGGAACGTCGGCGGCGCCCTGCAAAAACATGTAGGGCGTCAGGGATGCCCAGTCAAAGGCAAGGAGATGAAGTCCTCAGCCAAGAGGCTTAATTAGTTACCGTGATGATGGCGTCGAGCTCGGCTAATGTCGAGGCACCGCCAACGGCGGGCGTGCAATTGACGGAGTGCCGCTTGCTGCCGAGGTGCCGGCCGGCGTACACCCGGGTGCATTAAGCACCAATGCCCGTGCCGGCGTCGGAGACATCAATATCGCCTCCGCCGGAGACACCAATGGCGCCGCCTGCGCGTTGTGCGAGTTGCTGGCCGTGAAGCTGGGAATCGGGGGCGGCCCCTGTTGGCCGCCCGCAATCCACGTCGTCAGCCCATGAATCAAGGTAGGCATAATGCCGGTGAGCGTCGATCCCAGTTGTTGTTGCACTTGCTCTTGGACAATGTCCGGAATCCGCGCCACTTGTGCCTTGAGTTCTTGAACCTCGCGCGACTGGCTTTCCGAGCTGGTCTTTCTCTCCTTTCGCCCACCAGCGTTATAGTATGACGACCATTTTGTGGACAAGCCTTTGCCGGCCACACGACCAGCTGACGACGGCTTACTGAGCTTATCCTTGTTTTTCATTACGTTCAACGCCCTATTTAGAGTGCTGTCCCAAGGGGTGCTCTGAGCCGACCCCGCGCTACTGCTTTCAGTCTCCTGCGGAAGGAATGTGAACCATTTAGAAATTTGGCTTCATTAATTAGAATGCGACCATATGGAGCTAATTACGCGGGGGTGTATTCCTTACCAGAACAAGCTCAAGCGCCCTGGTCTTCGGATCCATGGTAAGCTCCTTTGTTAACGGGTCCTCCTTGTACCGGGCCCGGACATAGTTCCTGGTCTGCTTGTCACGGTATTTCTCGAAGCGGGGCGGTAGGCCTTGCTCGGCACGCTCCACGTCCTCCTTCTCCCATATAGGCTACGCCACTCTGTAACCGCCGGGACCGAGTTTGTGTTCCCCTTAGTTCAACTCCCGCATTTCTTTCCCCCACTGACTTGATTCGGAGGTTGTGCTGCTCTCGCAATTGATCTTGAACTCCTTGTAGTCATCTTCGCTGATCGAAGGATTTTTCGCCTTGATCTTCTCATAACTATCACCTTTGTCAATCATTCTCTTCACCGCGCTTCTCCAAGTAGACAGGGCCGTGCTCATCCTCGTGAGGGCAGCACTGTTCACTTTATTCCCTGAGAGGCGTGTGTTTTCAAATTCAGCGGGGAACTTGTATCGTTCGTGCAGCTTCGTGAAGATGAGGGTGCGCAAATTCCCTCGGTCCTTATGCCTTAGGTTCTCGGTGTTGATCGAGACGGTGCTCCAGAGAATGCACCCGAGCTGAACCGAGTACCCCTTGACTATTTGTTTGGGCGCCGTTGGATGCACGTCGGAGTTCACTTCAGTAAATTCCTCCTTGACGGTGCGGAGCACGTTCGGGCGCCGGTCCTTCCGTTGCCTCTTCGGTTGGCTGCCATCTGTGCGTGCGCTGCCATCATCAGTGGTGGCATCCTCGGCGGCACCATCAGTGGTGGCATCCTCGGCGGCACCATCAGTGGTGTCATCCCCGACGCCACTAGGGGTTGTGTAGTCAGGATCGGTGTCTTCCGCGGCGTCCTCATAGCGGTGAGGTTCTTCCTCCATCTCCTGGGACAGCTCCCAGAATGCCTTGCCGCCCGAACCGCCGGCCTCATCATTGTGGGCCATGTTTCCTTCTAAATAGGAAACAAGTTTGGTCAAAAAGTTGGTTATTGTCAAGGAACAAGATCTCATCATTTAGGGTTCGTGAGGAATTATCATGGTCTCATCATTTAGGTTTTGTCGACACCGAGGCATCCTAAAAGCTAAGGTTTTATCATTTAGGGTTTGTCAACGCCGAGGCACCCTAAAAGCCTAAGCTTTCATCATTTAGGTTCTTATCGACACCGAGGCACCCTAAAAGCCAAGGTTTTATCATTTAGGGCCTAATCACTTGGCTCTATTGCCACCTATGGCAGTTGCTTTTTCGTCTGTCCACACATGAATTCATCATATGTGTTTAATGCAGCAAGAATAAAGGGGCAGTTGATCCTACTTAATTAAGTACTAAGATACCCGGGCCCATGCATTAGTCGCAAGTACCCCATATGTCCTTTTTTTAGCAAAGTCATGCTAAAATTCACGGAAAAATTCAGCTTGACCTTTGCTGAAAATAGGACATATGGAGTACCCGAATTTGCCGGAACGGAAGTTAATCGACATTCCGGCAAACTCAAGGGCCTCTCGGGGTACAGCAGCAGCATCACAAGTTGACAAAATTCCCAAGTAGTACAGCAGCAGCATCACAAGTAGTACCAATGAACATATAGTCCAGCAAGTTGAAAAAGCTGAAGTTCTCAGCATGAAGAATCACACAACACAGCACCTACATTATGATGATACATTTGGATCTTCATAGGAGCATACAACAATGCAGGCAAAAAGAAGGAGAGATAGGTCAGATTACACAAATAGGTTCCATATTCTGAGAAAAGAACAAGTGATAAAATGTATAGCTGGAGCTTTTAAGAAAAAGTTGCAGAAGCTTGTAAAACTATACTTTGAAGTTGAAGCTTTTAAGAAGAAGAAAATCCAGTCGCGCTAACTAACTGTAAGGTAATGACTACTCATATTGATGTTCAGAATAACTGATCCACTCTCCAAGAAGATGGCAGATAATGATTTCCTCCTTAAATGCAACTAAGCATTAAAACATGGATTTAGTTCTACTGATATGCAAATGGGCAATATAATTATTTATTCCACTACAAGAATAGCAACTTGTATTTCATAATCTTGGCAATAAGTCTATAAGCATATATGGCATGAACTGCAAATCCATGATACTGCAAATCCATAAGATCATTGGTTTGAATCCCAGTCCCCCAATCTTTTGTGTATGCAGTTTTGGCAACAAAAAATCAGTTTTCATCACTATTAGGCATCAGTTTGTTCTGGAGATGTTATATGCAGTTTTTCACAGCAAAAATTCAGTTTTACTCAGTACAATTTCAGAGAAAAGCATAAGCATAATTGTTCTGGAGATTGCACATACAGTTTTTGACAGCAAAAATTCAGAAAATGCATTTTTGTCAGTAACACATGGGCACGTACAGATTGATTTTTGAGTTAAATGAATATACCCCCCCTGAACTCTCACATTTAGACCACATCACCCCCTGGACTTGATTTTGGCCTACTTAATCCCCTGAACCTGCTTAAACCGGGCAAAACACCCCCTGGCACCTAGTTTGGTGGTTTGGGAGGGTGGTTTTGGGGACGTGGGAGTTGATGTGAAACATCATGTTAAAACCTGTGTCTTTGGGCATGAAAAAATGGCTGTAGCTTTGTCTTTTGGACAGGTGAAGATGATGTCAAACATCCAGTGGCTGTAGCTGTCTTTTGGACATGTTAAACTTCAGTTTATGTTTTAGAATATGTCAAAATCAGTCTGACTAACTAGAAAGACTCTAGTGCATATTATATAATCTTTTGTATATGATGGATGTTGTTCTGAAAGCCAAGTTCATTGCTTCATGTTGTTGTGGCGTATGGCAGAATTTTGTTTTTGCTGTCAAACTGAAAACACACATACAGACTGATTTCAGACAGACAAACACTTGCATTTTTCAGATAATATTCAGACAAATTGTCACTGATAAAAAAGGTACATGGAGAGGGCAGACAGTAGCGAAGACAAGTAAGATGTTGGGGACATGGAGAGGGCCTCTCACCTGGCGTCCCGGCCTCGATGACGACGATGTGGAGGTTGTGGCGGCTGCGGGGCAGGTCGACGACGAGTGGCACGCGTCGAGGCGCTGAAGCTCCGGCAGCGGCTAGGCGTTGAAGATCCGGCGGCACGCGTCGAGGAGGCGGCGGGCTCCTCCTCTCCTCTCGCCTGTCTCTGTGTCTCCTCCGATCTGTTCCACGCGGGTGCCGGGGAAGATGCAGTGGGCGGCGTGGAGACGGAGACGCGTCGGGGTGTGGTCGGAGGGGGAGGAAGGGGAGGATGGGGAGAGGGAGGTGGCGGGGGCGCGTGGGCGGCTGCGGCGCAGTGGGTCGGGGCAGCGGCGGCGGCGGCGCAGTGGGTCGGACGAACTTGGCGGTGGAGAAGTATGCGAGGGGGGAGTGGATCTGGCGAGGGAGGGACGAAGGGATCGGGCGACTAGCTATAGGGTGGAAGATTACTAATGGCGCACCCCCTGGCGGTGCGCCATTAGAATGTTTTTTTTATAGCAATGGCGCACCACCAGGACGGTGCACCATAAGTAATCTTTCTTTTAGATAGCAATGGTGCACCAGCCAGCGGTGCGCCATAAGTAATTTATTATTATTATTATTATTTTTTGTTGCATCTAATAATTTTTTAGAAAATGAATATGAATATGAAACAGTAATAAATTTTTATAAAAACAGTAATAATTTTTAGTTGCATTCATTTGTGACGGTGGAGTGGGGGAGGGTGCGGGGGTCGTTAGCGATGGTGGAGCGGGGGAGGGTGCGGGGGGTGCTCGGCGGCGAGGGGATCTGGCGAGGGGGGATAGCGATCGAGATGGAGGGGGATCGAGATCTAGTGTCCTCATGAATATTCAATATTTTTTCATGAATTCAAAAAGTGCCCATGAAATTTAAAAATATTCATGAGTTCAAAAAGTGCCCATGAAATTTAAAAATATTCATGAATTCAAAAAGTGCCCATGAAATACAATCGAGAAATGAAGGCTACAATTTAAATACAATCGATCTTAGCTAGCTAGCTATCTGTTCACAATCTTCTTGCCCTTCTTTTTCGCAAATGGAGTTCTTCTGTGGAACGGACGTCCTTTAGGTAGGGTGGTCCTACTTCTTCTTGTGGTGTATGCTGCTACTTCATCGTCGTCGTCATGTTCCATCTTCGGGTCGCCGTACTTGTCGAAGTCTTGCTCATTGGCGACTCCATCCATGCCGATGATCTTCCTTTTGCCTCTCCTCACAACAACACGACTGAGCTTTGACGGGTCGGTAATGAAGAAGCATTGGTCCACTTGGGAAGCCAGTACCCATGGCTCATTTTTCGCGGTGACGTTTGCGCCCGCGGTCTTGGATTTGGCTTCGGGTATAACCATGGTGGTGAAATACCGGTCTTCTTTTAGGACGCTCTTGGCCCATCTGACACGGAACATCGGGACCTTCTCTCCAGCGTAGCTCAGCTCCCAGATCTCGTCGATCCTTCCGTAGTATCTGTCCTTGTCATTACCGGTGTAGGATTCCATCGTTAGCCCGGAGTTCTGATAACCATCGCTCTTCATGTCCTTGTCCTCGGTGTAGAATGTGTAGCCGTTGATATCGTACGCCTCATAGGTCATCAGGTTGTGCTCGGCGCCCTGTGACAAGGCGAATATGAGTTGTTCTTCTGCGAAAGAATCCTCATGTAAAGGTTTCGACAGAAGCTTCTGCTTGAACCAATGCGTGAAACATGAGTTGTGCTCTTTGATTATATCTCCGTCCGTCCTTTGTTGGCCTCGGTCATTGTACGTCTTCTCAATAAAGGTTTTGTGCTCTACCACCCAAGGATCGACCACGTCTATGTGTTGTAGCGCGACTAGGTTTGCTCTTTCAAAGTCGGCGAGTCGACCCTCGAAGTCGACATGCATTTCGCGGCGACCCTCACGGTGACCCCATCCAGCGAGCCTGCTGAGGTGCCTGTTGACGGGCAGACCAACGGGGTTCTCGATGCCTAGATAATTCGTGCAGTAGGAGATGCACTCTTCGGTCAGAAAGCCCCTGGCTATGCTTCCCTCTGGACGTGACATGTTGCGAACGTATCCTTTGATGACACCATTCATCCTTTCGAACGGCATCATGCTGTGCAGGAACGTCGGCTCGAGTTGGATGATATCCTCCATGATATGGACCAGAAGATGCACCATAATGTCGAAGAATGCGGGCGGGAAGTACATCTCAAGCTCGCATAGTATCACCACGATCTCTTCCTGTAGCCTTCTGAGTTGCCTCACGCCAACCGACTTCCGAGAGATGACGTCGAAAAAGTTGCATAGGCCAAATAGCGTTTCACGGACGTGCGCGTCCATGATCCCACGGATTGCAACTGGAAGTATCTGCATCATCAGCACGTGACAGTCATGAGACTTCATCCCGCTGAACTTCTGCTTCGCTGGGTCTAGGTATCTGCTTATCTTCCCCGCGTAACCGTAAGGAAGTTTTACTCCTACGAGGCAGGTGAAAAACTGCTCAATCTCCTCCTGACTTAGAGTGAAGCACACGGGAGGGTAGTCATTTCCGGTCTTCTTGGCCTTTTTGCCTTTGCGACGACTTTCTGTGTCCTGCTTCGCCTCATCATCATCATCATTAGCGTGAAGCTCCTCCCTGATGCCCATTGATTTCAAGTCTGCCCTTGCTTTCGGCCCATCTTTGGTCCTCTCTGGCATGTTGAGCAGGGTACCAAGCAGACTCTCGCACACATTCTTCGTGATATGCATGACATCAAGGCTGCGAGGCACACGGTGGATCTTCCAGTACGGCAAGTCCCAGAAAACAGACCTCGTTTTCCATACCTTCAGCAGCGGCTCTGGCGCCTTTCGCTTCTTTACCGGCTCTGGCGCCTTTTGCTTCTTTCCCGGCAGTGGGCAATCTTTCCAATTTTTCAACAGCTCGTCTATTTCCTCGCCGCTCCTCGTACGCGGGCGTCTTCGGGGTTCGGTTTCACCATCGAACAGATCCTTGCGTTTTCTCCACTGGTCATCGTCGCGAAGCCACCTTTGATGTCCCATGAACACGGTTTTTGAAGACCCGGGATCTCTATCTAGCTGGCGATATGTTGTGTCATCCATGCACCTGACGCATCCAGAAAATCTATGGACCACCTGCCCCGCGAGATATCCGTAACCGAGATAGTTGTGCACCGTCGTGAGCAGTGCGGCTCTCATAGGGAAATATTCTTTCTCTGCGGCGTCCCACGTATTGGCTGGCATTTTCCACAGCATGTCTAGCTCCTCTTTCAGCAGCCCCACATACAGATTGATGTCGTTCCCTGGTTGTTTCGGCCCTTCAATTAGCATACTCATGTGAATGTACTTCCTCTTCATGCACAACCAAGGGGAAAGGTTGTACATCCACACAAACACAGGCCAGGTGCTATGTGTGCTTCTCTGGCTGCCAAACGGATTGACTCCATCGGTGCTCGCGCCCAGCACGATGTTCCTTGGATCGTTCCCAAATTCTGGGTCTTCGAAGTTCAACGCTTGCCACTGGCTCGCATCCTTAGGGTGACTCAGCATCTTGTCTTTTTTATTTATCTCCGGATCATTTCCATCATCTTCTCGCTTCTTCTCCTCCCTATCCGCGTGCCAACGCAGGAGCTTTGCTACCTTAGGGTCCGCGAAATACCGCTGCAGATGAGGAGTGATCGGAAAGTACCACACCACTTTTTGAGGAGCTTTCTTCCTCTTCTTGTATCGAGTGACGCCGCACACCAGACATATGGTAGACTCCGCGTGCTCGTACCGATAAATGATGCAATTGTTCATGCACACATGGTATTTCACGTGCGGTAAATCCAGAGGACACACGATTTTCTTCGCCTCCTCGAAACTGGTCGGGCACTTGTTCCCCTTGGGAAGACGTTCGTGCCAGAATGACATGTTCTCATCGAAGCATGCGTCGGTCATTTTGTGTTTTACCTTCATCTCCAGAGCCATGAGAGTTACTTTCAGGCGGGTATCCTTGGGCCTGCATCCTTCATACAATGGAGTAACCGCGTCTATCACCAGTTGATCCAGCTTGGCTTTCTCTCGGGCGGCAGCTCTTGCGTTATCCGTCTGCTTGAGAAGCAGCTCTTGAATATGAGGGTCCTGCACCCAGCCTCCATCGTCGTCTGCTCCGGCATCTTCATCTTCATGATCATGCCCTTCGTCTTGATCTTCCTCATCATCATGTCCGGCATCTTCTACATGATGACTGTGTACAGCATCACCGTCGTGATCATGTCCTGGAGATTCTTCGTCTTCTCGCCCGCCCTCGCCGCGGTGGTTGTCTTGCTGCCCTTCCTCATTTCTTGCCCGGCCCCCATGGACGACTTCATAGTCATCTTCATCACCTTGCCACCGATAGCCATCCATGAAACCACGCAAGAGCAGGTGGTCCCGCACCTGCCCGGAATCCGGGTCCGCAATAAGGCTCTTCGGCTTGCATCTTCGACACGGACATCTTATCTCCGTCTCGTTCTTTTGAAGCATCTCGGCCTTCGCGGAGCTCAAAAACCTATTCACGATGCCTTCGGTCATCGTGCGGACCATGGTCACCTGCGGGGTAGAGCAAAACGATATTTTAGAACCAAGAAAAAATTTGGCATGACTTTCCCTAAAAATAGGACCAAAAAGAATGCATAGTGCCAAAATTCTCGCCGAAACGGAAATGAATCAACATTCCGGCAAAATATTGGCAACTATCGCATTTCAAATACCGGCACCTGCAAACACCAACATATATGCAACACAACAAACATATGCAACACCACAAACATACATAGATCTAGCTAGGCCATAAAAAGTGCATGTGCACGTTGTTGGAGGGAGAAAAAAAGTAGATCTAGCTACAACATAAAGATAGCTTTCCCCTTACTTACCTATCAAAAAAAGGTAATTTAACCACTTAATTTTGATGAATCTATGGTGCAAATGAGGTGAGGAGGAGGAGGCAGCCGACACAAGCTTGGAGGAGGAGGTGGAGAGAATGAAGTGGGGAAAGTGAGTGTGTAGGTGTGGCTGTCCAAAATATCTTGCTGGTCCCAGGTTACTAATGGCGCACCACCTACAAATGCGCCATTAGTAACCCTGGTTACTAATGGCGCACCAGCTGGTGGTGCGCCATTAGTAGTTTTGCAAAAAAAAAAATAGTAGTGGTGCACTGTGTGGCTGGTGCGCCATTACTAGTTAAAACTAGTAATGGCGCACTCTGCCCTGGTGCGCCATTAGTATTTTTGGAAAAATAATTAAAAAAAAATTATTACTAGTGGCACACTCTGTGGCTGGTGCGCCATTACTAGTTAAAACTAGTAATGGCGCACTCTGGCATGGTGCGCCATTAGTATTTTTGGAAAAATAATTAAAAAAAAATTATTACTAGTGGCGCACCATGGGTCTGGTGTGCCATTAGTGTCTTTCACACTAATGGCGCACCAACACATGGTGCGCCACTGCTATATAGTAGTGGCGCACCACATGTCTGGTGCGCCATTAGTGGCCATATCATCTATAGCCCTTTTCCTAGTAGTGTTGTTATATTTTGTTTGGGAAACAAAGGTACCCTCCTTAGTTTGCTTGATTTGCAAACCAAGAAAGAACTTGAGTTCACTCATCATAGACATCTCAAACTTCTCCGACATTAGCCTTCCAAACTTTTCACTAAAATGTGGGTTAGTCGAACCAAATATGATACCATCAACATAAATTTGGCACACAAATAATTCACCATTAACCCTTTTAGTAAAAAGAGTAGAATCAATTTTTCCAATCTCAAAGCCTTTTTCAATAAGGAACTTGGTCAAGCATTTATACCACGCTCTAGGAGCTTGTTTAAGACCATAAAGTGCTTTGTGAAGTTTGTAAACATGGTCGGGTTTCTTAGGATTAACAAAGCCGGGAGGTTGTTTAACATAAACTTCCTCCTCAATTTCACCATTTAGAAAAGCACTTTTAATGTCCATTTGATATAAGGTGATATCATGATGATTGGCATAAGCAAGTAAGATGCGTATGGACTCAAGTCTAGCAACGGGGGCATATGTCTCACCATAGTTCATACCTTCGACTTGAGTGTAGCCTTGAGCGACGAGATGGGCCTTGTTGCGTACAACTTGTCCATCTTCATCTTGCTTATTCTGAAACACCCATTTGGTACCAATGACATTTTGGTTGTTGTCCGGCTTCTCAACCAATGTCCAAACTTGGTTCCTCTCAAAATTGTGTAGCTCTTCGTGCATGGCATTTATCCAATCTGGATCTTCTAGAGCTTCTTCAACCTTCATAGGTTCAATGCTAGAGATAAATGAATAATGCTCACAAAAGTTAGCAAAGCGTGTTTTAGAGCGTGTAATTCTCCCTGTTTGGATATCGTCAAAGATTTGTTCGACGGGATGATCTCTTGAGACTCTTGCTCTAACTCGTGAGAGCTTTTGCTTAGGTCAGGGTGGAACATCTTCTTCATCATCTTGTTCTTCCTCTTAGCCTTCTTCGTTGTTGGTGTTGTTGTTCTCTTGTGGGGGTGGAGAAGGAGGTTGATGAGGTTCATCTTGGTGTACATCCTCGTTTTCATCATCTTGGTGTGTCCCACTTGTGGATGCCTCCGAGTCAACTCGTGGTTCACCTTGTCGTGAGGTAGAAGCTTCCACTTGGACGGACAAGGTACTCTCCTTCACCTCCGTTGGGCGAATCTTGCCAATAGACAAGTCTTGGATTGCTTCCGAAGGGTCTTTGTCTCCTACATCAATTGGCAATTGCTCTACTTGCGAGCCGTTAGATTCATCAAACTTCACATCTACCGTCTCTTCAACCTTTCGGGTGAAATTCTTGTAGATACGGTAAGTGTGAGAGTTTGAGCCATAACCGAGTAGGAAACCCTCATGAGATTTAGGAGCAAATTTCGAATGACGATGCTTATCAAGAATATAGCACTTTGAGCCGAATACTCGAAAGTATCCAACTTGGGGTTTGTTACCGGTGAGAAGCTCGTATGCCGTCTTGCCAAGTAACTTGTGAAGATATAGACGATTTGTCGCATGACAAGCTGTCTCAACCGCTTCCGCCCAAAAGTGTTTTGGCGTCTTGTACTCATCAAGCATCATTCTTGCCATCTCAATAAGAGTTCAGTTCTTCCTTTCAACAACTTCATTTTGTTGAGGCGTGTACGTAGCCGAGAACTCATGTGAAATCCCTTCTTCGTCAAGAAAGGTGTCCACATTTGCGTTCTTGAACTCCGTTCCATTGTTGCTGCGAACCTTCTTGATCTTCACTTCAAATTTATTTTGGGCCTTCCTAGCGAAGTTCTTGAAGATCTTTTGGACCTGTGATTTAGCATCAAGAAAGAACACCCACGTAAATCTTTCAAAATCATCGACAATGACTAAACCGAACAAGTTACCACCGAGACTCTTGTAGGCATTGGGACCAAAAAGATCCATATGAAGTAGCTCGAGCGGACTTCTCGTGGTCATGATGTTTTTCATGGGATGACTTCCTCCAACCTGTTTTCCTGCTTGACAAGCACTACAAACTCTATCCTTGTCAAATATAACATCTTTAACTCCAAGGATATGATCACCTTTAATAAGCCTATCAAGATTTCACATGCCCACATGACCTAACCTTCGATGCCACGACCAACCTTTAGAAGATTTGGCAATTAAGCAAGTTCTAGGTTGAGCCTTTTTAGTGAAATCAACAATGTATAGATCACCTCTGCGTATGCCGGTAAAGACCATTTTATGATTATCTCTTCGAAACACTTGGCAATCTACTTCAGTAAATAGGACATTGAAACCGAAATCGGCTAGTCTAGATACAGAAAGTAAATTATAGCCAAGAGATTCAACGAGCATAACATTTTGAATGGAGCTGTCATGTGAGATGGCCACCTTACCAAGGCCAACCACCTTACCCTTTGAGTTATCACCAAAAGTGACATATTTTCGGGGGCCGTTGTTTTCAGCAAGCTCACGAAACATATCCTTGTCTCCAGTCATGTGATCGGTACATCCACTATCAAGAACCCATTCCTTTCCTCCAGCCATGTAGCCGTGAAGATTAGCCATAAGATCAAAGTGTCTCATAGACTGATCGAGATCAAAGTCACTATCATCATCCTTATCATAGTATCCATGTTCAACATCGTCTTGTGATTGATCATTACCTAGAGAGAGTGATTCATTAGTTTTATGACCATGACAATGTGCATCTTTATGAATTCTAATGACTTCGGAAATGATATTGCTAATGATTCCAACATCTCCTTTGGCACGCATAAGGTCACGAAGCTCAACTAGACAATCACCAAACTTAGGATCATTAGGGCTCATCTTATTTAAAGCAATGGACTTATGAAGAATCTCATCTAAGTTTTGCAAGGAGTAGTTTGGAAATCGTTCCTCAAGAAATCTCCATATAGTGTGGGCACAATCAAGAGTAGGCAAGCGAGCTATCAAGTTTCTAGGCAATCCTCTATTGATAAGATTGACAGTTCTAAGATTGCAAATCATGTCGAGAGACTCATCGGGGCTAGGATGCAAAGGATCAACAAGAGGCGCACAAGGGCTAGTAATATACTTGTTCAAGTGATATTCATTGAAAATCTCAAGCATCTCATTTTTCCAAGCAATAAAGAACTCGCCATCAAGTATGGGCACTCTATGTCTAAAACTCCCCATCGTAGACTCACCCATCTTCCTCCAATGGTGATTAAACCAAAGCAATGGAGACCAATGCTCTGATACCAATTGAAAGGATCGAGAAGAGGTGTCTAGAGGGGGGGATTAGACCCTCAACAAAGAAAAGTAGCAGTTTTTAAGTTCTTCAAGTTAAGGTGGAGTTTTAGCACAAGTTTAAACATTCACAATACACTTCAAGCAAGCATGGCAAGAGTATATGAGCAGCGGAAAGTAAAGCATGCAACTTGCAGGAATGTAAAGGGATGGGATTGGAATGTGCAAATTCAATTGGAGACACGGAGATTTTGGTGTGGTTCCGATAGGTGGTGCTATCGTACATCCACGTTGGTGGAGACTTCAACCCACGAAGGGTAACGGTTGCGCGAGTCCACGGAGGGCTCCACCCATGAAGGGTCCACGAAGAAGCAACCTTGTCTATCCCACCATGGCCATCGCCCATGAAGGACTTGCCTCACTTGGGTAGATCTTCACGAAGTAGGTGATCTCTATGCCCTTACAAACTCCTTGGTTCAACTCCATAATCTTGAAGGAGGCTCCCAAGTAACACCTAACCAATCTAGGAGACACCACTCTCCAAAAGGTAATAGATGGTGTGTTGATGATGAACTCCTTGCTCTTGTGCTTCAAATAATAGTCTCCCCAACACTCAACTCTCTCTCACAGATTTGGATATGGTGGAAAGATGATTTGAGTGGAAAGCAACTTGGGGAAGGCTAGAGATCAAGATTCTTGTGGTTGGATTGGAATGTCTTGGTCTCAACACATGAGTAGGTGATTCTCTCTCAGAAAATGTATGCTGGAAGTGTAGGCACGTTCTGATGGCTTTCCCACAAATGGAGAAGCGGGTGGAGGGGTATTTATAGCCTCCACACAAAATCTAACCGTTACACACAATTTACCAAACTTGGTGGGACCTAATAGTGAAACTCGGTCAGACCGATTCAGTTCAAAATGTGAACGTTAGGATTTTTGGTGGGACCGACAAGGTCAACTCGGTGGGACCGATGTGCTAGGGTTAGGGTAAAACCTCATCTCGGTTTGACCGATTACACAAACTCGGTGAGACCGATTTTAGTAATAAGCAAACAGAGAGTTGGCCAAGCAAACTCGGTGGGGCCGACTACTTATTTTGGTGAGACTGAAATAATTGCAGTAGGCAACAGATAGTTTGCAACCCATCTCGGTGAGACCAAGATCCCATCGGTAAGACCGAACTGATTAGGGTTTCTTGCAGTGGCTATGTCAAGTGAACTCGGTGGCGCCGAATAGATCAAATCGGTGGGGCCGAGTTTGACTTTAGGTTTAGGATATATGTGGAAATGAGGAAGTGGTTGAGAGCTTTTGGAGCATATCACTAAGCATTTTGAGCAGGCAAGCCATTAAGCAACACCTCATCCCCTTTTAATAGTATTGGCTTTCCTATGGACTCAATGTGATCTTGGATCACAAAAAATGAAAATGTAGAGTCTTGAGCCTTTGCTAATATGTGACCTTAGCATCTTGAAGGGGTTCCACATCCTCTTGTCCTGCCACTCCACTGTTGAACTCATCTGAAATATACTAGATGAAAGTATTAGTCCAACAAGAGATTTGTTGACATTAATTACCAAAATCACCCAGGGAGCACTTGTGCTTTCACTCCGAGCCACGCCCGCTGCCTCCTCAAATGGCGACGCCATCGTTCACTCCGGCCGCGCCTGCTCCCTCCCTTGATCCCGGCCACCCCGGCCAGCCCCGTCACGCCACTAATCACAGCCGCCCCCCCTGCGCTTGCCCCGCCCGCCTGGCCGCCGTCCGCCGCCGCCCATGGCTGCTGTTGCGCCGCACTTCCCCGTCGCCGCCTCACCCTGCAGCCGCACGGCCACGCGCGCACCCTGCCGCCGCTCTTGCCCGTCCCCGCCTCTCCTGCGGTGGCCCCGACCGCCCCGCCGCTCGGCCGGCCGCCTGTCCTGCTCCCCGCGCCGTCGCTCCACGCACCGTCCCCCCCCGGCCATCCCCCTGGTAGCCACAGCCCCGCCGCGCCCCAGCTCGCAGTCGCTGAGGCCGCAGCCACACCTCGAGCGTGTGGGCGCGCGCAGCCGCGGTTGGCCTGGCCGACGCCGGGCGGGTTCGGCCATGCCTAGGCGCCCGCTACCCGTTTTGCCTGTCGCCCGCTAAACCCCCCGGGCCACTGGCCAGGGGGCCCCACTGCCCTGTTATAAAAAAAGAGGATTTAAAAGAAAAATAAATATTTTTTTAATAAAAATAAAATAATTAACTTAATTGGTTAAATGGTTAATTAACTTAATTAAATAATATTAATTAACCTGATGAACTAGATTAGTTAATTTAAATATGTTAATTAGTTAAGTCAATGACAGATGGGTCCCGGCTGTTAGTTTGACCAGTCAACGCTTCAGTTGACTGCTGATGTCATGATGACGTCAGGATGACATCATAATTCTGTTTTTTCGAATTAAATTCAATAATAATAATTTCAGAAATTGTTTTAAACTTAAAAAAATCATAATAAATAATCCGTAACTTGGATGAAAATAATTTATATACAAAAGTTGCTCAGAAAAATATGACGAATCCGAATACGCCCTCCATTCGTCTGTCACACATCCCTATCGTAGCGAACATGAGACCATTCTCCTCCGTTTCATTTGTCCAAAAATACCAAACTTCGGGAAAACTTTCCCGGATGTTATCCCCCTTCGCCGGTATCGTGTAACACTGCGATAGGTCACCCCTAGCGCTGCTTTTGTCTTGTCATGCATAATATTGCACTTGTTTGCTCTGTATTTATTGTTTCCTCCCCCTCTTCTCTCCGGTAGACCCCGAGACCGCTGCCGATGCCTTTGTGATCGACTACATCGACGACGACCCTTCTTCCCTTTCAGCAGAGCTTCCAGGCAAGCAAACCCCCCCTTGATCATTCCAATATCGCCCATTCCATTCTCTCTCATGCTTGCATTAGATTTTGCTACTGTTATTCTTTGCTCCTATTCTGATGCATAGCCTGCTTTTGTATCCTGCTGCTGTACCTTACCTGCTTAACGTAAACTGCTTAGTATAGGTTGGCCAGTGATCCATCAGTAACCCCTCACCTTGTCCCAGTCGCCCCGGCTTGATGACCGATGACTCGATCAACATGATCAATGACCAGAGACCGACACATCACATCACCCTCCTTAGTTGCTCGACTCTACAGAGCTACTATCAAGTGCCGAGGGTGATACCTCGTAACGCACTCCTGATGATAACTCTGTAGTGTAGCTATTCGGTCGTGGTCATCGAGGGTGATTCCTCCTTCACCACTCCCGATACAACTCTATCGTGCAACCCCTTAAGTGTGGACCTCGAGGGTGATTCCTCCTATGTTCACCTTGATGATTACATCGAGTGGAATCCATCGAGGGTGATTCCTCGGGTTTTCCCCCTTGGCGCTTGGACACACGGTTACCTTGACTTTACTTCAGACCTTTGTTAAAGTCGGGCGGGCCCAGTGAGCACCCGCGAGAGATATCTATGAAAGTCGGGCGGGCCCGGAGAGCACCTACGAGATGTTACAGTGGCGGCTGGCTGTTTAGCGGTATCACCCAGGAGGGGTGGTAGCTCCGGACTTGTCCCGATAGCCGTCACTACTTTTAATTGTTAATGCACTAACAGGTTGGGTATTTTTTCTGAGTTGGCCACTGGCCTATACGCACTAACCACCACACGGGAACAGTTATGGGCACTCGGCGTCGTAGTATCAGCCGAAGCTCTGTCAGACGTCCAGTTCAGCATTGCGGCATGGTCGGATCGTGTCGACCATCCGAGGTGGCGATGGGCCCAAGACCCCGGAGCGCTTAGGATGTAGACCGGCGGGGACTTCTCTGCTGAGCCTAGGTAGGGCTGTGACGTGTTGATCTTCCGAGGCCGGGCATTGACCCAGTAAAGTGTATCCGGCCAGAGTAATCAAGCGTGTTAGGTAATGTGGTGCACCCCTGCAGGGAATATTATCTATTCGAATAGCCGTGTCCACTATAACGGACGCTCGGAATGGTATCTTGATTATTACAACCAGAAATGGATACTTGAGATATGTGATGGATATGTTGGCTCCGGGATTGCTTTCTCATAGGGAGTCGGGGAAGGATCTCTAGGCGTTAATACTACAACATGCTTGTTAATTATAAAATGTTATTTTGTACTCTTCTAAATGTTGCAAGACAGTTCAAGATGCTTGAAGATGCTAGTCTTCGATAGGCTAGGCCTTCCCTTCCATTCTGGCATTCTGCAGTATAGTCCACAGATACAACCTTTTCATTTGATACCAATGCATACTTAGTATAGATCTGATGCTTGCGAGCACTCTGGATGAGTACTCATGGTTGCTTTGCTACCCCCTTTTCCCCCTTATTTCTTCTTTCCGGTTGTTGCAACCAGATGGCGGATCCCAGGAGCCAGATGCTGCCACCCTCTTCGACTACTTCTACTACTCCGAGGGTACCTACTACTACGTGCAGACCGCCAATGACCAGGAGTAGTTAGGAGGCCTAGGCAGGAGGCCTTGCCTCTTCGATCGTGTTGCTTTTGTGCTAGCCTTCTTAAGGCAAACTTGTTTAACTTATGTCTGTACTCAGATATTGTTGCTTCCGCTGACTCGCTTGTGTATCGAGCTTCTGTATTCGAGCCCTCGAGGACCCTGGCTTGTAATATGAAGCTTGTATTATTTTAATTTGTGTCTAGAGTTGTGTTGTGATATCTTCCCGTGAGCCCCTGATGACCCACAAGTATAGGGGATCTATCATAGTCCTTTCGATAAGTAAGAGTGTCGAACCCAACAAGGAGCAGAAGGAAATGATAAGCGGTTTTCATCAAGGTATTCTCTGCAAGCACTGAAATTATCGGTAACAGATAGTTTTGTGATAAGATAATTCGTAACGGTAACAAGTAACAAAAGTAAATAAGGTGCAGCAAGGTGGCCCAATCCTTTTTGTAGCAAAGGTCTAGCCTAGACGAACTCTTATATAAAGCAAAGAGCTCCCGAGGACACATGGGAATTGTTGTCAAGTTAGTTTTCATCATGCTCATATGATCCGCGTTCGTTACTTTGATAATTTCACTACTGGAATCAGGATCTTTGCCGTCAGCCAGCTCTTTGCCGTCTGCTAGCTGACGGCAAAGAAGGTCTTTGCCATCAGCTTACAGAAAACTGACGGCAAAGAAAGAGCTGACGGCAAAGATCATGTTTGCCGTCTGCTAGCAGACGGCATAGAAACTTTGCCATCTGCTAGCAAACGGCAAAGAGGGAGGGTGGCCCACTAACGAGAACCACCTAACGGCCACTTTCTTTGCCGTCTGCTAGCAGACGGCAAAGAGATTTGACCTAACTAAAAAACGGTCAGCGCCCCGCGCCCCGCCCCTCTTTCTCCCCTCTCTCTCTCCCCCCACCTCACCCGAGCTGCCGCTGCCCTGCACCGCCCCCGTGCCCGAGCTGCCGTTGCCCCGCCCCAGCCCTGCCCCCCGAAGCCCGCCCCGTCACTGGCCGCCCGCCCGGCCACCCCGCCCAGTAGATGCCGGCCGCGGTGACCGCCCTTCCCCGCCCCATCGCCGGAGCCGCGCCCCGCTGCCGGAGGTGCACCGTCGCCGGCCGCCCTTCCCCTCAGCCTTCTCAACCCGCGCCCCCTCCCCGTGGCCTGCCTCCTCAACCCACGCCCCCTCCCCGTGGTGAGTTTCTCTGTTTTTTTCTGTTTTTTTAGATTTAGTTTAGTTTAGTTTACATTAGGTTAGTTTAGTTTAGTTTAGTTTAGGTTAGGTTAGTTTAGTTTAGTTTAGGTTAGTCCAGTTTAGTTTAGGTTTTTGTTTTTGTTTTTTAAGAATAAAAAAGAAAGATGAAAAAAAAGAAGTAAAAGAAGAAGAGGAAGAAGAAGAAGAAGAAGATGAAAAAAAAAGAACAATAAGTAGAAGAAGAAGAAGAAGAAGAAGAAGAAGAAGAAGAAGAAGAAGAAGAAAGAAGATGAAAAAAAAGAAGTAGAAGTAGAAGATGAAAAAAAGAAGTAGGAAAAGTGGAAAAAGAGGGTCGCCGATGGTCGAGGGTCGCCGAGGGAAAAGAGGGTCGCCGAGTGGTCGAGGGGTCGAGGATCGATGGGAAAAGGAGTCGAGGGTCTAGGGGTCAAGGATCGAGGTGTCGAGGGGTCGAGGGACGAGGGGAAAAGGGGTCGAGGGGTCGAGGATTTGCCATCCCGAGCCCGACACCCCGACCCCCTGACCCCGACACCCCGACCCCGACACGACACCCCAACCCCGACATGGCACCCCAACACCGCGACCCCGACACAGCACCCCGACCCCGACACGGCACCCCGACCCCGACACGACACCACCGACACCCCGACCCCCGACACAACAAGCTCGTGAGGTACAGAGACGTTGGGAAGACGAGGAAAGGGGAGGACTTCAACCCGAGCCAGAGTCCTTTTGATCCAGAGACCGTGATGCTATCTGGTGGCAGGAGGTATCGTGGTTCTAAGTCTGACAGTAGAATAGGGGGTAAGTATGAGGATGCAAGATCCTAGCTACGGTGAGGTTGTGCACGCAAGATTTACGAGTTCAGGCCCTTCTCGGAGGAAGTAACAGCCCTACGTCTCGGTGCCCGGAGGCTCGGTCGATTGGATTATGCGTGAAGTTACCAGGGGTGCGAACCCTTGTGCAAGTGGAGGGGGGTGGCTTATATAGAGTGCGCCAAGACCCCAGCCAGCCCACGTTACAAGGGGTTTAATGTACATAAAGATAGGACGTTACTGATAACGCCAGCAATAAAGGCAAATAAATGATCATTAAGACCACGGAGTGAACGCCTGACTGTTGCCATTCTGAGTGACTTTAGACCTTCTATCTTCCGAGTGACTTCTGATGTGGTTGAGTGAGTACACTCCAGTCTAATGGAATTGGGCTTTCCGAGTGGAATGCTTCTGGTCGAGTGGATGGTATTGTCCTTTGAATATTCATGACTTTAAGATAATGTCCTTGGGAAGGGTGTCTAGGTCAGGCCTATTACCCTACCCCAGGTACATGCCATCATCATTAGCCCCCGAATGGTTCAGGGTTCGAGTGGAAAAAGGAGTTGAAGATGGTTCCGACCTAGTTTTCACGCTTCGGGAGCGTTTTGCCTGGATTAACGAACCACGTACCGACTTCGACTTCATTTTCAGTCGCCTTGATCCATTCCTAAATTGCCGAGTGAATTTCATTGATAAGCTTCAATTGTGGACATGGTATGAGATCTTTGGCGCGATTGACCGCACTGTCGTTCCCTGATCTCACGGGATTCGAAATTTGGAGAAGCGCGCGGGACGGGGAGGCCCGCAGTAAACGGAACAGATTTGGCTGGGATGCCTCGATCCTCGCGCCACCTTTCTCGCCACGTACCCAGCACGCGATTGTGGCAGGATTCGATGGGATTGCTTGGGCCCATGAGTCAGTCACTCGGTAACAAGCCCATATAAGGCGTCCGGGCCGATGTGTCTGGCACTGTGGTCTTTATCCCCTTCTTCTTCCCCTGTTTCTCCACCGCATTCACCACCACCTTCGACGCCGCCGCCCCGTCCAAGCGCAGCCTGCTGCGACGGGGAAGGAGAAAACGGCGGCCCTGGAGCATGCGAAGAAGGCGACGGCGGCAGCGAAGGGCAAGAAGACGGGTCGGGGCGGGTCGTCGTCTAGGTCCGGCCTACCGCCTGGCTGGATCCAGGGCGACTGGATCAGATCCACGATCCGGAAGGAAGACATGGAGGATCTGGTCGAAGGGGGCTTGACTCCCCACCAGTCCTGCGATTGCCGGGGAATGAGACCGAGCCGCAGCCGCAAGAGGGTGAGTGGGTCCTCCTCGCGACTCATGTCGACCGCGGTTTCTCCTTGCCTCCCCATCCCTTTTTCCGGGCTTTCTTGAATTTCTTTGGAGCCCAACTTCATCACTTTTCCCCCAACACCATCACCTATCTTTCTGCATTTGTTTCCCTGTGTGAGAATTTCTTGGGCTGTTGACCGCACTGGGGTCTTTTCAAACATATATTCACATGTCCCTCCCAAGCCGTAAAGAAGTCCAATCCGAGTGATGAGAGAACACATGTGATCCAGATGTGCGGGGGTCTAGGAATTCAGATGAGGGGTAGGAGCACTTTTCCGGCTATGACGCTTCCCGATTCAGTTAGAGGGTGGCAGTCGACCTGGTTCTACTGCAAAGACCAGCCGACTCCTGGTCAGTCGACTGGGCTTCCTCCCTTTTCCATGAATCGAGTCCAGCCCCCTCTACTTTGAAAGTGAACCCAGAGGAGAAAGCATAAGTGAATATGCTGGTTGAACGAGTAGTCCAGTTAGTCCGCGATGGGGTGACTGGTATGGACTTGCTTGAAATATTTCTCAGTCGACGCATCCAGCCACTCCAGGCTCGTGATCATCCTATGTGGACGTACTCGGGTATTGATGACACTACCCGGATACACCCGGAGGAGGTCACCGGGGAGGTAGTGGAGCAGTGGCTGCAAGGCATGACTGGTAACAAAGATAACCCCAGGGGGTCCCGGCATTCGACGAGACTAATGAACCAGATAAGGTACAATCTTCCGTGCCGAGTGCCCTTTGCTCTGATTTCTTATTTAGGCTTCAATCCGATTGATATTTGTATAATTCTTTGCTCTGCAGATATATACTGAGATGTACTCGATGCCCAACGGGGAGCAGATCCAGGAAGGAGAGGAGAGCGGAGGCAACAGCGGCGACTGGAACTCTGATGACGAGAGTGATGAAGAGTGCGAAGACTCGAGCAGTGAAGAGGAGGTTGATTCTCCACCTCGCATGGAAAAGCGTTCCAAGCAGAAGCACGACCCAGCAAGTATCCAGGGTAAGGTGGCGGCACCGACTGGACCAACTTTGAAGCGCACTCGGACATCTTCTCCGGTGCCGACTGAGAAGGCTCCGAAGCAGCACAAGACTGCGCCGTCAAAGCCACGGAAGGCCTTGCCCAAGATCAAGGTTGATGTTCCCGTCGCCTCTGCGTAAGTGCTTCGTTTTCACCCTTTGCTCCAAGAATCTTATATCAGTTGTCAACCCATTCCCTTGCTTGACCGAGTGAACCTTGGAATTTGCAGTGCTGCTACCTCTGGGACCTCTGCTTACAAAGATGATGATGACGAGGAGATGGAGGACGCGGTCACATCCAGAGCGGTTATGACTCCTGTTATCTTGTCTTTTCTTTGCTAGCCAATTCTACCGTCGACTGAACTCTTGTGGTCGATTCTTTTGCAGCTCCGCAAAATGTTATTGAACTTCAAGACGACGATGAAGATGAGCCACAGAAGCTCGTGGGAAGGAGGAGCAGGGCCTTAGTCAAAAAGGTACCAGCTAGCAAGATGCCTCAGTCGACGCCGGCGATGGAATCAGCTATCAAGCAATCCGGGGACTTCAACCGTGCTTCTGTTACTTTTGCGAATCCCTTGTCGAATGGTCGTCCTTCAACTTCGACTGTACAGGCCCCTGCTTCATCTATGCAACTTCATGCCTCAAGCTCTCAAGCTACTGCAACTGATCCACCGTCTCCACTTTTCACCGCCCATCACGTCCCAGAGGACCAAGTGAGTGTTGCCAAGGAAGCCATACGCCAGGTAGGCATTATGATGGAGCAGATGAAAGTGGTGCGCGAAGCCAGTCAAGCTGCCTATGATGCTAGCTCAGCACTTCAGGCCAATGTCCAGGTTAGCTTACTTCTGACTGAACCCCATCTTGACGCTTGTTCTGTTAGGATATGATATTTAGAAACTGCTACTTTATCCGCAAGACGTCCGTGGATGAGCGTTTTGGAACCTTAATTGCACACCCATTGTCAGTCTGTACACCCACTGGGTGTTTTAATTTCTGTTGAGTAGTTTTTCCAGTTGAGTCGACTAGGTTGTGTCGATTGAATCTCTGAACCAGTGGGGGCACGCTGAGTGCACCCACTGGGTGTAGTCCCCGAGACCGCCGTTGAATGTTTGATTCGGCGGGGGTCTTTGAACAGAACTTTTCCACTCGGTCTGGACAGATCATGTCGAGTGGAACCTTTACCAGTGGGGGCACGCTGAGTGCACCCACTGGGTGTAGTCCCCGAGACCGTAGTCGACTGCGGGCAGTTGGCTATGGTCTGAGTTTTGTTTTTGACTGGACGGACCAAGTCGATTGAAAAAGTCGAACCAGTGGGGGCACGCTGAGTGCACCCACTGGGTGTAGTCCCCGAGACTATTGTCGAATGTTTGATTCGGCAGTAGTCTTAGAACTACTTTATTGCTCGGAAGCAACCAATCTTTGTGTCTGCCGACTGACTATCTTCTGAACACAGAAATCTTGTGATCTTGGAGCCCGGTTCGCTGACTTGGAGCAGAAGCAAATCCAGCTCAATCTTGATTTAGAGTTGGCTCAGAATAACTTGCAGAAGGCTAAGGATGACGCTGCTGGTAAGGAAAGATTGTCGACTGGTTCTCTTGCCATCTTTTCTCCCCCTTTTTCTGATTCGAATGTTATTCTTTCTAGAAACAATGAGACAGGCTTTGGAGAAGAAGGACCTTGACCTTGCGGCTGCGAAGAAAACAGCAGAAGAAAAAATGGCACTTGCTGACCAAAAGATGGCCTCAGTCGGAAAGTTGGAGGAAGAGAATACCAAGCTGAAGGCTGCTCTTGATGAAGCCAACAAAGAGGTAACTCAACTGAAGAAGGATAAAGGGACCCTCACCGACAAAGTGGAAGACATCACCCGCAAGAGGGACGAGCTAGAGAATTATCTGGGAGGACTCGCCAAAAAATTATTCCTCATGCTTGAAGGTACTTTTCTCTATCCGATTGATTCGCTTTCGTTGACTCATCATACTACTGTCGACTTATTATTTCTCTGTGAGTGCAGAATTCTGTCAAAACTTTGAGGAAGAGACTGGGCGAGTCGAGACGAGCTTGGACCCAATCAACTCCCCTGTTAAAGATGAAGCTGCCATGAACGTGCTCCGACTGGAGTCTCGCCTTGCCAGCGCCATGGATTACCTTGCTCGACTGAATGTTGCGGTGTCGCGGATCGACACAGCGCTCTGGCCAAGGGAAATGCTCCAAAATGACCTCGAGTCTTTGATGACTCGACTCAATGAGATTCCTGGTCGAGTGCAGGAATGGAAGAAGTCCTCTGCTCGATGCGGAGCTAACATAGCTCTGTCCCTGGTTCGTGTTCATTGCAAGGAAGCCAGAGAAGAGAAGCTAGCGGCAATCAAGGTTGCCAATACCAAGAAACTTGACTTCCAGTCCTTCATGGAGACTTTTATTGCTGCAGCTACTCGAATTGCAGATGGAATCGACCTGGATGAGTTCGTCGAGCCTGCCAGCCCTCCTGCGGAGTGAACAAAACTTTTATGATCCGATTCAATTTGCCTCGGTATGCCGAGTGATTCTGTAACCGTTAAACTCCTTTGGGCCTGATGCCCGAGTACTTTAATCTGTGGTCTGGAATCTCATGGGATTCGTCCGAACTTAGTTTTCCGTGAAATATGCTTGTTTTTATTTCCGAGTGGAACTTGTATCTTCACTCGGAACAGACTTTTGTTCTTGTGATGCAATTCTGAGGAGAGGATCGCGGACGACCTGCACCTCGTCATCCTTGCAGATCAGGATAGCGCACACATTGTACTTGTGGCATAGCTCCAAAGAGTAGGTCGCAGTCGACTTGCACCTCGTCGTCCTTGCGGATCAGGATGGAGCATGTTTTAAACTTAGGCGAGTACAGGACCGCAGCTAAGCCCCCGAGTGAGAGGGTTGCTCATCACTCGGTAGGATTTTTTAAACTTAGGTGAGTACAGGACTGCAGCTAAGCCTCCGAGTGAGAGGGTTGCTCATCACTCGGTAGGATTTTACAAACTTAGGCGAGTACAGGACTGCAGCTAAGCCTCCGAGTGAGAGGGTTGCTCATCGCTCGGTAGGATTTTTTAAACTTAGGCGAGTACAGGACTGCAGCTAAGCCTCCGAGTGAGAGGGTTGCTCACCACTCGGTAGGATTTTACAAACTTAGGCGAGTACAGGACTGCAGCTAAGCCTCCGAGTGAGGTGTTGTCACCAACTCGGTAGGATTTTACAAACCTAAGCGAGTACAGGACTGCAGCTAAGCCTCCGAGTGAGAGGGTTGCTCATCACTCGGTAGGATTTTACAAACTTAGGCGAGTAACATACTGCAGCTAAGCCTCGAGTGAGAGGGTTGCTCATCACTCGGTAGGATTTACAAATTTAGGCGAGTACAGGACTGCAGCTAAGCCTCGAGTGAGAGGGTTGTCATCACTCGGTAGGATTTTTAAACTTAGGCGAGTACAGGACTGGAGCTAAGCTCCGAGTGAGAGGTTGCTCATCACTCGGTAGGATTTTTTAAACTTAGGTGAGTACAGGACTGCAGCTAAGCCTCCGAGTGAGAGGGTTGCTCATACCGGTAGGATTTACAAACTTAGGCGAGTACAGGACTGCAGCTAAGCCCCGAGTGAGAGGGTTGCTCATCACCGGTAGGATTTTTAAACTTAGCGAGTACAGGACTACAGTAATCCTCAAGTGAGAGGGTTGCTCATCACTCGGTAGGATTTTACAAACTTAGGCGAGTACAGGACTGCAGCTAAGCCCCCGAGTGAGAGGGTTGCTCATCACTCGGTAGGATTTTACAAACTAAGGCGAGTATAGGACTACAGCTAAGCCCCCGAGTGAGAGGGTTGCTCATCACTCGGTAGGATTTTTTTTAAAACTTAGGCGAGTACAGGACTGCAGCTAAGCCCCCGAGTGAGAGGGTTGCTGATCACTCGGTAGGATTTTTTTAAACTTAGGCGAATCGGATTCACGGCTAAGCCACCCACTGGGTATTTTGGACACGTGTATTAGTAACAACAATCATTTAGGAGACTGTAAAACCATGCCTTTGATAAACGAACTGACAGGTACTCCTTATTACATCTCATCAGTCTGAACATTTAAGTATAAAAACGGCAGAGTAGCTCCGCATTCCAAGCGCGTGGTCGTCTTTATTATGCTCCACATTGTAGAGGTGATACGCTCCGTTGTGGAGCACCTTGGTGATGATGAAGGGACCTTCCCAAGCGGGGGCAAGTTTGTGAGGCCATTGCTGGTCCACTCGGAGCACAAGGTCCCCTTCCTGAAATGCTCGACCCTTCACATTTCTGGCATATAATCAACGAAGGTCTTGCTGATAAATTGTCTATCGGATCAAGGCCATCTCTCTTTCTTCTTCCAGAAGATAAATAGCGTCTTCTCGAGCCCGTTCTGCTTCGGCTTCTGAAAAAAGTTCTACTCGGGGTGCATTGTGAAGCAAGTCACTCGGCAGCACAGCCTCAGCCCCATAGACCATGAAGAAGGGGGTTCGACCGGTCGACCGATTTGGTGTTGTTCTTAATCCCCAAAGGACTGACGGTAACTCATCTACCCAAGCGCCGGCTGCATGCTTGAGGTCGCGCATCAATCAAGGTTTCAGCCCTTTGAGAATCAAACCGTTCGCTCTTTCTGCTTGTCCATTCGACTGAGGGTGGGCGACTGAAGCATAGTCAACCCGAGTACCTTGGGAAGCGCAGAAAGCTCAAAACTCATCTGAATCAAAGTTTGACCCATTATCCATGATGATGCTATGCGAAACTCCATATCTAAACGTTAACCCTCTGATGAAGCTAACATCAGTACTTGCTTCCAGGCTTTTGATAGGTTTAGCTTCAATCCATTTAGTGAACTTGTCGACTGCTACAAGCACATGGGTGAAGCCAGTCCTGCCAGTCCTCAGAGGTCCAACCATATCTAATCCCCAAACAGCGAATGGCAAGATGAGTGGAATGGTCTTCAAGGCTGAATCAGGTTTGTGGGACATGTTGGAGTAGAACTGACAGCCCTCACACTTGTCGATTATTTCCTTTGCCATCTCATTTGCCCGTGGCCAATAAAACCCTGCTCGATATGCTTTGGCCACGATGGCCCGAGAAGACGCATGGTGACCACAGGTTCACGAGTGGATATCATTGAGGATCATTCGGCCTTCTTCTGGAGTGATGCATTTCTGAACGACCCCAGTAACACTCTCTCTATAGAGTTGTCCACCCATTACTGTGAAGGCTTTGGATCGACGGACAATCTAGCGAGCCTCTTCTTCATCCTCTGGAAGCTCTTTCCTGAGAATATATGCGATATACGGCACTGTCCAATCGGGAATAACAATCAAAACCTCCATGATTAAGTCGACCACAGCTGGGATTTCAACTTCAGTCGGATCAGTGGAACTTTTAGGCTGTGGGGGCTCTTCAGTGAAGGGATCTTCTTGAACTGAAGTTGCGTGAATATGCTCCAAAAACACATTACTGGGAATAGGCTCCCGCTTGGAACCTATTTTCTCCAAGTCATCCGCTTCTTGATTCTTCAGACGGGGTATATGGTGGAGCTCCAGCCCTTCAAACTTCTTTTCTAGCTTCCTCACTGCATTGCAATAGCCAGCCATTGCTGGGCTCCTGATATCCCACTCTTTCATCACTTGATTAACCGCTAAATCTGAGTCACCGTAAATCATCTGGGAACGGACGCCGAGTGAAATGGCCGTACGCAACCCGTAAAGAAGCGCCTCATATTCAGCTTCATTGTTGGAGGAATCAAAGTGAATCTGGAGAACATATCTGAGGTTGTCGCCTTGTGGAGATATCAAGACTACCCCAGCGCCTGAACCATTCAACATTTTGGACCCGTCAAAGAACATAGTCCAATGTTCCGACTGTATCTGAGTCGGTAGCTACTGTTCAATCCACTCGACGAGGAAATCTGCTATTGCTTGAGACTTGATCGCTTTCTTCGCCTCAAACCTGATATCCAATGGAAGGAGTTCAATCGCCCATTTTGCCACTCGACCAGTTGCATCTCTGTTGTTCAAAATCTCTGACAAGGGAGCGTCGCTAATGACCGTAATCGAATGATCTGAGAAGTAATGTGCAACCTTCTTTGTGGTCAAGTAAATTCCATAGACAAGCTTTTGATAATGTGGATATCTCTGCTTGGATGCGGTTAAGACTTCAGAAATATAGTACACTGGCGTTGGACCTTGTAGGTTTTACCTTCTTCTTCTCGCTCGACCGTGAGTACTGTACTGACAACCTGTCCTGTGGCTGCTATATAAAGCAGTAAAGGCTCTTTGCTGATTGGAGCAGCAAGCACTGGCCGGGTGGAAAGCAGGGCTTTGAGCTCTGCAAACGCTGCGTCAGCTTCAGGAGTCCACTCGAACTTATCAGATTTCTTCATCAGTCAATAAAGAGGCAGTGCCTTTTCACCGAGACGAGAGATGAATCGACTCAAAGCGGCCAAACAACCAGTAAGCTTCTGAACGTCGTGTACACGCACAGGGCGTTTCATTCGGAGGATTGCACCAATTTTCTCTTGGTTGGCATCGATCCCATGTTCGGAAACGAGGAAACTGAGTAATTTTCCACCTGGAACTCCAAATGTACACTTCGACGGATTAAGCTTGATATCATATTTTCTCAAATTGGTAAAGGTTTCAGCAAGGTCAGTCAGCAGGTCGGAACCTTTACGCGACTTAACCATGATGTCATCCATGTACGCTTCTACATTCCGACTGATTTGAGTTAGTAGGCACTTCTGTATCATACGCATGAATGTGGCACCAGCGTTCTTGAGACCAAAGGGCATGGTGACATAGCAAAAGCACCCGAATGGAGTGATAAAAGCTGTTTTTATTTCATCAGGTCCATACAGTCGGATCTGATGGTACCTGGAATATGCATCCAGGAAGGACAATCGCTCACATCCCGCAGTCGAGTCGACTATCTGATCGATGCGGGGGAGAGGGAAATGATCTTTCGGGCAGGCCCGATTGATTTGCTTGAAATCAATGCACATACGAAGTGAATCATCCTTCTTGGGAACCATGACAACATTGGTGAGCCACTCAGAGTGGTAAATTTCGCGGATGAACTCAGCCGCCAGAAGCCGAGCCACCTCTTCGCCGATCGCCTCTCGCTTCTCCACAGCGGACCGACAAAGATGCTCTTTAATGGGTTTTGCCTTTGGATCGACTCGCAAATGGTGCTCAGCCAGTCCCCTGGGTACACCCGTCATGTCAGACGGCTTCCATCCGAAGATGTCCCAGTTCTCACGGAGGAACTGGATGAGCGCTTCTTCCTATTTGCTGTCGAGTGTTGTCGAGATATGAGCCGGAGCAGCGTTGGGATCGGTCGGGTGAATGTGAATAGGCTTTGTTTCACCGGACGACTGAAATGCAGACTCTGAGGCAGGCTTCTTAGTATGCAACAAATCACTCGGATCTGCCGTCTTCTTATATTCTTCCATTTCTACTGCTGCCATCTGTTCATCGGCTATCACAGAGCCCTTCTGGAGGCACTCTTCTGCTCGTTGACGATTGCCAGTGACTGTGATCACGCCTCTGGGGCCAGGCATCTTCAGCTTGAGGTACACGTAACACGGTCAAGCCATGAAACGGGCATATGCGGTTCTACCCAGAATAGCATGATAGGCACTGTGAAAATCCACAACTTCGAATCTCAACTTCTCCTTATGGTAATTCTTGGAATCACCGAAAACCACGTCAAGAGTGATCTGACCGAGTGAATCAGCTTTCTTTCCTGGAAAGACACCGTGGAATCGCATATTGCTCTCACTGAGCTTGGACATCAGAATGCCCATCCCACGAAGGGTCTCAGCATACAAAATGTTCAAGCCGCTGCCACCATCCATCAAGACTTTGGTCAGTCGGGTGCCCCCAACGACTGGGTCGACCACCAACGCTTGCCTCCCGGGGGTGGCAACGTGCGGTGGGTGGTCAGATTGGTCGAATGTAATGGGAGTCTTTGACCATTTCAAATATGTCGTCATTGCCGGAGCAACCATGTTTACCTCTCTGTTGATGACTTTCAGTCGACTTTTGCTTTCAATGTCAGCAAAAATCACCAAAGTGGAATTGACGTTAGGGAAGCCGTCATCATCTTCTTCCTTGTCACCATCCTTGTCAGACTCGTTTTCCTTTTCATTGTGTTGTTTCTCTCGGAACTGCTGAATCAGGAGCCGACATTGTTGAGTGGTATGTTTGGGATAAATCAGATTACCCTCTTCATCCTTCTTGGTGTGAATGTGACATGGCAAGTCCAACACATCATCCCCTGCCTGATCTTTCACCTTCTTGGGGATCCAGGGCCCTTTGGGCTTTCCCTTGAATTTTCCTTGAGTTACAACTACAGCTTCACCTGGACCTGCTGGCTCGGCTTTGCGTTTCTGCTTACGACCTCCTCCGGTGTCTTGGGCGACTGGTTTGCCCTTTCCACTGCGGAGTCGATCCTCTTCTTCACCATTAGCGTACCGAGTGGCTATTTCCATCATTCGGGTCAGAGACATATCTCCTGTCCGACCGAATTTCAGGTTAAGCTCCCGATACCGAATGCCCTCCTTGAAGGCACAAACTGCTTGGTGTTGGGATACATTTTCTACTGTGTGGTGTAAAGTGGTCCACCTTTGGATGTAATCCCTCAGAGTTTCATTCGGCTTCTGTACACAATGTTGCAATTCCATCAACCCTGCAGGTCGTTTGCATGTGCCCTCGAATGTCCTGACAAACACTCGGGTTAACTCTTCCCAGCTGAATATACTGCCTGGAGCCAAGTGATTCAGCCATGCTCTGGCCGATCCTTCCAACATGAGAGGAAGATGTTTCATAGCTACCTCATCATTTCCACCACCGATCTGAACAGCCAATCGGTAATCTTCCAGCCAAGTGTTAGGCTTCGACTCACCGGTGAACTTACTAGCCCCAGTCGCCAACCTAAAGTTGGGGGGATCTCAGCAGCTCTGATGGCTCTGCTAAAACACTCGGGACCCGAAACATGTATTCTGCTTCCACTCTGGCGATCTCTGTCTTGCCCTTCTCTGTGTGCTTGGTTCCTGTCGACCAAACCTTGCACCAAAATTGACCTCGCATCAAACCCTGGCTCTCTTGGGTCGACTGGCATCTTCCGCTCTTCGCTGTACGGGCGCCTGTCATCATAATGCCGGGGCACATATGATCCGCCTCTCGGAGGGGGCGTAGGCGCTCTACGACGGTCATTACGGCCGAGCCGATGATCGTACTGCTCGTGGTTCCGACCCAAGTACTGATCTTGGCTATGCCCCCGTCTCTCACGCCGTGGAGGCGATATTGGGCTGTGAGCCGATTGAACTGTGTCAGCCACCACAGATCTGCTATGGATTCTGTTATGCGACTGAGATACTGCAGTGTTTTGCTCTCCTGCTACCCGGAGCAGAGCCCGGATCTGCATCAAACCTCGTCCAGCTTCCGACTGGGATGGCTGGATGGATTCTGCTATACGAGCTGCAGCCGTAAGATTCTGAATAGGAGTGCGGTATACCTGAGGTTCAGGCAGGAACAATTGCCGTCGTCGACTGGACTCAGGAATCTGCTGCCGAGCACGTTCGTCGAGTGCATGCTGAAGATTCTCCAGTCGAGTGCGTTCAGCCAAAGTGGCCAAGCGCGCTGCCTCCAAAGCCCGAGCCTCAGAGGTCTCTCCGACGATGGGCGTGTGGAGTGCTTCCTCGTTGCGGCGGTGAAGTTCCTCCCTCCGCTGCAAAGAGAGGGTTTCGGGGTGGTATTCCTCATGAACGTGCGACGGATCGCCACCGCCGTCGCCGCCTCCGTTGCAACGCATGCCAGGTGGGCTACGCGGCGTGTCGACCATCAGGACCTCCGCCGCAGGATCGCTGCTGTCACACTCGGACAGTGTCTCGACGGAGCTAGTCGACAGATCGAACAGGCTGTAGAGAGATTCATCGGGCTCGATTGCCGCGACTTGAGGGGTGGCCAACTGACGTGCCACCGCATGCTTCACCTACTGCTGAAGCCACGATCGACAGGATCGCTTGCGACGGTGAACAGCGGGGAACGGGAGCCGATCGGTATTGGGACGACGGCTGCCGCAGAAGGACGCCGTGGACACACGCGCGAAAGTGCGTCGCCCCGCGGGCGGGGAATGTCTCTACGTCGAGGGGGGCCTCCTGGAGCCAGGCGGAGTCATCGGTGATGAAGACGAGCGCGCCGAGACGGATCTCGTGGCCCTCAGTCAAACCTCCACCAGAAACCATGATGATGGGAATTGGAAAAAATCGCAACCTCACCGGAAAGTCGCTAAGACACCTGCCCCACGTTGGGCGCCAACTATCGTGGTTCTAAGTCTGACAGTAGAATAGGGGGTAAGTATGAGGAGGCAAGATCCTAGCTACGGTGAGGTTGTGCATGCAAGATTTACGAGTTCAGGCCCTTCTCGGAGGAAGTAACAGCCCTACGTCTCGGTGCCCGGAGGCTCGGTCGATTGGATTATGCGTGAAGTTACCGGGGGTGCGAACCCTTGTGCCAGTGGAGGGGGGTGGCTTATATAGAGTGCGCCAAGACCCCAGCCAGCCCATGTTACAAGGGGTTCAATGTACATAAAGATAGGACGTTACTGATAACGCCAGCAATAAAGGCAAATAAATGATCATTAAGACCACGGAGTGAACGCCTGATCATTGCCATTCTGAGTGACTTTAGACCTTCTATCTTCCGAGTGACTTCTGATGTGGTCGAGTGAGTACACTCCAGTCGAATGGAATTGGGCTTTCCGAGTGGAATGCTTCTGGTCGAGTGGATGGTATTGTCCTTTGAAAATTCATGACTTTAATATAATGTCCTTGGGAAGGGTGTCTAGGTCAGGCCTATTACCCTACCCCAGGTACATGTCATCGTCAGGAGGTACCATGGCTCGGTAGTCATTGGGGATGGACTCATACATTGTCCTAGAACTCTCCCAGAGATCAAGAAGTGCCAGACGAGCTCCGATACTGAGATAAGGCCTCATCCATGGACAATGGAGCTTGCCATTGAGGCTAGGGCCCAGGAGCTTCTGGCGGAGTCAAACAAGCAGGCGGCGGAGAGGGAGAGGGACATGGAGGAGAGGACAGCTAGTCTGTTGGAGGCGGAGAGGAACCGGAACGACGCATCTCACCGGGCCCTATACGAGCTCCTCGTGGTAAGTTTCTCCTGCATATTAGCCAAATCATGCACGTAATGTTCGTTTCATTACTAACTAATATGACTGACTCATGAAAACAAAATGTGCAGACCGTGTGCCAGAACAACGGTCAGACCCCTCCGCCGATGCCCCAGATTGGTATAGCGCCCACGGTGAGTTTCATTTGAATGGTCATTAGTTACTAGTATTCACATATGACTTGCATCATGCTAACGAGACATTGCAAATGATCTTTGGTGCAGCATGCCTCCCGACAAGCATCGACCGATCCTTCTCTGTCTGGCACTGGCGCAACCCCGACCGGTCGTTCTCTGTCTGGCACTGGCGCAAACCCGACCGGTCCTTCACCTCCGTGATGATGGTAAGTTTTCCCAAGTGTTTTGCTTAACAAATGCATACTTAGCTGAAGAAATAACCTACTTAGCTCCAAAATGACCTATACTTAGCTTATTTTCCTCGAAAATGACATAATAACCTTACTTAGCTCTAAAATGACATATTTTACCTAGGATAGCTATAAAATGACCTATACTTAGCATTTTTTCCTCCTAAATGACTTGATATGCTTAGTTAGCTAAAAAATGGCATAACTACCTAGGATAGCTCAATAATGATCTATACTTAGCTTAGCTAGTTCATTTATGACATAATTAGCTCACTTCAGTAAAAAATGGCATAATAACCTTGGTTTAGCTCCAAAATGACCTATACTTAGCTTATTTTCCTCGAAAATGACAAATAACCTTACTTAGCTCCAAACTGACATACTTTACCTAGGATAGCTATAAAATGACCTATACTTAGCATTTTTTTCCTCCTAAATGACTTAATATGCTTAGTTAGCTAAAAAAATAGCATAATTACCTAGGATAGCTCAATAATAATCTATACTTAGCTTACCTAGTTCATTTATGACATAATTAGCTTACTTGGTAAAAAATGGCATAATAACCTTGGTTTCCTCAAACTGTCATATAATTAGTTTTTCCTCAAAATGACAAATAACCTTACCTATCTAAAATGACCGATTTTAACTAGGATACTCTAAATGACCTACACTTACCATTTTGTCATCCAAAATGAATAAATATGCTTAGTTAGCTCAAAAATGGATAACTACCTGGTTAGCTCAAAAATGACCTATACTTAGCATCTTTAGTTCATTTATGACTACTTGCATACTTAGGTAAAAAATGGCATGATAACCTTGGTTTAGCTCCAAATGCCATAGACTTAGCTTATTTTCCTCCAAATGACCACTAACTTACCTACCTCCAAAATGACTGATTTTAACTAGGATAGCTCTAAAATGACCTACACTTGCCATTTTGTCCTCAAAAATGAATAAATATGCTTAGTTAGCTCAAAAAAGGCATAACTACCTAGGTTAGCTCAAAAATGACCTATACTTAGCTTCTTCATTTCATTTATGACATACTTAGGTCAAAAATGGCATGATAATCTTGGTTACCTCCAAAATGACATAGACTTAGCTTATTTTCCTTGAAAATGACATAATAACATTACTAAACTCCAAAATGACCTATTTACCTAGCTTAGCTCTAAAATGACGTACACTTAGCATTTTTACCTAGCTTAGCTAAAAAATGGCATTTTTACCTACCTTAGTTAGAAGAAGAAGAAGATAAAGAAGAGGAGAGGAGAAAAAGAAAGAGAAGAAAAATTCTTCTTCTTCTTCTTCTTCTTCTTTTTCTTCTTCTTCTTCTAGCTAGTCATCTTCTTCTTCTTCTTCTTCTAACTTTCTTCTTTCCCAATTTGCAGATTTGCTTTAGATGAGGAAGCTTGCGTTTATGGAGTCTACTCTTCTCCTTGTGCTTCCTTTTTGTTTTGATTTTGTACGATGAACAATGTGAAACTTGCGACCTATATATGTATGTATGGATGAAACCATTGTATGCTTGTTGTTGGATATGTTGGATAGCTATATATGTTGCATATGGACTTTTGATTTGGTATGTATATGTGTTGAATGATCATATACATATGGCAGGGATATGATTTGGTATGTATATGTGTTGGTATGCTTGTTGAAAGTATTTTCAAATGTGTATATATATATATATATATCTGTGAAATTCTGTGAAATTGAATGAATTTAAGAAAAAACAGAAAAAACAGGGGCCATACAGGCTCTTTGTCGTCTGCTGGCAGACGGCAAAGAGCTTTGCCATCAGCCAGCAGATGGCAAAGCTGCCACATGGCAGCTACCTGTACAACCAGGGGGGGCACTGGGCTGGCCTATATGGTTGCTTTGCCGTCTGCTGGCATACGGCAAAGACCTTTGTATCTTTGCCGTCTGCCAGTAGACGGCAAAGCACGTCGTTAACCCCTTAACGGACCTAAGCTGCCATGTGTGCCGTCCATGCCCTTTGCCGTCTGCTAGCAGACGGCGAGGACCTTTGCATCTTTGCCGTCTGCCAGCAGACGGCAAAGTGCCCTTTTCCTAGTTTGTTCAGCTGGATGTGGTGCCGTCTGCTGGCTGACGGCAAAGGCCTTTGCCGTCCGCCATGCATGTCTTTGCCGTCAGCCATGGCAGACGCCAAAGTGCTTGATTCCTGTAGTGTTTGATATGTGGGTGGACCGGTGCTTGGGTGCTGCCCTTCCTTGGACAAGCCTCCCACTTATGATTAACCCCTCTCGCAAGCATCCGCAACTACGAAAGAAGAATTAAGGTAAACCTAACCATAGCATGAAACATAGGGATCCAAATCAGCCCCTTACGAAGCAACGCATAAACTAGGGTTGAAGCTTCTGTCACTCTAGCAACCCATCATCTACTTATTACTTCCCAATGCCTTCCCCTAGGCCCAAATCATGGTGAAGTGTCATGTAGTCGACATTCACATAACACCACTAGAGGAAAGACAACACACATCTTATCAAAATATCGAACGAATACCAAATTCACATGATTACTTATAACAAGACTTCTCCCATGTCCTCAGGAATAAACGTAACTACTCACAAAGCATATTCATGTTCATAATCAGAGGAGTATTAATTATCATTAAGGATCTGAACAAATAATCTTCCACCGAATAAACCAACTAGCATCAACTACAAGGAGTAATCAACACTACTAGCAACCCATAGGTACCAATCTGAGGTTTTGAGACAAAGATCGGATACAAGAGATGAACTAGGGTTTGAGAGGAGATGGTGCTGGTGAAGATGTTGCTGGAGATTGACCCCCTCTCAATGAGAGGATTGATGGTGATGACGATGGCGATGATTTCCCCCTCCCGGAGGGATGTTTCCCCGGCACACTACAAGGATCCGGGTCTATTGCAACAAAATTGGTCGTCGCAATACATGTCGATTTGTGGCGATAAGTACCTATTGCCACGAAACAACATTCGTTGGTAGCCGTTGCGACTGGACGCATGGTAATAGGTTATTGCCACAAAAAAACAACCGTGGCAATAAAGTCTGCTATTGCAACAGGCATGTGGGAAGTTGCCACATATTTTCCCATGGCAACACCCACCTGATGCCACAATTTGCTTTGTGGAGATAGCTTTAATGCAACATGTAACGAATCATGGCGACTGATAGCTCGTGGCGATAGACATTTATGGCAACAACCTATGCCAACGACGCTCATTTTGTGGTGGATACTCTTCCGTGGCAATAGTCAATTGTGGCAATAAACTATGGCAACAATCCTTGTTTTCATGGTATTAGGCATTTTGCCACGAATCGCTACACTTGTGGCATTAGCTTATGGCAACAAATATTCTGGTCGTCGTAACAGGAAATTGCAACATACTAGTTTTGGTGGTGATAAATAGGTATCACAACGGGTGAAATTTTTGTTGCGAGAAACTATTGCGACGATTTAAACTTTTCGTGGTGCTAACATGTGGCAACCAAAAGTGGGTTGTGGTAATAGCCTATTACAATCGTAAAAAAAATACAGGCATTCAATTACAATATTCAAAACCATACGTATAATATGTAGATTCATAAAATTCATAATTCCCATAACAAATATCCATCAAATGATACTCAAATGTAATTTAGCCATCCTAACTAAACTGTACGTCATCTAGAGTCCAGTCAAGCTAGATCTTTGTATCCTGCAATCAAGAAAAAAAAATAGTTACAGTTAATGAGTCCAACATAACATGTCAGTGCACTACAAACAATATAACATTGGACTCATGCTTGTAAAAGAAACAGAAGTTGTGATTATGGACCACTGATTTGTTCTGTTGTGTACCATATAATTCATGGCATCATCTTTGTAGATAATGTTCAGTTTTGAACATATAAAAATGGCATCCCGGTTCAGTCTCTCGGAGGTGCTCATAGGGGTAGGGTGTGCGTGTGTGCATTCATAGGGGTGAGTGTATGCGCGTATGTATAAGCGCTTGCGTCTGTACTGACGTTAAAAAAAAAACAGAAATCATCTTTGTTACAGATCAGTAGAAGGTAAAAAAAAAAATGGAGCCATTTATGAGAGTGCCCAAGCCTAAAAATATCAAACAAATTACCACATGAGAATTAGAAGAGGGAGAAGTGGAAGTGCGGCTATATGTCAATCCCAAGTTCAGTGAACCCACGTATTCATGATACTGCATGTTTGTAGGCAAAACTTAATACCTTTTTGTAAGTAACTGCCGAGTTGCTCCTTCGTACCAACATCCTCATACCTGCACATACAAATTAGCTCAAATAACATTTGTCTTGTGTGAAAGACAGGAAACCATAACAAATGAGATGTCTCATATATGTTATAATAGTTGTCCTGATAAATATTTGTTTTTGCATATTGTGCAAATAAGGTTAACCTAGGCCTAGCAGTTTTACTGACAGACTTTTGTTAAACTTAGAAAACATAGCAGTGTTCATATTTTGAGCTTAATTACTCCAACATCAGTTTTATTTAACACACGCGTCACCTTAAATCAGTGAGGCCACCTGCTAACTGGGGCTCCAAGCGTCCAACGCATGAACACCCGTGCAGAGCAAAGTGGTTGTGACAAAACAAATCGCTTGACAACAACAATCACATATATAGATCAATCTCTGATTCTTAGGCTATGGTACAGAACTATGCATCAAGAAAAGCTTCGCATATGCGATTTGGCCGGATAAATAGATGCTAAAATTGACACTTTGTACGGAGAGGCGATGCACCGTTTTTACCTCGAATCAAAGGTTGGACAGTGAGATATAAAAGAGTAATTATTCCATAGCCGAGGGTCCTGCATTGCACTTCACTATCCAATTTTGTAAAACGTGAGCAGAAGGCCAATTACATTATCAGTCTGTGATGTTCATAGTCTGCATCTCAATCTCGTTTTCCCCCAAATAAAAGAAACACACAAAGGCCAATGGCACATGGAAGCAAAGGCCATGGCATATCTGGCTTTCCCTGTTGCAATATGAGTCAATCGGATGACGCGATTCGCCGCTAGTTTGATGAAAAGAATCAGGGATATATGCTGGGAAACAGATAAATTATAAGAACCAATAAAAAAACTGCATGCTAATATAGGCCAGCACTGTTTGCATCTTACCCATACAAATCCTTCTTATCACCATGTTTTTTTATGCCTCTGTAGACACATCTAAGCTCTTACTCAATCTTCTTTGTACGATCCATAGATTGGCAATGGGCATACATTATGGGATTCTGTCGTCAGCGTCATAGGAAAACTATCTACGATCAAAGAAGAACCTGAGGCAATCGATGGACATATCTCCCTTGCAGACCTTCAGGACGTGGCTATCCCATTGCTTCGCCTCCTCCGAGAGCCCTAGGCAGCGCAGCAGCCTCACTGCAAACGATTCAGACCTGCAGTAGGCACTTGCCCCTTCGCCAAAGGGGCCCATGACCCAGGTCCCTCTTCTTCTTGTCCTCTCTTCTCCAACGAAAACAATCAGTTCGGGCATTCTCAGATACATGGCGACGTAGAACACATATACAGGATTTGAAGGCCCCTAATTTCTGGGGGCCCTGTGCGGTCGCCCACCTCGCACATCCTCGTCAACGGCCCTGCAAAGAACAGTGTGCATCAGACAAGAACCACCAGAGATAAAGCATCAAGACAAACCGAATACGGTGTCCACTTTATGCTACAACATCATCATCAGGATTAAAACAACATATGGATACTCAGTGCTCGATGAGACCATATACAGTACCACTACAACAAAATAGGTCGCCGAACGCCGCGGTGCACCATCGTACTTGATCCAGCCTCGATGGTCACGAGCGTGTCAGCCTCCCACTCCACGGTGGGCAGCTCGAAGCTGAACCAAACCGGCCAGGTCACAACGGTTAAGTGACGCTGGACCAGACCGCCGACAAGCGGGAGCAGCCTAAGGCAAACCGCACTTCATGCACTTATGCACCTCACATATTAGAAGTTTGCATATTAGAAAAGGAAGGAGGATATTAAGCTACCATGTAAAAAAAACACTAGATCAATTGTAGATTAAAAAATTGACAGCAGCCCATATTCATTTACATGAGACATGTCATATGATTGCATACCAGAAATAAGCAAGTTCAGGTTTCTTAAGGATGAGAAATCTGCTCCTAAAATAACAATGCTATGTGCAGACTTGGAGAATGACAGGACAGGTTATTTACTACTCCATAAGTATGATTGCACCTAAGCAAAAATACCATTCTACTACCACAACCATCCATTTAACTGGCAAGATCCGACAATACTAGTCAGCGCACACATACTAACATCACAAAGGCAGGAGAGAATAAAGGAAACCAAGAGAGATACCTGTGGATGATAGCGTCGACGGTGATCTGGATTGAGTTAGCATCGGTGAGGAGATGGATGATCTCCATGGTATGCTTGATGATACGCATGGCCATGATCTTCTTGCTGTTGTTGCATCCGTGCACTCGATGACGGGGCACCAATGCCTCCAAATAGAACAAAATCAGTATCGTTAACCCATAGTTTCATGTACAAGCTAAGTATATATCAAGTGACAGTGAAAACAAGTTGAGAAAAACACTGAAAATAATTATTTCATCTCATGTAGAGTTCAAACAGAATAAACATGTGCATGCTGCTGCTCCGAATCGTCCACGGAGGATGCCTGCTGCTCCGAAGCGAACAAACATGTAAGAGCTAGTGTTCTTGAGCTAGTATGGAATTGAATCAAGCTAGTATAGGAGACATGTAGTTACTGCTGCTAGCATATATAGAAATCAATCAAGCTGCCTGTGCTTGAGCTAACTTGATGGTGGCATTTATAGTAGGGTACAGATTTCACGCAAGACATGAAATTTTCATGAACCAAATGATTATTAGTATTAATAATTTGAAAGGAAGATCACTGTTTCCCTCTTCTATTATCCATGATTTCCTTTTTTTGAAGCAAGCATCATCAAACAGCACAATCACAATCGAATTGCACATAGAAACTAAACCAATGTTTTAAATAGCGGGCTATGCCATTTAGCGGCGGCTCGGTCAGAAGCTATGAAAAGCTATAGCCGAGCTATAGCGGAGCTAAGCCCCATTTAGCGTTTTTCTTAAATCATGAAAAATTGAAACAATAAGTACATAACCAGGCACCATATCTGATATATTGCATATACTTGACATATACACATGTTCGCACATCAAAACGCGAGTACCAATCAGACGTCCTAATTCAATAACAAAGCTTCACGTCAATGCATCCTATATATTATAAATAAGAACAAAAATAATGCAGAAGTATGGTTTGGTATAGCGGCTTAGCGGGCTAAATGACTCCAAATTTAGCGCTATAGCGGGAAATAGCGGGCTATTAGCGTCATTTTCAATTTAGCACTAAAAGTGCATAGCTTTAGCGGGAGAGCTCTCAAAGGCTATAGCGGAGCTATAGCCGGCTATTTAAAACATTGAACTAAACCAATACTTGTTGTTATGTTGTGTCCATAACAATTGCAATTGATGTCCACTTCAGATCAGATGTTCAAGGGGTGGAAAGAGAGGTTGGAGCTCACCACGTGTGGGGGTAGGAGGGGAGGAGGACGTCCTGCAGCAGCAGTTTATTCTCATCGGAGCAGCACCTGCAAAAAATAGAGCCTTCAACATGTCTAGATCGGGAAGAGAAACAGAAAAATTAAAAGAACAGAACAAGAAAGGACAACCTTCCATGGCGTCCTATACTAGGAGCAGCTCCTCTCTCTCCGGCCATGGCCTTGAATTCCTTTCATTGACACAATACGTGCACGCATCAAGAGGAGAAGAAGAGAAGTTGTAGAAGAAGGAGACAGCGGGAGGAGGCTCCATGCCCGGCGACGTGCTGGCCCAAACCTTAGCTGCTGGGCAGGGTCGCGCTTGGCCCCTGGAGGACGCGTGCGCCGGATCTGGCCCGATGGGAGGAAGGCGCGTTGGGAGGGGGGCACGGTGGTGTGCTGGGCGCCGCCAGAGGACGCCGGAATCAGGCGGGATCGGGCGCCGTAGGTGGTGGCGGCGTCGAGGAGTGGTGCGGGGAAGAGGGAGAGACAAGCGAGAGAGGAGCTCAGGGTGGGTGGGTGGGATTTCGCGTTCGCGGCCTGGGTCTTCTTGATTTATTATTCGCGGGCTATGAGATTGAAAACCAAACGAAATCGTTCGCGGGCTTACACAAAACTCTGGGCACCAAAATGTGAGCCTGACTTCACCTCACACTTGTCTAAAAAAAGACTTTACCTCACACTTTTTTTTATTATTTCTTTCTTTATTTTTTTCCTCAAAAGAAACTACTATTCCGAACAATACTTCAAACAAAAAAAACAACTTTTCCCAACAAATCAAAAAGGAAAAGAAACTTAATTCCCGTCTCCACAAAAATAACTTTCCTTCCCGGGCACGCATGGACGCTCGCTCCCGTCCCAGGCCTGGCCCCCCACGCAAAACCCTTCCACGGACCATCTCTCCGGCTTGCCCCGTCACCCTCGATGACGGCATGTGCAGCGTCCTTCACCATTGAACGGCGCCATGCACGGTCGGGATTCGACCACTCACCCCCACTACTATTACTTCAATAGGCACTCGATGATGATCTCGGGTGGAAGCACATTGTTGCAATCAGTTGCATGTTTGTGTCATATGTCGTTCTCTCGACGGCGGCACACACAACGTCCCTCACGATTAGACGTCCAACAAAAGGGGACGCAGACTTCCATGATGCTACAGGGCTCCCGAGCCATCAGAAGCCTGCCACCATGGCTCCCCTGTCGGTGTCGGCGTCATCTTGGAATGGCAGACAATGTTACCAAAGAGAGTTTTCATTTTCTTTGCACGAAAAAGTCATTTTCTATTTTCGGAGTGACAAAAATGGTTTTTCTGTGAAGAACTCCACTTCATTTTTGAAAAATACTAGACCATATTTTATATACAATTGACCAAATGGTTGCATGCCAAAAGCTTTCCATCCACCTTTCGTCAAATTGACAAATTTCCGCCGTTTCAGCAGGAATCGAGTCAAATTTGAACTACACGTGCTTCATAGTTTGTCTTCTATTTTTTGTAAAAATCATTTTTATGTACACAAGTATCTATTTCATCATAGGGCCACCAAGATTTTCGCAAGATTCCACGTCTAGCTAAGAACGGTCTTTCCCGCCGTTTTGATGCCATTTCGAAATCGACAAAAAAAAATCTCCGCATTGTGTCATTATATGTGACATAGTTTCCAGGAACAATAACAAACTTGGAATACGTAAGCTATGTAAAAAAAAGTGTTCTAAAAAATGAGCTACCATGTATGAAGATTCATGGCTTTCAAGTCAAATGACCAATGTTATGGTCACATTCATGGCATAATTTGTTCAGGTGACCCAATATTGTGCACATTTTTGTGTATTAGGATGACAAACAATGTTGGTTTTGGGAGTTTCTATTTTCTTTGCAAAAAATTCATTTTTCTATTTTTGGAGTGCCAAAAATTGGTTTTTTGTGAAGAACCTACCAAATATTGGTTGCAAAATGGCACCACTTCATTTTTTCAAAAATATTAGACCATATTTTATGTACAATCGACCAAATTTTTGTATGTCAACTGCTTTCGATCTACTTATCAAAAAGATAAAATTTTCGCCGATCCAATAGGATCTGAGTCAAATTTGAACTACACATGCATCATAGTTTGCTATTTATTTTTTCAAAAACCATTTCTAGGTACACGAGTAGTCATTTCATCAGAGATTCGACAAAATTTTCACAAGATTCCACCCCTAATTACGAACGGTCATGCCCGCCGTTTTAAAAACGACATAAGACATTTTAAAATATATCAGAAAAATAGAAAACCTTCAACACTGTGTCATTATATGTGACCTTCCAGGAAAAACTAACAATCTTGAAATACTGCAAATATCCAAAAAAAGGTGCTCTCAGAAATCAACACTCTTCGAACTCATGAACATTTTTGGAATCAATGAACTTTTTTTGAAGCGATATGTTATTCTGGAATTTCGGACCAATTTTCAAATTTTGTGAACATATTTTAGATATTCATGACTTTTTTTAATTCATTTACATTTTGGTCGAATTCATGAACATTTTTTGTATATGCGAACTATTTTCGAAATCATGAATAAATTTTTATTTCCCAAATTGTTTTCTCAGATCGTGAAGATTTGTTTAATAAGCGATTTGTTGTAAAAACATGAACATTTTTTAATATGCGATTTTTTTTCAAAATCATGAATATTTTTTGAATCCGGAAAAATTTATGATTTCTCAAACGAAACCAAGAACATTTTTGAATTCTTGAACACTTTTTTGGACTTGGAATTTATTTATATTAAGAACTTTTTGAAATCCAGAATTATTTTAAAGAAGAAGAAAATGAAATAAAAAAGGAGTTGTCCGATCAGGCATGGGCCAGCCGAAAAGGCCTCGCTGGGAAAGGAAGTCCCTTAGCCTCGTCCCACCGAGGCCAAGCCCACTCGGCGCCTCACGTTAAATCGGACAGACACGTTGAAGCAGCGGCAAATCCTATTCGGCGCTGCAGGCGCCGGTTAAGGGCAATTTTCCTAACCGGCGCATGCTGCCGCGTTAGGTGGGCTGGCCCATTTATCTGTTTCAGTCTGTACGTTGTTTTTCTTCTGTTTCCAAAAAGAAGTGCTTGGCGGGGTGGGTCGAACCACTGACCTCCTGTGTCGAGGCGCAACGCACGAACCACCCCGCCGCTCAACCTCGTCTGATATTTTCTAACTTTCTCATTCTGTCATTACTTCTACTGTTCATTTCCTTTTTTCCATTTTCCGTTACTTTTTCCTGGTTTGATGAACTTTTTATGCGAAATTGGTGAACTTTTCTCTAAAAGTTGATGAATTGTTTTTCAAATTCAATGAACATTTTTTCAAATTCGATGAACTTTTTTTAAATTCGATGAACTCTTTTCTAATTCGATGAACTTTTATCAAAATTAATGAACTTTTTTTCAAATTAAATGAACTTTTTTCATATTCAATGAACTTTTATAACAACCAATAATATTTTTTCAATTTTTTTGAAATTTTATGAAAATCAATGAACTTTTTTCAAAATTGATGAACTTTATTTCAAAATCGATGAACTTTTTTCAATTTTCTTGAACTATTTTGTATTTCGTGAACTTTTTCAAAATTTTCATGAATTTTTTATTCGTGAACATTTTTCAAACTGGTGAACTCTTTTAAAATTCGTTAACTTTTCTAAAATTAGTGAACTATTTCAAATTTATGAACCTTTTTTCATTTTTCGTAAGCTTTTTTGAACTCGTGAACCTTTTCATTTTGAAACAAATTCGTGAACTTTTTTTTAATATGTGAACTTGTAATTTTTGGAACGGCGCGGCTGCAGATGTTCTTAAAGGCTTTTGCGGTATTTATGGATCAGTACTGTGATGTGGGTCTAGTGGTTAGCAAAGCGCGTACTGCAATATAGCATCGCGAGTTCGAATGCTCAGCTCAACAAGCTTTGCATGTTTTTTTGGCTGCTGATGTGTGTTCGTGGGCCGGCCCAACAAAGCGCCGCAGTGAGCGCCAGTTTGGTTCGCCGGCGCTGAATGCGCTGGATAGGAGGTCCCTGAAGCAGCAGTAACTTGGTATTGGTGTGGTGGTTTGACATGCTAGTGGAGACTGACAGGTCTTGTGTTCGAAGTACCACACCGTCTCTTTTTTGCTGCTTTAATGGCCATTCGGTGAGTGGCCCCGTTGTCAGCAAGGCAAGTCCCACTTGTCTAGATGGTATGGCCTACATGTCAGGTCGGTGAGTCCAGTAGGTGTGGTGGGTTCCACATGAAAGGTTGTTGGGATGGGTCCCACATGTCATTCGCACTATGTTAGTTGATCCCGCGTGTCAATGGTAGGCCTGGTTTAATGGCCATTTGGTGCGTGGCCCCGTTGTCAGCAAGGCAAGGCAAGGGGAGGGGAGGGGAGGAGGGGGAGGCGGGGCGCTGGGAGGCGGATAGGGATCCCTCCCGTCGCCTGCGGGGGCTACTCTGGAGGGAGTGATGTCAACATCTTTCATCCTACGGGACAGTTTGTGGAGGGGTCCACCGCGCCAGAGTAGGTCCAACATAATCATGTCGCTTTTTCTTAAACAAAAATCATAGAGATTCAACCATGTAAATTATCAACCAAACCAATTTAGTTTTGAGATTTACTTATTGGCATATCATAGATTTGTCAAAGAACAACCTATTCTTTAATTTGCTATAAGAAAGAAAAAATGTATTCATACCTAGGCGTGCGGTTCCAGATGACTTGGCGATAAGTGGACCTATTAGTGTTGTATTCCATACAGATGTGACTGTTGTAGGATCCTACAATGTGCTCACTGTAGACAATGGACGTATGAGAATTTGTTGTTGGAATAACTTCATTGGTCTGGTGGGCTGGAAAGTTAAGACTAAGATCTTGTTGCTGTTCTGCCGTCGTGATGACATGACCTGGCTGTTTGTTGACAGAATTTATTCAGAGTTTAGCGGACCATATGATTCAGCCTTTTTAAATCAACTTAATGACACGAACCATTAAATGGACAAGAGACACTGGTCATCGGTGGCTGAATTCTTGATGGGGCTACAACTCTGAAGTTTCGTTTCAGGTGCAGTTAACCTCGCGGGTACAACATATTTAAAATGAGACCCCTAAAATTTGACAAACACATGCACATCCCAGTGGACTGAACCTTGATCTGCAACATGGTGGATGGGCGTTCGAATTCCTGCCCAGGCGATAGCCTGCAAAGTTTTTTGGGTTTACTACGCGCTGGCCGGCCCCACTTGTCATCTCCCCTGGAGGTTGTCGTGGATGTCACCCGCGCCTGTCAGCCCCAGCAAGGCCCCGGGCCCGCAGGTCGGTGGCTGCGGCTAAAGAAATCCTCGGTTAGATTCAGCTCCAGATATGGATCTGGCAATTTTCACACCAGGGACCCTCTATTTTCGAGTTCCATCTGACAAGTCCCTGTTTTTGGCAGAAAACACCGTAGTTTTAAAATGGCAACAACTTGCCCATTTCAAATCCAAATTTAACAAATTAAATATGTATTCCTATCAAGAAAGTGTGTTCTATCCATTTATAAACTTTTTCCACTGTTTTGGTTAATTGAAATTGATGCAATTAAAAATATTTAATTACTCCTTAAAGCTTGCAAAAATCATAACTTAATATCTATAAATTCAAATAATATATTTTCCCACTGTTTTACTTGTAACTAATGCAAAGTCATACCGATGTTGCAATATCTTTCAGAATATTACCACAAATAGTTATTCTGTTGAAATACCTAGTCTCTGTTACAACAAAATGACTGCCTCTCGCAACGGAATTGGTTTGTCGCAATATCGCTACCATATTGCAATGCCGATGCAGTTTGTTGCAATAGGTAGCCACTTTTTTGCAACAATGTGTGACTAATGCAACGTCACGCTGATGTTGCAATATCTTTTTGAATATTGCCACAAATAGTTATTCTGTTGAAATACCTAGTCTCTATTACAACAAAATGACTGCCTCACGCAACAGAATTTGTTTGTCGCAATATCGCTACCATATTGCAATGCCGATGTAGTTTGTTGCAATAGATAGCCACTTTTTTGCAACAATATGTGTAACTAATGCAACGTCACGCTGATGTTGCAATATCTTTCTGCATATTGCCACAAATAGTTATTCTGTTGAAATACCTAGTCTCTATTACAACAAAATGACTGCCCTCATGCAACAGAATTTTTTGTCGCAATACCGCTACCATATTGCAACGCTGACACAGTTCATTGCAATATGAGGCCTCTATTGCAACAAATTTAGTATTTATCGTGACCAAACTAAGTTATGGCAATATGTAGGGCCTATTACCACAACCGGAGAATTTGTGGTAATATTGTGTTTTATTGCAACAAAACGTAGTTGTAGCAATAAATTTTGTTGCAATAGATCGGAATCCTTGTAGTGGCAGAACAGCTCCGCCGGAGCCCTAGATTGGTTCTGCTCATGTTCCGCCTCGAGACGGCGGTGCTTCGTCCCGAAAGCTTCGTTTTGATTTTTTCTAGGTCAAAACACACCATATAGCAGAAGATGGGCATCGGGGGCCTACCAGGTGGCCCACAAGGATGGGGGGCGCGCTCAGGGGGGTAGGGCGCGCCCTCCACCCTTGTGGCTGGCTGGTGGCCCCCCTCTGGTACCTTCTTTGCCCAATATTTTTTAATAATTCCAAAATGACTCTCCGTGAAGTTTCAGGAATTTTGGAGTTGTGCAAAATAGGTCTCTAATATTTGCTCGTTTTCCAGCCCAGAATTCCAGCTGCCGGCATTCTCCCTCTTCATGTAAACCTTGTAAAATAAGAGAGAATAGGCATATGTATTTAGCCATAATGTGTAATAACAGCCCATAATGCAATAAATATTGATATAAAAGTATGATGCAAAATGGATGTATCAACTCCCCCAAGCTTAAACCTCGCTTGTCCTCAAGCGAAAGCCGATATCGAAAAATATGTCCACATGTTTAGAGATAGAGGTGTCGATAAAATAAAATACGGACATGAGGGCATCATGATCATCTTTAGAACATCAACTTATATTGTCATATAATTTCTTATGCCAAAGTAACAATTCATTCACAAGATAAAGTATGAATTAAAAACTTCATTGAAAACGAACAAACTATGATCTCAGTCATTGAAGCAATTGCAATTTTTCATAACATCGGAAAGAGTCAATATAAGAGCTTTTGAGCAAGTGCACATACTCAACTATCATTTAGTCTTTCACAATTGCTAACACTCACGCGATACTTACGGGATCAAAGCTTCCATCGGACACAGAGAAAGATAGTGGCTTATAGTTTCGCCTCCCAACTTTTTACCTCAAGGGTAATGTCAACAATAATACTTTATGATAACCTACATCCGAGGGAATATATATATCTGGATCTCTCCAACACATAGTGCTTGCCAAAGGAAAAAGTGTAAAAAGGAAAGTTGAAGATCACCATGACTCTTGTAAAAGGGTAGAAGATAAAAGTAAAAGATAGGCCCTTCGTAGAGGGAAGCAGAGGTTGTCATGCGCTTTTATGGTTGGATGCACAAAATCTTAGTGCAAAAGAATGTCACTTTATATTGCCGCTTGTGATAAGGGCCTTTATTATGAAGTCCATCGCTTTTATTTCTTCCATATCACAAGTTCGTATAAAGCTTATTTTCTTCACACTAATAGATCATACATATTTAGAGAGCAATTTGTATTGCTTGCACCAATGACAACTTACTTGAAGGGTCTTACTCAATCCATAGGTAGGTATGGTGGACTCTCATGGAAAAACTGGGTTTAGGGATGTTTGGAAGCACAAGTAGTATCTCTACTTGGTGCAAAGAATTTGGCTAGCATGAGAGGGAAAGGCAAGCTCAACATGTTGGAGGATCCATGACAATATAACTTCTATTCGGATATAGGAAAACATAACTCATTATGTTGTCTTCCTTGTCCATCATCAACTTCTTAGCATTTCATATTTTAATGAGTGCTCACAATTACAAAAGATGTCGAAGATAGTATATTTATATGTGAAACCTCTCTTTCTTTATTACTTCCTATTAATTGCAACAATGACCAAAACTATGTTTTTCAACTCCCAACAAGTTTTATTCATCATACTCTTTATATGTGAAGTCATTACTCTCCATAAGATCAATATATGATATTTTTATTTCTTTTTATTTCTTTCTTTTATTCCCTCAAGATCATAGCAGCATAGCAAATCCCTCAACTCGAAACTACTCTTTATTATATATAGCTCACGGACTCGATTACATAGATGGAACATAAAGCAAAACTCAAAACTAGATCATACTAAAACTTTATTCTACTAGATCAAGATATAACCAAAAGGATCAAACTAAGAAAAACGATAAAAGTAAATGTGTGATGGTGATACGATACCGGGGCACCTCCCCCAAGCTTGGCAATTGCCAAGGGGAGTGCCCATACCCATGTATTTATGTCTCTTTCTTCGGAGGTGGTGATGATGTGATATTCTTGGTGATGATGCCCCTTAGGATGTGATTCTCTTCCTCGAGCTTATTAATTTGCTGCTTAAGATCCATTACTTCCTTGTGAAGTTTACCCGTAACGGCTAGAGCTCCATCCACCCATGGATGTTTCCTAGCTGCGGGAGAAAAAGCAATACTCTTTTTCATATTTTCATAAGAGAGGAATCTAGCATTGGGAGGAATAACCGAATTTGGTATTGCTGAGCTCTGAAGCTCCTCCAGCATGAATCTGCTTTGAAGACGAGAGGTAACTTCTTGGTCCTCCTCCATGGCATCCACCCTTTTCAAGTCAGCCTCCATCTCTTCCACCGTTGATTGCCCGAAGTGGTCAGCTTCGCTGTATGCTCTTGGGCCCAGTGTCGGGTGAGATACACGGCTCTCCCCGACCGACTCTTGCGAAGACATCTTGCTCTAAATCTGCTGCAGAAACAGCTCAAAACAAAAATAGTAGATTTTGTCGTGGTACGGTGGTCAAACTCTTCGGGAGATTATATAATGAATTTTTACCGACCAAAAGAAGTATTGTGCAAGAAAACAGAGTCCGGAGGGCAAACGATGTGGCCACAAGGTCGGGGGGCACGCCCAGGGGGGTAGGGCGCGCCCTCCACCCTTGTGGTCGCCTCGTGTCTCTTTCGGACTACTTTTAATTTTCCTAATTTTTTAAATATTCCAAAATGGAGAAAAATTATCATTGGAAACATTTGGGAGTCGGTCTACTTACCGTACCACATACCTATTCTTTTTCGGAGTCTGAAACATTCTGGAAAGTGTCCCTTATGTACTCCTCCGGTGTTACGGTGTCAATAATATTGGTCTCAACATTTATGGGAGTACCTGAGATATAATGTTTGATTCTTTGACCGTTTACCACCTTCGGATTTATGCCTTCGGCGTTGTTGATTTTGATGGCACTGGAACGATAGACCTACTCGATAATGTAAGGACCTTCCCATTTAGAGAGAAGCTTTCCTGCAAAAAATCTTAAACGAGAGTTGTATAGCAAAACATGATCACCTATATTAAACTCACACTTTTGTATCCTTTTGTCATGCCATCTTTTAACTTTTTCTTTAAACAACTTGGCATTCTCATAGGCTTGGGTTCTCCATTCATCAAGCGAACTTATGTCAAATAACCTCTTCTCACCGGCATGTTTGAAATCATAATTGAGCTCTTTAATAGCCTAATAAGCTTTATGTTCTAATTCAAGAGGTAAGTGACATGCTTTTCCATAAACCATTTTTTATGGAGACATACCCATAGGGTTTTTATAAGCAGTTATATAAGCCCATAATGCATCATCAAGTTTCTTAGACCAATTCTTTCTAGATCTATTAACAGTCTTTTGCAAAATCAATTTAATCTCTCTATTGCTCAATTCTACTTGACCACTAGACTGATGATGATATGGAGATGCAATTCTATGGTTAACATCATACTTAGCAAGCATTTTACGGAAAGCACCATGAATAAAATGTGAACCACCATCAGTCATTAAATATCTAGGGACTGCAAACCTCGGAAAAATAACTTCTTTAAGCATCTTAATAGAAGTGTTATGATCAGCACTACTAGTTGGAATAGCTTCTACCCACTTAGTAACATAATCAACAGCAACTAAAATATGTGTATATCCATTAGAGGAAGGAAAAGGTCCCATATAATCAAAGCCCCAAACATCAAATGGTTCAATAACAAGTGAATAATTCATAGGCATTTCCTGACGTCTACTAATATTGCCAATTCTTTGACATTCATGACAAGACAAGACAAACTTACGAGCATCCTTGAAGAGAGTAGGCCAATAAAAACCAGATTGCAATACGTTATCTGCAATTCTATCTCCATCGTGGTGTCCTCCGTAAGACTCGGAGTGGCACCTGCGTAGGATCTGTTCCTGTTCATGCTCGGGTACACAACGTCTAATAACACCATCTACTCCTTCTTTATAAAGGTGTGTGTCATCCAAAAAGTAATGTCTTAATTCATAGAAAAACTTTTTCTTTTGCTGGTATGTGAAACTAGGTGGTATAAATTTAGCAACAATGTAATTAGCATAATCAGCATACCATGGAGTATTACGAGAGGCATTTATGACAGCTAATTGTTCATCAGGAAAGCTATCATCAATAGGCAGTGGGTCATCAAGAACATTTTCTAACCTAGACAAGTTGTCTGCAACGGGGTTCTCAGCTCCCTTTCTATCAATAATGTGCAAATCAAATTCTTGTAGCAAGAGAACCCATCTAATAAGTCTAGGTTTAGCATCTTTCTTTTCCATAAGATATTTAATAGCAGCATGATCAGTGTGAACAGTTACTTTGGAATAAACAATATAAGATCTGAACTTATCACAAGCAAAGACAACTGCTAGAAATTCTTTTTCAGTAGTAGCATAATTTCTCTGGGCACTGTCTAGAATTTTACTAGCATAATGAATAACATTTAATTTCTTATCAACTCTTTGACCTAGAACATCACCAACAACATAATCACTAGCATCACACATAATTTCAAAGGGTAAATTCCAATCAGGTGGCTGAACAATAGGAGCAGAAATCAAGGCTTTCTTAAGTATATCAAATGCTTCTACACAATCATCATCAAAAACAAAAGGAACATATTTTTGCAAGAGATTAGTGAGAGGCCTAGAAATTTTAGAGAAGTCTTTAATAAACCTCCTATAGAAACCAGCGTGACTAAGGAAACTTCTTATACCTTTGATATCTTTAGGACACGGCATCTTTTCAATAGCATCTACTTTAGCTTTATCAACTTCAATACCTCTTTCAGAAATTTTATGCCCCAAGACAATACCTTCATTAACCATAAAGTGGCACTTCTCCCAATTCAAGACAAGATTAGTTTCTTCACATCTCTGCAAAACTCAATCAAGGTTGCTTAAGCAATCATCAAAAGAAGTTCCGTAAATGGAGACATCATCCACGAAAACCTCAACAATCTTTTCACAAAAATCGGAGAATATAGCGGTCATACATCTTTGAAAGGTAGCAGGTGCATTGCATAAACAAAAAGGCATATGTCTATAAGCAAAGGTACCGAAAGGGCAAGTAAAAGTGGTCTTTTCCTGATCATCTTTTAACACAGGTATTTGAGAAAAACCAGAATAACCATCTAGGAAACAAAAATGTGTGTGTTTGGATAGTCTCTCTAGCATTTGATCAATAAAAGGTAGAGGGTAATGATCTTTCTTAGTAGCTTTGTTTAATTTGCAAAAATCAATTACCATTCTATAACCTGTAACAATTCTTTGTGGGATCAATTCATTCTTATCATTAGGAACAACTGTAATACCTCCCTTCTTAGGGACACAATGAACAGGACTTACCCACTGACTATCAGCAATAGGATAAATTATACATGCCTTCAGAAGCTTTAGTATTTCATTTCTTACCACTTCTTTCATCTTAGGATTTAATCGTCGTTGGTGATCAACAACTGGTTTAGCATCATTCTCCAAATTAATTTTGTGCTGACATAGAGTGGGACAAAAGCCCTTAAGATCATCAAGAGTATATCCAATAGCGGCACGGTGCTTCTTCAGAGTTTTCAATAATTTCTTTTCTTCATGCTCTGAAAGGTTAGCACTAATAATAACAGGATATATCTTCTTTTCATCAAGATAAGCATATTTCAAAGTATAAGGTAATTGTTTAAGCTCAAACACGGGATCTCCCTTGGGTGGAGGAGGATCCCCAAGGATTTCAACAGGCAAATTGTGTTTCAAAATAGGCCCTTGATTGAAGAATATTTCATCTATTTCCCTTCTTTCATTCATAGATAAATCATTTTCATGGTCTAGCAAATATTGTTCTAAAGGATCAGAAGGAGGCACGGCAATAGAAGCAAGACCAATAATTTCATCCTTACTAGGCAATTCTTTATCATGGGGCTGTCTACGAAATTTAGAGAAATTAAAATCATGAGACATATCCCCTAAACCGACAGTAACAATATCTTTCTCGCAATCTATCTTAGCATTAACAGTATTCAAGAAAGGTCTACCAAATATAATGGGACAAAAGTCATCTTGTGGGGAAGCAAGAACAAGAAAATCAGTAGGGTATTTTATTTTCCCACACAAGACTTCAACATCTCTGACAATCCCAATAGGTGAAATAGTATCTCTATTAGCAAGCTTAATGGTAACATCAATATCTTCTATCTCAGCAGGTGCAATATCATTCATAATTTCTTTATATAAGGAAAAAGGAATTGCACTCACACTAGCACCCACATCACATAAGCCATGATAACAATGATCTCCTATTTTAACAGAAACAACAGGCATGCCAACAACGGGTCTATGTTTATCTTTACTATCGGGTTTAGCAATTCTAGCAGCTTCATCACAGAAATAAATAACATGCCCATCAATATTATCAACCAAGATATCTTTAACCATAGCAATACTAGGTTCAACTTTAATTTGTTCAGGGGGTGTAGGTGTTCTAGTATAACTCTTACGAATCACAGTTGAAGCTTTAGCATGATCCTTTATTCTAACAGGAAAAGGTGGTTTCTCAATATAAGCAGTAGGAACAATAGGATTAACATTATAAGTAATAGTTTCTTCTTCAACAGTAATAGGTTCTACTACTTTAACTTCAATGGGAGGATGATATTTAAACCACTTCTCCTTAGGGAGATCAACATGAGTAGCAAATTATTCACACAAAGAAGCTACTATCTCAGAGTCAAGTCCATATTTAGTGCTAAAATCACGAAAAGCATCGGTATCCATAAAAGATTTAACACAATCAAACTTAGGATTCATACCTGACTCCTTACCTTCGTCGAGTTCCCAATCTTCAGAGTTGCGTTTAATTCTTTCCAATAAATCCCATTTGAATTCAATAGTCTTCTTCATAAAAGAACCAGTACAAGAAGTATCGAGCATGGATCGATCATTATGAGAAAGCTGAGCATAAAATTTTTGAATAATAATTTCTCTTGGGAGCTCATGATTGGGGCATGAATATAACATTAACTTAAGCCTCCCCCAAGCTTGAGCGATACTTTCACCTTCACGAGGCCAAAAATTATATATATAATTCCGATCATGATGAACCAGATGCATAGGATAAAACTTCTGATGAAATTCTAATTTCAACCAGTTGTAGTTCCATGATCCAATATCATCACATAGCCTATACCATGTTAATGCCTTCTCCTTCAAAGTCAAAGGGAAGACCTTCTTCTTGACTTCATCCTCGGGCAAACCAGCAAGCTTAAATAATCCACAAACTTGATCTACATAGATTTGATGCATATCAGGATGTAATGTTCCATCTCCTATGTAAGAATAAGCTAGCAGTTTCTCTATCATACCCGAAGGAATTTCATAATAAATATTTTCAGTAGGTGCAGTAGGTTGAGGGGCAACTCTTTGCTCTTTCGGTCATGGTGAATATACCCGAACAAACCCCTCAAAAGATTATTTTCCATAGTAACAAGTGACAGTAAATTTCAGCACACTATATAAATGTTTGCTTTATGAAATTCCACTTACCAAAGGCGCTTCAATCCCCGGCAACGGCGCCAGAAAAGAGTCTTGATGACCCATGATACGTCTCCAACGTATCTATAATTTATGAAGTATTCATGCCATGTTTACAACAATTTTATATGGTTTTGGTATGATTTGGATGGAACTAACCCGGACTAACGCTGTTTTCAGCAGAACTACCGTGGTGTTGTTTTTTGTTCAGAAATAAAAGTTCTCCAAATGCAACGAAACTTTTTGACGATTTTTTTTGGAACAAAATAGGCACTAGAAGCTTCGTGGAAGGACCAGAAGGTGAAGGAGTAGGGCACAAGACACCGGGGCACGCCAGGGGGCCCAGGCGCGCCCCGGTGGGTTGTGCTCACCTCGAGGCCCATCTTAGCTTGAAACCAACGCCAAAAATTCCTATAAATAGAGAAACCATCAGGGGTAACCCTAGATCAGAAGTTCCGCCGTCGCAAGCCTCAGTAGCCACGAAAAACCAATCTAGACCCCATTCCAGCACCTTGCCGGAGGGGGAGATCATCACCGGTGGCCATCTTCATCATCCCGGCGGCCACCATGATGAGGAGGGAGTAGTCCACCCTCGGGGCTGTGGTTTGTACCAGTAGCTATGTGTTTAATCTCTCTCTCTCTCTCTCTCTCGTGTTCTTGAGATGGCACGATCTTGATGTATCACGGGCTTTGTTAATATAGTTGGATCATATGGTGTTTTTCCCTCTCTATCTTGTTGTTATGAATTGAGTTTTCCCTTTGAGATTTTGTTTTATTGGATTGAATACTTTCATGGATTTGAGAGCACTTGATCTATGTCTTGGAACTCAACTCGCGGATTCCCGAGGTGACATTGGGGTAATCTATGCATAGAGGTTGATGCACTTTCTTGTCTTTGTTTCTCCAGTAGAAATCTTTGGGCACTCTTTGAGGTTATTTGTGGTGGATCGAGTATTATGAATCTGGAATTGTTTGATGCATATCGCATAATCAACTCACGGATACTCGTGGTGGCATTAGAGTTGGTTGATGTGTATCATATGGTGTTATTTTAGTACGAACTCTTGGTTAGATCGATCGGAAAGAATAGCTTGGTGTTATTTTAGTACGAACTCTAGGATAGATTGATTGGAAAGAATAGCTTTGAGGTGGTTTCGTACCCTACAAACAATTTCATCTTATGTTCTCTGCTAGATAAGAACTTTGGAGTAATTCTTCATCGCACATTGAGGGAAGGTTATATGATCCAATTAGATTAGCATTGTTGAGAGATTGCACTAGCGAAAGTACGGACCCTAGGCCTTGTTTTCAAGCATTGCAATACAGTTTGTGCTCCGTTTTATCACTTGCTACCTTGCTGTTCTTATTTATTCAGATTATAAAAATATATTTCTACCATCCATATTACACTTTTATCACCATCTCTTCGCCGAGCTAGTGCACCTATACAATTTGCCATTGTATTGGGTGTGTTGGGGACACAAGAGACTTTTTGTTATTTGGTTGCAGGGTTGTTTGAGAGAGACCATCTTCATCCTATGCCTCCCACAGATTGATAAACCTTAGGTCATCCACTTGAGGGAAAATTGCTACTGTCCTACAAAACTCTGCGCTTGGAGGCCCAACACGAGTCTACAAGAATAAAGTTGCGTAGTAGACATCAAGCTCTTTTCTGGCGCCATTGCCGGGGAGGTGAGTGCTTGAAGGTATATCTTTAGATCTTGCAATTGAATCTTTTAGTGTCTTGTTTTATCACTAGTTTGGTTTATAAAAAGAAAACTACAAAAAATGGAATTGAGGTTGCATCATATTATTCATCTTTATAATGTCTTTCGTGAAAATGATGGAAAGGAAAATTGTGCTCAATTGATAGAAGAAGAATTTTATAAAATATTTGACAAAAAATCTTTGAATGATGAGCATTATTGCAATGTTGCTGGTATGAACTCTTTGAATATCCATGATGATAATGATATGCAAAGTCATAAGCTTGGGGATGCTATGTTTGATGAAGATGATATTTTTAGTCCCCCAAGATTTGATGTGCAAAATTGTTATAATGATTACATGCCTCCTATTTATGATGATTATTATGATGAAAGTGGGTTTGGAAGAGTATCGACTTTATGTAATGATGATCCCACTATTTTGGAGGGTGTTGAATCTTATTGTGATAATTATGAAAGTGGATTTGGAGAGGTCATGACTTTATTTAGTGATGAATCCACTATTTTGGAAGAGGCTTCAATTGATTATGACAACAAAGTTGCTATCTATGATGATTATGGTGATGACATGTATGCTATAAATAATAATGATAACCATGAAACTTGTCATCATGATTTTAATTTCCAATCACATGATAGTTATTTCGCTGAGTTTGCTCCCACCACTATTCATGGGAATAAATTTGCTTATGTGGAGAGTAAGAAAATTTCTATGCTTGTGGATCATGAAAAGAATGTTTTATGTGATAGCTATATTGTTGAATTCATTCATGATGCTACTGAAAATTATTATGAGAGGGGAACTTATGCTTTTTACATATTGCAATAATATCAAGTTTCCTCTCTATGTGTTGAAAATCTTGAAGTTTTGCTTGTTTTGCCTTCCTATGCTAGTTGATTCTTGTTCCCATAAGTTGTTTGCTCACAAAATCCATATGCATAGGAATAGGGTTATACTTAAATGTGCTAGTCATATGCTTCATGATGCTCTCTTTGTGTTTCAATTCTTATCTTTTATGCGAGCATCATTGAAATCATCATGCCTAGCTGAAAGGCATTAAAGAAAAGCGCTGGTTGGGAGACAACCCAACACTTTTACCTACTGTTTTTGTATGTTCACATGGTTAGGCTACTGTATTGATCTTGTTTTATAGCTTTTGTTTCAATAAAGTGCCAAGTAAAGCCTTTGGGATAGTGTGGATGATAGTTGACTTGATTCTGTGCAAAAACAGAAACTTTTGTGTCCAGTCCAGAAATTCCTGTATTTTACTGGAATGTGGAAAAATTCTGAAATTTTCACATTTGATGAGTATACAAATTTTCTACGTTTTCCTATTTTTTCAGAAATTTTGGAGTTATAGAAGTATGACCTTAATTCAGATCTTAACGTACTATTCTGTTTTTAGCAGATTCTGTTTTCAATGCATAATTTGCTTGTTTTCTAGTTTCTATGGCTTATATTGCTTAATATAAATTGTGGAAATTTTATATTACAGTAGGAATTGTGTGAGAACAATTATGAATCTTGTCTTTGACATTACCAAAGTGAAAGATTTTTCTTTATCATACTAACCCATCTCACGAAGTTCCGTTAAGTTTTGTGTGATTGAAGTTTTCAAGTTTTGGGTGAGATATCGATATGAGGAGAATAAGGAGTGACAAGACCCTAAGCTTGGGAATGCCCAAGGCACCCCCAAGGAAATATTCAAGGAAGATCCAAGCAACTAAGCTTGGGGATGCCCCGGAAGGCATCCCCTCTTTCTTCATCAACATTATCGGTAACCTCACTTGGAGCTATATTTTCATTCGTCACATGATATGAGTTTTGCTTGGAGAGTCATTTTATTTTGTTAGGATTTGCTTGCTGTTACTTATAATAATGTTTTTCATCTTTTATTTCAATAAAAGTGGCAAGGATAGCCATCACCATGCTTATTTTGCAAATATATGAGTTGCTGTTTCAAAACAGAAAGTTTATCGTTGTTGCAATAATTATCCAAAAAAGTCAGAATGTGATAACATATTGAATTTTTTGCCCAATAAGATATGATAATTTTTCTACAGTGCGGTAAATTTTCAGAATTTTTGGAATTAGTGAAGTATGAGTACAATTGCACTCTTTACAGACTGTCCTGTTTAGACAGATTGCTGTTATGTTCGCATTGTTTGCATATGTTTGCTTGTTTAATGATTCTATTCGAGGATAGGAGTATTAAATATGCAGAGGCATTTAGTATGCAATGTTGAATAATAATTTTAGTGATTGGCTACAGTAGAGAATGATAAGGCTTTTGCATTGATTTATACTAACTTATCTCACGAGTTTTGTTGAGTTTTGTGTGGATGAAGTTTTTAAGATTTAGGGAAACCGTGATATAAAAGGAATTAAGGAGAAACAAAAGCTCAAGCTTGGGGATGCCCAAGGAATCCCACCTTTCTTCATCAACAATTATCGGTTAGCCTCGGTTGAGCCTAAGTTTTTGCTTCTTCACATGAGTTGTGCTATTCTTGGAATGTCATTTTATTTTGTTTTGCTTGTTGTTTTAATAAAATACTTCGATCTGAAAGTTTTAAATAAGAGAGAGTCCTCAATTAGCTACCCATTTACTTAACTACTCTCATGATCTTCAATTATATCTTTTTGGAGTAGTTTGTCATTTACTCTCGTGCTTCACTTATATCCTATGAGTAAATTGTTGAATAAATTGAATGTAATGAAGTTGAAATTATATGCTCATATCATGCCTAGTGGTAGCTTCACATTGGGTTTAGAAAGTGAAATCTTTTGAAGATTGACAATCACAATATTGGTCATACAAGCAATTCATGAATGATTAGTAGAAGGAAGAGAACTTTCACATGCAAATATATTATCTTGGACATCTTCTATGATTGTGAATACCCATTAATTATTTTCAAACTTGAGCAAATTAGTTGAAGTTGGACAAGGAAGACAATGTAATGAGTTATGGTTGTGTATATTTGCATAGAAGTTATATTGTCATGGATCCTCCAACATGTGGTGTTTGCCTAGGATCTTTTGCTAGCCAAAAATTCGTACTATGTAGAGATACTACTTGTGCATCCAAAAACCCTTAAACCCAGTTTCTTGCCATGAGTGTCCACCATACCTACCTATGGATTGAATAAGATCCTTCAAGTAAGTTGTCATCGGTGCATAAAGCAATAAAAATTGCTCCTAAATATGTTTGATCTTTTATTGTAAGGGAAAATTGAGCGTTGTACGAACTTGTGATGGCAAAGTAATAAAAGCGACGGACTGCATATTAAAGGTTGCTATCATAAGGGGCAATATAACGTGACGTTCCTTTGCATTAAGAGTTTGGGCATCCAAAAATAAAAAGCGCATGACAACCTCTGCTTCCCTCTGCGAAGGGCCTATCTTTTAATTTTCAGCATTTACTTTTATGCAAGAGTCAATAGTATGCATTCTCATTTCAACCTCAACTATTCTCTAGTTGGCAAGCATCATGTGGTGGGGAAAGATCTAGGCACATATGATCAGTCAAATATATTTGATCATGATTTATTATTGTTGACAATTATCTCTATGATAAATGAGTTGGGAGGCGAAATATTAAGCCCCTATCTTTCTCTGTGTTCGATGGATGCCATTTTTTCTAAGAATATGCTTTGAGTAGTAGCAATCATGGAAGACTATATGATGATTGAGTATGTGGAGCTCTTACTTAGACTTTGTTGAATAAGTTGAATTGCCATTGTTTGGTGACTAAGAACATAGGATGTTGAGTTTCAAGAGAATTCATTGTTTGAACCTTAACATGTGAATTGGTTGCTACTTTACCATGATGAGTTTTATGAGAAAGAGTTGCTGTTATGATACTAGGAAAAGTGATTGAAATTATCATTGATCAAACTTATGCACTTTGCTATCATTCACACTTCATAAATTATTTCTTTTATCATTTACCTACTCGAGGACGAGTAGGAATTAAGCTTGGGGATGCTGATACGTCTCCAACGTATCTATAATTTATGAAGTATTCATGCCATGTTTACAACAATTTTATATGATTTTGGTATGATTTGGATGGAACTAACCTGGACTAATGTTGTTTTCAGCAGAACTACCGTGGTGTTGTTTTTTGTGCAGAAATAAAAGTTCTCCAAATGCAACAAAACTTATTGGCAATTTTTTTTGGAACAAAAGAGGCACTAGAAGCTTCGTGGAAGGACCAGAAGGTGAAGGAGTAGGGCACAAGACACCGGGGCGCGCCAGGGGGCCGAGGCGCGCCCTGGTTGTGCTCACCTCGAGGCCCATCTTAGCGTGAAACCAACGCCAAAAATTCCTATAAATAGAGAAACCATCAGGGGTAACCCTAGATCAGAAGTTCCGTCGCCGCAAGCCTCTGTAGCCATGAAAAACCAATCTATACCCTGTTTCGGCACCCTGCCGGAGTGGGAGATCATCACCGGTGGCCATCTTCATCATCCTGGCGGCCACCATGATGAGGAGGGAGTAGTCCACCCTCGGGGCTGAGGGTTTGTACCAGTAGCTATGTGTTTAATCTCTCTCTCTCTCTCGTGTTCTTGAGATGGCACGATCTTTATTTATCGTGGGCTTTGTTAATATAGTTGGATCATATGGTGTTTTTCCCTCTCTATCTTGTTGTGATGAATTGAGTTTTCCCTTTGAGATTTTGTTTTATTGGATTGAATACTTTAATGGATTTGAGAGCACTTGATCTATGTCTTGGCACTCAACTCGCGGATTCCCGAGGTGACATTGGGGTAATCTATGCATAGGGGTTGATGCACGTTCTTGTCTTTGTTTCTCCGGTAGAAATCTTTGGGCACTCTTTGAGGTTCTTTGTGTTGGATCGAGTATTATGAATCTGAAATTGTTTGATGCATATTGCATAATCAACTCATGGATACTCGTGGTGACATTAGAGTTGGTTGATGTGTATCATATGGTGTTATTTTAGTACGAACTCTTGGTTAGATTGATCAAAAAGAATAGCTTGGTGTTATTTTAGTACGAACTCTAGGATAGATTGATCGGAAAGAATAGCTTTGAGGTGGTTTCGTACCCTACAAACAATTTCTTCTTATGTTCTCCGCTAGATAAGAACTTTGGAGTGATTCTTCATCGCACATTGAGGGAAGGTTATAAGATCCAATTAGATTAGCGTTGTTGAGAGATTGCACTAGCGAAAGTACGGACCCTAGGCCTTGTTTTCAAGCATTGCAATACCGTTTGTGCTTCGTTTTATCACTTGCTACCTTGCTGTTTTTATTTATTCAGATTATAAAAATATATTTCTACCATCCATATTACACTTTTATCACCATCTCTTCGCCGAACTAGTGCAACTATACAATTTGCCATTGTATTGGGTGTGTTTGGGACACAAGAGACTTTTTGTTATTTGGTTGCAGGGTTGTTTGAGAGAGACAATCTTCATCCTACGCCTCCCACGGATTGATAAACCTTAGGTCATCCACTTGAGGGAAAATTGCTACTGTCCTACAAAACTCTGCGCTTGGAGGCCCAACACGAGTCTACAAGAATAAAGTTGCATAGTAGACATCAACCCACAAGTATAGGGGATATATCATAGTCCTTTCAATAAGTAAGAGTGTCGAACCCAATGAGGAGCAGAAGGAAATGACAAGCGGTTTTCAGCAAGGTATTCTCTGCAAGCACTGAAATTATCGGTAACAGATAGTTTTGTGATGAGATAATTCGTAACGGGTAACAAGTAACAAAAGTAAATAAGGTGCAGCAAGGTGGCCCAATCCTTTTTGTAGCAAAGGACAAGCCTAGAAGAACTCTTATATAAAGCAAAGCGCTCCCGAGGACACATGGGAATTGTTGTCAAGTTAGTTTTCATCATGCTCATATAATTCGCGTTCGTCACTTTGATAATTTGATATGCGGGTGGACCGGTGCTTGGGTGCTACCCTTCCTTGGACAAGCCTCCCACTTATGATTAACCCCTCTCGCAAGCATCCGCAACTACGAAAGAAGAATTAAGGTAAACCTAACCATAGCATGAAACATATGGATCCAAATCAGCCGCTTACGAAGCAACGCATAAACTAGGGTTTAAGCTTCTGTCACTCTAGCAACCCATCATCTACTTATTACTTCCCAATGCCTTCCCCTAGGCCCAAATCATGGTGAAGTGTCATGTAGTCGAAGTTCACATAACACCACTAGAGGAAGGACAACACACATCTTATCAAAATATCGAACGAATACCAAATTCACATGATTACTTATAACAAGACTTCTCCCATGTCCCCAGGAACATACATAGCTACTCACAAAGCATATTCATGTTCATAATCAGAGGAGTATTAATTATCATTAAGGATCTGAACAAATGATCTTCCACCGAATAAACCAACTAGCATCAACTACAAGGAGCAATCAACACTACTAGCAAGCCACAGGTACCAATCTGAGGTTTTGAGACAAAGATCGGATACAAGAGATGAACTAGGGTTTGAGAGGAGATGGTGCTGGTGAAGATGTTGATGGAGATTGACCCCCTCTCGATGAGAGGATCGATGGTGATGACGATGGCAATGATTTCACCCTCCCGGAGGGATGTTTCCCCGGTAGAACAGCTCCGCCGAGGCCCTAGATTGGTTCTGCTCATGTTCCACCTCGAGACGGCGGCGCTTCGTCCCAAAAGCTTCCTTATGATTTTTTCCAGGTCAAAACACACCATATAGCAGAAGATGGGTGTCGGGGGCCTGCCAGGTGGCCCACAAGGATGGGGGGCGCGCCCTCCACCCTTGTGGCTGGCTGGTGGCCCCCTCTGGTACTTTCTTCGCCCAATATTTTTTATTAATTCCAAAACGACTCGCCGTGAAGTTTCAGGCCTTTTGGAATTGTGCAAAATAGGTCTCTAATATTTGCTCCTTTTCTAGCCAGAATTCCAGCTGCCGGCATTCTCCCTCTTCATGTAAACCTTGTAAAATAAGAGAGAATAGGCATTAGTATTGTGCCATAATGTGTAATAACATCCCATAATGCAATAAATATTGATATAAAAGCATGATGCAAAATGGACGTATCAGTCCCTGATCTTGATCGTACACATTTGGGTGTATGATTAGTGTACGATTGAATCAGGGGCGTCACATATAAGCAAAACACTGTGTATCGGGTCACCCTCTTACAAATAGTACACATAGTAAAATCACACAATAATTAGTGAAGGGGGATTTAAGCGCCAGACCTTCATTGTGGTTACAATCATGGCTAGCTTCCTTGCATGATATAGATATTAGGTCACACATCGGTCAGTTTGCTCATTGTTTAAGCATGTGATGTTTGATAGTAGGGCTACTAAGAAGCCATAGGCCCATAGTAGAAACAGAAAAATCATATTCACGCTAACGGAAAGTTCCTCTTTCATATTTGTTCCACCGAAAAACATAGTTCTGTTTTTGTGGTTATTTCAGCATAAAAATTATGTTTTCATTTCTATTTTGTAATTTCCACATTCGCTTCCATATTTTCTCACTATTTTTAGTTTTTAACCGGAAAAGCCGAAAGTTTCCGCTCCATTATCATCCCTACTCTCTACCCACTAGGTATCTCACCCCTTTGTTGGATTTCAGTTCCCCAATCCCCACGCTCTATTGTTGTTCTTCCAGTTTTAGATCGTAGACCTGTAAGGCCAACTCAAACCTATCCCCTATCCGGTTGTAAGAGAGGATAAATTTGGTTTTACTCCTCTATGCTGCACCTAGCCGAAGTCCTAAAACCTATAAGGAAGGATAATTTTTACCCCCCGATACGTCTCCAACGTATCTATAATTTTTTATTATTCCATGCTATTATATTATCAATCTTGGATGTTTTCTATGCATTATTATGCTATTTTATATCATTTTTTGGGACAAACTTATTAACCTAGTGCCCAGCGGCAGTTGCTATTTTTTTCCTTGTTTTTTTCTTTGCAGAAAATTAATACCAAAAGGAGTCCAAATGGAACGAAACTTTTTGATGATTTTTCTTGGACCACAAGATACCCTGGAAGCTTCAGGAGGAGGCCAGAAGAATCACGAGGTGGCCACAATCTCAGGGGGCGCGTCCACCAAGCTTGTGGGCCCCCCGTGGCACTTCCAACCATATTTTTTCTTCTATAAATACCCAAATATTCCCCGTCGACCAGAGGGCACACCAAAAATACTTTTCCGCCGCCTCAAGTTACTGTCTTCGTGAGTGATGACCCACAAGTATAGGGGATCAATCGTAGTCCTTTCGATAAGTAAGAGTGTCGAACCCAACGAGGAGTAGAAAGAAATGACAAGCGGTTTTCAGCAAGGTATTTTCTGCAGGCACTGAAATTATCGGTAACATATAGTTTGGTAGGAAGATAATTCCTAACGGGTAAGAAGTAACAAGTGTAGCAATGGTGCAGCAAGGTGGCCCAATCCTTTTTGTAGCAAAGGATAAGCCTGGACGAAATCTTATATAATGCAAAGCGCTCCCGAGGACACATGAGAATTATTTTCAAGCTAGTTTTCATCAAGCTCATATGATTCGCATTTGTTACTTTGATCAAAAAAATTGATATGTGAGTGGACCAGTACTTGGGAGCTATCCTTACTTGGACAAGCCTCCCACTTATGATTAACCCCTCTCGCAAGCATGCACAACCACTACAAAAAATATGCTAACTTGCGACCATCAATATTGGTCGCTGAATGATCATTGTTTTTCGTTTTGACCTTTTTATGACCAAAAACAGTTGGTCAAAAGCAAACCGTCTTTAATGAAAATTAACGACCTTTTTTGTGATAAGGTCGTAGAAGGCTACGACCAAAATAAAAGGTCGTTGGTCCTACGACCAATTGTTTTGGTCGCTGGTTGTCTGCCCAGGCCATGTCGGATCCGACGTGGCAAAATTACGACCAATTGAATTGGTCATTGATAAGAATCATCCCAGTCAAATTTGGTGTTTTACATGGGCCGAGCCCAATAATTCAGCCTTTTTATATTTTTTTTCCTATTAATTTTGGTAAGCTACATGGGCCAGCCCCAACATTTTAGACTTTTTATTTTTGGGTTGTAGCCTTTTTTTTTCTTTTTCTAATGCACTCCAATTGTCAGGTTCTGATTAGTGGGTCCCAAATGTCACGTTCTAGTTTGTGGGTCCCTGTTGTCAAGGTCATGTTCTTCAGGTTTCAATATGCCAATAACTAAACAACCAATATTTAAATCGAAATAGACAGAAAACAGATGCAATACTTCAAATAATAGCAAGAAGCAATCTGCTACATCATATAACACACATACAAAAGTGATCAACATCAAGTTTACAATCAGATAACAAGCTCTACAAGTGTACAGTCTATCACATGAGCCAAGATCTGCTACATAACACACATACAAATAGGATCAGCATAAAGGGCTTCATTACTCCTAGAACTAGCTCCAATGAGCTAGAACTATGCTTCTTCCGACTTGTTTGTCCTGATGCTCGCGAAGAAACATGAAAGGCCATCATCTGCGCGTTATAGGACAAAATGGTTAGGAACAAAATAAAAGTAAATATAACAGCATATTTAACAGTAAATAACAGAATAATAGAATAAATTGGTACAAAGCAAGGTACAGAGCACAGACCAGACCAACAATAAATTGGTACCAAATCCAGAAATCACCATTTGAAATGAAGTTAATGAGACATTTTAGAATCAACCTGACAGTTGACAGTAATGTTTGCATTGGACACATCTAGAACTAAAATTATACATAAATGCCTCAGTTCAGTAAACACTAAGCATGGTACATAGTAAAGATTAGACACAACCAGAACTGAAATCATTCACTCTATCAAGCATATCTACAATGATGCAGCACACAAGAAAGAGAGATGCACAACGGAGCAGCATCGTATATCACACAACATGGACACTCTTTGAACAAGCATAGTGTTTCGGTCTAAAACCACCAAGTCAATTTCAGACTTGAAGCATGTTGAATAACTAAACATACATGCATCTGTATATGGAAGCAACAGAAGCAAATAATACATATATCCTCTTTCTTCCTGAGACTGTTCTTGGAAAATAGCATTTGACATACCAAACCAGAACAAAGAGGAAAGGAAAGAGCTAATACAGGGCATGTATATCTATATCTACAGGGGCTGAGCAATAGTCCTTCTTTATGCCCAGTTGACAACCAAGATTACTAGTGCCAAATTGCAAGGGACCAAGAGCTACTTGCTGAATCCTGAAACGAATTTTCATGTTCAAGTTATCTAAAACCAACCTGGCTCGTAACTTGGATCACTAATGCTAAATAAGACAGGGAGGAAATGCCTCATCGGGTCGAGTCCTAAGACAAATGTGTTGGTCAAGAATACACTGACTTGTTAGAGACATCCTCGAACATGTTTGAACACTATGAAACATACAAATTCTATGAAGACCCAGAGCTTTAGTTCAGGAAAATCAAATTGTGCAACTACTTAGTTGTAAGTTGTGCCTACCATTATGGTCAGGCAGGACTCTGCTCGCTGCTGCAATTTGGGGCTGCCGTATGGCCGTCGATTTGTCGACATCGCCACAATAGAGTCGGCGTTGTATATGCAATCAGACTTACCTGACTGGGTGAGCCGTCCTAGCTCTCGAACACCGGCGTGGCACACTTCTGCGATGGCGCTCCCGCGGCACGCCTGTGCCACGCCTGTAGGGGAACGCAGCAGAAAACAAAAATTTTCCGCCCTACGCACCAGCCCAGGACCACTATGGAGACTGCATGCAAGGTTTGATCATTTTCGTTACTGACTCGTAGCGCAGCGGAAGTAGAGTCGATGACGATCGTCGGTGCAGATCCCCGCAGCTAGGATTTACACCTCCCAACCGCGAGGATATATACCCTCATCCGCCACCTGGACAGCCCTCCGGGAGGCGGTCGGATAGTCCCCCGGACGGTGTCGCGGACAGCCCTTCGGGAGGACTCACAGAACTCGGACCGTCACTTGGACATCCCTTCGGGAGGCACTCACGAACAGCCCCACGGGCACTAAGATCGAAACTACGACCTCTCTACAGAGTTGCACACATACGGTGTCATCTATCCGGCAGGGCTTCGCCGTCCAGAACTAGTTCCCACCGGAACCCAGACAGCCTTTCGGCTCTACGAAACTCTTTTCGTGGGAGGGAGAGAGAAGCCAGATAATTGCATGGCATGAGTATGAGAGCAAGGGGATGAAGGAGATGGCAGCCCCAACTCCTCCTTTTATAGGCCAAGGCAAGGGGTGGGGTGGGATGTTGAAATACCAAAATACCCAAGCTTCATGTCACACATGAAAGGGCATAATGGTAACACAAGGGGGGCACCAAGGGGACACCACCATGGCAGCCCTTGGGCCGGCCCACACCTTGTCTCCCCCCATGGGGGGGCCCCCCCAACAAGCCACCAACATGTCTCCATGAAACATGCATGCTCCCTAGACAAAAAGCCACCAAACATGCAACCCCCGATTCGTGGGATCTTGTCCCCTCGCGCTGGGACAAGATGTTTTCCGCGAAACATTTTTCTCAAAAATTCCAGAAGGTCCCAGAACATTTCTGGCACCCTCTAAAATTATTCTGGGCATGATCCGAAACATTTTCGGTGCGGTGGTTTTTATCAGCGGAAAGCATCAACAGCGGTTACGGCAGTTTCGGAACATTTCCGGTTTTTTCTCTCTGAAAATTCCCAGAAGTTCCCAGACCAATTCTGACATCCTCTGAAAATTTCCATGCGATGCCGAAACCCTATTTGACCTAATAATATATTCTGAAACACCTTTTTGGTTTTACCGAAACTCTTTCGGTGTTCTCTCTCTCCGGAACTCTTCCGTTGTCTCCGAAACATTTTCGGTGACTTTCTCTCAGACTCCCTGTCTAGTATTCAGCAGATAGATGACCCTTAAGCGTGTGACCCTATAGGTTCGGTGAAGTATAGACATGACCGGAACACTTTCCGATCAATGATCAACATCGGAGCCGTGGACACCCATATTGACCCCTATACCCACACGAATGAATATTCGAGTGAACCTCCAGTTGCCGTGTGCTATTCCTGTTGCTTCGCGATATGTTACAAATACCCGAGGTGAGACATGTTGGCATTCCCGTGGATCAACAACTTGTCCATTAAGCCAGTTACCTCGTTACCGGTATTGTTCTCTTCTCTCGTTACCGTGTTCCGGCATCCCCGTGATCAAATCACAAAGTGTCTGGCCAGACGATGATGGATACCGTAACACCGAGAGGGCCCAGAGATATCTCTCCATCGTCGGAGGAGCAAATCCCAATCTTGAGCTATCAAGTTACTTGCCATACTTTTCCATGAACCCGTAAGCTGCCGTAATAGCCACCCATTTACGGATGACGTTTAACAAACCCCAAAGTTCATGAAGCAAGCATGAAGAAACTCGACACTCTCATGGTCTAAGGAATCATGCAAACGTTAACAATCTCTGTGTTATTAACCATTAACTCATGACGAATGTATCTCATAGCATAACATCAATTTGGGTCGATTCAACACAAATGTTCTTCTAACATTGTGCCCTCAAAGTTGCTGGCATAGACATGCCCATGATCAGGAAAACAGGACCATCATGCAACACTTGAGCTAGTCTTAGAGGCTAGACTTAGGAATACATTTTTCCGTTTATTATTCCACACGTGCATATGAGTCTTCCTCCAAGCCTCGTGGTTATTGTAGACTCGAGAACCATAGCAGTTATAGCATGGAACATAAACCTAATTATGAGCATGGAGATAAATAATAACATTTATTATTGCCTCTAGGGCATATCTCCTACAACGCCACCTTAGCGTTTGCTGCCGCCGTGCCTCAGCAAGTCCACCTCATGCCGCCAGCCTGTGCACCGACGCTGCCCTCACATCTGCGATGTAACCATTTCACACTCAATGGTTGTTCGAACTCCTCTATTCAGAATGATAATGACTCCCAACAATGTATAATGAATATAAACAGTATGAAGCTTAGGGTGCATGCAGAAAGTAACATTTCATTTCTAGAGCGCCACATACAATAGCACTACTTGCTTGATTCATACTTCTAACACATTTTGAGTGCTCTGCATTGAGCAGGAGAGGGAGATGAGCCCCATCAGGTCTTTAGTATTAGTTCTTTAGAAAATGTTTGCAGGCATGTTCTGCAGTTCTTCCACACTGCTATGCACACTAGGATAGGTGACTTTGGAATATTATGATCAAACATCTATGAGAAGACACTTGCATTTCCAGATATTCCTTTTGAACTTCATGTTTTTTAGTAACTCAGAGATGGCCCCGCAATTTATTTTTACCCAGATATGGAATCAAAAATATCAATATACTTTTGGTTTCATATAATGTTTTTTTCAGATGTCCCAATAATTGGTAATAGGAACCAGAATGTGACGCACATAAAACGCTTCAAGTTATTTACTGAAATCTTGAGTCATTAAAATTACAAGAAGCTCTTGACTCAAGGCCCCATACTTAAGAGTACTAACACTAGATGTCCAAAGCAAGAAAGTTTCAGCTAGGTTTTGTTTTTTTTCACCTTTTACACTACAACCGTCAGGGTAAGAAAGTTCAAACCTTCAGATCTGTGGTACTCAAACTCATGCAGTTAGCAAGAAACTGACAAGTTCAGCGAGATTCAAAGTCAATTCAAGCAGAGTTAAAAGACACAGAACCAAGCAAACTGTCACCAAACCGTGCTAGAACAAGGCCATCATCATGTAATGTAAGATCAAGTACATCTAGAGTAATATAAATTATCCAAAAAGGGAAGAAAAAATAGCAGCTAGAGTAACCCACATGCTTCGAGCCAGAGTAGTTGTAGACGAGCTCCGAGTGCAAGGTCCTCGTGGTCAGAGACTCCCTTGACTTGAAGAGCAGCGCCTTGTGCGCCACCGTGAGAACGGGGAACACATCTGGTACCTGACATTGCATCGACTTAACTTATGGGTATCCTCCATTGCAGCAATTGGTGTGATTTAGCATAAACAGTAGAGTGTGGCGCAGTACCAGCGATGCGTTGAGGAAAGCAGCCTCCGGCTCCAGCTTCCCTGACTACATCAGGTCGAGGAGCTCCCTGCATTCATCCAGCATCATCAGTAATGGTGAGCCAGACAAGAACTCTGTAATAGCATGCCAAAATCACTGAATTACGTGATGCAAGTTCATAAACGAGCACCACACAAACATTAGTTGCAGGTTCATGGAAGATCATTCTATTAGACAACTGGATGATGTCATTATTCTCACCTCATCAAACAGCTCTATTCATTGGTTTCGACGCATAAACAACAGGCGTATAACTGTGAAACTACATTATGCAATTAGGAGTAGAGTAACAACAGTGGATCAATCAAGCAGTTCTATTCAGAGTTGTGGGTGCAGAGAATGGCAATCACTTGTCATAGCTGAAGGAACAGGAGTTCACAAGGAAATCACATTCCCTCAATGTATATAACTACATAATTAACAAAACCTATGGAGTTGGTTCTACTCATTGCATCAACCAGCTATCTGATCTCACAAGCCCCACCCAGGTGGTGCACTGGTGGTAGTACAACAGCTAGCAGGCGCATCACTCACCGGTTGAAAAGCTCGACCCGGTACTCCATCTCCTTCTCCGCCATCCCGAACATCTGCATAGCGCAACTACCACCATCAATTAACCTCAATCACAAGCTCGAAATCGAAGAGGAAGGCACACACAAAAAAAACATGAAAATTCCGAAAGAAAATGTGGCGCGCGTGCCATCTCCTTCTCCAGCTCGCTCCGCACGTCCTTGGTCGATTGTCGGCTGCCGGCTCGCGCGCCCCGCCTCCACTGCCGCCTCCTCGTCCTCCTCCGGGTCGCTCGCGCCGCTCAGATGCGCCAGGAGCTCCATCAGCAGCGCCCCAGACGTCGCGCGGTCGCACGTGGCCATATGGATCCGGACGAATAGGGCCGCGCCACCCGAGGGCGGTGGCGGCTTTTAGAACGCGACAAAGAGCACCGGGGCCCCGTCGGGCTCGGACTCGGACGCCCATGGGTTGTTGTTGATCTCGCGCTCGAGGAGGGTGTCGAAGTCGAGCGCGGAGGGCTGAGACGCGAGGGCGAGCTGTGGCACGGGGAAGGGGAAGGCGAGGGTGGGGCTGGAGGTGGAGGCCGTGCGGAGGCGGACGCGGAGGATAGGGTACACGCTCTGGAGGGAGCGGACGGCCGCCTCGGCCGCCGCGCCGCCGCGGCGTGTGTGAGGCGGAGCACGAGGAGCAGGGGTGGGGTAGAGCAGGGGCCAGTGGATGGGATGGGGTGCTGGGGCTGGGGGAGGTGGCGACGGTGGAAGGGTTAGGGTTTGAGCGATGTGGAGGCGGCGGCAGTGGAGGGGATGATCTGAATTGGGGGATAGGATGAGAGGGGATAGGATTTAGGGTATTAGCGATGTGAGGGGGTCGTGGGTCTGAGAGAGATGGAATTTTTTTTTCTTTGGCAGGAGATGCAAAGGCAACATCCAATCACATGTGAGGCCACGGATCCCTCCCTTAGTAAAATCCTGACCATCCACTCCTCCTACATCCAATGTTCCAAAACCCTCTCTTCATCCAACACTTCTCTCTCTCTCTTTATTCTTCTTTTTTCTCAAAACTTTTGTGACAAAAATGAGGTTTTTTCTGAATAAACCACCAAATATTTGTTGCAAAATGTAACAAATCTATTTTTCAAAAAAAATTAGACCATATTTTATGTACAATTTACCAAATAATTTTTATTTTCCTTGCAAAAAAAAAACAATTTTCATTTTTTTGAGTGCGAAAAATGGTTTTTTTGTGAAGAAACTATCAAATATTTGTTGCAAACTTGGACCACACTATTTAAAAAAAATATTAGGCCATATTTAATGTGCAAGTGACCAAATGGCTGGGTGTCAAAGGTTTTTGATCCACCTCTCGTGAAAATTCAAATTTCCGCCGATTCAGTAGGAAGCGGATCAAATTTGAACTGCAGCTGCCTCATAGTTTGCTCTTTAATTTTTTGAAAAAACATTTCTAGGTACATAAGTATCTATTTTATCAGAGATATTCCAAAAGTTTTCCAAGAATCAACCACTAACTAGGAACGGTCATGCCCGTCGTTTTGACCGCATTTTGAAACGGGCAAAGGAAATTAAAAAAATTGGAAAACATTCGCATTGTGTCATTATATGTGACCAAGTTACCAGGAAAAACTATAAACTTGTAATACGACAATTATTTTTAAAAAGTGTTCTAAAAAACGAGCTATCTTGTATGAAGATTCATGCCTTTCAAAGCAAATAGCCACTGTTACGACATCATTCATGGCATAGTTTGTTCAAATGACATCATATTTTGTACAAGGGTGCATCTTGGAATGACAAACAATGTTGCCTAAGGAAGTTTTCATTTTCTTTGGACGAAAAAATCATTTTCCATTTTTCGAGTGCCCAAAATGAGTTTTTTTGTAAAGAACCTACCATATATTTGTTGCAAAATTAGACAATATCAATTTTCCAAAATACTAGGGCATATTTAATGTACAATTGACCAAATTGTTGAGTGTCAAAAGTTTTGATCCACCTCTCATGAAAAAGACAAATTTCCGCCGATTCAGCAGGAAGTGGGTCGAATTTGAACTGCAGCTGCCTCATAGTTTGTTCTTTATATTTGCCAAAAATCATTTTTAGGTACATAAGTATCTATTTAATTGGAGAAACACCAAAAGTTTTCCAAGATTCAACCACTAGCTAGGAACAGTCATGCCCGTTGTTTTGACCGCATTTTGAAACGGGCATGAAAAATTCAAAAAAAAAATTGGAAAATCTTTGCATTGTGTCATTATATGTGACCAAGTTACCAGGAAAAATAATAAACTTTTAATACGGCAATTATTTGAAAACAATATTCTCAGAAATGAGCTATCATGTGTGAAGATTCATGGCTTTCAAGCCAAATGATCAATCTTATGGCCACATTCATGGCATAGTTTGTTGAAATGATTTAATATTGTGCACAAGGGTGCATCTTGGAATGGCAAACAATGTTGGCTAAGGAAGTTTTCATTTAATTTGGATGAAAAAATAATTTTCCATTTTTCGAGTGCCCAAAATTAGTTTTTTTGTGAAGGACCTACCATATATTTGTTGCAAAATTGGACCAAATAAATTTTGTAAAATGTTAGGGCATATTTAATGTACAATTGACAAAATGGTTGGGTGTCAAAAGCTTTGATCCATCTCTCATGAAAAAGACAAATTTCCACCGATTCAATAGGATGTGGGTCAAATTTGAACTGCAGCTACCTCATAGTTTCCTCTTTATTTTGTCCAAAAATCATTTTTAGGTACGTAAGTATCTATTTAATCAGAGAAACATCAAAAGTTTTCCAAGATCCAACCACTAGCTCGGAACAGTCATGCCCGCCGTTTTGACCGCATTTTGAAATGGGCATAAAAAAAATTGGAAAACCTTCGCATTGTGTCATTATATATGACCAAGTTACCAGTAAAAATAATAAACTTGTAATATGACAATTATTTTAAAAAAGTGTTCTAAAAAATGAGCTATCATGTGTGAAGATTCATGACTTTCGAGCCAAATGATCAATCTTATGGTCACATTCATGGCATAGTTTGTTCAAATGATCTCATATTATGCACAAGGGTGCATCTTGGAATGGCAAACAATGTTGAATAAGGAAGTTTTCCTTTTCTTTGGACGAAAAATTCGTTTTCCATTTTTCGAGTGCCCAAAATGAGTTTTTTTGAGGGACCTACCACATATTTGTTGGAAAATTGTACCACACCATTTTTAGAAAATATTATTCCATATTTAATGAACAATTGACCAAGCGGTTGTGTGTTAAAAGTTTTGATCCACATCTCGTGAAAAAGACAAATTTCCGCCGATTCAGTTGGAAGCTGGTCAAATTTAAACTGCAGCTACCTCATCGTTTGCTCATGATTTTTTCCAAAAATCATTTATAGGTACATAATTATCTATTTAATCATAGAAACACCAAAAGTTTTCCAAGATTCAACCACTAGCTAGGAACAGGCATGCACGTCATTTTGACTGCATTTTGAAACGGGCATGAAAAATTCAAAAAAAAATCAGAAAATTTGAAAACCTTCGCATTGTATCATTATATGTGAGCTACTTTCCAGGAAAAATAATAAACTTGTAATACGGAAATTATTTTTAAAAAGTGTTCTCAGAAATGAGCTATCATGTGTGAAGGTTCTTGGCTTTCAAGCCAGATGATCAATCTTATGGCCACATTCATGGCATAGTTTGTTGAAATAATCTCATATTGTGCAGAAGGGTGAATCTTGTAATGGCAAACAATGTTTCCAAAGGAAGTTTTCATTTTATTTGCACGAAAATTTAATTTTCCATTTTTCGACTGCCCAAAATGAGTTTTTTTGTGAAGGACCCACCATATATTTGTTACAAAATTGGGCCGAATCAATTTTCTAAAATAATAGGCCATATTTAATGTACAATTGAAAAAATGGTTGGGTGTCAAAAGCTTTGATCCAGCTCTCGTGAAAAGACAAAATTCCGCCGATTCAGTTGGAAGCGGGTTAAATTTGAACTACAGCTGCCTTATAGTTTGCTCTTTATTTTTTCAAAAATCATTTCTAGGTACATAACTATCTATTTAATCAGAGATACATGGTTTGGTGGCAAGACTTCCAGGTTTGGACGGTGGCCGAGGGCCCCAACTCCAGAGGGCGTAAACTGGCATGCGCGCCGCGTGGTCACCGCATGACCGTGGCATTGCCACGCGTTATGAGCGACCTAGGCATGTCTGGTGGGTTGGGCACTCCCCCAGTAGGTGTTAGGAAGAAGAAGACAATAAGAGAATCTCACGAGGAGACTGTACTAAGCTCAAACATGAATTAGTAGCCAAGTATTTGATTAGTGGTGGGGAAATGCACATGGCCAATGGGCCTGTGTTTTGGCCGAGGATGATCATCTACGAAGGAGACTGTCTTGGAAAATTTGCAGCTCAAATGGAGAAGCCTATGTGGCACTTTCTTTGCAAAGTACCACACTGGTTAGAAATATGCAATGATTTGCTGAGGAAGATTTACTACGCAAATGGAGCTAAATTTTGTCATGAGGAAATGATTTGGATAGGAAAGAGTGCCCAAAAAATTTGAGAGCAATCAAGAAAATATAAATAGCACTTCGTTCACAAACTGTTGTTCTGAATAGAATAGGAAAAATGAATATTCCTGAATTATTTTTGAACTAGGTAAGGAAGGTTTTTTACATATTTGAGGAAGATATGATCCAAAGAATTTATGAGAATTTTTTGGGAATTTTGGGAATGACAGAAATGTAGGCTGCTTCATAACCCAGGGCAAAAATTGACATATGGACATGACACATAGGCAAAACTGATGAGGTGGCGCCTATACATAGCAATGCACCACAATTTACAAGGCTATGACCATCTATATTGGTCATGATTGGCTAGAAATAAGGCAGCGGACCTATGCTGTCTGCTTTACGACCATTTCGTGTAAGGAAATTATGACCTTTCTGACCAAAACGATCGTTATGGTTTAGGGTTTGGAGCCCCTCGAACAGCTTACGACCAATTTGTCTCAAATGGTCATAGATTTACGACCATTTCCTCCAGGGTCACTGACAGAAGGTCACAAATCCATGGTCACTGACAGAAGGTCACAAGTTGACATATTTCTCGTAGTGAACTACGAAAGAAGAATTAAGATAAATCTAACCATAGCATGAAACATGTGCATCCAAATCAGCCCCTTAAGAAGCAACACATAAACTAGGGTTTAAGTTTCTGTCACTCTAGCAACCCATCATCTACTTATTACTTCCCAATGCCTTCCCTTAGGCCCAAATCCTGGTGAAGTATCATGTAGTCGACGTTCACATAACACCACTAGAGCAAAGACAAACATACATCTCATCAAAATATCGAACGAATACCAAATTCACATGATTACTTATAACAAGACTTCTCCCATGTCCTCAGGAACGAACATAACTACTCACAAAGCATGCTCATGTTCAAGATCAAAGAGGTATTGAATATAATTAAGGACCTGAACATATGATCTTCCACCAAATAAACAAACTAGCATCAACTAAGAAGAGTAATCAACACTACTAGCAACCCACAGGTACCAATCTGAGGTTTTGAGGCAAAGATTGAATACAAGAGATGAACTAGGGTTTGGGAGGAGATGTTGTTGGTGAAGATGTTGATGAAGATTGACCCTCCCACGATGAGAGGATCGTTGGTGATGACGATGGTTTTGATTTCCCCCTTCCGGAGGCAAGTTTCCCCGGCAGAATCGCTCTGCCGGAGCCCTAGAATTGTTCTGCGCAGGTTCCGCCTCAAGACGGCGGCGCTTCGTCCGGAAAGCTTCCTTCAGATTTTTTCTAGGTCAAAACCCTTCATATAGCAGAAGATGGGCACCGAGGGCTGGCCAGGGCGCCCACAAGCTTGGGAGGCACGCCCTGGGGGTAGGGCGCGCCCCCAGGCTTGTGGCCACCTGGTGGGTTATACGTCTCCAATGTATCTATAATTTTTGCTTATTGATATGCTTGAGTATTGAAATCTTCATGTCAAAACTAGACTATTGCTTTGAACCATATAAAAGTCCAAATGTCCATGCTACAACAGAAAAGATTATGTGATGAACATGTTAGGCAGCATTCCACATCAAAAATTCTATTTTTATCATTTACCTACTCAAGGATGAGTAGGAATTAAGCTTGGGGATGCTGATATGTCTCCAACGTATCTATAATTTTTTCTTGTTCCATGCTGTTATATTATCATTCTTGGATGTTTTAAAATCATTTTATAGCAACTTTATATCATTTTTTGGGACTAACCTATTGGCATAGTGCCCATTGCCAGTTGCTGTTTTTTACTTGTTTTTTACTTCGCAGAAAATCAATACAAAACAGAGTCCAACGCAGAGAAACTTTTTGGAGATTTTTTCTGGACCAGAAGACACCTGTTGGGCCAGAGAAGTACCAAAGGGGGGCTCCGAGGGGAGCATAACCCACCTGGGCACGCCTGGGGGCCCAGGCGCGCCCTGGTGGGTTGTGCCCACCTCGGCCGGTTCCCGCACTGCCTCTTTGCTCTATAAATACCCCAAAAATCCAAAAAACCTAGCGGAGTAGATGAAACACAATTCCAGCGGCCGCAAGTTCCAGAACCACCAGATCCAATCTAGACACCATCATGGAGGGGTTCATCATCCTCATTTGTGCCTCTCCGATGATGCGTGAGTAGTTTATTGTAGAACTACGGGTCCGTAGTTAGTAGCTAGATGGCTTCCTCTCTGTCTTTTGATTCTCAATACAATGGTCTCTTGGAGATCTATTTGATGTAACTCTTTTTTGCGGTGTGTTTGTTGGGATCCGATGATCTTTGAGTTTATGATCAGATCTATTTATCCATGAAAGTTATTTGAGTTTCTTTGACCTCTTATATGCATAATTACTTATAGCCTCGTATCTCTTCTTCGAATCTTTGGTTTAGTTAGGCCGACTAGATCGATTTTTCTTGCCATGGGAAGAGGTGCTTTGTGATGGGTTCGGCCGTGTGGTGTTCTTTCCAAGTGACAGAAGGGGTAGCAAGACACTTATTGATCATTGCTATTAAGGATAACAAGATGGGGTCTATTCCTACATGAATAGATCTTGTCTACATCATGTCATCGTTCTTATTGATTACTCCGTTTTTCCATGAACTTAATACACTAGATGCATGCTGGATAGCGGTCAATGTCTGGAGTAATAGTAGTAGATGCAAGCAGGAGTCGGTCTACTAATCTTGGACGTGATACCTATATAATGATCATTGCCTGGATATCGTCATAATTATTTGAAGTTCTATCAATTGCCTAACAGTAATTTGTTTACCCGCTGTATGCAATTTTTTCTCGAGAGAAGCCACTAGTGAAATCTATGGCCCCCGGGTCTATTCTTTATCATTTTTTCTTTGAGATCTATTTTTATTTGCTTTTGTTTCCAGATCTATTATTCTAAAAACCCAAAAATACCTTGATTCACTTTTTCTTTATTTATTTTATTTTGTTTTATTGCGAAATCTATTTATCCAAAATCATATAAACCAATCTATCTTTTACCCGAGAGGGATTGACAACCCCTCTACGCGTCGGGTTGCAAGTATTTGTTCTTTGTGTGCAGGTGCTGTTTACATAGTGTTGATTGGTTCTCCTACTGGTTCGATAACCTTGGTTTCATAAATGAGGGAAATACCTACCGAAGCTGTACTGCATCATCCCTTCCTCTTCGGTGAGATACTGACTCGGATACGAGCCATCAAGAAAGGATTTCTGGCGCCGTTGCCGGGGAGACATCATCAACATGTATCAGGTTCCTAGTCACAAATCTCATCTCCTTGCAATTTACATTATTTGCCATTTGCCTCTCATTTTCATCTCCCCCACTTCACAAAAATGTCCCATTTTATTCGCCCCCTTTTTCGTTCGCCGTTTTCTCATCAGATCTGTTTTTGTGTGCAAATTTGTTTGCCACTTTTTGTCATTATGGATAGTTCTTCCTCTATTGCGTGCACCTCCGAGAACTAGGTGCTTAATTTCAAACAAAGGGGAGGGGAGAATTTAAAAGACGCTTGGTATAGGATTTGCAATGCTCATAATAGATCTATTCGTAAGCAATCTACCGTTGTTCTTTTTCGCTGTTTTTATGTGGGCATCACTACTTGGTATACATTTGTCCTTTGATACGATTACCGGTGGGAATTTCTTGATGTGTCCTTCTCTAGATGCTTTTAATGCTATGGGAAATCTAGTGGCTTCACCACCTCTTATGATTAATGAAACAGTTTTAACTCTCGAGCATGTTATCGAAAGGCTAGATGCTATTGAAAAGAAAATGCTCACTGAAGAAAACATTGAAAAATTAGATAAAAGGATGCACAATCTTGCTAATAGAATTGGGTCAAAAGCGGGAGACACTCTTAAAGTACTAAAATAAAAAGAACCCGCATTCAACAAGAGAATAGAGGAGAGCCCCTCTAGAATTGATAAGTTGGAAGAAATTTTTAGTAATCTAAGCACGGATTTTTCTTCCACTAAAACCATTGAAAAACTCTAGTAAAAATTGGCAAGATTACTCAAGTCACTAAAAACAAGGGTGCAACTTCTAATAGTAACAAAGAAGATCTTAAGATGATTAGTATTCACCCCGATTTTGTTGAAGTGATAAAAGACCCTACTTGCAAGAATGAATTTTTCAAACTTGTTCCTAGGAGTATTGTTATTGAAAATTTGTATGATAAATCTTTAAAGAATTCTAAGTGTTTGATTGAGGAGTTGGAAACTAAATATGATAATGCTTGAATCTATGCTTTATGCCTAGCTAGGGGCGTAAAACGATAGCGCTTGTTGGGGTGTAAAACGATAGCGCTTATTGGGAGGCAACCCAACGCATAAAATTTATTTTTGCCTTTTTATTTCTATTCTTGAGTGTTTGCACAATTATGCCTCTGTTATCATTGTGTTTTTTATGTTTTAATTAGTGTTGTTCCAAGTACAGCCTTTGGGATAGCTTTGGTGATAGTTGATTTGATCCTGTTGAAAAACAAAATTTTTGTGTCCAGTAAAATAATTGTCTAGATTTACCGAACCAACGAAAAGTTCTGCATTTTTTACAAAAGGTTTATATACAAATTTCCTATGTTATCCTAATTTTTCAGAATTTTTGGAGTTACATAAGTATGAGAACAATTTGCATATTTACAGACTGTTCTGTTTTTGACAGATTCTATTTTCCTTGCATTGTGTGCTTATTTTGATGACTCTATGGTTTGTATCGGGGGGTATAAGCCATGGCAAAGTTAGAATACAGTAGATATAATGCAATAACAAAATTTGAATGGGTTTTCTAAAGTACTTAAAGTAAAGATTGTTTTCTTATACTAACGGATCTCACGAAGGTTTTATTAAGTTTTGTGTGATTGAAGTTTTAAGGTTTTGGGTGAGATCATGATGGATGAAGGAATAAGGAGTAAGAAGATCCTAAACTTGGGGATGCCCCATGGCACCCCAAGGTAATATTCAAGGAGACACAAGCAACTAAGCTTGTGGATGCCCCGAGTGGCATCCCCTCTTTCTTCTAACGATCATCGGTATTTTACTTGGAACTATATTTTTATTCGTCACATATCATAAGTTTTACTTGGAGCGTCTTGTATTATATGAGTCTTTGCTTGTTTTGCTTTTTAGTTTGTCACAAGTATCCTTGCTGGACACACCTATTTTAGAGAGCCAAAATTATGCTATGATTTGTTAGAATTGCTCTATGTGCTTCACTTAATTTTTTTTTTGAGCTATGGAGTTGCTCTAGTGCTTCACTTATTTCTTTTTGAGCACGGTGTGCTTCAAATTTTTTGAAGAAATACTCTCATGCTTCACTTAGATTTATTTGAGAGTTAGTAAATTTTTGAAGAAATTCTCTCATGCTTCACTTATATTATTTTGAGAGACGAAAAAATTTATGCTCATGTTCTTCACTTAGATTTGTTTGAGCTATCAAAAGCAACATATGAAACTAGTCCCAAAGTGATAGATATTCAAGAGGGATATAATCAAAACTTTCATGAAGATCATTGGAAAAAATAAACTTGATTCTTTGTAATAGTTTTGTGACATGATGATAATGATATGTGAGTCATGTTGGTGAGTAATTGTGCTTTAGTAAGAATATTGGTGTTAAGGTTTGTGATTCCCTATGCAAGCATGAAATTCAATAGTTATGCAATGAAACTACATCCTACTTGTGGTGCATTATTCGGTGTTAGTTATGCTTAATGCTCGCTTATGTGATTTTTTGTTTCTTGGTTGGATGCTTCCCAATCTTTTTGCTAGCCTTCACTTGTACTAAGTAGGAATACTACTTGTGCATCCAAAATCTTTAAACCCAGTTTTGCCATATGAGTCCACTATACCTACCTATATGCGGTATTTTCGTGCCGTTCTAAGAAAATTTGTATGTGCCATCTCTATTTTTCAAAATAATTTTCCTTTTTGTGTGCTCGTACCGCTCATGAAACGGTAGGGGATGGCTGATATTTTTCCATGCTAGATGTGTTATTCTCAAGATGAGTGTTTATTCACTTGTCATTGCACGAGAGTACGACAAAGGTACTAGGGATGCCCAGTCCCGAAATGAAAAATGAATTTACTTTATGTTGTCAAATAATAAATTCCTTGGAAAGTGTTGGTATGGACGGCACCTGTGGATACGACTAGCCGTGGAATGTGAAAAGTATGGTGGAAAAAGGAATAAACTTTATTTTCTGTTTGGGAACCGCCTATGATATATCTAGCATGGAAAGTATTGGGAACTAGCCGATCGTTTTCGTTGACAGGAAAAGCATGCCACCCAAAATGTTTTATCTCTATATTTTTTCACTTTGAGCTCTGGCACCTCTACAAATCCCTACTTCCCTTTGCGAAGGGCCTTTCTATTTGCTTTATGCAATTTTTATTTTTATTTGAGTATCCATCTTCTCTTATAAAGCACCAACTAAGGGGCACTATGATCGTACTTGAGCATTGGGTGTAGCTAATATGCGAGTGTGTTTCATGAATGTATCAATGATTGAGCATAATGGGCTAGGGATAACTTGCTTTAGTGTTGATATTTTGAAAGACATGGTTACTTGTTGATATGCTTGAGTATTGAAATCTTCATGTCAAAACTAGACTATTGCTTTGAACCATATAAAAGTCCAAATGTCGATGCTACAAAAGAAAAGAATATGTGATGAACCTGTTAGGCAGCATTCCGCATCAAAAATTCTGTTTTTATCATTTACCTACTTGAGGACGAGTAGGAATTAAGCTTGGGGATGATGATATGTCTCCAACGTATCTATAATTTTTGCTTGTTCCATGTTGTTATATTATCATTCTTGGATGTTTTACACTCATTTTATAGCAACTTTATATCATTTTTTGGGACTAACCTATTGACATAGTGCCCAGTGCCAGTTGCTATTTTTTGCTTTTTTTACTTCGCAGAAAATCAATACAAAACGGAGTCCAATGCAGTGAAACATTTTGGAGATTTTTTCTGCACCAGAAGACATCTGTTGGGCCAAATAAGTACTAGAGGGGGGCTCCGAGGGGAGCACAACCCACCTGGGCGCGCTTGGGGGCCCAGGCGCTCCCTGGTGGGTTGTGCCCACCTCGGCCGCCTCCTGCACCGCCTCTTTGCTCTATAAATAACCCGAAAATCCAAAAACCCTAGGGGAGTCGACGAAACATAATTCCACTGGCCACAAGTTCCAGAACCACTAGATCCAATCTAGACACCATCACGGAGGGGTTCATCATCCTCATTGGTGCCTCTCCGATGATGCGTGAGTAGTTCATTGTAGACCTACGGGTCCGTAGTTAGTAGCTAGATGGCTTCCTCTCTGTCTTTTGATTCTCAATACAATGGTCTCTTCGAGATCTATTTGATTTAATTTTTTTTTGGCGATGTGTTTGTTGGGATCCGATGAACTTTGAGATTATGATCAGATATATTTATCCATGAAAGTTATTTGAGTTTCTTTGATCTCTTATATGCATGATTACTTATAGCCTCGTATTTCTTCTTAGAATCTTTGGTTTAGTTAGGCCGACTAGATCGATTTTTCTTCCATGGGAAGAGGTGCTTTGTGATGGGTTCGGTCGTGCGGTGTTCTTTCCCAGTGACAGAAGGGGCAGCAAGACACGTATTGATCATTGCTATTAAGGATAACAAAATGGGGTATATTCCTACATGAATAGATCTTGTCTACATCATGTCATCGTTCTTATTGCATTACACCATTTTTCCATGAACTTAATAGACTAGATGCATGCTAGATAGCAGTCGATGTGTGGAGTAATAGTAGTAGATGCAGGCAGGAGTCGGTCTACTAATCTTGGACGTGATGCCTATATAATGATCATTGCCTGGATATGGTCATAATTATTTGAAGTTCTACCAATTGCCCAACAGTAATTTGTTTACCCGCCGTATGCTATTTTTTCTTGAGAGAAGCCACTAGTGAAATCTACGCCCCCCGGGTCTATTCTTTATCATATTTGCTTTGATATCTATTTTTATTTACTTTTGTTTTCAGATCTATTATTCTAAAAACCCAAAAATACCTTGCTTCACTTTTTCTTTATTTATTTTATATTGTTTTATTGCGAGATCTATTTATCCAAAATCATAGAAACCAATCTCTCTTTTACTCGAGAGGGATTGACAACCCCTCTACGCGTCGGGTTGCAAGTATTTGTTCTTTGTGTGCAGGTGCCTTTTACATAGTGTTGATTGGTTCTCCTACTGGTTCGATAACCTTGGTTTCATAACTGAGGGAAATACCTACCGAAGCTGTACTGCATCATCCCGTCCTCTTCGGGGAAATACAGACGCGGATACGAGCCATCAGTGGGTACCCCTCAGTTGTTTCTTCGCCCGATATTTTTTTTTGATTCCAAAACAATTCTCCGTGAAGTTTTAGGACATTTGGAGTTGTGCAGAATAGGCATCCCAGATTGCACCTTTCCGGTCCAGAATTCCAACTGCCGGCATTCTCCCTCTTCTTGTAAACCTTGTAAAATAAGAGAGGAAAGGCATAAGAATTGTATCTTAAAGTGAAATAACAGCCCATAATGCAACAAATATCAACATAAAAACATGATGCAAAATGGACGTATCACCTCCCGAACTTAGGCCTCGCTTGTCCTCAAGCGAAAGCTGAAATCGATAATCATCTCCACATGTTTAGAGATAGAGGTGTCAATAAAATAAAAGTACAGACATGAGGGCATCATGATCATCCTTAGAACAACAATATATTGTCATATAACTTCTTATGCCAAAGTTGTAATTTAGTCACAAAGTAAAGTATAGACCAAAAACTTTATTGAAAACTAACAAACTATGATCTCGGTCATTGAAGCAATTACAATTTATCATAACATCGGAAAGAGTCAAAGTAAGAGCTTTTATTTAGCAAGTTCACATACTCAACCATCATTTAATCTTTCAAAATTGCTAACACTCACGAGATACTTATGAGATCAAAGCTTCAATCAAACACATAGGAAGATAGGGGCTTGTAGTTTCGCCTCCCAACCATTTACCTCAAGGGTAATGTCAACAATAATAATTTATGATCACCTACATCCAAGTGGATATGTATGTCTGGATCTTTCCCCAACACATAGTTCTTGCGAAAAAGAGAAAATATAAAAGGAAGGGTGAAGATCACCATGAATCTCTCATAAAGAAAGAAAGTAAAATAAAAGATAGGCCCTTCACAGAGGGAAGCAGAGGTTGTCATGCGCTTTTTATGTGCATGCAAGAAATCTTAATGCAATGGAGCGTCACTTTATATTGCCGCTTGTGATAGAGAACTTTATTATGCAGTCCGTCGCTTTTATTTCTTCCCCATCATAAGTTCGTATAAAGTTTATTTTCCTCACACTAAAATATAATGCATATTTAGAGAGCAATTTTTATTGCTTGCATCGATGAAAACTTACTTGAAGGATCTTACTCAATCCATAGGTAGATATAGTGGACTCTCGTGGCAGAACTGGGTTAACGATTTTTGGATGCACAAGTAGTATCTCTACTTAGTGCGGAGTTTTTGGCTAGCATAGGATGAGAAGCAAACTCAACATGTTGGAGGATCCATGACAATATAACTTCTATTCGGATATAAGGGAACATAACACATTATGTTGTCTTCCTTGTCCAACATCAACTTATTAGCATATAATATTTTAATGAGTGCTCACAATTACAAAGGATGTCCAAGATGGTATATTTATATATGAGACCTCTCTTTCTTTATTACTTCCTCTTAATTGCAACAATGACCAATACTATGTTTGTCAACCCTCAACAAATTTCATGCATCATACTTCTTATATGTGAAGTCATCACTCGCCATAAGATTATTATATAATCCTTTTTATTTATTTTATTCTTTTTCTTTTCCAAGATCAAAGCAAGAAATCAAAGCCCTTAACTCAAAACTAATCTTTATTATATAACTCTCACACTCGATTACATAGATAGAACACAAAGCAAAACTCAAAGACTAGATCATACTAAAACTTTTATTCTACAAGATCAAAATTTAACCAAAAGGATCGAACTAAGATAAACGATAAAGATAAAGATGTGATGGTGATACGATACCGGGGCACCTCCCCCAAGCTTGGCATAAGCCAAGGTGAGTGCCCATACCCATGTACTCAGGTCTCCTTCTTCGGAGGTGGTAGTGATGAAGTTGATGATGTAGCGGCGAGCTTCTCCAGCTTACGTTTGAGGATGAACCTTTCCTCCCTCAAGTCATCATTTTCTTGCTCAATTTTCAATATATTTTTGCGAAATGCCGCCTTACTTTCCTGCAGAAAACGGGACGAGATAAATTGAACCTTAGATTTGCTTGACCCTTTCGGCAGGCTTGACTTCTTGAACTCCACTTGCATATCCACTAGTTAAGGTAGGGGGGCATCGTCTTCCTCTGAGCTCGCGTCTTTTGCCTCCTCGAGGTTAGAATCTTGCTCCTCCTCTATGGACGACAGGTAGGGATAAACTTCCCCAAAGATCTTTGGATCCACGGTGTAATGGGAAACATAGCTCTCTCCATCTGAATCTTGCGACGACATGCTTTCAGATCTGTCAGAAAAATAGCTCGAAACAAGAAAAGATGATATTGTCGTGATACGGAGGTCAAAACCTTTGAGAGATTATATAATGAATTTTTACCATGCAAAACAAATATTCTAGGAGAAAACGGAGTCTGGGAGGTACACGAGATGGCCACAATCTTGGGAGGCGCGCCCCCCATGCTTGTTGCCTGCTCGTGCACTTTTCAGACTACTTTTTATTTTCCTATTTTTATAAATATTCCAAAATGGAGTAAAATTTCATTTGGAAAACTTTTGGAGTCGGTTTACTTACCGTATCACATATCTATTCCTTTTCAGGGTTCTGGGCGTTCTGGAAGGTTTCCTTTATGTACTCCTCCTGTGTTATGGAATGAATAATATTAGTTTCAACATTTATGGGCGTACCTAAGATATAATGTTTGATTCTTTACCCATTCACCACCGTCGGGTTCTTGACTTCGGCATTGTCGATCTTGATGGCACCGAAACGATAAACTTCTTCGATAATGTAAGGACCTTCCCATTTGGAGAGAAGTTTTCCGCAAAAAATCTTAAACGAGAATTGTATAGTGATACGTCCATTTTGAATCATGCTTTTATGTTGATATTTATTGCATTATGGGCTGTTATTTCACATTATGGTACAAATACTTATTCCTTTTCTCTCTTATTTTACAAGATTTACATGAAGAGGAAGAATGCCGGCAGCTGGAATTCTGGACCGGAAAGGAGCAAATCTGAGATACCTATTCTGCACAACTCCAAATATCCTGAAACTTTACGGAGAATTATTTTGGAATATATAAAAAATACTGGGTGAAGAAACAATAGAAGGGGACCCACCAGATGGCCACAAGCCTGGGGGGTGCGCCCTACCCCAGGGCGCGCCCCCAGGGCTTGTGGGCCCCCTGGCCATTGTCCGGTGCCCACCATCTTCTGCTATATGGAGGGTTTTGACCTAGAAAAAATAAGAAGGAAGCTTTCGGGAAGAAGCGCCGCAGTCTCGAGGTGGAACCTGGGCAGAAGCAATCTAGGGCTCCGGCAGAGTGATTCTTCCGGGGAAACTTCCCTCCCGTAGGGGGAAATCGAAGCCATTGTCATCACCAACAATCCTCTCATCGTGGGAGGGTCAATCTTCATCAACATCTTAACTAGCACCATCTCCTCTCAAACCCTAGTTCATCTCTTATATTCAATCTTTGCCTTAAAACCTCAGATTGGTACCTGTGGGTTGCTAGTAGTGTTGATTACTCTTCGTAGTTGATGCTAGTTGGTTTATTTGGTGGAAGATCATATGTTCATATCCTTAATGATATTTATTACCCCTCTGATCTTCAACATGAGCATGCTTTGTGAGTAGTTACGTTTGTTCTTGAGGACATTGGAGAAGTCTTGTTATAAGCAATCATGTGAATTTGGTATTCGTTTGATATTTTGATGAGATGTATGTTGTCTTTCCTCTAGTGGTGTTATTTGAACGTCGTCTACCTGACACCTCACCATGATTTGGGCCTAGGGGAAGGCATTGGGAAGTAATAAGTAGATGATGGGTTGCTAGAGTGACAGAAGCTTAAACCCTAGTTTATGCGTTGCTTCGTAAGGGGCTGATTTGGATCCACATGTTTCATGCTATGTTTAGATTTATCTTAATTCTTCTTTCGTAGTTGCAGATGCTTGTGAGAGGGGTTAATCATAAGTGGGAGGCTTGTCCAAGTAAGGACAGCACTCAAGCACCGGTCCACCCACATATCAAATTATCAAAGTAGCGAGCGCGAATCATATGAGCATGATGAAAACTAACTTGACAATAATTCCCATGTGTCCTCGGGAGCGCTTTGCTTTATATAAGAGTTCGTACATGCTTATCCTTTGCTATAAAAAGGATTGGGGCACCTTGCTGCACTTTTGTTACACTTTTTACTTGTTACCCATTACGAATTATCTTACTACCAAACTATCTGTTACCGATAATTTCAGTGCCTGCAGAGAATACCTTGCTGAAAACCGCTTGTCATTTCCTTCTGCTCCTCGTTGGGTTTGACACTATTACTTATCGAAAGGACTACAATTGATCCCCTATACTTGTGGGTCATCATATAGCAAGACATGGTCACCTACATGAAATTCCGGCTTTTGTATTCTTTTTTCATGCCATCTTTTAACCTTTTCTTTAAACAATTTGGCATTTTCATAGGCTTGGGTTCTCCATTCATCAAATGAGCTAATGTCAAATAACCTGTTTTCACCAGCAAGTTTGAAATCATAGTTGAGTTCTTTGATTGCCCAATAAGCTTTATGTTCCAATTCAAGAGGTAGGTGACATGCTTTTTCATAAACCATTTTATATGGAGACATACCCATAGGATTTTTATAAGCAGTTCTGTAAGCCCATAATGCATCATCAAGTTTCTTAGACCAATTCTTCCTAGATCTATTAACAGTCTTTTGCAAGATCAATTTTATTTCCCTGTTACTTAATTCTACTTGACCACTAGACTAAGGATGATATGACGATGCAATTCTATGGTTAACGTCATACATAGCAAGCAATTTATGGAAAGCACCATGAATAAAATGTGAACCACCATCAGTCATTAAATATCTAGGGACACCAAACCTCGGGAAAATAACTTCTTTAAGCATGTTAATAGAAGTGTTGTGATCAACACTACTAGTTGGAATAGCTTCTACCCACTTAGTAACATAAGCAACAACAACCAAAATATCAGTATACCCATTGGAGGAAGGAAAAGGCCCCATATAATCAAATCCCCAAACATCAAATGGTTCAATAACAAGTGAATAATTCATAGGCATTTCCTGACGTCTACTAATGTTACCAATTCTTTGACATTCATCACAAGACAAGACAAACTTTCGAGCATCCTTGAAAAGAGTAGGCCAATAAAAACCAGATTGTAATACCTTGTGTGCAGTTTTGTCTCCAGCATGGTGTCCTCCGTAAGCCTCGGAGTGACACTTGCGTAGGATTTGTTCCTGTTCATGCTCAGGTACACAACATGTAATAACACCATCTACTCCTTCTTTATAAAGATGTCGGTCATCCCAGAAGTAATGTCTTAAATCATAGAAAAAGTTTTTCTTTTGTTGGTATGTAAAACTAGGTGGTATAAATTTAGCAACAATATAATTAGCATAGTCTGCATACCATGGTGTACTACGAGAAGCATTTATGACAGGGAATTGTTCATGGGGAAAGCTATCATGAATAGGTAGTGGGTCATCAAGAATATTTTCTAACCAAGACAAGTTGTCTGCTACAGGGTTCTTAGGTCCCTTCCTATCATTAATATGTGAATCAAATTCTGGTAGCAATAGAACCCACCTAATTAGTCTAGGTTTAGCATCAACTATGTAAGATCTGAATTTGTCACAAGCAAACACAACGGCTAAAAATTCTTTTTTCTGTAGTAGCATAATTTCTTTAAGCACTGTCAAGAGTTTTGCTAGCATAATGGATAACATTCAATTTATTATGAACTCTTTGTCCTAGAATAGAACCATCAGCATAATCACTAGCATCACACATAATTTCAAAGGGTAGGTTCCAATCAGGTGGTTGAACAATAGGTGAAGAAACTAAGGCTTTCTTAAGGATTTCAAATGCTTCTACACAATCATCATCAAGAACAAATGGAACATCTTTTTGTAAAAGATTAGTGAGAGGCCTAGAAATTTTAGAGAAGTCTTTAATAAATCTCCCATAGAAACCAGCATGACCAAGGAAACTTCTTATACCTTTGATATCTTTAGGACACGGCATTTTTTCAATTGCATCAACTTTAGCTTTATCAACTTCAATACCTCGTTCAGAGATTTTATGCCCCAAGACAATACCGTCATTAACCATAAAGTGGCACTTCTCCCAATTCAATACAAGATTAGTTTCTTTACATCTCTGCAAAACTCGATCAAGGTTGCTTAAGCAATCATCAAAAGAAGTTCTGTATATGGAAAAATCATCCATGAAAACCTCAACAATCTTTTCACAAAAGTCAGCGAATATGGCAGTCATACATCTTTGAAAGGTACAGGTGCATTGCATAAACCAAAAGGCATACGTCTATAAGCAAAAGTACCAAAGGGGCATGTAAAAGTAGTTTTTTCTTGATCCTCTTGTGACACAGGTATTTGGGAAAAACCAGAGTATCCATCTAGAAAGCATAAATGTGTATGTTTTGATAGTCTTTCTAGCATTTGATAAATGAAAGGTAGAGGATAATGGTCTTTCCTAGTGACTTTGTTTAATTTTCTAAAATCAATTACCATTCCATAACCTGTGATAATTCTTTGTGGAATCAGTTCATTTTTATCATTAGGGACAACAGTAATACCTCCCTTCTCAGGGACACAATGGACATGACTTACCCATCTACTATCAGCAATAGGGTAGATTATACCTGCTTCCAGAAGCTTTAATATTTCATTTCTTACCACTTCTTTCATCTTTGGATTTAACCGTCGTTGGTGATCAACAACTTGTTTAGCATCAGGTTCCATATTAATTTTATGCTGACATAGAGTGGGACTAATGCCCTTAAGATCATCAAGCGTGTATTTAATAGCGGCATGGTGCTTCCTCAGAGTTTTGAATAATCTCTTTTCTTCATGCTCTGAAAGGTTAGGACTAATAATAATAGAATATATCTTCTTTTCATCAAGATAAGCATATTTCAAAGTATCAGGTAATTGATTAAGCTCAAACACATGATCACTCTTGGGAGGAAGAGGATCTCCAAGAGCCTCAATAGGCAAGTTGTGTTCCAAAACATGCATTTGTTTAAAGAATATCTCATCTATTTCATTTCTTTCATTCATATGCATATCATTTTCATGGTCTAGAAAATATTGTTCTAACGGATCAGTAGGAGGCACGACAATAGAAGAAAAACCAATAATTTCATCCTTAGTAGGTAATACTTTATCACGGGGTTGTCTACGAAATTTGAAGAAATTAAACTCACGAGACACATCACCAAAACTTACAGTAACAGTTTCTTTCTCACAATCTATCTTTGCATTAACAGTGTTCAGGAAAGGTCTACCAAATATTATGGGACAAAAATCATCTTGTGGGGAACGAAGAACTAGAAAATTAGTAGGGTATTTTATTTTCCCACACAAGACATCAACATCTCTAACAATCCCAAGTGGTGTAATAGTATCTCTATTAGCAAGCTTAATAGTAACATCAATATCTTCTATCTCAGCAGGTGGAATATCATTCATCATTTCTTGATATAAGGTAAACGGGATTGCACTCACACTAGCACCCAAATCACATAAGCCATGATAACAATGATCTCCTATTTTAACAGAGACAACAGGCATGCCAACAACAAGTCTATGTTTATCTTTTTGATCGGATTTAGCAATTCTAGTGGCTTCATCACAGAAATAAATAACAAGCCCATCAATATTTTCAGCCAATAGATCTTTAACCATAGCAACATTTGGTTCAACTTTAATTACTTCAAAGGGTGTAGGTGTTCTTGTATAACTCTTATGAACCACAACCTTAACTTTAGCATGTTCTTTTATCCTAATAGGAAAAGGTGGTTTCTCAATATAAGCAGTAGGAAGAATAGGATCAACATTACAAGTAGTAGTTTCTTCTCTCGGTTTAATGGGTTCTACTATTTTTACATCAATGGTAGGATGATATTTAAACCACTTCTCCGTAGGGAGATCAACATGAGTAGAAATGATTCATAGAAAGAAGCTATATCTCAGAGTCAAGTCCATATTTAGTGCTAAAATTATGAAAAGCATCGGTATCCATAAAAGATTTAACACAATCAAACTCAATCTTTATACCTGACTCATTACCTTCGTCGAGCTCCCAATCTTCAGAGTTGCGTTTAATATATTTCCAAAAGATCCCATCTGAATTCAATTGTCTTCTTCATAAAAGAACCAGTACAAGAAGTATCGAGCATGGATTGATCATTATGAGAAAGCCAAGCATAAAAAATCTTAATAATAATTTCTCTTGAGAGATCATGATTGGGGCATGAATATAACATTGACTTAAGCCTCCCCCAAGCTTAAGCAATACTTTCTCCTTCACGAGGCCAAAAATTATATATATAATTCCGATCATGATTAACCAGATGCATAGGATAAAACTTCTGATGAAATTCCAATTTCAATCGATTGTAATTCCAAGCTCCAATATCATTACATTGCCTATACAATGTCAATGCCTTTCCCTTCAAAGATAAAGGGAAGAACTTCTTCTTGACTTCATCTCTGGGTAAACCTGCAAGCTAAAATAATCCACAAACTTCATCCACATAGATTAGATGCATATCAGGATGTAGTGTTCCATCTCCTGCATAAGGATTAGCTAGCAGTTTCCCTATCATACCCGAAGGAATTTCTTAATAAATATTTTCAGTAGGTGCAGTAGGTTGAGGAGAAACTCTTTGTTCTTCCAATCGGGTTCAAGATACCCCGAACAAACCCCTCAAATGATTATTTTCCATAGTGACAAGTGACAATAAATTTCAGCACATAATATAAATGTTTCCTTACCAAATTCCACTCACCAAAGGCGCTTCACTCCCCGGCAATGGCACCAAAAAAGAGTCTTGATGACCCACCAGTATCGGTGATCAATCGTAGTCCTTTCGATAAGTAAGAGTGTCGAACCCAATGAGGAGCAGAAGGAAATGAGAAGTGGTTTTCAGCAACGTATTTTCTGCAGGCACTGAAATTATCGGTAACAGATAGTTTGGTAGTAAGATAATTCGTAACGGGTAACAAGTAACAAGTGTATCAAAGGTGCAGCAAGGTGGCCCAATCCTTTTTGTAGCAAAGCATAAGCCTAGACGAACTCTTATATAAAGCAGAGCACTCCCGAGGACACATGGGATTCATTGTCAAGCTAGTTTGATAATTTGGGTGGACCTATGATTCGCGTTCGTTACTTTGATAATTTGATATTTGGGTGGACCGGTGCTTGGGTGATGTCCGTACTTGGACAAGCCTCCCACTTATGATTAACCCCTCTCACAAGCATCCGCAACTATGAAAGAAGAATTAAGATAAATCTAACCATAGCATGAAACATGTGGATCCAAATCAGCCCCTTACGAAGCAACGCATAAACTAGGGTTTAAGCTTCTGTCACTCTAGAAACCCATCATCTACTTATTACTTCCCAATGCCTTCCCTTAGTCCAAAATCATGCTGAAGTGTCATGTAGTGGATGTTCACATAACACCACTAGAGGAAAGACAACATACATATCATCAAAATATCGAACGACTACCAAATTCACATGATTACTTATAACAAGACTTCTCGCATGTCCTCAGGAACAAACATAACTACTCACAGAGCATTCTCATGTTCAAGATCAGAGGGGTATTGAATATCATTAAGGATCTAAACATATGATCTTCCACCAAATAAACCAAGTAGCATCAACTATGAAGAGTAATCAACACTACTAGCAACCCACATGTACCAATCTGAGGTTTTGAGGCAAAGATTGAATACAAGAGATGAACTAGGGTTTGAGAGGAGATGGTGCTAGTCAAGATGTTGATGAAGATTGACCCTCCCACGATGAGAGGATCGTTGGTGATAACGATGGCTTCGATTTCCCCCTCCCGGATGGAAGCTTCCCCGGAAGAATCGCTCTGCCGGAGCCCTAGATTGCTTCTGCCCAGGTTCCACCTCGAGACGGTGGCGCTTCATGCCGAAAGCTTCCTTCTGATTTTTTTAGGTCAAAACCCTCCACATAGTAGAAGATGGGCACCCGGGGCTGGCCAGGTGGCCCACAAGCTTGGGAGGCGCGCCCTGGGGGGTACGGCGTGCCCCCCAGGCTTGTGGCCACCTGGTGGGTTCCCTCTGTTGTTTCTTCGCCCAATATTTTTTATATATTCCAAAACAAAACTCCGTAAAGTTTCAGGACATTTGGAGTTGTGCAGAATAGGTATCTCAGATTTGCTCCTTTCCGATCCAGAATTCCAGCTGCCAGCATTCTCCGTCTTCATATAAACCTTGTACAATAAGAGAGGAAAGGCATAAGAATTGTATCTTAAAGTGAAATAACAGCCCATAATGCAATAAATATCAACATAAAAATATGATGCAAAATGGACGTATCAGTGTGATACCATCTGGGCACCCTAGAATCTTCGTGAGGAGGCCAGAAGAGCCACGAGATGGCCACAAGTTTATGGGGCGCGCCTCATGGGGGGGTGCCCCCCGTGGCACTTCCAACCCTAATTTTTCTTCTATAAATACCCAAATATTCCCAATAGACAGGAGGGCACACCAAAAATACTTTTCCGCCGCCGCAAGTATCTGGCTTCATGAGATCCCATATGGGGACCTTTTTCGGTACTCTGCCGGAGGGGGATTCGATCACGGAGAGCTTCTACATCAACCTTGCTGCCCTTCCAATGATGTGTGAGTAGTTTACCACAGACCTACGGGTCCGTAGCTAGTAGCTAGATGGCTTCTTCTCTCTCTGTGATCTTCAATACAATGTTCTTGGAGATCTATTCGATGTAATCTTCTTTTGCGATGCGTTTGTTGAGATCCGATGAATTGTGGATTTATGATCAGATTATCTATGAATATTATTTGAGTCTTCTCTGAACTCTTTTATGCATGAATTATATAGCTTTGTATTTTTCTCTGATCTATTGATTTGGTTTGGCCAACTAGATTGATTATTCTTACCATGGGAGAGGTGCTTTGTTATGGGTTCAATCTTGCAGTGCTTATACCCAGTGACAGAAGGGGACATGACACGTATTTGTATTATTACCATTAACGATAAAAAGGTGGAGTTTATTTCATATTGATTGGATCTATCCCTCTACATCATGTCATCTTGCTTAAGGCGTTACTCCGTTCTTGTTAACTTAATACACTAGATGCATGCTGGATAGCGGTCGATGTGTGGAGTAATAGTAGTAGATGCATGTTAGAGTCAGTCTACTTGTCACGGGCATGATGCCTATATTCATGATCATTGCCTTTGACATCGTCATAACTTTGCGCTTTTCTATCAATTGCTCAACAGTAATTTTTTTACCCACCGTATGCGTTTTTTCAAGAGATAAGCCTCTAGTGAAAACTATGGCCCACGGGTCAATCTTTTATCATATTATTTTCAGATCTACAAACCAAAAACCCAAAAATACCTTGCTAAAATTTATTTATCTTTACTTTATTTTTCACTTTTATTTAACTTTTATACCTATCTCTATCAGATCTCATCCTTGCAAGTAACCATGAAGGGATTGACAACCCCTTTATCACGTTAGGTGCAAGTATTTGTTTGTTTGTGTAGGTGCAACCATTGGTGATTTGTGTGTTCCTCCTCCTGGATTGATAGCTTGGTTCTCAACTGAGGAAAATACTTATCTCTACTTTGCTGCATCACCTTTTACTCTTCAAGGGAAAAACAAACGCAAGCTCAAGAACTAGCACTCAGCTTGTGGACTAGTGGCACATATGGTGTAGTATTTGGACCAGCTCCGTTAGTTCCCTTAAACGACTCAACACTGTTATCAAAGGACACAAGATAATTCTTCTCCTCCCAAGTAAGCTCGGATCCAGCAGTGTAATAGTCTCGTCTACTATTTCCGTATTTATCGTCGAGATAGAAAATAAGCTATAGATTTATATTAAAATGTTATGTTAGGAGTGAATAACAAATATGTTAAAATAGGTTACATCACAAATCTGTTTAAGAAACTCACATGGAGGAAAAATAGGAATCATGTCTATTTCCACCCAAATGTCTTGATCAAAATGAGGAAAGGTGTCTTGAGGGACGCCAATATGAAAGGTTATAATTATACCCTCCTCAAATCCGTAAGCATTGCATAATTTTTTCGAATTTGAGCAACTGAAATACGCGTGATCTATCTGATTGTAGATCTTAGCTTAAAAAATGGAACCATGTTTTGTCTTTAGATAAAAAGTCCTTTGAGTAATGTCCTCTCTGTCTTTGACATGCAGCTTCTCTAGTAAAAAAGGCCTTGCATAGCAGGGGATGAACTAGTCGGATTTAGAAAAAAAAATAGAAATTACATGTTAAAATAAAAATATTGGGACATGTTTAGGTATGAAGGAAATATGTGCAGTAGGGCACTCGGGGAATAACCGTATAATATTTGTAGTCCTCTTTATGCGTAACCGAGAAGTACCTATCATCCTGTATATGAGGAAAGTGAGCACACATACCCCCGTTGTCAGAACAGTAGGGGCACTCAGGGATCCCATCGAGCTCATCCTCTCTCATTTGTTGTGTTCATAGATGGAAGATTAAAAATCAACAAAAAAAACATAACGGTAATATGTGCGATCACACATTACCAACACTGCATTTGCTGCCTTGGCGAGGACGTGCCATTGTATCTTGACCATGTTGGGTTTTGAATCAGGGGGCGCCCACTTTCTATGAATTGAAGACAATATGAATCACGACCATAGCAAATTCATTGAAAGCAATTATATAACAAGACATATCATCGGTCAATGTGTTGTATGAAAAATATCGGCATGACATTTTCTAGTAATTCGACATATTGAGTGCTAGAAATTTGGCGAAACGAAACTTAATGAACGTTTCCCAAAACATTGACACTCCTGATCAACACCCGCATCATGAATAACTAGTACATACTTTCAGTTCTACATGTACACTATCTAATAACCAGTATTAAGTTTTTCTAGTATAAATAATACGCTACGCCCAAAATATCTACATCTTCAATTTACATCTACGACAAACTATATCTTCGGCCAAAAAATGTACACCTAGTACTAACATTTTTTGTACAAAACAACAACAATCTATGTGTACAATAAAAGAGAGATATGTGGTTTACCGGGGCGGACGGAGAAGATGGGGAGGGTTGAGGACCATGGCAGCGGACGTTGAGGACGTCGGGGATGCGGCGGACATTGGAATCAGAGGACGGCAAGGGCGACGGTGACGCCGGGGACGTTCGAGGTGGCGACGGCGGACATTGAAGGCGATAGGGACGACGAGGACGAGGGGGCGGCGCCGACCTGGTGTGCACCAGAGGGCAAGCACGACGGTGGCAACATCCAAGGCTGCCATGACGATGGCGACGGCAGCGACGGGCGAGAGAGATGGTATGAAAAATATATGGATAGGTTAGAGATGTGAATGGCTGCGCGTGCATGCGGCTCAGAAACCCTAAACTATTGTTTACGAACAGTGACGGGCATTGCGGCGAACCCGCCACAACTAAGCCAAGGTGGCGGGCGTAGTGTACTACGCGCCACACCACGTTAGGAACCCGTCGCTGCTAATTTTCGTAATTTTTTAACACATTCCGCGCGGGTTGCCAAAAGACATGTGTGGCGGGCGGCACCGTGTAACCGCCATAGCTATCTGGCAGAACAGTGGCGGGCAGCACCTCCCTGCCGCTTCCGAAGGTATTGAACAAGCAGGGTCGTTGTAGCCAATTCACCTGTGGCGGGTGCGCCACGGTGCTTGCCACTGCTGTGGCAAGAGCAGTGGCAAGTGCTTTTTATTACACGCCAGTGCTACTTCTCCATCGTTGCAGTGGCGGGTGCTATATTGCGCCCATCACTCATTTGGGCTCACCTATAAGCCCTTTCCCAATAGTGTGAGGAGGACAAGGAGGTGAATGAAGAGGCCAACAATAGATCGAAAGGGAACAAAGTTGCAAAAGAGAGAAAGAAGAGAAATGCATACTGTGGCACATACAAAGAGGAACTTGTGGCCATGATTGGGGCCAAGAAGGTGTTGGCGGCTGAACACAAAGGGGAGAGGATGTAAAGGTGGAATGAGCTTGAGATGTTGGAGGATGAGAAACGGAAGGCCAAATTAGCGGCCGAAGAGAGAAAATTAAAGGCGGAGGAGCGTAGACTTGCACTTGACGAGGAGTGGCCTCGTGATGCCAAGAAAGCCGAAGATCGTGCAATCATGTTCATGAATCCAACCAAAATGTATGAAACCGCAAGAAAGTATTGGGAGCTCACTCGTGGGGAGATCTTGACCCAAACAGAAGTCTTTCTTTGGAATGGTGGTGGTTGTGGTGGCAGCGGCGGCCGAGAGGATTGTGGTGGTGGTGGCGGCGGCCGAGAGGATTGTGGTGGTGGCGGTGGGGATGGTGGCCGAGAGGACAGATGAGGTGGTGGTGGTAATGGAGGCCAATAGAATGGTGGTGGTGGTGGCGGTGATGATTTCTTCGGCGAGGGCTTCATTGTGTTCATGCATGCCATTGGTTGGCTCGATCAAAAACATATACATGTTACGTTTGTGGTGATTTTTGATGAAACTGTGTATTCGAAGTGATGTCTTTTGGATGAACTATGCTTGCTTCAATTTGGAAATCGTGATGATAAAACTATATGCTTGTTAACAGTTATGTTATGCATGTTTTAATTTGAATGTTTTTATGACATATATTGTGAAGTGTTTAAAATTCATGCGGCTAGTACACAAAACCTATGCAAATTCTTTTTTACTATACTAAGTTTAGGGGATTTGTCACGTGCGGCCACCTATCGAGGAGTAAAAGTTTACTCCACTTACTTTACTCGGCCGGATACTCCTTCAAAGTTTTAGGAGATCGGTTAGAGTTGGCCTAAGCTACTTGATACACAAATCTATAATTCTGTGTTTTTTGCAACGTTTGGTAGGATGTTGCTCGTACGGTCTAGTTCCTGTTGTAAGGACTGAGTACATGTATATACTTAAGGTAAAAGATAAATTCCGAACGTTCTAGATATTGCAACATATCCGAACACATTGGATCTCGTCCGTTCTAGATCCTACAGTCACGCGCAATCATGTGTTTCCTTTTTCTCCCGCATAGTTTTTGCGCTAGCTGCCGAAGATTCCGCGCACCAAGCTGGCTCGCGATGATTTCGCTCTCATTCGAGATCGTGAGAACGAGATGTTTAATCTGATCCAGATTTTCCTCGTGCATGGTCAGCGGAAGGTTGAACCTAATCCCGATTTTTTTTCTCATACGTGGGCAGGGGAGATCGATCTCCCGTGTAAATTTTTAATGCAAAAATTAGTTCTATGTGGGAATCGATCTTCGGTGGTTTTTATAGGAAAGTTGGCAACTAACCAACTCATCTAGCGCTTGTTTTATGGTGATTGAAGGATAATTCTATCAACATGGTAATATACCCACCGCAGATCTGATAATCTAGATACAAACACCATGATAACTTTCGCCGGGGGAAAAAGTATTTGAAACCATACCCTCGGTAACTTCTGTGTAAATAGTATGGTAATACACACATTGTAGCCTGGTAATTTACGTACAAACACCATGGTTATTTCAACCTATGGAAAAAAAGTTTGTCGAAAACATTCCCCTGGTAACTTCTGTGTAAATAGCATGGAATACGCACACCACAGACCTGATAACTCAGCTGCAAACACCGTGATAACTTCAATCCAGTAAAACAAATTGGCAAATACATAGCATGGTAATATACGCATCACATACGTGATAACTTACGTACGAACACCGCGATAACAATGTCCCCGTGATAAAGTTGTTCAAAACATAGCCATGTTAACTATTTGTGTAAATAACATGAAAATATACACAATTATTCAACCGGATCGATGATTTGAGCTAGAAAATATTTGTAAGTTTCAAAATAGGGAGAATATAAGATGCCATCAACTTTTGTTCTCTCGTGCATGCATGTGCACGTGGGGAGGAAGGTTGGAGGACTATTTTCATGTCCGACAATTTTGATGTAAACAACATGTTAACTTTTGTGTCACAGACGTGATAACTTACTTAGCTCGGGCATGATAACATTTTAACCCAAAAAAAATCGCCAAAACATAGCAATATGAGATCTTGTTTCGAAGGTCTCTTTTGCGACAGACATGATAACTTACTTGCCACAAACATGATAACTTACGTAGCTCAGGCCTAGTAACTTTTTAACCGCAAGCAATGTCGTCGAAACGTACCAACATGAGATCTAGTTTTCAAGATCTCGCCGGGACGAACATTTTATGTGAAAACAATTTTTCAATCATACCGATGGTTTGAGCTACAAAACATTTAGAAGTTACGAAAAAAAGAGAATCTAGGATGACTCCAGCGTTTTGTCCTCTAGTGCATGCATGTGCACGTGAAGATAAAGGTTGGAATACCATTTTTCATGCCCGGTAATTTCTATGAAAACAGCTTGGTAATTTACTTTTCACAGATGTGATAACTTACGTAGCTCAGGCCAGGTAACTTTTTAGCCAAAAAAAGTCGTCGGAACATATCAACATGTGATCTAGTTTCGAAGGACTCATCGCGATGAACATTTTACGTGAAAACTATTTTTTAATTGAACCCAAGGTTTGAGCTACAAAATATTTTAAAATTTCAAAAAAATAGAATCTAGGATGACATCAGCGTTTTGTCCTCTAGTGCATGCATGCTTGTAATTAGAGGAAATTAGAGAGTACTCCACGTGAGAGAAGGGGGTTTCATTCTAATGAATGTATGCATCGCCTCCCCTCAGGCGATGCGACGGGTCCCCCGAACCCTAGCTGCCAGACTCCCCTTGTTCCACCCCCTTTTGAAATGAATACATCTCCATCCTTTCTACTTTTTCTAACCCTTTTGCTCTTGTTTTGGAATCTAATTTGCATGATTTGAATGAAACTATCCCGGACTGACGCTGTTTTCACCAGAACTACTATGGTGTTGTTTTTGTGCAAAAATAAAAGTTCTTGAAATCGGACGAAACTTTTTGGAGAATTATTTTGGAATAAAAGAAAAATACTGGAACCAAGACCCACTGGAGGGGGGGGGGGGGCAGCTGCCCACTAGGCACCAGGGCGCGCCACCACCCTCTAGCGCACCCTGGTGGGTAGTGGGGCCCATGAGGCTCTGTTGACCCTAATCTCGATCCTATAAATTCCTATTTTCCGAGAAAAAATAGGATAAGAAGTTTCATTGCGTTTTACAATACGGAACCGCCGCCACCTCCTGTTCTTCATCGGGAGGCCAAATCTGGAGCCCGTTTGGAGCTCTGGAGAGGGGGATCTTCCGTCTTCATCATCATCAACCATCCTCCATCACCCCACCGGGAGTGAGTAATTCCTTCGTAGGCCTGCTGGACAATGATGGGTTGGATGAGATTCATCATGTAATCGAGTTAGTTTTGGTAGGGCTTGCTCCCTAGTATCCACTATGTTCTGAGATTGATGTTGCTATGACTTTGCTATGCTTAATGCTTGTCACTAGGGCACGATTGCCATGATTTCAGATCTGAACCGTTTATGTTTTCACCAATGTATTTGTGTTCTAGATCCTACCATGCAAGTTATACGCACCTATTACGTGTTACAGTCCGCATACCCCAAGGTGACAATAATTGGGATTCTTTCCGGTGATTACCGTAATTTGAGGAGTTCATGTATTCACTATGTGTTAATGCTTTATTCCGGTTCTCTATTAAAATGAGGCCTTAATATCACTTAGTTTCCTTATGGACCCCGCTGCCATGGGAGGGTAGGACAAAAGATGTCATGCAGATTCTTTTCCATAAGCACGTATGACTATATACGGAATACATACCTACATTACATTGATGAACTGGAGCTAGTTCTGTGTCGCCCTATGTTATGACTGTAATATGATGAATATTATCCAACGTTATCACTGATCCAATGCCTATGAGTTTTTCACATATTGTTCTTGCTAAGTTACTACTACTGTTACAACTGCTACAAAACTACTGCTACTACTATTATTGTTACCGTTACTATCACTGCTACTGCTATCAAACTATCATACTAAAGTGCTACTGATCACTCTGCTGCAGATATTTACTCTCCAGGTGTGGTTGAATTGACAACTCAACTTCTAATACTTAAAAATATTATTTGGCTCCCCCTTGTGTCGACTCAATAAATTTAGGTCGAATATTCTACCCTCAAAAACTGTTGCGATCCCCTATACTTGTGGGTTATCAAGACCTTTTTCTCGCGCTGTTGCCGGGGAGCATAGCTATATTTGTTGAGTTACTTGGGATTTATATCAGTTGATCACTATGAAGAACCTTAAGGATGATAGAAACAAGATCATCCCCTCTAAGACGAGGGGAGGTAAGCAACTGTTATCTAGCTCTGCACTTGATTCACCTTCTGTTTTGAGTAAGCTTGCAACACGACCACCTGCTATTAATTCTGATATGTTGCAAGTAATTGTTGATTTTACTTCTACTACGAATGATGCTTATGATGATCCTAGTACTTTGCTTGATAATATTATGCCATTGGGTGAATTTCTTGATGAACAACTTGCTAGAGCCAAAGAAATTGAGAATGCCGAAACCAATAAAATTACTGAAAGTGATGAAATTATTAACACTGAAAATTGTGATTCACCTATTGGAACTAGTGCTCCTAGATATGAATTGTCTGAGATACCTGAAGATTATGTTATGGATGGATAAGTAGCTAGGGACTTTCTTGCTTGTTAGGATAGAGATGATCTTAAGAAATTATTATGCAAGTTGAAAGAAAAATCTTTGAATGCTAGAATGAAACATGATCCTAAGTTTGCTACTTCTTCAACCCGGAGTTAATTACTTTTGTGGATTATGAATTCTTTGTCGACCCGAAGTTAATTACTTTGGTTGAATCTGATCCTTTCCATGGCTATGAAATTGAAACTGTTCTGGCACATCTTACTAAATTAAATGATATAGCTACCCTATTTGCTCATGAGGAAAAAATTCGGTACTACTATATTCTTAAGTTGTTTCCTTTCTCATTGAAGGGTGATGATAAGATATGGTACAATACTCTTGCTCCAGGTTGTCTGCGTAGTCCCCAGGATATGATTTATTACTTCTCTGAAAAATATTTTCCTGCCCATAAGAAACAAGCTGCCTTACAGGAAATATTTAACTTTGTGCAAATTGAAGAAGAGAGTCTCCCACAAGCTTGGGGGAGGCTTCTACAATTACTCAATGCTTTGCCTGATCATCCTCTTAAGAAAAATGAAATACCTGATATCTTCTATAATGGACTAACCGATGCTTCTAGGGACTACCTAGATAGTTGTGCTGGTTGTGTTTTCAGGCAATGAACTGTTGAAAAAGCTCATGAATTATTGAATAATATATTGAAGAATGATAGTGATTGGACACTTCCTGAACCACCTCCTAAACCTACTCCGAAGAAGAGGGGTATCTTATTTCTCAGTCCTAAAGTTATGCAATAAGCAAAGAAATGTATGAAGGAAAAGGGTATTAAAGTTGAAGATGTTAAGAATTTACCACCTATTGAAGAAATACATGGTCTTGACACACCATCACAGGTGGTAGAGGTAAATTCTTTTATAAAGTTCACTGAAGGTGATATCCCTTATAATAAATCTCCTAGTCAATGCTTGTATGAGTTTGATAATTACATTATTAAGAAAGATTATTTCAATGCAAATGTTATGAAACGGTTAAAACAAAATGCTCAGATGATTAATCGCTTGAGTGACTTGTTGTTTATAATTGTCAATGATGTCAAAGGTGTAAGTAAACATGCTCATATGGTTCAAACTCAGTTAGAACAAGTTGCTAAATCTCAAAGTGAATTGCTCAATGAAATGAATAATAATATGAATGATCATATTGTTAGAGTAATGACTAGAGGAGGTACAATGACTCAGGAGCCACTTTATCCTGAGGGACACCCTAAAAGAATTGAACAAGACTCCCAAAGAATTAATGTTGATGCACCTAGTCCTTCCAAAAAGAAAAAGAAAAGGAAAAATGATAAGACTTTGCATACTTCTAGTGAACCCGAGATGGAAAAACCTTCTGAGGATAATAACAATGATGTCTCTATCTCTGATGCTAAAACTCAATCTGGTAATGAACATTCACCTAGTGATAATGAAAATGACAATGATGATGTTCATATAGATGCTCAACCAGAAAATGATAAAGAATCAGATAATGATGTTGAAATAGAACCTGCTGTTGATGTTGATAACCCACCTGCTAGAAATAAACGTTATGATAAAAGAGATTTTTTTGCTAGAAAACATGGTAAAGAAAGAGAACCATGGGTTCAGAAACCCATGCTCTTTCCACATAAACCATCTAACAAAAAGCATGAGGAAGAATTTGAACGCGTTGCTGAAATAATTAGGCCAGTATTTTTGCGTACTCGTTTGACTGATATTTTAAAAATGGCCCCTTATGCTAAATATATGCAAAATACTGTCACAAATCTCTACTACTAATAAACAAGCAAACAAGAACTTCGTTAAGTGCACCCAGAAATTTGTCCCACAAAACGCACGGAACAATCAGGACCACACAATTATACCCGCAGATCTAAATCTAACGGCCATCATTGATCTACTGCCTCTACGGTGTGGACTTAGCAAATTCCCTTGACTAACCGTGCTCCATCTCCAGCAGCCCCGCGTCCATCCCCTACAATCACGCCGTTCTCCTGGGAAAATAAGGAAACTAAATTAATTCGGCTCCCATCGCCCTTAGCCTCCACGCCGCCCACCACCACTGTATCCTACCTGCACGCCGACCTCGCGGCACTGCACCGTAACATCGCACCATCGCCATCGCCATCGCTGATTGTTGCCGAGAAGCGTCGAGTCCATCTGCGAGCAGCGTCGCATCCGTCCGCGAGGTCGCCAGGGCAGGGAGTCCAGGCCACGGAACGCCCAGGACCCTGCTCTCGCAGCGTGGCATCCCTACGCAAGATCCCCACTGCCAGGAGCCCGCCCTGCCCGTCCCTTGAGCCAGCTGGATACACCTTCAGCCAGCCGGATACACGCAGCTGTAATTCTTCCCTGTACTTTATCGTCAACTTCTTCCTTTGACCTGTTGCAGCATTGCTCGGAATTTTAATTTTCAGAATATAGTTCTAAAATATAAACATGTGCACATCACAATACTGCGATTTCCAAACTGACTCATGCATCCTATCTCCTAGACCTGGTGTCAACTAAAATTGCCATTCAGGTTTTAGATAACTTCATTGTCCCAGGCAGATACATAACATCTAAATACAGGATAAAGAATAGAAGTTCATTTCCTCACCAATAAATCACAATTTTTGTACCTATTAAAGCAACAGTCCATGTTTGCGGCTCAACAGTAGGGCCAATATCATCTTCTGCCTTCTGCGTAACCGTGGACGTCAACATCAGGGCCAACCACTGAGTGGGGTCCAGAAAGGGGACCTGTCATTACAACTTCCTATTAATATTAATAATGTAAATACAGCTCCGATGAAGCACATTATCAACTTCCCAATTTTTAATGACATGAATATTCACATGAAGGCCATGGTATGTCATCTCCCAAAAGTGTGGGAGCGCGCACCCCATTTCAGGATCTAAGTAACAACCGATTGTTGGGTAATTATCGTCAACCTTTTCCTAAATTATGATACTGTATTTGTTGGTGCTTATATCCTAACATGCGGTACGTACTTATGCAGACCCCAAAGAATTGAAGAGGTAGAGGAACATAGAGTATTATGCACGCAATAAAGATGATATCCTTAAAAGACGGCGTGAGGCCCGTGAGAAGAAATAGGCTTCAACAACACTGCTTATCGACGAGCAAAATGTACCTCATACACCCCTGGAAATGTCCCGAGGTAGAATTGCCCTAATACTGCATTCTTTTGTATTGTTCACAAAACTGATGACATGCATGCACCAAACTAACAACAATAGGTCATAGATGTGGACCCTAATGAAATGCAGAGCCAACTGGTTGCGGAACAGTATTAACAGAACATGGATGGTGTCTTCGAGAGACAACATCAAGCCTACAGTGACAGAAACATGACCGTTGTGATTGCCGATGTCAATGAACAAGAAAATGAAACACAAACACCGGTGCCCATGTACATCGGTAATAGTGATCAACAAATTATATACAGCCCTATGTGTTCATACTAATTACCTTTATTACACAATATGCAGACCCTATGGATTGAGGAGGCAAAGGGACAGGGATCGGTATGCACAAAACAGGGATGAGATATTAAAAAGACAACGCCTATCCCGTGAAAAGAGAAGGATTACTACTGGCCTCAACGATGATAACACTGTATCACACACACCACCTACAGGACAATCCGGTGTCACCCAACTACAGAAGTTGACAGGTTGGGGGGTACCATAAAATATGATTGCATGTTCTTAGCTGATCGAATATGCCAAAAAAAAATAGGTACTCATGTGGTGCTGAAATTTTGTGGCAGGCTTGTCAAACATACAAAGTTCATCTCATGAACAAATCCCTCACAACAAGGAAAATTATTTAACATACGAGGATGAATCCAATTGGTTGCACAGGAATGATGCGTATCAGAGGCAACTAATAGCTGGAAGCTCAAAACGAGCTATTGTTGTGCCTCTTGTACAGAAAATGTAACCAATTGCAAGCCTCCTCCGAGATATTGCACGAGGTATATTTTACTGGATTTGCCTTTCGGTCTAGCCACCATTCTGATTGTGATCATCTTCTGTACGAAAATTAATTGTACATGCAGGACCTCCCACCCAAATTTCAGGAGTTGAGGTACCCCAACTGAGCATAATACGTGACCCAGATTGAACAACTGAACATGCGGGTTAGTTCGTTAGTATAATTATGTTGTTGGGGTGCCGACAGTGTAAATTTGACAATAAATCCCTGATTTTCGATTGTTTCTTCAGGTAAACCTTTTAGCGGATCCAACCAATCTGAAAATACCCCAGAAGATGATACGAGCGGGCTTGCGCAACCGGCTCCGCTAGGTACTCAAAACACTAATGATCTGATATGGGATTTTGATGATCCAGCATGCTTATGCTCTACTGATCTTATGATTTTTCATAATGGGCAACGACCAGAAAGATGATCCATATGGAATTTTTGAGCCTGTTGTTGAACAAAACAATTTACAAGGTATATTATATATACTATCGTACACACATAAAGGTCGTCATACATAAATTAGAGTCATTTCTATATGACCAATATATTCCCTACTAGACTGCTTGGAGCCATTGCATAATGGAGAAGCTGCATACAATGAGCCTGATGAAGAAGCTAGAATTTTTATGGATCAGGGTATGTGCATTACGTATTTTCTAATTTAGCACCCTAAAATGCACATTTTATTAGTATTTACGGATAATGTAATACATGTGTTGTCCTATGCTAGATGTTGCTTTCGAATCGTACCAAATTGGACACCATGCTACACGAGCAGTACCCGTAGCAAATACTGATGAACACATATACCGAAACCTACCTACAAAGCACCATGTCCTAAGAAAGGTTGCGGACTGTCGCCACTGTGGGGCGTTGCGGTTTCCATTCGAGGGGCCAGCATTTTGTTGCAGAAAAGGGAAAGTCGATTTGTTTACTCCAGATGTTCCAGAAGAGTTGAAACGGTTGTTTACAAGTCAAGATGATGGGGACGCTAAGTATTTCAGAGATCATATACGGTATTTCAACTCGCACTTCTCATTCACAGGTCTAGGCATCACCCTTGATCACCGAGTAAGCACTGCGGCAGGAACTGGCATATATACATTCCGTGCGTGTGGTGGGTTGTACCACGCTCTTGACAATCTGGTGCCAGCTGATAATGGCCCTCGGCATTTGCAACTCTATATTTATGATACAGATCATAACTTGGTTCACAGGGCTAATAGGTCTCCAGATCTTAATATAGACCTCATACGGCAGATTCTAAGAATACTACATCGTAACCCTTATGCGCAAGTTGTAAAGAGCCTTGGGTCTGTCCCAAATCTACATGAGTATAGAATCTCACTGAACACGGATATCAAGTTGGATCAACGAAGGTACAATGCCCCAACGACTTCCCAATTGGCAGCCATATGGGTTGAAGGGAGTGACCCACAAAATTGCTTTGACAGGAGTGTTGTTGTGCATGGAAAAACAAGAAACCGGCCCCTGTATATTAGAGCATACTATGGGTGCTACGACCCATTGTCATATCCACTATTCTTCCCACGTGAAGAGACTGGCTGGAATCGTTGCATGCCATATATTCGGCCCCCAGATGACATGACCCAAAATTCAGTAGATAGGTCCGCACTGCAAGTAGACCAAGCCTCTGATTTACATATAGGTATGATGTTCACTATTATTTTATATACCTGCTGTTTGTGAATGATGATGATAGCTTTTATGTATCAGTTGAAGACTTGATTAGAGAAATAGAACAAGATGGTAATTTTGCACCGCATGAAGCCGATAATCCTACACCACAAGCAAACCAAGCCCCTGATTTATATACAGGTATGATGTGAACTATTAATTTATATACTTTCTATTTTTGAAAATGATGGTCAAAACTTGTGTTTTCATCTACATCTGTCAGATCTATCAGATGGGAACTTCATTAGAGAAAGAGAACAAGATGGGAATTTTACACCGCATGGAGCCCATGGCACTGATTTACCTTTGGGTATTTGTCATCATTTCTTATTCTTCAAATATTATGTTGTCGATCATTATGAGTGTTGTCGATCATTACGAGTCCACCCACCATACTGATATGTTCTCAATCTTGTAGATGACAATGAGGATAACCCAGATGACGATTTTGGTGACAATGAGGTCAATGCAACACAATCCAGGAAATTTGTTAGTGCAAGGGAGTACTACTGCTTCAAGCTGCAAGCCAGGAGGAAGCTTTTTAACATCATCTTGTTCGGGGGCGCCTTTTCCAATAGTGGGCTGTTGACATGCATATCAAGATTGAGACTATGCGGCTTGATTGGTACTCAAAGCCGGAAAATCAGAAGGTTATACGCGCTAACCTCTACCAGGTAGTGTGCTTGTGTTTATTCTAACACATCATAATGCAACTACATTATGGACGTTCCATGAATTTCTATAACCTTCTATGCTATTATAGGGTCTTGTTGACACCGTCGTTGTCGGCGAGTCACGCGGAGATCGAATTGGCAAAAGAATTATGCTTCCACGTACATTTCCTGGTGGTGATCGCGACATGCAGCGGAGGTTCTTGGATGCTATGGCAATAGTGTAGCGGTGGGGTAACCGGATTATTTTATCACGATCACTTGCAATCCCTATTGGGAGGTAATAACCGAGAAACTGTTGCCTGGACAACTGCTGCAGGACCATCCAGACCTAGTGGCAAGAGTATACAAGGTTAAACAGCGAGATATGATGGACTTACTAACTAAGGATAAGCATTTCGGAGAAGTCGCAGCCTATGTACATGTAACTGAGTTTCAGAAGCAAGGTCTCCCGCATGAGCATATACTTCTAATCATGAAAGCAAAAAGCAAGCTAGCGACACCAGATGACTATGATCGAGTGATATGTGCAGAGATACCGGACAAAGAGAAACACCCCGTTCTACATGATCTGGTCGTCAAACACATGCTTCATGGACCATGTGGCGAGTTGAAAAAAAGTTGCCCTTGCATGATTGATGGACAGTGTCGGTTTCATTACCCGCGAGATTTTTGTGATGCCACACAACAAGGGAAAGACTCATATCCCATCTACAGGAGGAGGGACGATGGGCGTCGAATTAGGATCAGAGGAGCAGATTTGGATAATAGGTGGGTGGTCCCTTACAACCCTTCACTTCTTATGCGATACAACTGCCACATTAATGTCGAAGCATGCTCGAGCATCAAGGCAATCAAGTACTTGTTCAAGTACATCTACATAGGGCATGATCCTACATCCTTTGCATTCGAGCAGGATATCGTCAATGATGGTGGAATCATCAATGAAACCGACAATATAGGGTTGCACGCTATGTATCTCCTCCAGAGGCTATTTACAGGATTTTTGGTTTTAAAATGTTTGGTGTCAGTCCATCTGTGCTACAGCTCCAGCTTCATTTGCCAAAAATGCATAGAGTTGCATTTAAAGCATGTGAAAATCTTGCAGATGTTGTAGCTCGACCATCTTCTTCCAAGTCCATGCTTACAGAATACTTTGAGATGAACCGGAAGTTTCCAACAACACAAAAATGGTTGTACAGAGAGTTTCCAGAACATTATAGATGGATACCTGGAAATAAGAAGTGGCAGAATAGAAGAAATAAGAGATCACAGATTGGAAGACTTGTGCATGCACACCCTGCTGAAGGAGAGAGGTACTACTTGTGTGTGCTCCTAAGCCATGTCCGAGGTGCCACTTCATTCGATGATTTAAAAAAAGTAAATGGCAAGCCATGCAGTTCCTTCAGGGAGGCATGTGAGCACTTAGGCCTCATTGAGCATGACAGGACTCTTGATGATTGCATGATGGAGGCAGCCACATTTCAGATGCCTTCTGCCCTAAGACGGTTATTTGCAACTATACTTGTGTTTTGCGAGTCAACAGAAATCCGGCAGCTGTGGGACAAACACCTGGCATCAATGTCTCAGGATTACCGTCGTAATCAATCCAATGAGGCAACACTTGAGCAGATGGTCCTCAGAGATATCAGGGATATGGTGCAATCCTTGGGAAAAGATATTACAAGCTATGGACTTCCGGATTTGGTTGAGAACGATGATTCTTATGACGGTGAGTACAAAGAGGTAACAGAGGAGAGGCAAATCAGCGTGGACAAAGAACACCTAGATTTATTTAGCAGTTTGAACAATGAGCAGCTGGCAGGTTTCAATGAAATAATGGATCATGCGATGAAACAAAAAAGCCAAATATTCTTTGTTGATGGTCCAGGAGGCACTGGGAAGACATACTTGTACAAGGCATTGCTTGCAAAGGTGCGTTCGATGGGCCAAATAGCGATCGCAACTGCTACATCAGGTATAGCGGCGTCGATAATGCCCGGAGGATGTACTGCGCACTCCAGGTTCAAAATTCCAATCAAGCTCACTGACAACATCATGTGTAGTTTCACAAAGCAGAGTGGTACAGTGGAGTTGCTTAAACAAGCGTCATTGATAATTTGGGATGAGGTCTCTATGACAAAACATCAAGCAGTTGAGACCCTTGATAGATCCCTGCAGGACATAATGGACTGTTCTTTGCCGTTTGGCGGAAAGATTGTCGTCTTTGGTGGGGATTTCAGGCAGGTCCTTCCCGTTGTGACACGTGGGACAAGAGCACAGATCACGGATGCTACACTTCTGAGATCCTATCTGTGGGAGAAGACCCGGAAGATACGCCTCACGCGCAATATGCGAGCACAGGCTGATCCTTGGTTCTCCGAATACCTCCTAAGGATCAGCAATGGAACAGAAGAGACAATTGGCGACGACTATGTGTGTCTCCCTGACAACATTGTGATCGGCTATACCGAGGATGAGAAAGCTATTAACACAATCATAGACAATGTCTTCCCATCTTTGCATGCCAATGCTAGATCGAGAGAGTATATGTAACACCCCCGGTGTTTAACTACAGTAATCCCATCTTGATTATGCCACGTCAGCATGATTAACAGTGCATGATCATCATTTGCATCATAATGCATTTCAGCTTCTAACTCAAAATCCAAATTTAAATGAAAGTGGAAAATAGAAGTTATTCAAATCATAAACTAAAATGTCAGATAAATAACAAACGTTCCAGAGGCACTTCTAAAATTGAAACCAACATTATTAAAAATGGATAAGTGGCATGAACGTCCTCAAACAGTGGCTGAAAATAATATTTAATGACCTTTTAATTTATTTAAAACAAATAAGAAATGATGTTTTGTCCAAACTAATTTTAGGTGTTAGGGAATTGAGCACTGGTATTTATGGACCAGGTCGCATGTTTTACAAAATTCAATTTGAGCCCTAACTATTTACAAAACAGGGGTATGGATAAATAAAAAGAGAAAAGAAAAGAAAAAGGAAAAGCCCCCTTTCTGCCTGTCAACGATGCTATTCTTGGCGTCGTCGACCAACTCTCCAAAGTTGCCCACTTTCTGCCTGTCAAGGAGACGATCACTGCTAGTCAGTTAGCAGAGTTATATATCTCCAGAATTGTTTCACTCCACGGTATCCCGAAAGAGATCAGTTCCGACCGTGGCAGCATATTCACTGGTCATTTCTGCGAAAGTTTCCAAAAGGCTATGGGAACTCGTATTACCTGGAGTTCAGCTTATCATCCTCAATCCCAAGGCCAAGTTGAACGAGTTAATCAAGTGCTTGAAGACATGTTGCGAGCTTGTGTTATATCGTTTGGCAAGAAGTGGGAAGAATCTCTTCCATATGCCGAGTCCTCCTATAACAACAGCTATCAAGCCAGCTTGAAAATGGCCCCCTTTGAAGTTCTCTATGGACGTAAGTGTCGAACCCCTCTGAATTGGTCAGAAACTGGGGAACGACCGCTCGTGGGTCCAGATATTATTCAACAAGCCGAAGAACAAGTTCGTATTGTCCGGGAAAATCTCAAGGCGGCTCAGGACCGCCAGAAGAGCAACTATGATCGCAAACGATGGGGTTTGACTTATCAACCTGGTGATCAAGCTTATCTTCGTGTCACCCCTATGAAGGGCACTCACCGTTTTGGAATCAAGGGCAAGCTAGCTCCACGCTACATTGGTCCTTTCCGCATTGTTGCAAGACGTGGTCAAGTGGCGTATAAATTGGAATTGCCGCCGCAATTCTCTTATATCCACGACGTCTTCCATGTGTCGCAACTTCGTAAATGCTTCAAGGAATCTCCGCACCGATCTGTGAATCACGAGATGCTTGAATTGCAAGATGATCTATCTTATAAGGAGCATCCGATCCGCATTCTTGATGAAGCTGAACGTCGAACCCGTCAGAAGGTTACCAAGTTCCTCAAAGTGCAGTGGTCAAACCATACTGAAGATGAAGCCACTTGGGAACGCGAGGATCATCTTTGCAAGGAATACCCCGAACTTTTTCCTTCTACTTCTTAATTCTCGGGACGAGAATTCTTGTTAGTAGAGGAGATTTGTAACACCCCCGGTGTTTAACTACAGTAATCCCATCTTGATTATGCCACGTCAGCATGATTAACAGTGCATGATCATCATTTGCATCATAATGCATTTCAGCTTCTAACTCAAAATCCAAATTTAAATGAAAGTGGAAAATAGAAGTTATTCAAATCATAAACTAAAATGTCAGATAAATAACAAACGTTCCAGAGGCACTTCTAAAATTGAAACCAACATTATTAAAAATGGATAAGTGGCTTGAACGTCCTCAAACAGTGGCTGAAAATAATATTTAATGACCTTTTAATTTATTTAAAACAAATAAGAAATGATGTTTTGTCCAAACTAATTTAGGTGTTAGGGAATTGAGCACTGGTATTTATGGACCAGGTCACATGTTTTACAAAATCAATTTGGAGCCCTAACTATTTACAAACAGGGGTATGGATAAATAAAAAGAGAAAAGAAAAGAAAAAGGAAAAGCCCCCCCCCCCGGACCAACTGGGCCGTGGCCCAGGTGGCCAACAGGCCACCAACCAGGCCGGCCCATTCCCCCTGGCCGGCCCACCCCATTCCCTTATCCCCTCACTCCCGTAACCCTACCACCGACACCCACTCCCCCCCCCCCGAACGAATCCCTCTCCTCTCTCCGTTCCTCTCGATCAGATCGGGGGGAACTGGCCCCGACGCCGCCGGTCGCCGCCCCGCGTGCCCCGTCCTCCTCCGCGGAGTCACGTCACCGGCGCCGTCCTCCCGGCCTCCTGCATCTCCCTCTGCACCGCGCCGTTTCCCGAGCCCCCCGCGCGCTCCTCTGGCCTTCGCCGTCGCACGCCGCCGTCCCCGTCTCTCCATCCGCCGGCCATCACCGAGCCTCGCCGGCGCACATCTACAACGGGGGTGAGCCCTGGCGCGTGCCTCCCTCGTCCCTCCCCCCCGCCCCGTGCACACCTCGCGCGCTGCGCGCCGGGCCGTCGTCCCGCCACCGCGCTGGCGCACGCACCTCGCAACACGGGCCGCGCCCGGCTCCCCCTGTCCCTGCCCGTGGCCGCCTGGCCGAAGCCACGCTCGGCCCGCCGTTTCCCTCTGCCCCCTGCACCTGACCGGTACAAACTGCCCTCACTTCGCCCCGCAACCACCGCCCGCGCCCCGTGGCCTCACCCCTCGCACGCGCGCCCTGCCGCTGCTCCACCGGAGCTCCTCGCCGTCCGCCGCCCTCGCGCTGCTGCCGCTGCAGCTCTGCTCCGCCGCTCGCCCCTACCGTTGCCTGCGCGCGCGTGCCTGACACGCCCCGCGCCCGCCGCGCCGCGCCCGCAGCGCTCGCGCGCACGCACCGCCCCGGTGGCCACGTGCCACTGACCGGTGGGCCCTGCCCCCCCAGAGGCAATGACCGACGGGGCCCAGCCCCTAAAAACGAATTAAAAAAAAATATAATTAAAATAAATAAAAATAATTAGTTAATTAATTAAGTTAATTAATCCTGATTAGGTTAATTTAATTAAGTAGTTAGTGTTAATTAAACAGTAATTTAATTAGTTAATCACTAATTAACCTAACAGCCTATGACAGGTGGGACCCACTGGTCCTGACGTCATGCTGACGTCATGCTGACGTCAGCAAGACACTGTTTCGGATAATGTTAATTTAAATAATTAGTTAAATTCCAGAAATTAATAAAAACTTTAGAAAATCATATAAAATAATCCGTAGCTCAGATGAAAATACTTTGTACATGAAAGTTGCTCAGAACGACGAGACGAATATGAAAACGCGGTCCGTTCGTCCGTCACGCGTCCCTAACTATCCGAACTTGCAACCGTTCCCCTCCGGTCATCTGTCTGACAAATGTCCGGAACCGGGAAAACGTTCCCGGATGGATTCCTCCTTCCTCGGTGACGTGCAACCATACGTTAGGACACACCCGGCACTGCATATTGTCATGCCGTACTTTGTGTTGCTCATGTTTGCTCTATATTTATACTGTTTCCTCCCCCTCTTCTCTCTCGATAGATCCCGACGCAGCTCCGGAGAACGAAGACAGCATTGACGACCTTGCCCTTGCCGCCGAGCAACCAGGCAAGCCCCTCCTTTGAGCATACCGATATCACCCATTCTAATTTCTCATGCTTGCATTAGAATTACTGCTGCTGCTGCTTTACCTATTCTGATGCATAGCCTGTTCATTGTAACCTGCTGTTGATAATTACCTACATATCCTAAACTGTTTAGTCTAGGCTGGGTAGAGACCTATCAGTGACCCCACTTATCCCGACTGCCGCGCTGGATCGTCAGAAGACCCGATCAATGGGATTGAAGACCAGGACCCGACACCGCACATCACCCCCCTTAGTTGTAACGACACTGCAGCGTTACTATCGAGTGCCGAGGGTGAAACCTCTTGTAGCACTTCTGATGTTAACTCTGTAGAGTAGCTATTCGGTCATGGTCATCGAGGGTGATTCCTCCTTCACCGCTTCCGATAACGACGCTGTCGTACAACACCTCAAGTGTGGACCCAGTGAGGGTGATTCCTCCTAGTTCACCTTGACGGATACATCGAGTGGGAATTCAATGAGGGTGATACCTCGGATTCCCTGATGTTATGGACACACGGATACTTGGACTTTACAATGTTACTTGGAAAGGCGGGTCGACCCTGGGGGGTACCCGCGTGTGATGTGAAGGCGGGTTGCCAGTGTGGTGCCCGAGTGGTGAATACGAGGCGCGGCCGGGCATTCTTAACCCTTGCAGCAAGTCCTCGAGACGGGGCGACGGGGTCACATCTTTCGTGAGTCTCTGCTCGTTACCGCAAGCCCTAGTCCTAACGATTTGGATATTTGATCCGAGCAGGCCTCTGGCCTGATAGCACTAACCATCACGTGGGCATAGTATGGGCGTTCTGCATCGTATGCATCAGCCGAAAGCTCTGTCAGACGTCCAGTTCAGCATGGCGGCACGGTCGGATCGTGTCGGCCACCCGAGGCGATGCTGGTATCCACCCTGTGCGCAACGACCCGGAGGGCGAGGGGCGATGGCCAAGACCCCCTTGCGCTTAGGACGTAGACCGGCGGGGACCTCTCTGCTGAGCTGTAGGTAGGGTTGCGATGTGTCGTTTGGCCGAGGCCGGGCATGACCCAGGAAAGTGTGTCCGGCCGAAGTTAATCGAGCGTGTTGGGTAAGTTGGTGCACCCCTGCAGGGAAGAACACTTCTATCGATAACCGGTCCTACGGTAAAGGACACTCGGAGTTGTATCCTGATTGATACAATTTAGAACTGGATACCTGTGATGAGACCCGTATATATGGCTCTGGGATTGCTTTCTCGCAGGGAGTCGAGAAAGGATCTCTGGGTGAGGTTGATATTATTACTACTGCTTTATATGGCATTGTTCTACTCTCTTCTACTGCTGCAAGACCGCTGAAGATGCTAGTCTTCGATAGGACTAGGCCTTCTCTCTATTCTGGCATTTCTGCAGCCCAGTCCACATATACAGCCTCCCCTTGATAATGTTGCATATGTAGTGTAGATCCTTGCTTGCTGAGTACTTCAGAGTACTCACGGTTGCTTTGTTTTCCTTTTTCTCCCCATATCAGTTTGACGTGACCAGAGGACGGAGCCCCCTGAGACAGATGCCCCGACGATCGTTACTACTACTACCCAGAGGATGGATACTACTACGAGTTGACTGACGACCAGGAGTAGGATCGGAGGGTCCCAGGCAGGAGGCCTTCGCCTTTCGATCGTAGTGTTTTATTTTGCCCCGCCTTTCTAAAGGCCTTTCTGTACTTTCTTTTATATCTGTGCTCAGATATCTGATGCTTCCGCTGACGCTTGTTCGCAAGCTTATGTATTCGAGCCCTCGAGGCCCCTGGCTTGTAATATAAAGCTTGTATGACTTTATTTATGTTTTAGAGTTGTGTTGTGATATCTTCCCGTGAGTCCTTAGGCTTGATCGTGTGCATTTGCGTGTATGATTAGTGCACGATCGGGCCGGGGGCGTCACAAGTTGGTATCAGAGCCGACTGCCTGTAGGAATCCCCTTTCCAACTCCTTGGCCGAAGTTGAGTCTAGTAACCGAAAACTGTTTTACTAACTTGGCTGTGTGGCTTACGGGCCCACGTCGCCAATTGGGAGGTATTAGTATCTTTTATTCCTCATCTTTACTCTGGGACTCTGACCTCTCTTCCTTTCGGGTTAACTAAAGTTTACTAACGCCGACACTTAGGATCTCGTAATTCTCGTCCACCCGGAGAGCTGGATATCTGTGCGATTTCCCTGACATTGCTCTGATTAGTCTGATAATCATTTTCCTTTCCATTGTTTTGTCTAACCTTTCTCTCCGAGATCGGTTATACTTCTCCTTGTCTTTTGACAATCATGAGTTTCCTCTGTTTCAGATGGATCGTTTGTTTCCACCACACCCTGCGACGCAGCTACCAGCTGTTCGAGCAGGGATACATCCAGAGTACATCCTTTATCCACTGGGGCAGATGTCAATCCGTTACAATACCCCAGTACTATCTCCTCCAGATACCCGCAAAGACTTTGTGATTTATTGTGACGCATCCCGTGAAGGATTAGGCTGTGTCCTAATGCAAGAGCGTAAAGTGATTGCTTATGGCTCTCGTCAATTGCGCCCACATGAAGAGAATTATCCGGTACATGATCTAGAACTAGCTGCTGTGATCTATACATTGCAGTTGTGGCGACATTACCTTCTCGGTAATCGTTGCGAGATATACACGGATCATAAAAGTTTGAAGTACTTGTTCACTCAGCCATCTCTGAATCTCCGTCAGCAAAGATGGATGGAGACCATTGCGGACTACGACTTGGGTATTTCTTATACCCCTGGCAAGGCTAATGTAATGGCTGATGCGTTGAGCCGCAAATCCTATTGCTGCGAACTTGAGGTTCAGCTACAGCAACCACTTCTGTATGAAGAGCTTCGAAAGCTAAATATCGAGATAGTTCCTCAAGGATACCTAAAAACCTTGGTTGTTGAACCAGATCTTGAGAAAGCTGTTAAGAATGCGCAAGCTAAAGATGCTGAAATTGATTTGATGAAGAAAGACCTTCACCTTGTAAAGTACAGGGATTTCTCGCTGTCTGAAGATGGAACCTTGTATTTCAGAGACCGCATTGTCGTACCTCGCTTCGAGCTTATGACTGACAAAGTCATGAAGGAGGCACATGATACCCCGCTGTCTATTCATCCGGGTAGCACCAAGATGTATCGTGATCTTCGTCAAAGGTACTGGTGGTCTAGAATGAAGCAGGACATTGCTCGATATGTTGCTGAATGTGATGTTTGTCGTCGCGTTAAAGCAGAACATCAGAAGCCTGCTGGAATTCTGCAACCACTTCCTATTCCTTTATGGAAATGGGATAAGGTTCAGATGGATTTCGTTACAGGACTTCCCAGGTCACAGAAGGGTCACGATGCTATTCTTGTCGTCGTCGACCAACTCTCCAAAGTTGCCCACTTTCTGCCTGTCAAGGAGACGATCACTGCTAGTCAGTTAGCAGAGTTATATATCTCCAGAATTGTTTCACTCCACGGTATCCCGAAAGAGATCAGTTCCGACCGTGGCAGCATATTCACTGGTCATTTCTGGGAAAGTTTCCAAAAGGCTATGGGAACTCATATTACCTGGAGTTCAGCTTATCATCCTCAATCCCAAGGCCAAGTTGAACGAGTTAATCAAGTGCTTGAAGACATGTTGCGAGCTTGTGTTATATCGTTTGGCAAGAAGTGGGAAGAATCTCTTCCATATGCCGAGTTCTCCTATAACAACAGCTATCAAGCCAGCTTGAAAATGGCCCCCTTTGAAGTTCTCTATGGACGTAAGTGTCGAACCCCTCTGAATTGGTCAGAAACTGGGGAACGACCGCTCGTGGGTCCAGATATTATTCAACAAGCCGAAGAACAAGTTCGTATTGTCCGGGAAAATCTCAAGGCGGCTCAGGACCGCCAGAAGAGCAACTATGATCGCAAACGATGGGGTTTGACTTATCAACCTGGTGATCAAGCTTATCTTCGTGTCACCCCTATGAAGGGCACTCACCGTTTTGGAATCAAGGGCAAGCTAGCTCCACGCTACATTGGTCCTTTCCGCATTGTTGCAATACGTGGTCAAGTGGCGTATAAATTGGAATTGCCGCCGCAATTCTCTCATATCCACGACGTCTTCCATGTGTCGCAACTTCGTAAATGCTTCAAGGAATCTCCGCACCGATCTGTGGATCACGAGATGCTTGAATTGCAAGATGATCTATCTTATAAGGAGCATCCGATCCGCATTCTCGATGAAGCTGAACGTCAAACCCGTCAGAAGGTTACCAAGTTCCTCAAAGTGCAGTGGTCAAATCATACTGAAAATGAAGCCACTTGGGAACGCGAGGATAATCTTCGTGCGGAATACCCCGAACTTTTTCCTTCTACTTCTTAATTCTCGGGACGAGAATTCTTGTTAGTAGAGGAGATTTGTAACACCCCCGGTGGTTAGCCACAGTAATCCCATTTTGATAATGCCAAGTCAGCATGATTATCAGTGCATGATCATCATTAACATCATATTGCATTTCAACTCCTAACCTCAAATTCAAATTTAAATGAAAGTGGAAAATAAAAGTTGTCCAACATAGAAACTAAATTGTTCATTAAATAGCAAATAAATCAGAGACAATTCTAAAATTGAAACCAACATCATTGGAGTTGGGTAAGTGACTCAAACATCTTCAAACAGCGACTAAAAACAATATTTAATAACCATTTATTAAATCTAATTTAAGTATGAAATGATGTTTTGCCCAAACTGATTTTAGGTTTTAGGAAATAAAGCACTGGTATTTATGGACTAGGTCTCCCTTTTTACAAAATTCGGTTTGGGGCCTAACTATTTACTAAACCGAGGTATATGAATTTATAAAAAGAAAAAGAACAAAAGAAAATAAAGCCCCCCCCTTTGATCATCCCGATATCGCCCATTCTATATTCTCATGCTTGCATTAGAGTTACTTCTGCTGCTGCTTTACCTATTCTGATGCATAGCCTGTTCATTGTAACCTGCTGTTGATAATTACCTACATATCCTAAACTGTTTAGTCTAGGCTGGGTAGAGACCTATCAGTGACCCCACTTATCCCGACTGCCGCGCTGGATCGTCAGAAGACCCGATCAATGGGATTGAAGACCAGGACCCGACACCGCACATCACCCCCCTTAGTTGTAACGACACTGCAGCGTTACTATCGAGTGCCGAGGGTGAAACCTCTTGTAGCACTTCTGATGTTAACTCTGTAGAGTAGCTATTCGGTCGTGGTCATCGAGGGTGATTCCTCCTTCACCGCTTCCGATAACGAACGCTGTCCTACAACACCTCAAGTGTGGACCCAGTGAGGGTGATTCCTCCTAGTTCACCTTGACGGATACATCGAGTGGGAATTCAATGAGGGTGATACCTCGGATTCCCTGATGTTATGGACACACGGATACTTGGACCTTACAATGTTACTTGGAAAGGCGGGTCGACCCTGAGGGGTACCCGCGTGTGATGTGAAGGCGGGTTGCCAGTGTGGTGCCCGAGTGGTGAATACGAGGCGCGGCCGGGCATTCTTAACCCTTGCCGCAAGTCCTCGAGACGGGGCGACGGGGTCACATCTTTCGTGAGTCTCTGCTCGTTACCGCAAGCCCCTAGTCCTAGCGATTTGGATATTTGATCCGAGCAGGCCTCTGGTCTGATAGCACTAACCATCACGTGGGCATAGTATGGGCGTTCTGCATCGTAGCATCAGCCGAAAGCTCTGTCAGACGTCTAGTTCAGCCTTGCGGCCGGGACGGGCCGGCGCCCCCCTGGTGCCTGGCTTCCCCCTGCACGCAACGACTCGGAGTGCACAGGGTGATGGCCCAAGACCTCTGAGCGCTTAGGATGTAGACCGACGGGGACCTCTCTGCTGAGCTGTAGGTAGGGTTGCGATGTGTCGTTTGGCCGAGGCCGGGCATGACCCAGGAAAGTGTGTCCGGCCGAAGTTAATCGAGCGTGTTGGGTAAGTTGGTGCACCCCTGCAGGGAAGAACACTTCTATCGATAGCCGGTCCTACGGTAAAGGACACTCGGAGTTGTATCCTGATTGATACAATTTAGAACTGGATACCTGTGATGAGACCTGTATATATGGCTCTGGGATTGCTTCTCGCAGGGAGTCGAGAAGGGATCTCAGGACGAGGTTGATGAATGTATGGCTCTGGGATTGCTTTCTCGCAGGGAGTCGAGAAAGGATCTCTGGGTGAGGTTGATATTATTACTACTACATTATATGGCATTGTTCTACTCTCTTCTACTGCTGCAAGACTGCTGAAGATGCTAGTCTTCGATAGGACTAGGCCTTCTCTCTATTCTGGCTTTTCTGCAGCCCAGTCCACATATACAGCCTCCCCTTGAAAATGTTGCATATGTAGTGTAGATCCTTGTTTGCTGAGTACTTCAGAGTACTCACGGTTGCTTTGTTTTCCTTTTCTCCCCATATCAGTTTGACGTGACCAGAGGACGGAGCCCCTGAGACAGATGCCCCGACGATCGTTACTACTACTACCCAGAGGATGGATACTACTACGAGTTGACTGACGACCAGGAGTAGGATCGGAGGTTCCCAGGCAGGAGGCCTTCGCCTTTCGATCGTAGTGTTTTATTTTGCCCCGCCTTTCTAAAGGCCTTTCTGTATTTTCTTTTATATCTGTACTCAGATATCTGATGCTTCCGCTGACGCTTGTTCGCAAGCTTATGAATTCGAGCCCTCGAGGCCCCTGGCTTGTAATATAAAGCTTGTATGACTTTATTTATGTTTTAGAGTTGTGTTGTGATATCTTCCCGTGAGTCCTTAGGCTTGATCGTGTGCATGTGCGTGTATGATTAGTGCACGATCGGGCCGGGGGCGTCACAAGTTGGTATCAGAGCCGACTGCCTGTAGGAACCCCCTTTCCAACTCCTTGGCCGAAGTTGAGTCTAGAAACCGAAAACTGTTTTACTAACTTGGCTGTGTGGCTTACGGGCCCACGTCGCCAATTGGGAGGTATTAGTATCTTTTATTCCTCATCTTTACTCTGGGACTCTGACCTCTCTTCCTTTCGGGTTAACTAAAGTTTACTAACGCCGACACTTAGGATCTCGTAATTCTCGTCCACCCGGAGAGCTGGATATCTGTGCGATTTCCCTGACATTGCTCTGATTAGTCTGATAATCATTTTCCTTTCCATTGTTTTGTCTAACCTTTCTCTCCGAGATCGGTTATACTTCTCCTTGTCTTTTGACAATCATGAGTTTCCTCTGTTTCAGATGGATCGTTTGTTTCCACCACACCCTGCGACGCAGCTACCAGCTGTTCGAGCAGGGATACATCCAGAGTACATCCTTTATCCACTGGGGCAGATGTCAATCCGTTACAATACCCCAGTACTATCTCCTCCAGATACCCGCAAAGACTTTGTGATTTATTGTGACGCATCCCGTGAAGGATTAGGCTGTGTCCTAATGCAAGAGCGTAAAGTGATTGCTTATGGCTCTCGTCAATTGCGCCCACATGAAGAGAATTATCCGGTACATGATCTAGAACTAGCTGCTGTCATCTATGCATTGCAGTTATGGCGACATTACCTTCTCGGTAATCGTTGCGAGATATACACGGATCATAAAAGTCTGAAGTACTTGTTCACTCAACCATCTCTGAATCTCCGTCAGCAAAGATGGATGGAGACCATTGCGGACTATGACTTGGGTATATCCTATACCCCTGGCAAGGCTAATGTGATGGCTGATGCGTTGAGCCGCAAATCCTATTGCTGCGAACTTGAGGTTCAGCTACAGCAACCACTTCTGTATGAAGGGCTTCGAAAGCTAAATCTCGAGATAGTTCCCCAAGGATACTTAAAAACCTTGGTTGTTGAACCAGACCTTGAGAAAGCTGTTAAGAATGCGCAAGCTAAAGATGCTGAAATTGATCTGATGAAGAAAGACCTTCACCTTGTAAAGTACAGGGATTTCTCGCTGTCTGAAGATGGAACCTTGTATTTTAGAAACCGCATTGTAGTACCTCGCTTTGAGCTTATGACTGACAAAGTCATGAAGGAGGCACATGATACCCCGCTGTCTATTCATCCGGGTAGCACCAAGATGTATCGTGATCTCCGTCAAAGGTACTGGTGGTCTAAAATGAAGCAGGACATTGCTCGCTATGTTGCTGAATGTGATGTGTGTCGACGCGTTAAAGCAGAACATCAGAAGCCTGCTGGAATTCTGCAACCGTTACCTATTCCTTTATGGAAATGGGACAAGGTTCAGATGGATTTCATTACAGGACTTCCCAGGTCACAGAAGGGTCACGATGCTATTCTTGTCGTTGTCGACCAACTCTCCAAAGTTGCACACTTTCTGCCTGTCAAGGAGACGATCACTGCTAGTCAGTTAGCAGAGTTATATATCTCCAGAATTGTTTCACTCCACGGTATTCCGAAAGAGATCAGTTCAGACCGTGGCAGCATATTCACTGGTCATTTCTGGGAAAGTTTCCAAAAGGCTATGGGAACTCATATTACCTGGAGTTCAGCTTATCATCCTCAATCCCAAGGCCAAGTTGAACGAGTCAATCAAGTGCTTGAAGACATGCTACGAGCTTGTGTTGTTTCTTTCGGCAAGAAGTGGGAAGAATCTCTTCCATATGCCGAGTTCTCTTATAACAACAGCTATCAAGCTAGTCTGAAAATGGCCCCCTTTGAAGTTCTCTATGGACGTAAGTGTCGAACCCCTCTGAATTGGTCAGAAACTGGGGAACGACCTCTTGTTGGACCGGATATTATTCAACATGCCGAAGAACAAGTCCATATCGTCCGTGAAAATCTCAAGGCGGCTCAGGACCGCCAGAAGAGCAACTATGATCGCAAACGATGGGGTTTGACTTATCAACATGGTGATCAAGCTTATCTTCGTGTCACACCTATGAAAGGCACTCACCGTTTTGGAATCAAGGGCAAGTTAGCTCCGCGCTACATTGGTCCTTTCCGCATTGTTGCTAGGCGTGGACAGGTGGCGTATAAATTGGAATTGCCTCCGCAATTCTCTCATATCCACGACGTCTTCCATGTGTCGCAACTTCGAAAATGCTTCAAGGAATCTCCGCACCGAGCTGTGGATCACGAGATGCTCGAATTGCATGATGATCTTTCATATAAGGAACATCCGATCCGCATTCTCGATGAAGCTGAACGTCGAACCCGTCAGAAGGTTACCAAGTTCCTCAAAGTGCAGTGGTCAAATCATACTGAAAATGAAGCCACTTGGGAACGCGAGGATAATCTTCGTGCGGAATACCCCGAACTTTTTCCTTCTACTTCTTAATTCTCGGGACGAGAATTCTTGTTAGTAGAGGAGATTTGTAACACCCCCGGTGGTTAGCCACAGTAATCCCATTTTGATAATGGCAAGTCAGCATGATTATCAGTGCATGATCATCATTAACATCATATTGCATTTCAACTCCTAACCTCAAATTCAAATTTAAATGAAAGTGGAAAATAAAAGTTGTCCAACATAGAAACTAAATTGTTCATTAAATAGCAAATAAATCAGAGACAATTCTAAAATTGAAACCAACATCATTGGAGTTGGGTAAGTGACTCAAACATCTTCAAACAGCGACTAAAAACAATATTTAATAACCATTTATTAAATCTAATTTAAGTATGAAATGATGTTTTGCCCAAACTAATTTTAGGTGTTAGGGAATAAAGCACTGGTATTTATGGACCAGGTCACATGTTTTACAAAATTCAATTTGAGCCCTAACTATTTACAAAACAGGGGTATGGATAAATAAAAGGAGAAAAGAAAAGAAAAAGGAAAAGCCCCCCCCCCGGACCAACTGGGCCGTGGCCCAGCTGGCCACCAGGCCACCAACCAGGCCGGCCCATTCCCCCCTGGCCGGCCCACCCCATCCCCTTATCCCCTCACTCCCCGTAACCCTAGCCCACCGACACCCCACCCCCCCCGAACGAATCCCTCTCCTCTCTCCGTTCCTCTCGATCCAGATCGGGGGGAACTGGCCCCGACGCCGCCGGTCGCCGCCCCGCCGTGCCTCCGTCCTCCTCCGCGGAGTCACGTCGCCGGCGCCGTCCCTCCCGGCCTCCTGCATCTCCCTCCTGCACCGCGCCGTCTTCCCCGAGCCCCCCCGCGCGCTCCTCCTTGGCCTTCGCCGTCGCACGCCGCCGTCCCCGTCTCTCCATCGCCGGCCATCACCGAGCCTCGCCGGCGCACATCTACAACGGGGGTGAGCCCTGGCGCTGCCTCCCTCGTCTCCTCCCCCCCGCCCCCGTGCACACCTCGCGCGCTCGCGCGCCGGGCCGTCGTCCCGCCACCGCGCTGGCGCACGCACCTCGCAACACCGGGCCGCGCCCGGCTCCCCTCGTCCCTGCCCGTGGCCGCCTTGGCCGAAGCCACGCTCGGCCCGCCGTTTCCCCTCGCCCCCTGCACCCTGACCGCGTACCACCTTCCCCACTTCGCCCCGCAACCACCGCCCGCGCCCCGTGGCCTCACCCCTCGCACGCGCGCCCTGCCGCTGCTCCACCGGAGCTCCTCGCCGTCCGCCGCCCTCGCGCTGCTGCCGCTGCAGCTCTGCTCCGCCGCTCGCCCCTACCGTTGCCTGCGCGCGCGTGCCTGACACGCCCCGCGCCCGCCGCGCCGCGCCCGCAGCGCTCGCGCGCACGCACCGCCCCGGTGGCCACGTGCCACTGACCGGTGGGCCCTGCCCCCCCAGAGGCAATGACCGACGGGGCCCAGCCCCTAAAAACGAATTAAAAAAATATAATTAAAATAAATAAAAATAATTAATTAATTAGTTAATTAATTAAGTTAATTAATCCTGATTAGGTTAATTTAATTAAGTAGTTAGTGTTAATTAAACAGTAATTTAATTAGTTAATCACTAATTAACCTAACAGCCTATGACAGGTGGGACCCACTGGTCCTGACGTCATGCTGACGTCATGCTGACGTCAGCAAGACACTGTTTCGGATAATGTTAATTTAAATAATTAGTTAAATTCCAGAAATTAATAAAAACTTTAGAAAATCATATAAAATAATCCGTAGCCCAGATGAAAATACTTTGTACATGAAAGTTGCTCAGAACGACGAGACGAATCTGAAAATGCGGTCCGTTCGTCCGTCACGCGTCCCTAACTATCCGAACTTGCAACCGTTCCCCTCCGGTCATCTGTCTGACAAATGTCCGGAACCGGGAAAACGTTCCCGGATGGATTCCTCCTTCCTCGGTGACGTGCAACCATACGTTAGGACACACCCGGCACTGCATATTGTCATGCCGTACTTTGTGTTGCTCATGTTTGCTCTATATTTATACTGTTTCCTCCCCCTCTTCTCTCTTGATAGATCCCGACGCAGCTCCGGAGACCGAAGACAGCATTGACGACCTTGCCCTTGCCGCCGAGCAACCAGGCAAGCCCCTCCCTTGAGCATACCGATATCACCCATTCTAATTTCTCATGCTTGCATTAGAATTACTGCTGCTGCTGCTTTACCTATTCTGATGCATAGCCTGTTCATTGTAACCTGCTGTTGATAATTACCTACATATCCTAAACTGTTTAGTCTAGGCTGGGTAGAGACCTATCAGTGACCCCACTTATCCCGACTGCCGCGTTGGATCGTCAGAAGACCCGATCAATGGGATTGAAGACCAGGACCCGACACCGCACATCACCCCCCTTAGTTGTAACGACACTGCAGCGTTACTATCGAGTGCCGAGGGTGAAACCTCTTGTAGCACTTCTGATGTTAACTCTGTAGAGTAGCTATTCGGTCATGGTCATCGAGGGTGATTCCTCCTTCACCGCTTCCGATAACGACGCTGTCGTACAACACCTCAAGTGTGGACCCAGTGAGGGTGATTCCTCCTAGTTCACCTTGACGGATACATCGAGTGGGAATTCAATGAGGGTGATACCTCGGATTCCCTGATGTTATGGACACACGGATACTTGGACTTTACAATGTTACTTGGAAAGGCGGGTCGACCCTGAGGGGTACCCGCGTGTGATGTGAAGGCGGGTTGCCAGTGTGGTGCCCGAGTGGTGAATACGAGGCGCGGCCGGGCATTCTTAACCCTTGCCGCAAGTCCTCGAGACGGGGCGACGGGGTCACATCTTTCGTGAGTCTCTGCTCGTTACCGCAAGCCCTAGTCCTAACGATTTGGATATTTGATCCGAGCAGGCCTCTGGCCTGATAGCACTAACCATCACGTGGGCATAGTATGGGCGTTCTGCATCGTATGCATCAGCCGGAAGCCCTGTCAGACGTCCAGTTCAGCAGTGCGGCATGGAGTGATTGGCGCCATTTCGGTGGTGCTTGGATCTGGGCCATGTACGCAACGACCCGGAGGGCGAGGGGCGATGGCCAAGACCCCCTTGCGCTTAGGATGTAGACCGGCGGGGACCTCTCTGCTGAGCTGTAGGTAGGGTTGCGATGTGTCGTTTGGCCGAGGCCGGGCATGACCCAGGAAAGTGTGTCCGGCCGAAGTTAATCGAGCGTGTTGGGTAAGTTGGTGCACCCCTGCAGGGAAGAACACTTCTATCGATAGCCGGTCCTACGGTAAAGGACACTCGGAGTTGTATCCTGATTGATACAATTTAGAACTGGATACCTGTGATGAGACCTGTATATATGGCTCTGGGATTGCTTCTCGCAGGGAGTCGAGAAGGGATCTCAGGACGAGGTTGATGAATGTATGGCTCTGGGATTGCTTTCTCGCAGGGAGTCGAGAAAGGATCTCTGGGTGAGGTTGATATTATTACTACTACATTATATGGCATTGTTCTACTCTCTTCTACTGCTGCAAGACTGCTGAAGATGCTAGTCTTCGATAGGACTAGGCCTTCTCTCTATTCTGGCTTTTCTGCAGCCCAGTCCACATATACAGCCTCCCCTTGAAAATGTTGCATATGTAGTGTAGATCCTTGTTTGCTGAGTACTTCAGAGTACTCACGGTTGCTTTGTTTTCCTTTTCTCCCCATATTAGTTTGACGTGACCAGAGGACGGAGCCCCTGAGACAGATGCCCCGACGATCGTTACTACTACTACCCAGAGGATGGATACTACTACGAGTTGACTGACGACCAGGAGTAGGATCGGAGGGTCCCAGGCAGGAGGCCTTCGCCTTTCGATCGTAGTGTTTTATTTTGCCCCGCCTTTCTAAAGGCCTTTCTGTATTTTCTTTTATATCTGTACTCAGATATCTGATGCTTCCGCTGACGCTTGTTCGCAAGCTTATGAGTTCGAGCACTCGAGGCCCCTGGCTTGTAAATTAAAGCTTGTATGACTTTATTTTTGTTTTAGAGTTGTGTTGTGATATCTTCCCGTGAGTCCTTAGGCTTGATCGTGTGCATGTGCGTGTATGATTAGTGCACGATCGGGCCGGGGGCGTCACAGTATATGAGCACACGTGCTATTCTTTCCACCAAGAACGATCATGTCGATGACCTGAATGACAAGATGATCTCCAGGTTTCCAAGCAAAGAAAAGTTATACCATAGCTTCGACTCCATCGAGGATGACTTGCAGAATAATTACACGATTGATTTTCTAAACTCGATAACTCCAAATGGCTTGCCCCCACATGTGTTGACATTAAAGGTCAACAGCCCAGTCATTCTGCTCCGGAACCTCGACCTTCATAATGGCCTATGCAATGGGACACGACTTATGATTAGAGCCTTCCAGGATAATGCAATCGACGCAGAGATTGTTGGTGGTCAGCATGCTGGAAAGAGGGTGTTCATACCTAGGATCCCTATGTCACCCTCGGAGGACATCTCACTTCCTTTCAAACTTAAGAGAAAACAGTTCCCCATCCGCCTGAGTTTTGCGATGACAATTAACAAGGCGCAGGGTCAGACTATCCCAAACGTCGGTATTTACCTTCCCGAGCCGGTATTCTCACATGGTCAGCTATATGTTGCATTGTCAAGGGGAGTGTCCAGAGAGACGACGCGGATTTTGGCCAAGCCAAACAACGAGGTTGAAAAATCTGGGAAAAGCACCAAGAACATTGTCTATAGAGATGTTTTGGGGAGATGAAATAGGTGCGCTATTCCATTATTTATTTGCACCCTATTATTGTATCTATAACTACTCGTGGATCTAACATTTTTTTTTTCATTTGCAGGTTTAGCGAAGGAGAATAAGTAGTAGAAGAGGAGCTAAGGTGGATGAACACAAGGGTATCTTCTTCGATCGAGCAAAAGGTGAGAGCTTTGCTCTGCTTCTCCATCTGATCCCCTCTGATATGTATGTAATGACCAGATGGGGTACGCACATGATATGTATTGATCAGATGGAGTAGGCACAGATAATGATAGTGCCTACCCCCTTTTTTCAGACGATAAGAGCAAAATGTATGCTACTTTGTTCTTTTTGAGCTTCCATGCAAAATATTTTTCTATGAGCAGAATGTGCTAATGTGCTGATGTGCTGATGTATTGCAATATTTCAGGGAGCTTAAGCGTGTCAGGTGAGAAACCCTGCAAAGAAAAAAGGTTGAACAGAAATTGATGCCAGGAAGAGGCAGAGGATAAATTGAGTGTCGAGGTACTCCACGAGAAAGAAGAGAAAGAAAGGAGTCAGCACATGAAGAGAGGCACCCAAAGTTAAAATGATGCAGTCTTAATAACATCAACAATCTATCATAGTTATTAGCTTTTGCTATTCACTCGCCGATTAGCCTATAGTTCAACATCAGCTAAGATTGTGCTCCACTTTTAGGCCATCAGATTTCCATGTTCTGATAATTAACTAAATGGGTTATGTTTTAATGTAACTGATTTGGGTATGCAACTGCTTATGCATAAGAAAATTGAAGAAGATACTTTAGTGCTGTTTATAATATGTTTTAGAGGACTTGCTTCTTGATAATGTCAAGCATTATTACTACTATATTGAACATATGTCCAGGACAGAAGTTTGCTTTACCAGCAAAATTTAAGCTGGCTGAAATAACTAGCGTGTATCTTCTCATTGAAAATTTTATTCACGATCTGATTGCTTATATCATTCTTTTTGGGAACATGTAAATTTCAAGTTATTCGGTCCATTCCAGAACAGAATATCGCTATACCAGCAAAATTTAATCTCGCTGGGATCATTGTCACAAATAATGAAAAATTGCAAATTTAAGATGGCTGCAATTACTAGCATGTATCTTCTAAATGCAATTTTTTCTTCAACACATGACCAGAAATATAATACGAAAACAGAAGTACAAAACTCACCTTGATGGTTACACATCAATACCAAAAGCTTTGAGCTATAGTACAACATGACACAGGTTACATCTTTTAGTCTCAGGAACAGAGGATTCCGCCAGTTTAGCAAAAGCATAACCGCTGGCCCCTCCTGTCCGCCATGGCAACTGAGTGTAGAATAAACTACCAAGAGAAAAGACACATGAATTATATTTCTATAGAGAAAGGTAAACTTTCTCTGTATAAAATGGTAAGTCAAAGTAGACACAAAATCAAAGTAATGTTCCAATGAGGCGAACCCAATATTTCTTTGATGAAAAAAAAACAATATTTCTGTATAAAATTTATTACGAAAATAACACCATTAATTTTGTGTGCGTGGGGTATAAAAAATAAAAAATAAAGGCATGGGGCCTGAGATAAGTCAAAGGAAAGTGTGCGGCCTGAGATAACGATCACGATTCCCTTTCCTCCTCACGGCTATGGAAGTCCTTCCCATGATTTCCGCCTTACATATTGCCTACAACTAACGTTCTCAAGATCAATAAAAAAAACATCTCTCGATCAGGAGCCCACAGAGGGTTTTGCACCGTAGGGTCTCCTTCCACCTCTCCTTCATCCTCTCTCCAGAGGTCGTTGCCGCATTGTCACACCCCTCCACAGCGCCGGCCTCCTCCACCGCAAGTCTCTCCAGCTTGCCGTACACATCTGCCATGGTGAACTACCATCATCCTCCATGTCTGCATCACAATCCCTGGTGGCCTCCGCGGATCAATCTGCCATCATCGCGGTAATGATATATCTCTGTAATTACATCCTATTCACGATTTCACAGTTTGATTTTAGGGTTGCATGGGGCTATGCCTTCACATATCTCCATATATATAACAAGTCAGGTACATGTATATACTGCATATACACATCCTATACATGTGATACTAGACCTATCTTAACATTCACATGTATAGGGCAACAAAGCCACTAGAGGGAATACAAGAAACTAAATCAACATGCTCTGTTTGACCGCAGGAAATTACGAGGATGCTTTGTGTGACCAAGGAAATTCTTATTAAAACATCCAGCTGATTACTTGATAGAATAGTCACGCAAGTGAAACTCAAAAAGTTGACTGAACAAATAAACAAAGAAATAGATATTGAAATTTAGTTGAAAAGAATGTCCTGATAGAACTATGTTAAGTAAACATAAGCACATATGTGCATCCACTTGTGATGTACATGACATAGGAGACGAATGTTAACTGCATGATAATAATACATGCTTGTTTTTTCAGAAAAACACCGACGAGGGAGCCAAGGATGAGCACACACAAAATATGCTTGAAGGCATGATAACCAATGACGAGGATATGAACCTCGAGTCAACAAAGGCAATACAAGAACAAGAAATCATGGATGATATAGAAAATATGCAGATTGATGAGGTGATACCATAAGGCAAGCATACAAACCCCAAGGCAACAAAGGCGGTTTTTAATTTCACATGTCATTATTATTCTTATTATGGCGGGACAAAACAATATGTATTTTGTACTATAAATATCATACCTACAATTCTTTACTCACCTTCATAATATTTTCTCTTTATAAGTAGTGGATAATATTGTATTATAGTGTGTTCTAGTTACTAAGTCAGGGAGAATCAAATGGAATAGCCGACAAAGATGACATGGACAAAAAGAAGAGCATGCAGTCCACTGATTCTGAGGTGACAGAGGCATCTATTCTTTTCCTACTATGTCCCAAATAGTTCTAATTCTAATCATATTATATCCTACATACCTTGTATTCCTTGTAATGTTGCTCTCGGGAATTAACCTTCAACAAAACAAGTGAACAAATGCAGCCAGCTCAGAACAAGGAATTAGCACAAACACTCGGCACCCAAGGGGTAGAAACTATAGGGGACAAGCTGGCAGAATCAAATGGAATCGCCGACAAAGATGGAGTGGAAAAAGAGAAAAGCACGCAGTCCACTGATTCCGAGGTGACAGAGGCATCTTTTCTTTTCCAACTATGTCCCAAATAGTTTTAATTCTAATTATACTATATCCTGTATACGGATTATTGGTTGTAATGTTGCTCTCATTAATTAACCTACAACGAAACATGTGAACAAATGCAGCCAACATAGGACAATGAATTAGCACAAACATTCTGCACCGAAGGGGCAGAAAATATAGGGGACAAGCTGGCAGAATCAAATGGCGGAATAGCCGACAGAGATGAAGTGGAGAAAAGGATGAGCACGCAGTCCACTGATTCCGAAGTCTCCGAAGTGACACAGGCATCTTTTCTTGTCCAACTATGTCCCAAATAGTTCTAAATCTAATCATATTATATCCTGCATACGGGTCATTCTTTGTAATATTGATCCCAGGAATTAACCGACAACGAAAGAAGTGAACAAATGGAGGCACCTAAGGACGAAGAATTAGAACAAACATCCGGCATGGAAGGGGCAGAAATTATAGGGGACAAGCTGGCAATGCCCGCGTAGACAGGGAAGCGTATTCGGCTACATAACATACCTAAGAAGGCGCAAGACTACGTGGTGGCTCCAGAAGGCACGGACAAATCCTTCTATGCCCTGTTTTTGCTACATTTAATTTCTATGCCCTGCTTTTGCTACATTTATTTTCTTTGTTATTAATAAATGTTGTTACTTACATCATGATAAATTACGTCTGCACCACGCGATGATTGGTCCGTGATTGAAAATATCATGTCTGAACCAAACAATAAAAGAAATTTAGTGAGCATCGACGACTCACATCTCAAAAGACAACAGTTAGAACGTCTATTACTCCCCGAAGAATTTGTTGGCGACGAAGTAAGTATATGTAGTTGTCTGACAAGACGATGCTATTTTAACATGAGTTTCTATTCTCTCCTATAGCCAAGGTGTGCACTTGATATTGCAGATCATAGACGCATACATACATTGCATAAGTGGTAAAGAGCATCTACAGATGAGGTTAGGTGGAAGTGTGTTCTTAGAGAATGCATGCATCTCTAAGATGATAAAGGAATTTAGCTCTATACGGGATGACGCGCCAAGATGGGTATTAAACAGAGCTGCAACTTATTTGGAACATGATATGGTGAGTCTCAGTTCCATACATATTACTATGAATTCAATCAAGGACGAATGTTTGTATAGATGGGACCTAAACTAACAAAAAACCTATTTTTAGATATTCGTTCGAGTTAACATTGAACAATTCCATTGGTACCTAGCAGTTATAAATACCGGGCAGTGATTCATCCAGGTGCTCGACTCGCTGGGCCCAGGAATGAGCTGCAAAGACCTCACCACTATGGTTAGTCATTAGTCCCACTACACCATCTTTTGATAAGGCGATTCCTGTTATTGTTCGGTTGTGATGCTAATACTTTGTCATTTATTCCTTCAACAGCTCAAAGGACTGGAAAATGTATTCGAATATGCATCGCTTCAAATGGAATTAAAAACTGATAAGTTGAAATACTTAAACATCTCAGCATGGCCAAGGGAAGAGTATATTAAGAGCACACTGCAAAGAGATGGGTATACCTTCTAACTCAAAGGCTCAAAGTAATCGACATTATGTGTTTTTTTGTATTTCCCCATTAGTTGCATCACAAAAGAAGTTTCTGCACAATAGGAATAAAGTATGGATATGTCAAAGTATACGAGCTGAAAGTATACAGATATGCACCGATTTGACGGGGACCAGCAGGCGGCGGGGTCGGAGAGACTAACCTGGACCCGGACGAGCGACGAGAAGCATAGGGAGGGTCCCGAGCAGCAGCACAGCACGCAGAGGTCATCATGGTGATCCTAATCAAGATGGAGGTCGTGAGCAGCAACCGCTCCTGCTCCTGACCGAAACGGACAAGGAAATTAAGATGGGGCCGGAGAGCAGAGCATCCCGGTCGAGGGGAGAAGAACAGTTGGAACCGGACCTTCATGGCGTCCGGAGCAGGGTGGAGGGGGAGGGAAGTTCCTGGAGCGGCGAGTGCATCAGCACGAGGGAACCCCAGCGCTGCCGGCGAGCATGCCCAGCTCGAGCGCCCCGCCGTCTCCATGCGGAGGGAGGGCCCCAACATCGCCGGCGAGCATGCCCAGCTCGAGCGCCCGCTGTTGCCACGAGGAGGGAGGGCCCCGCCGTCGCCGGCGAGCATGCCCGGCTCGAGCACAACGCCATCTCTAGGAGGAGGGAGGGTCCCGGCATCGCCCGCGAGCATGCCATGCTCGAGCGCCCCACCGTCACCAGGAGGAGGGAGGGGCCAGCGGCACCGGATAGGAAGAAGGGGCGGGTAGAGCAGGGGCGCTCTCGTCCGCCGGCGGTGCTGATGAGGGGGAAGGGCGAGGCAAAGCAGGGGCCTGCGCGTCCGCCGGCGTTGCTGAGGAAGGAGAGGTGCGGCCAGCAGAGAGCTCCGATGGCTGTGGATGGGGATCGCGAAGGGGAGGGGCAGCCAGGCTGTGGATTTGGAGGAGTGAGGGAAGAATGGGGAAGCGATAAGCGTGAGGGGGCGGTGGAAGGTTGACTTTGATTTTTTTAATCTCTATACTATACTACTACTTAATACTAAGCCATTGACCCATTGTAAGTGAGTGTGGCATTTTTCCAAACAAAATAAAAATATCTTTAGATTTCAAAGGGCATGTCCGGTTCACATGCTGCGTGGGTGAGATTTTTGTTTTCGTCACGGCTTGTTACAATCATGATCATTTGATGATTTAAAAAAAATATGAATCCCTTTGAAAATGATAAAAAATTATTGAGTATATTTGAGTTTTGTAATCATGCAGGTCATCTTGTGGTCTGTGGATGTTAAATTTTATGGAGTACTTCACAGGAGATATTTTGTCTGACATTCCTACACATGTATTTTTCACTGTGTATCATTATACTTATTCTATGTTGTATCACTATTTAACTCTTATTACTACTTTAATAGGAACATATGACAGATTTTAGAACAAAACTAGCTGTCATTTTAGTGGACTCGGAATTGAATGATGATAACATAAGAAATCGAGACATGGAAGATGACGACAACAACACAGATCCCACGGAATGTATGATTTTGGATAGACCTCGTGAGAATTTCAAAACATGAAATACATCAGGAGAAGTCGAGCTCATCTCGCAGTCATTTATCCTTTCACTGTCTGTCAATCCAACAAACGATGATTTAATAGATGAACTTTGCTTGTTCATCAGTATGGTTGATGATGTCGCTCTACTAGAGTAAGCCATATTTTTTATTTCATTTTGTATTCCAATAAATTACTCTGATGTCATTATAATTGAAAGTATTTCGATTTTACAGGAGCGAATGGGTGAAAATCTCTGATCCGTACCCTATTAGCTTAAATTTGATACAAATAAAAAACATATTGAAGAATGATGAATACATGGATATACATTGCTTTAATATGGCTGTGCGGATACTAGCGCGCCATGAAGTCCACCTTCTCAGAGACATTCCATCTCACTATATGGATCTGAACTTTTGTGTAAGTTACTATAATCACGTATTACATTTTTTTCTCATTGCACTAATATTTTCTCATTCTTATTTTAGTCGATGTTCCACTATGCACGAGACTCAAGTCATCGTGAAAATTTGGAAATTGCTACATTGAAACGGTTGTTTCATTGCTGGCCTGACAGTAATGATTATCATATCTCACAATGTGATATGGGAAGATTTTAATTTTTCATCTCTAAGTCTTAATTAATATTCCATGTATTTCTAAACTATCTCATCATTGCAGATTTTATTGCCTTGGTATATGTTTGGGCTATTTCTATTGTTTGTGTTGGATCAAAATAAAAAAGTTGTCTCAATTTTCAATCCGATACCAATACCTACTTTGGGGAATAATGTACTTAAAATTGTGGTCGGCAACCTAAACCTTGCGCTTGAAGTTGCAAACCCTGCATTCAAGGATGATATCTCTAAATGGGAATGCATAGTTCCTGTTGCTCCAACAAATTCACACTGGTATGAATCTTTTAAACGCATTACAATATTAATTGATTCATTCGACTCACATTATGTGTTTATTTCATACATGCAGTGCCTTGTCCGGTTATTTGGCTTTTAATTACATGCAATCATGGTGCGATGGAAAACTATATTTTCCCCTACCCAAGGTGAGTATTGACACCATGCGTATTTATATACACATTGCACATGCAACTTGTTACAACAATGTTGTCTATTGCATATGTAGGATGGTTTTCAGCAGAGGAAGCAATTTTTGGTGCATATTTTAAAGTATGAAGATAATGAAGCTCAAAACAATATCCCATACATTGAACGAAGCATCATTGATCGCATCTATAGATGGACCTTCATTGCTTCAAAAGATGGACCTTCAAGACATGCTTAGTTGCGGTTTTTAAAATATATTTTTGTAACAATTATAATACAATTATTATGTGACAGTGAATTTTATGCGAAGACATGTTTCTAGATCGTGTGTTACACACGCGCTCATATCGTTGTGCATAAGACACATTTAAATGGCTCGGTAAAAGAACTCACTAAAATAAAAATTAGATCCAGAATAGACGTTTTTACTATAGACTGTGATACATGTGTTGGATCAGAAATATGTTAGATTTTTTGAAAATACAATTTGAGTGACAAACTAACATTTCGGATCGATCTGAATTTTTGGTAAAATAGCATGTAAACTTGTTTTATTTGAGACGTGTGTTGCACGTGCATGCTTACTAGTAAAAGGAAAATACTAGAAGCTGAAATCTCCACCATGCTTGATAATTATTATTTTAAGGATGGAGTACCTAAGAAATTAGGAGATCCAGGAATACCAAGTATACCATGCTGTATCAAAAGGAACTATGTCAAAACTGCTTTATGTGATTTACGAGCTGGTGTTAGTGTCATGCCTTTCTATTTATACAAAAGACTTGATTTGAACAAGCTCACACCTACTAAAATATTATTGCAAATGGCTGACAAATCAACTGCCATACTTATCGGTTTTTGTGAGGATGTGGCCGTTGTATTTGCAAATGTTACTATTTTAACAGACTTTGTTATACTTGATATGCCCGAGAACGACAACATGTCGATTATCCTTGGTACTTGCAGGGGCTGTTATTGATTGCAAAAAAATCAAGGTCACTTTTCTTATCAATGGTAATGAGCATACGGTGCACTTTCCGAAGAAACATTTTCAAGTGAATGGTATTAATGTTATTGAAAAGGCTCTGACAATTATTATTTGAAGCTTTCAACTCCCTCTTCCTACTGCCAAAAAGAAATATGAAATACTTATTATTGGGGATATGCATATTCCCATTGTGGTAACTTAGTGTTTTACAAAGATTCTTCGGGTTCATGCTAATCGGAAGTGGTTGTTAATCAGACTTGATTATCCTTATTAATGGATTACTTTCGAGAGTCATGTGGTCGATGAATTTAGTGAGCACAACCTTCTGGCCCTACCTTTTGTTTCCTGTTATTTCTAGTTAAATGCTCTAAAATGCCATGTTTATAATATTTTCTGATTTATCCATGAAATAAAAGTGCTCAGGATGACCTGAAATTTTGAAACGAATTTTTTCTGAATATTTGAGAATTTCTGGTACTAAATACACTTCAGGGGGTGCCCCAGGTGCCCACTAGGCACCAGGGCGCGCCACACCCACCTGGCGCGCCCTGGTGGGTAGTGGGCCCCACAAACACCCCCTCCCTCGCACCTTTAGCTCACTTCGTCACCTACCTCCAGAAAAAAATTCCTGTAGCTCTCCCTCTCGTGTTCTTGCTCCCAAAACAGTGAATTTCGATCCCCTTGACCAGAGCACCATATCTGAAACTGTTTTGGGGGATTGCTACTTGGTATGTGACTGCTCCATTGCTCCAATTAGTGTTGTGCTTTGGAGGTTTATATTTTAAGTAACACTACAAAAAAAATACACTTTCGTGATGATACGTGTTTGTCACAGTAGGTCATGTTTTCAGTCATGCATTTACATCCATGACAATTTTATGACAGAATCAAGATAGTCATACCTGTGCTGTCGTAGAAGTGTTCCATGACAATACCAAAATTATCATCACGGAAGTGTCCACTTCCATGACGATAAATGGCGCGTCATGGAAGTGCTTTCGTCAAAGGTAACCGACACGTGGCATCCACCATAACGGGTCGCCGTTAATCTATCGGGTTCTGGTTTGGATCCGATAACCCATTAACAGCCCGGACCAATGGGGATTTTCCACGCGTAAAATTCTCAAATGGCCAGAGGAACCACGTGTCGGCTCAGCGTTGGGACATATGTCATCCACTCATTAGACGCGAGGCGCCTATGATACGTTGCATGTGGCATGGCCCAACAGAGGCCCATTCAGGTGAAAAGGCCGGCCTGTTTGACTTGGTCAAAAGGTAGTTGGCCAGCCCACGGAAAGCCTGTCAATGGCCTGTTCGCATATAGCCCATTTACATCCCGCTAACTCACGACCCGTTATGGCCTATCCGAATTGGGCCCAGTAGCGTCATCCGGGCCATCCAATATGATTCCAGCCCATTGTAACTTCTGGCCCATGTATGGCCCATGACATATTTTGGCCCATACGAGGCCCTTTGTAACTCTGGGCCCATTAAAGGCCCATGGTGAAACTGGCCCATAATGAACAATGTATCGCTTTACACCCATTAACGGCCCATTATTCTGTTGGGCCGTTTCCAGCCCATGTTACCTTTCGGCCTTCTAAGGGACCATTTATTCTTGGGCTCATTTCCAGCATTCGGTTACTTACGGTCCGTTACTGGCATGTTCCGCTTATGGGACAAATTCAGCCCATGGTTACAGTCGGCCCGTCTGTGGCACGTTAACCCGTTGGGCTGTTTTCATAGCATCATCAAATACGGCCCATTAACGACCCATGATGCCTGTCGATAGAATTAAGCCCGTTATATATTTCATCCTATTAACGGCCGATTATGGTCGGGCCATAAACACATGATTTCCACTCTAGCCCATTTACGGCCCATTTTGCGGACCGTTATTGGTCCACGAATAGTACGGCCCATGTTTGGCCAATCGATCATACGACCCATAGAAGGCCCATTGATTATACGGCCCGTTGAAGACCCATGGATCCTACGGCCCGTAGGAGGCCCATGGTCACTACAGCAGGTAGCAGGACCATGGTTACAACGGTCTGTATGTTGCCCATGGTTTTTGTGGCCTAGTTATAAAAAATAGGTTAATGTGGCGACTAGAATAACGCGGAAAAAGTACTGCAGTGACTACAAGCAAACAACTAAACAAGACAATAAGGAAATAAATAAGCAAGCAACTAACGCTAAGCTATTACGGCTATTACACATATTACATCCACTGGGCATCAAAGATCGCCACCAGTGCAAATATAGGGAACAAAGCAGCATATCATATACACTGGTTGTCAAAGTTGGCGACCAGTGCAACTAAACGCCGCAGCAAAACAAGTCCAGAACTGAAACCACTTCAGAAGAGCTCAAGAAACAATATCCTGGATACCCAGCATGCTAGCAAGATGCTTAGCAAGCTTATTAACTTTCTCTTGTTTGGCGCTTAAATCCTCCAGCGCTTGCTGTTGCACCAGAAAGTATGCATCTGAATTCTACATGGATTTCCTCAGTCCTTCGGCTTCATGTCGCAGCACATCTATCGATGTCTTTCAACTTGAAGTTGAGACTCGAGAAGACAAACTGATTCATGCAGCGAGTTTGAAGAGCTTGTGCCAGCAGTAGTGGCCAGTAACTCGAACACTACAACAAGACAGGACTTTGGGGTTGTCTCACTGTCGTGAAGATAGTTTTTATCAGCTTTCTTGGAGACCAACAGGGATGTCTGACTATCTTGAACCTTATCTACATTACTTCCTTTACCATTACATAACGGGGTACTCTTCTCCAATATTTTGTCCGCATTCTAAAAGAGAAACAAGCAGACACATCACAGGTTTACCATGTTGTATATGAAACTCATTTTGGTAAATCAGTTCAGTAGTAAAGTGGATAGGATAACAACATAAAACAAACATATATCTATGTACCATGGTGACTGTCTGGTCTATATCATTCTAGTTTTTCTTGCCAAATCAAGATAGAGACACAGTTCAAATCATATATGTGTAAGACAAAGCAGCATAGACAGAATATAAGTGTGGGAAACTACACAGCAATAACAACACTTATAATGAGCATGACATGAGAACATAACTGTTTATTCAATTGAAACTGAAATCAACATAGATCAAGTTACAACAGCAAACCAGTTAAAGAAACAAGTTTAAAACATACCTATTGCGCCATTGGAGTTTCAATTCCATCCTTCAAATTTGAAAATAGTTGGTATGAGTAAATACAGTGATGCAAGAGCAAAGGAGTATGAACCATAGCTATAGAACCTGACCTGAGAACAATTCTTCTTCTGCTTTAAGCGTTGAGTTGGGGTTCGGAGTGGTGGTTCTCATGCTTTGGGCACTGCAGTTGCCTTACTAACTGCTCGTGTTTGGGTGCTCTGTGGTGGAGACAGTGTTGTGTCAAATGGAACTGGGTTACTGTCTGCTGGGGTTGGGGATAGAATGGGTGTAGCTAGTTCTCTATCCAACTGGGTAGGGGTACAATCTGCGAGAGTCTCGGTTATGTGTGGTGGGGCTGGTTCTTGGGCAAGTGCAACCGTGGTTCTATCTGCATCGACTGGTAGCACTATCTTTTCTGAAGCCCGTGTTGTTACTCACTTAGATACTGGCATCACCCCCTCCAATTCAAATTGTTGATAAACAAGAAAAATAATTGAATGTACAGATATTGAATGATAGACAGGTGCAATGGATAGTGGGGAATAAAAGAGGGCATAAAATAATTCACATTTATGTTGTCTAACCAAACAGGATAGCATGACACAATTTCACATATATGATGGCTAACTAAACAGGATATTATCACACAATTTCACATATATGATGGCTAACTAAACCGGATAGAAAGACATAATTCAAAATTTGATGACCATGTAAACAGGATGACATGATATAACTATATGATGTGTTTATTAAATAGGTTGGCATGCCATATTTCACATACATGCCGCCTATGGAAACATGATGGCATGATATAATTCACGGATAGAATGACATAATTCAAAATATGATGACTGTAAACACTAAACTGGATGAGATGATATAACTATATGATGTCTTTATTAAATGGGTTGGCATGCCATAATTCAGATAGATGCTGTCTATGTAAACATGATGGCATGATATAATTCAAATATGCTAAGCAAGTAAGCAGATGGCAATCGCATATATGATGTCTAAACTAAGACGATGGCATTCAATATTGTGTATATGATGTAAAAACTAAGCAATGCAAGACAACATCTGCATGATATGAGTAATATAACCCTGCCAAGTTTTAGCATAGAGCTGAGGGGGGAAATAGGACTGATAATCTGTCTCTGAATCCTCCTCTGAGGAGCTATCTGTAACCAGCAAGATGTCTGATTTAGCAGGTAGCATTGTCTGCTCTGAAGACCTTGTTTTTGTAGGAGATATGCCCAAGAGGCAATGACATCAGTTATTTTGTGTCTCTGAGTTTGTAATGAATGTTTCTCTTCCATGCTATAACTGCAATGATTCTCGAGTCTACAATAAAACGAGGCTTGGAGGGAAACTCATGTGCACGTGTGGTATAATAAACGGTAAAATGTATTCCTAGTCTTGCCTCTAAGACTGGATCAAGTATTGCATGATGATCCTGTTTTCCTGATCATGGGCATAGCTATGCCAGCAATTTTGAGGGCACGATGTTAGTAGAACACTTGTGTTGAATCGACCCGATTTGATGTTATGCTATGAGATACATTCGTCACAAGTTAATGGTTAATAACACATGGAAGTTATTGTTTGCATAATTCCTTAGACCATGAGAGTATCGAGTTCCTTCGTACTTGCTTCGTGAACTTTGGGGTTTGTTAAACGTCATCCGTAACTGGGTGGCTATTACGGTGGCTTACGGGTTCACGGAAAAGTATGGCAAGTAACGAGATAGCTCAAGATTGGGATTTGCTCCTCCAACGATGGAGAGATATTCTCGGACCCTCTCGGTGATACGGTATCCATCATCCTCTGCGCAGACACCTTGTGATTTGATCACTGGGATGCCGGAACGCGGAAACGAGAAAAGAGAACAAAACTGGTAACGAGGTAACTTGCATAATGGACAAATTGTTGATCCACGAGGATGCAATAAATCTCACCTCGGGTATTTGTGACATATCGCAAAGCAACAGGAATAGCTCACGGCAACTGGGGGTTCACTCGAATATTCTTTCATGTGGGTATAGGGGTCAATATGGGTGTCCACGGTTCCGATGTTGATCATTGATTGGAAGGGGTTCAGAGTCATGTCTATGCTTCACCGAACCTATAGGTTCACACGCTCAAGGGTCATCTATCTGTTGAATACTAGACAGGGAGTCTGAGAGAAAGTTTCCGAAAAAAGTTTTCGGAGACAGTGGAAAAGTTCCGAAGAAAGAGGTCACCGGATGAGTTTCGGATTATACCATTAAGTCAAAATGTTTTCGGCACGTGGATGATAATTCTTGGAGGGTGCCAGAATCATTATGGAAACTTTCTGGAATTTTCAGAAATGAAAACCGAAAATGTTCCGGAGCTGCCGGAACCGCTTCGGATGCTTTTCGCAGATGAAAATCACTAATCCGGAATTGTTCTGGAACGCGTTGAAAATTATTATGGTGGGTACTAGAATTGTTCTAAGCCCACATAAATATTTTCAGTTCGAACGGACACTGAAAAATGTCGTTGTGAATAGTGAAAGTGCTTTTTGGGTTTTTTATGGAAAGCACCTCTTGGGATTTTCCCAAAAGGCTTCTAGAAAGACTTAGGGACTAAGGAACCCCCTTTGGGGGGGGCCTTGTTGTGGCCGGCCAAGGTGGAGCTCCTTCATGGAGCTCCACATGTCCTTCTTTTCTTCCATATATGCCCTTTGTGTAAGACATACAGTGGGGGTGTTTTGGTATTTTGAATGCCCACACTACCCCTTGGCTTTCCTGTAAATAGAGGAGGTGAGGGCTGCCATCTCTTCATCCCTTGCTCTCACACACATGCTATGCTTTGCTAGCTCTCTCTCTCCCTCCCACGAAAAGAGTTTTTCGTAGAGCCGAAAGGCTGTCTGGGTTCCGGCAGGAACTAGTTCTGGACGGCGAAGCCCTGCCGGATAGTTGACACCGTATGTGTGCAACCCCATAGAGAGGTCGTAGTTCCGATCTTTTGCCCGAGGGGCTGTTCGAGTGTCCTCCCGGAGGGCTGTCCGATCGTGGAGGCGAGTATCTTAGTCAGGAGTTTGGCCAACATCTGAGTGACCGTGGAATCGTTTCACAGCTTACGACTCCCAGAACTACATAGAGAAACGGATTATCGGAAAGACGTAACCGAACCCTGTTGGACATGGCAAGGTCGATGATGTCTCTTACAGATCTACCGATATCTTTTTGGGGTCATGCACTACTTACTGCCGCTCACACACTAAACAAAGCACCGTCTAAGTCTGTTAAGACGACACCACATGAGATGTGGCATGGGAAGAAATCTTGTGTGTCGCATCTTAAAATTTGGGGCTGTGAGGCATACGTAAAGCGTTTACAGCCTAGCAAACTCGATCCCAGATCAGACAAATGTTACTTTGTAGGTTATCCAACAAGCACTGTTGGGTATTCCTTCTACCTACCCTCCGAGCACAAAGTGTTTGTCGCTAAAGGCGGAGTCTTTCTTGAGAAAGAGTTTCTCGCTAAAGAAGCAAGTGGGAGGACAGTACAACTCAATGAGATTAGTGAATCTTCGGCAACCGTTGATATGGCTAAGGAACCGGAAGAAATTCTGCTAATTATCCCTACAACCGAGCCAGAAGATGTCGCATGTGATGCGGAAACTTCAGACAATGTTCTAACTGAACCGCACAGATCAGGTAGGGCTATCCAGCCACCTGAATGGTTTCATAACGAAATCTTCATTCTTGAAGACGATGAACCTGCGCACTACAAGGAAGCGATGGCGGGGCCTAGCTCAAAAGAATGGCACAAGGGCATGAGATCCGAAATGGAATCCATGTACGAAAACCAAGTTTGGAACTTGGAAGAACTTCCAGAAGGCGTTAAGCCGATTGGTTGTAAATGGATTTTCAAAAGAAAGACGGATGCGGATGGTAACATTACTATCCACAAAGCTAGACTTGTCGCGAAAGGGTTCACGCAAGTTCCAGGAGTGGACTACGATGAGACTTTCTCGCCCGTAGCTATGCTTAGGTCTGTTCGGATATTACTAGCAATTGCTGCTTATTTTGATTATGAAATATGGCAGATGGATGTCAAAACGGCTTTCCTAAATGGAAACCTCAAAGAGGATGTATACATGATACAGCCAGAAGGTTTTGTCATTCATGAGGATGCTGGAAAGGAATGCAAACTTCAGAAAGCCATTTATGGTCTGAAGCAAGCGTCAAGGAGCTGGAACATTCGTTTTGATGAAGTGGTCAAAGAGTTTGGCTTCATCAGGAATGACGAAGAGTCTTGTGTTTACAAGAAGTTTAGTGGGAGCGCAAAAGCATTTCTAATCTTGTATGTGGATGACATATTGTTGATTGGAAATGACGTAAATTTTCTTAACGAGATAAAAGAATCATTGAAGAAAAGTTTTTCAATGAAAGACTTAGGCGAAGCGGCATATGTATTGGGCATCAGGATCTAAAGAGATAGATCAAAACGCCTGATAGCGCTTAGCCAAAGCACGTACATTGACAAGGGGTTGAAAAGGTTCAATATGGAGAACTCCAAGAAAGGCCTACTCCCCATGTCACCTGGCACAGTGCTTTGCAACAATCAGAGTCCTCGAACTCTCGATGAGCGAGTACAAATGAATGATGTTCCATATGCCTCGGCAGTTGGTTCTATTATGTATGCCATGATATGTACAAGACCGGATGTTTCCTATGCGCTAAGTGTTAACAGCCGGCACCAAAGTGATCCAGGATTGGAACACTGGGCCGCAGTCAAGGGTATTCTAAAGTACCTCAGACGGACCAAGGATTTACTCCTTGTGTACGAAGGTGATGAAGAGCTCATTTTAAGTGGTTACATTGATGCAGGCTTCATGATTGACCCAGATGACTTCAAATCTCAATCAGGCAATGTTTTCATAATGAACGGTGGCGCAGTTGATTGGAAAAGTTCCAAACAAAAGACTGTGGTGGATTCTACGACAGAGGCGGATTATGTTGATGCTTCAGAAGCCTCCAAGGAGGCGGTATGGATCAAGCAATTTCTTGAAGACCTTGGTGTGGTTGCAAGTGCTCTGGACCTGGTAGAGATCTATTGTGATAATAGTGGGGCCGTGGCTCAGGCAAGGGAGCCAAGTTCGCACCATAAGACAAGACATATTCAACGCAAATATAAACTTATTCGACATCATGTCGAAGAAGGTTTAGTGAAAGTACGCAAAGTTCACACGGATCTGAATGTGTCAGACCCAATGACGAAGCCTCTACCAGGAGCAAAGCATGAGCAACACCGGATAGCCATTGGTGTTAGGGAAGCCATGTAACTGGATTATGACTCTAGTGCAAGTGGGAGTCTGTAGGAGATATGCCCTAGAGGCAGTAACATCAGTTATTTTGTATCTCCGAGTTTGTAATGAATGTTTATGTTCCATGCTATAACTGCAATGATTCTCGAGTCTACAATAAAACGAGGCTTGGAGGGAAACTCATGTGCACGTGTGGTATAATAAACGGTAAAATGTATTCCCAGTCTTGCCTCTAAGACTGGCTCAAGTATTGCATGATGATCCTGTTTTCCTGATCATGGGCATAGCTATGCCAGCAATTTTGAGGGCACGATGTTAGTAGAACACTTGTGTTGAATCGACCCGATTTGATGTTATGCTATGAGATACATTCATCACAAGTTAATGGTTAATAACACAGGGAAGTTATTGTTTGCATAATTCCTTAGACCATGAGAGTATCGAGTTCCTTCGTACTTGCTTCGTGAACTTTGGGGTTTGTTAAACATCATCCGTAACTGGGTGGCTATTACGGCGGCTTACGGGTTCACGGAAAAGTATGGCAAGTAACAAGATAGCTCAAGATTGGGATTTGCTCCTCCGACGATGGAGAGATATTCTCGGGCCCTCTCGGTGATACGGTATCCATCATCGTCTGCGCAGACACCTTGTGATTTGATCACTAGGATGCCGGAACACGGAAACGAGAAAAGAGAACAAAACCGGTAACGAGGTAACTTGCATAATGGACAAATTGTTGATCCACGAGGATGCAATAAATCTCACCTCGGGTATTTGTGACAGATCGCAAAACAACAGGAATAGCTCAAGGCAACTGGGGGTTCACTCGAATATTCTTTCGTGTGGGTATAGGGGTCAATATGGGTGTCCACGGCTCCAATGTTGATCATTGATCGGAAGGTGTTCCGAGTCATGTCTATGCTTCACCGAACCTATAGGGTCACATGCTTAAGGGTCATCTATCTGTTGAATACTAGACAGGGAGTCTGAGAGAAAGTTTCCGAAAAAAAGTTTTCGGAGACAGCGGAAAAGTTCCGAAGAAAGAGGTCACCGGATGAGTTTCGGTGAAACCGAAAAAGTTGTTTCGGATTATACCATTAAGTCAAAATGTTTTCGGCACGTGCTTGATAATTCTTGGAGGGTGCCAGAATCGTTCTGGAAACTTTCTGGAATTTTCAGAAATGAAAACCGGAAATGTTCCGGAGCTGCCGGAACCGCTTCAGATGCTTTTCGCAGATGAAAATCACTAATCCGGAATTGTTCTAGAACGCGTTGAAAATTATTATGGTGGGTACTGGAATTGTTCTAATCCACATAAATATTTTCAGTTCGAACGGACACTGAAAAATGTCAACGTGAATAGTGAAAGTGCTTTTTGGGTTTTTTATGGAAAGCACCTTTTGGGATTTTCCCAAAAGGCTTCTAGAAAGACTTAGGGACAAAGGAACCCCCTTTGGGGGGGGCCCTTGTTGTGGCCGGCCAAGGTGGACCTCCTTCATGGAGCTCCACATGTCCTTCTTTTCTTCCCTATATGCCCTTTGTGTAAGACATAAAGTGGGGGTGTTTTGGTATTTTGAATGCCCACACTACCCCTTGGCTTTCCTATAAATGGAGGAGGTGAGGGCTGCCATCTCTTCATCCCTTGCTCTCATACACATGCTATGCTTTGCTAGCTCTCTCTCTCCCTCCAACGAAAAGAGTTTCTCGTAGAGTCGAAAGGCTGTCTGGGTTCCGGCAGGAACTAGTTCTGGAAGGCGAAGCCCTGCCGGATAGTTGACACCGTATGTGTGCAACCCCGTAGAGAGGTCGTAGTTCCGATCTTTTGCCCGAGGGGCTGTTCGAGTGTCCTCCCGGAGGGCTGTCTGAGTTTCGAGGGTCCTCCCGAAGGGCTGTCCGTGACATCGTCCGGGGGACTGTCCGACCGCCTCCCGAAGTGCTGCCCGACGAGAGAGTACATCCTCGCAGTTGGGAGGTTGTAAATCCTAGCTGCGGGGATCTGCACCAGCGATCTCCACCGACTCTTCTTTCCGCTGTGCTTCGAGTCAGTACGGATCAGATCGAACATTGTATGCAGTCTCCATAGTGGTCCTAGGCGTGCTCGCTATGCCGAATTTTTTTATTTTCTGTCGCATTCCCGAGCAGTTTTCACTCCAGATACTTCCATCACCGCTTCAAATTGCTGATGCACAGGAAGATTAGTTGAATATACAAAGTTGTCGACAAATGGAATACGTAATACAAAAAAGTGGAGAGCATGATATAGTTCACATATATGATGATTGGCTAAACAGCATGGCATTGCATAATTCACATATATAATGCCTTGCAACAAGATAGCATTGCAAAATTCACATATATAATATCTTGCAACAAGATGGCATTGCATAATTCACATATATGGTAATTAGACACTAAACAAGTGGCATTCACACAAAGCATGTCTAAACTAAGCAAATGACATAGCAATGAAAGACAACGTACGAACGATATGAGCAACATAACCCTGCCAAGTTAGAGCATACACCTTGGGGTGGAAATAGGACTGATCATATGTCTATGAATCCTCCTCTGAGGAGCTATCTGTAACCAGCGAGATATGTGCTTCGTCAGATAGCATTGTCTGCTCTGAAGACCTTGTTTTCACTCCATATTTTTCATTCACCATGTCAAATCGCTGATGCACACAAAAGAGTAGTTGAATGTACTAACATTGTTGACAAATGTAATACGTAATGAAAAGAAAGGACGGCGTGATATAATTCACATATATGATGCCTGGATAAACAAGATTACCTTGCATAATTCACATATATGATATAGAAACTAAACAGATGGCATTCACACAAAGCATGTCTAAACTAATCAGATGACATATTTGATGTATAAATTAAGCAATGCAAGGCACCATGTGCATGATATGACCAACATCAGCATGCCAAGTTAGAACGAAGACCTGAGGGGGTAAATAGGTGTGGTCTGCTCCTTCTGAATCCCCCTCAGAACAGTTATCTTCCTCTTGATTACAATCTGAAATGGGTGGAGGGGGGCTGCCTTTGCGCCCACCATGGAGCGATGTCTGCATGAAATTGTATTTCTACGTAAGGCTCGTCTCTTTTGCTCAACATGTTCAGTTCCATTGTGTACAATAACTGACATGCACAGGTGTAAAACATAGTGAGATTATGTAAGGAGTGCATGCAGAAATCCAAAGTGATGGTATCAACCTGTGGATAGACCCAAAACCAATGATAGCAGGCAGATAATGGCTTCAGTTAAAAAATACATATAATGGCTTCTTTACTGTTTGTTTCCCACCCAACATGAAACTCATAGTAGACACCAGAGATTAACCAGGTAGTAGAGAGATACTATTGATTGCAGCCCTGATATGTGCCCCACAACCATTTAAAAACTCAAGTTTGAGCATTAGTTTGGAGCTGACTCAGAGTCTAATCGGTGAACAGGATGATAAAGTAGCATGTAATATTAAGCGATGCATAACGTAAGGAGACATGAAAGAGTGCGACCTCTCTTGCGGACTCGTGTAGTCCTCAAGGTCATCTGCTCAGTTGATGATTGTAATGCAGTTGTCGTGGCTGCCGGCGGCGGGGAAGAAGATCTGAGGCGGCGAAAGATAGTCTGGAGGGCGGATCCCTGCTGTGGAGGACCCTTCTGTCGTTGGAGCAGCTGAGCTAGGGTGGACGACGGCATGGCAGGAGCTGGAGAAACCACACAAGGTTTTCTTTGACAACTATCTGTAAGAGAAGTAATTTTGTAAAGGCTTGTTTGAATTGGACGATTCTAACAATGCAGGAATAGGAAATACACAATAAAAGGATAGGAATGCATGTGCAAAACAGAGAATTTAAAACCAAAGGATTTCTGTCAATCTGGGTGTTTGGTTCCCAGGAATTGGAAGGTCACAGGAATGCAAAGAAGCATGGTCAAATTAAGTCAAACCACAAGAAAATGTATAGTTATAATGCTATTATGCTACTATCACTTAGTCTTATTCTTCATGAATAGGAATTTGAAAAGGAGGGCCAAGTGGATATTAAAATTCCTACGGTTTTTCTTTGAAAGAGACACTAAAGAAACAAATCCTACAGTTTTCCTTTGCTCCATTCCTTTGAACCAAATGCATGAATAGTAGTACCATAGGAAACTTCCCAATTCCTATGTTTTTCCTTCACTTTTCTTTTCAACCACTGGCAATTCTAGTACGCAGGCTTGAATAGGCAAAAGCCTACACTCCAAAAATGTTTTTGTGCTACATGTACTACTTTAGACCCAGGACACTGCCCTACTAACTCAACGCCCAGGCCCATCTACACATGCACAGCTCGAATGCGCAGAAATAAGTAATGATGGCTTTCGAGAGAGTCCATCACGGATAGCTAAGTTGCCTGGTACCTCACTGCTTGTTATATAGGAGAAACTAATCGTATTTCACGTTACTACGTGTGCTCAGTGGACAATATATATTAGTAAAAAAGCGATGTATCAAGTGTACAACCTCTTTGGCGAAGCCATGTCGATCTCAACATCATTGGGTTGGTCGCTGAGGATGTTGCGGTTGATGTGGTAGTCGGAGGAGGGGAAGAAGATCTCTGGCGCCTGGAGATGGAGCCAAGGGTACTGCTCCGCTGTGATGGAGGGTTTCGTCATTGGAGCAGCTCCAGTGAGGTGTACGACGGCGAGGCTGAAGAAGGACAAGAGAGACAATGTTAACCTGAAGTGGTATTCTAATAGCATCTCCAATAGATGATGTAAAATACATAACCAAAAAGTGCTAGATGTAAAATACATCAACCACTCATCTCTGAACTTAACTGTCAAAACTGAATTTAACTATCGAAACTGAATTTTACTGTTGAAACTGAATTTTACTGTCGAAACTGAATTTTAGTGTCGAAACTGAATTTTGCTGTCGCAACTGAACGCACTAGTAGCAGAGAAGTAGTGCACTAATAGTTTTGGCCGCTCGAGCACTAGTGGCAGAGTAGCAGTGATCTAAATCGGTAGCCGCTCCAGCAGGGACCTTACTACCAGAGAGAAGCCCGGGCAGAGCAGCAGCGCGTGCGAGAGCCGGGGCAGCTGGTCATGTAGCAGCATCTCAGGTAGCAGCGGCAGGAGCTCAAGTGAGAACCGAAGCTGCTGCTCGTGCAACAGTAGCACGAGAAAGAGTAGACCGGCACCACAAGCAAGAGCAAGAGCAAGAGCAGCAGCGCGAGCTGGAGCCAGAGCAAACCAGGCAGTGGACCGAGAGTAAGAGCAAGAGTAGCAGTGCGAGCAAGAGCCAGAGCAGACCAGGCAGTGGACAGAGAGCAAGAGCAGAGCAGCAGCGCGAGCGAGAGCCGAAGCAGCAATATCAGGGCCAGCGAGAGCTGGAGTAGTAGCAGCAGCAGCTCCGACTAATGTGGACATCGCCGCTAAGGGAGCGACGCCATGGAGGAAGTGGTCGGCGATGCCGCCGTAGATGGAGCCACGCCATGGCGGCTTGAGACCGAGCGCCGGCAGCACCGTGAGATCGAATCAAGAAGAAAATGCAGCGATTAGTGTAGAACCTCTTTGGTGGCGCCGATTAGGCCTCAGCTTCATCCAAGGAATCGGTGATGGTGCTGCTCTTCCGGTGGTGCAGGTGAAGACGACGCTGTGGGAATGGAGGTGGCGCAAAAGACGAGGCAAACATCATGGCAACTCCTTGGAGGTGGAGGACAGGGTGGCTGAACTGATGGGACGACGAGATCAACGACGGGTCCTCATCCAGTGCGGTGGATGAGGGACGTCGAGATGTTGCTGCGGATGATATCGTCGGGGAAGAGGCTCCGGCTAGGTGGCGGACAGAGGAGGGTGTGGGGCTTCGCGTGTTTTCGCGGCCTCGGTGTACGAATGGGCCAGGGGGCGGAGGGGATGGTAGGGGTGAACCATGGCTTAGGGACGCGCTTGTCCGAAATGTGGGGTAAGTTACGAAAGTAACCCCACCGATTTGAAGTAGGTGATTCTTTCGGTTCAGGGGTATCACGGGAATTTCGCTTGTCGGGATTTTCCAGGAGGTGGGAGTTTTCGCGCGCGTTATAATTTTGGGATAGCAAGGCACGGGTTGAGATGGAGTGAATTTTAGGAGCACAACGAGACAAAGAGATATCTTAAAATTTCGGGATAACAAGGCGCGGGTTGAAATTTCTAGACAAGCCTAACGTGTACAGTACCAAATCAATTCGCACTTCCCTCAACGAAAAAACAAAAAAGAAATCAATTCGCACCATTCAAGAGAGTCTAGTCCCGTTTTATGATCCTTTTTAGTCTCTTACACCCACACAATCCTCTAACCTTTGTAGCTAGCACTAACTTCCTCTCGTGCATGCACACACCCTCCTCGCCCTCCCCCTCCCTCAGCATTCTATCCATCGCGCACATTAATTGTTTTTTCTTTAGGTCATTCTCCCACGGTCTCCACAACTCCTTCTTTCCGACACACACCGATTGATAAACCTCTCTAGCGATGTCTGCCTACCACATACACACACACTTTCCATCTTCTCCTTTCTCTGTCCATGCCTCATGTCTATCATACGGTCCCACACACGTGTTAACTCTCACCCCTCTTTCCATCGATCTCACAATCGCACACTCCTCCCCCCTATCTAGTAGGCCTCTAGCACCACCTCCTAGCTCCATCCCTCTCTCTTTATCCGTCTCTCTGGGCCTTATTTGCCTCTAACAAATGGATGTACACCGACCGATCTCCCACTATACATATAGCTAGCTAGGTCGTTTATAACTGGTTTTCCCCACGCGTCGATCGATCTACCTCATTAGTTATGTCTCTCCCTTCCTCCGACACACAACAATTGATCTACCGATCTATTTAGGTCTGCTTACCAAACGCATATGGTCCCCCTTCATCATCCATGAAGGCCTCCCAACACATCCATCACGCACACGCACTCACAGAAACACATCCCCTCTCTTCTTGATATTGCAGTTGTACCCTCAGTTTGTCTAGTAGGCCTCTCCCACCATCTCCGAGAAGCAACTCCACCACCCCTCCGGCACTCTACCTCTCTCTCTCTCTCACTCTCTCTCTCTCCCCCCATAAAAAAACACTCACAAAAGCACATGCCATCTCTTAGGTTTGTATCTCTCTCACACAAACCCACGTAGGTGGGGGACATGCACGAAGAGAAGAGGTGCACGCACGGCGCATGTACTCCCGTCTCTTTCCCAACCACACCCGCATGGGTTCACGGTGGAGCTCATTTCTGTACAAAAAGGAAGCCCACGTGGTAATTTGACACATGTATTGGTTGTCCACTTGATGGAGGATCGTGTACCACGGGTGAACAAACAAATTGTGACTTCCCGCGTTACGTAAAAAAAGAGGCAAACCATGTTGGGGCCTACCTTAGAGGCAAGGCTCTATACACTGGAGATGCTCTGTACTACTTTTGATGTGTCCCGTTAACTCGTAGAACGAGGAGAAGCTTGCTTAGTACGCCCTCTCCCCCGCCCATGGGCGCGATGTCTCACAGAGTCACAGGATGAGGAGAAGCTTGCTTACTACGCCTACGCCCGCTCCCTCGCCCACGCGTGCGGTGGCTCGCTGGACGAGGAGAAAATTTTATTACTCCATTCGTTAGAGGTATACTCCTCGTCCCTACCTTGGTTAGATAGATTATCATATTGTTTGAAATATATGTCTTTTAGCAGATTTCAATATGAACTACTAGTACATACTCCAAATACTGATGTATATAAATGTATTTTAGAGTGTAGATTCACTCATTTTGCTCAGTATGTAGTCCATATTGAAATGGACGTAGTAGTACGAAATCTCCCTCGCCCCTCGCCCCTCGCCCCTCGCCCTCGCCCACGTGGTGGACGTGCATCAATTCATTCTGTCTCGGATAGCCAGAACCATATACTGTAGTACCATCATTGCTCGACTTCCTAAAGAGGCGAAGAGCTAAGCGCAAGGTTAATACGGAGTATTTCTGAGATGCCAAGCATAACGATTATAGGAGAACGAGTAGTAGTAGTACTACTAGTAGTACGTACTCTATGAGGAAGAAGGCAACAAGAATGTATGTTTTGCATGACAGTCTCTTGTTACAGGACGTGCTAGACCTAGTGGACCTCATTGTTGCAATGGGACTATCATAGATGGCACGATTCAGAGTGGTGGGCAGCGGGAATAATATTCGGAGCTGCTTAGTCTTAAACCCCATGAAGAAGTTCCATCGAAAGGAATAGCCATCCTCTACACGTGCTCCTATGGAAAATGACTAAATGAGACAAAAAGAGAAAGAGACAAAGTAAAAAATATCACCAGCCTTAGAGCCAGCCCTATTGTATCATTGAATGATATTTCTACATCATGATTGACATGGCTATATTCTTAACCATGCTGCGGAGGTAGCACCGGATTTTTATTTATTTGTGGAGGTACGTAGTAGCGGACGGATATTGAATGAGGAGTGAAATGTCGGCTGCTTCCTCCGTCAAACATAGAGAAAGGTGGGCCTCATGATTTGATGGCTCATTATTCATTATTACTGCCTATACTCTTTGCCCATATAATAACTGCGTGGTAGAGTAGTTTTTTTTGCAGTGGAGAGAAAAAGAACCGCTCCACTATATACATAGTCAGGAGCCTACACGGTTGCTTGCTGGGGTTGCTCTCTTCACACTCTCTCGCACTAAACGACTATGGCCACATCTCTAGTTACACATCCGGGCGGATCACGTCCGCCGGGGGAAGGGGTGGATGCTTTGTGTAGATGCGGTCGCCGTCGCCGATGGCGAAAACCCACTATCGGCACGTCCCGATCTGGGGTCCCCGCTGTTCTCTATCACAAAGCCGGTGCGGTTGCCTTCCTCCCTTGCTCACTGCCGCGACATGGACAGTTGCCGCCTCCAGCCGCCCTCCTCTAGCTACATCCCGACATCCCTCAGGTACAACTTCCTTTACAGCCGGCTTGCACCACTGCCCCAGCTACCCACATCGCTCCATGTGGATGTGGTTGCCTTCATCCCTTGCTTACTGCCTCTACTTCTTTGCCCCGCACGTACCTCTACTAGCTTCTACTATATTTGTGATGAGTTTATGTCTCATCAACTAGTCCCACTAGTCTTATTCTAATCACACTTCTTCAATTTCTTTGCCACAGGGATGCTCTGCTCGATTTTAGTGAAACTGCGCAAAATGATCCGATGGTCAAAGGGTTGCAAACTTCATTTCTTCGGAAGGTTCGATGTCGCCAGCAAATGAAAGCCTGGTTAGTGTATAGGGTTCAAGGCCTAGGGGCTGCATGGATCTTTTTTTCTTTAGCTGTCTCTGTTCCAAAATAAGTGTCAACTTTAGTACAACTTTGGCACTTATTTTGGAACGGAGGCAGTACATATTGGCTATGATCTGTGAATCATTGAGATGCAATAGCATGCATGTTAGTCTCCTTTGTATTTGATGGACTGTTGCAACGGGGCAACCTTGGACGCAAAATACATGAAACAGAATCTGAAAGCTTCATAGCATTGTACAATTTTATCTCGCTGAGAAATTAGAGGACTGTGTACTAAAGAGTTAGGTGTCGCATGGTGTCCAAAAAATACGGTGATAGTGTGAGGTGGGCCATGTAATCACTGAGCTGTCGTGTTTTCGTTGATTTCGCACTCCTCCACTGTAAGAGGGGAGAAAATTCTAAAGAGTGGAGACGCTCTACCTCCTTTCGCCGAAACATGGGACATCCAGCATCCGGTGCACGTGTCATCCACCAAAGTAAAGTGTACAGTACAACTGAGACTCAGCACGGTCGTACCACCTCAGTAATAATGACCAATGAGCCGTCAAATCACATAGACCGGGCAGTAAGTTGGACTGACGAAGCAACCGTTACTCTTCGTTGAATCCGCTTCTCCCAACGCATGCGCCAGTGAGAGGTCGCGTCCGCTCTGCCCGGGCATGAATGCAGCACCGATTCTCTAGAGCGGCGCTGACCGTTTTGGGCGGGAAGCTCGCGCGGGCGATGGAGGGGCTTTGTGTGGGCCAGGCTTGTCAGGAGCGGGCGTGGCAGTTGTCCCGACTGGACACCCGAAAATGAGAGGATGCACCAACTCTCATGGCTAAATTGTAGTACTACACACCATCTCTTTGTAGGACTAGGTCGATGTGTGGCTCTCTCTAACACGCACACGCTTATAAAACACACACACGCACGCACACACACAGGTTCATAGAATGGGAATAGTAGTGGGAAGCCACTGGAAGTGAGATAAATGGAGTACGTACAAGAAGGGAAGAGGTACACGCATGTCCGTCGGAGGCACAGTCGCTGCCTCGCACTATTGCCCAGCCGACCACAGCAGGATGACCGGATCTGTGCCTCTCTCGTCCCGGCGCCAGCGGTCAACCGCTTTATCTGCGGCCGCGGGATTTGACGCACGCTACTGCCAGATTTGGAGCATTCCGGCCACCTGCGACTGCGCCTTGCCATGGATTCTCCGGGTACCGGGTCTCACAACAATGGCAATGCCACCACGTCGCATGCAGGTACTGAATCCGCCTCTAGACGCTTGGATCTATCCCGTCGGAGGATCGCTGGCAAAGACACGGCCGACCACCGTCCGGGCTCGGCCCTAGCCCAGCGGCCAGTCGGTTCATCGTTGCCGCTCATAAAGTGTGATGGCTGCCTGCGGCAGGTCCTGCGCCGCGTTTCGACCACGCCACAACATCCCGGATGGGTGCTCATCAAGTGCGAAAAAGATAAGGTGCGTAGTGCTTCTTTTGATTCGGCTTTGCACCCTTATTTGGCGCATGTTCGGCAGCTTATACTCAAACTTGTGTGTAGGATGGATGCAAGTTTTGGTTTTGGAAAGAAGAATACATTGATCTATTGATAGCACGAAATCTGGTAGATGCTCGTGCACTCCTTGCTAGAATAGAGCCTAGAGATGAGACTAGAGATGATATTAGATGTGAAGCAACGTCTAGTAATTTAGAGTCGAAGAAGAAAGAAGTGTGCAAGCTCGAGAAGCCACAGATCAACAATGAAGACATAGAGAAGATATTAATACAATTAGTGGGAGCAGTTATGGAAGTTGGATATCTTTTAAAATGTCTAATTGTGGTTCTTGTTTTCTTTGGCCTTGCTCTCCTAGCAAAGAATTGGTGAATGTACTTCCCTATATCAAAATGTCATTGATGAAATAAAGAAATGTGCTGGAAAATAAATGTGTGTATACGGCTGGTGGCCGTATTAATTACGTTGGTTCTGAATTTTTCTTCGTTTATTGGGCTCATCTCATTTTCTTCGTAACAGTCTTATTTTCACTTCTTTCCACCACATGTTCACATTCCAAGGTGCATTAAATTGATGCATGCAAGGATTAAAAGAAACCAACTAGTGCATGTAACCATTCCTACTCATTTAGTGGTCGTCCATGAATATATTCTAATTAATGCAGATTAAAGTTTGAGAAATTTTGTGAACTACAAGATGGAGTACTTACTACATTTCTCCACTCATCATGCATCTGCCTTGGTTGATGAGATTTCAAATTTATGCCCTATAAACTGGAAAGTAGTGAGTAGTTAAAAAATTTGGTCAAACTTTGACAAAAAATATATGACGTGGCATAAAAACCTGGACTGAGAGGGCTTATTGAGTAGTACGAGATAGGGTGGCACACTGACTTAGGCCAACTACAAGTGCGAAAAATTATTGGAAGAGAGCAAAGTGTACATACAAAATAATTAAAATTGAATTTCTTGATTTTTTTTCGAAACAGAGGCAAAAGATTTGCCTCATCCATTAAATAAGAGGAGAATAGAGTTTGACAGTTTGCAAGTGAGCCTACAAATAAACATCATGGCAATTACTCTCAGTACGCCCTAGTTTCTTAGCACCCGCTTTAACCCTTAGTACATACGGTGGCACACTGACTTAGGCCGAATACAAGTGCCCAAAATATTTAAAATTGGAGGATGGTGCAGCCCACCTTTCCGATTTTTTGACCGTGTGTGGTTCAGTTGTTGTTCACTTCAGAGGGTCGTGTACCACACGTGAACGATAGTAAGTGCGACCGGGAGGCGTGCAGCCTTAATTGCGAGTTGACTCCTTCGAGCGTTAAATTTTCATCAGGTATTAGCTTTGCCCTACTAGTATTTTTCTTCACTAGTACACTAAAATAAAGAGTTCCGTTTCGTGCACAATTTTAAACGATTTTTATGGAGAGAAAAAGAAAACAACTCCAACTATATACGTTGCAACCTCAGCGCTTGTTTTCTAGGGTTTGCTCTCTTCACACTCTCTCTCCATTATATATATACACGCTAGAGCCTCAGTGCTTGTAGTTGCTCTGTACACACTCTCTCACCCTATCCTGATCTAAAAGACTGCGTTGGCTTCTCCTCTCTCTCTCTCTCCCCTCACTGCTGGTCAAAGAGCCAGCAAGATCCCGTCCGCCGGGGAAGGCAAGGAGGCTTAACGCTGTCGCCGTCGGCGAGGGTGGGATTCCACTGCCAGCACCGCTGTTCTCTTTCACCCAGCAGCGGCGCGGGAGGGCCTCCGACCCCTTCTTTCTCGCCGCCGTACATAGTGTGGGCAGATGGGCCTCCGGCCGCCCTCTGAGCCACACCCCGAGAACCTTAAGGTATAATTTAGTTAATCCACAGGCATTGCTCTAGCTGCATGTGGAATTTTTTCGCTTCTGCGCTCGAATCTAGGTGTTGGATCAAACAGGAAAGTAGTGGGGTAAGTGGTATAGCATGAATCTAGGACGTGGTTCAAAGAGGAAAGGAAGGGGGGAAAGTAGTACAGACTGGCTATCCAACACCTATGTTCGAAAAGGGAAAACAATGACAAACACAGTACACACATCTGTAAGGAACTAATCTTTCTGTGGGTGGGGGACAAGGCTGTAGAGTTTGAGCAGGACTAGATTTGCTGCCCTCACATAGGGAAAGGTGTCTACAGATAACAAAAATGGGACCAACACAAATATGCTCCTTGGTTGTTTGTTGCAACAGACTGTGCATCACCCCTTTATACATCAGTAGATGCACATGGTGCTTGTCCGTCCACTATCCCATGCAACTCTTTAGCTGTTGTTAATCTAATAATGCCGCTAGAATTGAAGCAATGCCACTGTTAAAAGCAAATTACATGTTTAACGAATTTTATTGTTAATATAATCTCTCTGTTAATATGAATCAATGCCACTATTTAAGAAATGCTACCGTCTTGCTTTCTTTCCCATTTAGATAAGTTAGATGCTTATTTTTGTGGGCTTCTGTGTCTTCCACCATTATTGACCAGTAATTGTTTCCTTTGCACCTCTGTGTAAACAGGGTTATCTACTTCACCTCGTTGCTATTGTGACCTTTTGTTGCACTGCTCAAAACACTTTTGTTTTAAGAGTGTTTTGTGCAGTTGAACCAAAATGTCACACCGACAATGTTGCTTGATTGCTTGATCTTAGTGGAACTGCACAAGAGGAGATCTAACTTCCTATCAGTGGTGGCAAATTTGTTTCAGATCTTCTTCTTGTGAGTTATTTGAATTCCGCATCATGAGAGGCCAGTACTGGCCTTCTTCCACATCATTATGCAATGTGCTTCCATATGTTGTGCTACTTATACGGTAATGTTGCTTCATTTTAGTAAACTACACAAAAGGAGACCAGACTTCCAATCTGTATGTGCATCGTAATATCCCATTGAGGTAAGATAATGATATATCACAACTATTGGCCTGTATTTTGCTACTGTCATCAGAAATGTAATGTTGTTGTTTAGTGCTATACTTGTGCTCCCTAATTGACATGCCAAATCTTACATTGAAGGCGAAGCTTGTCTGTTATTGAACCAAGTGATGAAGGGGAAGAACAAGCGGAAGAAGAACAAAAATCAACTCCTGGTGCTGTAATGAAGCACTGGAACTGTCATGACACAAGTAATGATATAGTTTTCATCTTAATTTATTGCTATGGCTGGAACGAGCAATTGTTTTGCCACTGTGATTTGATGCCACTCTTAATGTAATATGTAATTATCTCTACTTGTGCAAACAGGGATCTTGTTTGAAGATAACATATATTTTAGTGGAACTGCACCAGAAGATGTTGGAAACATTAAACTAATCGAGGAGTTTATAGTAAGCATGGCAACCACAATAGATAATAACGGATGGTTCCGGAGAAGTGCTTCATCTGCATGCTCTACACAATAAGCCTCCTGACAAAGGTTGGTACCGGCCCACGGATTTCATCAATATGATTGAACTTTGTCATCTCTATTGATGTTGTGCTACTGTTTAGCTACTGTCATGAGAAAGTGGTATTGTTTCGCATGTTAATCTAAGGCTGCTAATAAATTGAGGCACCGGTTTGCCACCGTTATAGCCACTGATAAAATTAAGTAATAAAACAGTTCAAGTTGAGCTGTTGTGTTTGGTATCATATCATTTCCTACGAGGATAATGAGGATGCATCTCTTTGTGACTATACATTTCATCAGTTACTCCCATTGTTAATGTAATGGCTGTATTAAATATTTCCTTTCCTTTTTTCCGAGCAAATAGGGATGCTAGCATTTAGTTGTTCTCTTGTCTTTACACAACAGGACCATCCTCCTCTGAAGAAGAATATGGAGTACGTGAAGTGTCTAATTCCGATTATGCCAGGATGAAGAAGCCAAGCCTCTCTTCTTATCAGAAGGAGCAGTGGAAGGATGGTTAAATTACTGCCCACAAGAACAAACTAACTTCAGCTCAGAAGGACTCACAGATCTCCATCTTTGTTAATGTGATGGCCAATACAATGTTGTTTTAGGATTCTTTCCAGTCAGTTCCATTTTTTAAATGTGTGCTCTGCATGGTTCATGTAGGTGCCTGTTTAAACTGTAGATTCATAACTGCAAATTCATAATACAATTTGCTTTATACTAATCACTTTTTTGTATTTATGCAAACAGGGATGCTCAAGTTGATTTCAATGGGAACTGCACAAAATGTTCTGATGGTTCATGCCCTCCATTATACTTCATCATGCACAATACAGCGAATGTTCTCGAATCATTCAATTCCACCTCCAGCCACAAAATTAGCTACAAGAAAGGCGGTGCCGATATGTTCAAGGCGTTGCAACATATAAAGGTGAAATCCTACAAGCTACGCGCGAAGTTGGTTGATTTTAGTGGAACTGCACAAAAAGAACAACTAGTTTATTAAGCACGAGGTGACATGTCAATGTGCAAACTGATGGCAAACCCCGCCCATTCCACAATCGTAGGTATTTGATATTTTGGAATGAGAAAACCTTGTCAAAGTTTGCTCATTGATGTACGCAAAGAAACGCATTTGATATTTTGGAATGGGACAACCTTGTCAAATTTTGCTCATTGATGTTAGCAAGAAGACATGTGTTTGATATTTTCAAATGGGACGCCCTTTGCCGTCAGCAGCATCGATCGATTTTTCTTTATTGTTTAGTTGTGAAGTAAATATTGGCTCTGACATGTGAATCACTGAGATGCATAATCATGGATTGTGTTGAACATTCTCTATGAATTGCCAGGCCTCTGAGTTTGATTGCAATGTACAGGCACGCTAAAAAGCTGCTCAAACTTTTTGTACGTGTGAAACTGCTGCAAACGAGGTGATCACCGTGCGTCCTGAGAATAATGCTAGTACGTATTGTTTTGCATGTTCATCCAATGCCATTGATACAAGAATTCGAACTAATCGAACTAAATTCATTCATACATGGCCGGATTTCATTACATTTCATACATTCTTCAACTAAAATGGGTGCGCTGAAGGTATAATTAATTAACCTAATCTATGATCTCCGGCGCCCATTTCCCGTGTCGGGCTGAGCCGAACAGAAGCTTCTTCTCCAGCTCAGCTCTCCGACTCCACATCGCCGCCAAGCAGCTAATCGGCCATCAATGTTCAACCCGCCAAGCTTGGCTTCAACCGGAGGGTAGCAGCGGTGGCCTTACTTGGACCCAAGTGGCGGCGACCTACCGTGTTCTACTCTTCCTCGTTTTCTGTGTGGCGTGACCTCGTTGGCAACAGGGCGAGGCCTCGATGGAGCCGGCGATGTCCTCTATCTCATTGACGGTGGGGCGGCGCCTCGGCGGAGCGGTGGAAATCCTCCCCCTCGTTGCCTATAGGGCGGGGCCTCGGCGGAGCTGGCGATGTCCTTTGCCTCGTTGTTGGCTGGGCGGGGCCTCGGCCGAGCAGGGCCTCGCCGAAGCCGGTGAAGTCCTCCGCCTCGGTGTCGGCAGGGCGGAGCCTACATTGTCCTCCGCCTCGTCGTCGGTCTCGCCAAACAGCGCCTCGCCCGCATCATTGCCCTCTTTGTAGGCGGCCGCAACCTCCGCCACCCGCATGCGGTACCGACAGCGCGCGAGGTGGCTCTAACGGGCGGAGTGGTATGACTCGAGCAGCGCCTCCTGCTCCGCCCGCTCCGCGGTGATATGCTCCTCAACCTGCAGGTGCTCCTGGAGGACATGGTGGTTGTGGGCGGCATCGGCCTGCGCCTCCCGGAACTGCTCCTCATGCTTCTACCTCATGTATTGGGCTCGGGCCTCTCCGATGGTCATGGTGCAATGCACCGGCAAGGATGGCACGGAGGAGGGGGTTGGCGCCGGATCGTTGACTACCACGTTCTCCATTGGGACGTCGTCGTCCTCCGGCTGCCTGCCGGCCAGCTAGTCGGTAGCAATGGCTGCCATATCCTTCTGGTCCGTCGTCCGCCCGTCCCGAAGAGTGCTGGAGTGCGAGGAAGCCATGGTGGGAGTGGTGTGGACAGGAGAAAGGGAACGGAGAAGGATTACTGTGGCTATGGCCGGCGCAACAGTTTATATAGCAATGGTGGGCGGCGGAGGGATGGACGGGTGGCGCCGGAGTAGCCACCTCGGCAACCTCGTATCATTAATGTGGGCGGCAAACGGACGGACGGACGACACTTGTGTCGTTTGAACATGGAGCAATTGCCTGCACCGGGAAACGGCGCGGGCGGCGTTGACCGTTTCGGGCGGAAAGCGCGCGCGGGCGAGGGAGGGGGTCTGGGTGGGCCAGGGCGGTTAGACTCGTGCTTGGCAGCGGTCTGGTCCAGCAGCCGGACATGCTGGCTGGCCAGCGAGCTCACCGAGCTCAGCGACGACAATCAGACAATGGACGTGGCCTCCGACCAGGAGCCGGCACCACCGCCCAAGCCGGTTCATGCCGTGTTCACCATAGAGCAGGAGCGGCCGCACTTCGACGCCCTAATGGTAGAAGAGCTACCAACGCAGGACGACCTGTGCTACAACCTCCATGTCCTCAACGAGCACCGGCTCGTGGAAGGACGAATCGCCCGCGAACAAGTGAACGACAATGCCGTCGCGGACATGTGGCCCTATGATCCTGGCTTCCTGAACGAGCAGCAGGTACTGTATCAGACCATCTGTAGGGCCTGCGAGGCCCTCTCCGTCGTCCTTCGAGTTTTTGCGCTCGCCGTGGTGCCGCCGTCTCGCGTTGTCAACATGGTCAATGAACGTGAGGGATCAGGAGATGACTTTATTTGGAGAGGATGACAGTGGGGACCCACCAGGGCCATAGCCGCACGTACGCAAGTGCCTTCTTATTATATACAACTATATATTTTTTGCTTCCTCCTGGTTTCCTGACATCACGGTCTCACACCATTGTCAACCTATATAGTCAATAAACGAGATAATTGCACAAGGAGCAGCCGACAGCTGGGACCCACCAGCTATATCTCCGCACGCAAGGAAGTGCGTCCTTATCCTCCCTGACAGCTGGGACCCACCCGGTCGAAGCGTACGTAGTGTTTTCTGTCTGGTTGCGAACGTGTACGTACATACTGGTCCATCGGTCTCTCTACAACGATGAACCTTGGCCGAGCAAACAGCGGCACATGTAGTAGTAGAGCCCACGAGGTAGCTATTTAGGCAGTCTCTTCTAAACCGTGTACACGTACCTACAACCACATGCCAAAAAATACGGCCACATATGTACGTACGGGCGGGGTCTCGGACGCCAAGCTACTCGCGCATACGTACGGCTAGGGCACCTGTACATGGAGAGGCAACGGATCGCAGCAATGGCGTCCTATTCATCGGAAGCCAACCGGCTGGGTCGGAACGGAGAAACTGCGTCGTGTTCATCGGGAGGCAACGGAATGCGTCGTGTTCATCGGGAGCCAGCCGGATTGGACGGAACAGCCGAAACGAGGTGTAACGTACCACCGAACGGAGGAAACGGCCTTCTGTTCGACCGCGTACGGTCGAAACGAGGTCATTTTCATTGGGAAGGGTCTGTCGTACCGCAAAACAGAGGAAACGGACTTCTGTTCGAATGCCTACGGTCGAAACGGGGTCCTGTTGATTGGGAGGGGTGTGGCGTACCACAAAACGGAGGAAACAGACTTCTGTTGGAGCGCTTACGGTCGAAACGGGGTCCTGTTCATCCACCGTCTACTGCCTCGCTCCAGCATCCACGGGGCTACTGTTCATCCACCGTCGACTTCCTCCAGCCTCCACCTACTACTGTTCATCCACCGTGTCTTCCTCCTGCCTCCACGGGCTACTGTTCATGCAGCCTCCACCGGCTACTATTCAACCAGCCCTCCATGGTGTCTTGTTCATCCACCCCAACCGGCTCGGGTGTGGCGGCCTCCTCGACCGGGATCTTGTTCATCCAGCAGCAACGGCCTACTACCACGGGGTCCTGTTCATCCAACCCCCACCGGGAACTGTTCATCCAACCCCCAACAACGGTCACTGTTCATCAAGAGGCAGGTTCGATCGGCTTCAGTTTGCAGCAGCACGTAGCGAGGAATCGCTCGGGTTCTGTTAACAACCAAGGGATCGATTGCTCAGGTTCAGTAAGGTGCGTACCTAGCTGGTGCAATTGCTTGGGTTCAGTAAGCGATCGCCTCGCTCGGGTTCAGTTAGAGCCCAACGCATCGCACACAGGCGCATACGTGTACGAGAGAAACATGCAAACCTCGCGTGCATCCCACAGCCCTGACCACCCACCGTAACCGGGAACTCCCCGAAATTTTCCTCGCCCTCGCTTCTACCATGATTTTTTCCGTCACGGACGGCCCAAAGAATGTCATGCAGGTGCGTCCCCGGCCCGCCCAGGACGAAAAGCCCAATTTCTGTCATGATTTTTTTTCATAGTTGGAGCCCACCACATCTATGGTGATACGTGGTTTTGTCACAATTATCGTCATAGAAGTGTCATAAGCATGACAAACAAAGTTTTCGTTCGGACCAAAATGTCACGGACGTGTCTTTTTTTAGTGTAATTAGCTACTCTTGGTGCTACTGAAAATGAGCTTGCATGTTGAATTCCCTGAGTTCCAAGTAGTTGGAATGCTTGATATAGCCTCTAAACATCCATATGAGTAGTTACTATCAATCTTGTGAAGTTTTATTAATATCATTTGGTGACCCAAAAATTTCAGAAATTTGTTCATAGGGAGATGGATTTCTTCCGAAGGAGTTCCTGTAAAAGTAATGCCAAGGGAGTCACCGGAGAATCATCAGATGCGACATCAACACTCCGCGCAGGACGGAGGTCCGTCCATGCGAATGGCCGCACAGTGCCTTCATGAACGAAGCCGGGTTCTACCAAGAGTTCGCGCAATTTGTCGCAAATGCTGGATTGACCAACTTCCTCGCGGATGAGTGTGACCAACACCACATCCTTACAAATTCCTTTGTGCAAAACTTTCATTTGCTGAATAGGCTCGAACCTCCTGAGGTGTGGCTTAATTTATACTCTGAAACCCGTCAGATGCAGCTTATTGAATTTTGTGAGATATGTTTAATTCCCTCTAATGGGGAATTAGGAGAGCCAAGACCTGCGGAGTAAGAAAGCTACAACCACTAGTTTGCAATTTCCTTCTGTGCATTACTTTATTTGCTCTATTCATAACAAAATCCTTGACTCTAGGGAGAAGGGCAGTATACTTAGTGCCCCCGACCTTGCCATTTTACGTCGTGCATTTCACAATGACCATACCTATAACCTAGGGGCTATCATTGCACGTCGTCGCATATTAATAGGACTAAGGGTAAAATTCATGGTGGTATTTTTGCCACTCGTCTAGCGAGACGCTTTAATGTTTAGATATGCCAGCATGATTACGTTTTACCTAAAGTTTACTTGGATCACAAGGTGATGGTGGCCCACCACTTTATTGATGCCCTTGAGCCTTCTCACCATATTCGCTATAACTTGGTATTCAATGAGAATACCCATGATATTATTCCGTTGCCTGCACATGCTTTATTTGATTCTTTTGCCAGGAACGGATATACCATCGTACCAGAGGACACAATCGCCTACTGGAGTGGGACGCTCAAGTGCAGCCGCCTCAGCACTTTCACACGGGACCATACGGCAACTACACACGGTGATTACCAAGCTAGGCGAAAGCCTAAGCTTGTGGGAGAATGTATTTCTCACCGACATTACATTCATGCTCACAAATTCACTTTAGTTGTCAATGTCCACAATTTTCCATTATATAATCCATGTTAGTTTTATTTTCTCGCTTTTTTCTTGTGTGTTTGAAAAAGCTTTATAAAAATCCAAAAATATTTCTCGCTTCTTTTCGGATTTTCTTTATAGTCTAAATTAGTTGCAGTATTAAAAGAAAACCCAAAAAGATTTCTTGTTCTTCTTTTATTTGTTTGGAGCTTTCCCGTGTAAATAGTTTTACTCGTTTTTGTTTTTCCTTCTTTATATTGCTTCCTTCAAGGAAAACTAAAAACTCCAAAAAATATTTCAGTGTGTTTCTCTGAAATTCTTTTCTTTGGTTGAGTCGTACTAAGGAGAAGACCACGATGAAAAATGTTGAGTGGCTCTCTTATGCATTATTGTTGATCTAACAAAGGGCCTATATTATTTAGTCTTCTTCTTTGAATAAAATGTTTGCTGATTCCAGCTTAGTCCATGGCACTCTTGCACTGTTATTATTTTCATATCATTCGGTTGTGCAAGTGAAAGGCAATAATGACGATATATGATGAAGTGAATGAGGCAAGGAAAGGAGGGTATGAACTCAACTTGTTTTTTTTTTTGTAAATATGTTTAACTCGGTATCCATAATTCAGCATATTATGATTAAACATGTTTATGATGACAATTAGAGATTATAGTTCTCATGCCATGCTTAAGTAGCTATGAGTGGATATTCATTTATTTTAGATGTCAACATGCATTAAAATGGTTGTGATGTAGTATGATGATATGGTATCCTCCTCTGAATGTTTCGAGTGGCTTGACTTGGCACATGTTCACACATGTAGTTGACTGAAAACCAACATAGCTGAAACGTGTCCAACGTATCTATAAATTTTTATTGTTCCATGGTGTTATATTATCATTCGTGGATGTTTTATATTCATTTTATAGCAACTTTATATAATTTTTTGGGATTAACCTATTGACATAGTGCCCAGTGCCAGTTGTTGTTTTTTGCTTGTTTTTTACTTCGCAGAATATCCATATCAAACGGAGTCCAAACGCAGCAAAACTTTTTTGAGATTTTTTCTGCCCAGAAGACAACTTGGGAGCCAAGGAAGTGCACGAGGGGAGACCCGTGGGGCCCACAAGACACCAGGGCGCGCCAGAGGCCCCTGGCGCGCCCAGGTGGGTAGTGGGGCCGACAGGAGTACTTTCCACCGCCTCTCAGCTCTATAAATACCCAATATTTCAAAAACCCTAGGGGAGTCGACAAAACACAATTCCAGTCGCGGCAAGTTCCAGAACCACGAGATCCAATCTAGAGCCCCATTCCGGCAGCTTGCCGGAGGGGAACACGATCATTGTGGGGTTGATCATCCTCATTGGTGCTCCTCCAATGATGCGTGAGTAGTTTACCACAGACCTACGGGTCCGTAGGCAGTAGCTAGATGGCTTCTTCTCTCTTTTTGATTCTCAACACAATGTTCTTGGAGATCTATTTGATGTAATGACTTTTTGCGGTGTGTTTGTTGGGATCCGATGAATTGCGAGTTTATGACCAGTACTATCTATGAATATTATTTATGTCTTCTTTGATCTCTTATATGCATGATTTTTATAGCCTCGTATTTCTTCTTCGAAACTTTGGTTTGGTTTGCCAACTAGATTGATTTTTCATGCAATGGGAAGAGGTGCTTTGTCACTGGTACAACGAGGTGCTATACAAATGGTTTTTAACCCCTTTCCGTGACGGCATTTGGAACCGTCACCTTGTGAGTATGTGCGATAGGGGGGTCCTACCCACACGACCCAGAAACCGTCGGGGATAGGCCCTCCGGCCACACACGCTCGGCAAAATGAGGTCGTGTGCGACGGGTGAGCAATCAAATATGATTATACGTACATTTGTATTAAAAAATACAATTATATAGGCAAAATTGTTTCCAGTCGTAAGTACATCCCACACAGTCAGTCCCGGCTAAACATTTCCGTTCGTATGTACATTCCACATAGTCAATCCAAGGAATACGTTTTTGTTAGTATGTACATCCCACACAGTCAATCCAAGAAGTACATTTCCATTCGTATATACATCCCACACAGTCACTCCAAGGAAAATGTTTCCATTCGCATGTACATCACACACAATTTTCCCTATTAAATCGTTTGTGATAGCGTTACCATTGCAGACGATATTACCAATTTTACCATTTGCGTTATTGAATGCATCAAGCACTGTGCGTAGAAGAAACTGTGTGGCATAGGCTGTCCATCACACACACTTTTTATGTGGTAAACGTTTGCGCAAGGTGGCCTAACGCAAACAGTTTTCAAGAGAAAGTCATGTGTGATTGTTCATTGATGCAACACGGTTTATTCCTAGAAACTGTGTGCGTTGCCTGAGGTCATCCACTAGTAGAAAAATGACTTGATGTGAGCCCCATTAGTCCCGGTTTGGAAACAGACCGGTACTAATGTGACCATTAGTCTCGGTTCCAACGGCTAGGGGGGCGGGCATCATTAGTCCCGGTTCATGTTGAACCTCTAGTACCGGTTCGTGACACGAACCGGGACTAAAGGGGTGGTGTCAGGCTGGGGCACCACAAGCACATTTAGTCCCGGTTCGTGACACAAACCGGGACTATAGGTGCACCTTTAGTCCCGGTTGGTATAACCAACCTGGACTAAAGAGATCACTATATATAGTGCTTCGTCCAGCCCGAGCCGAAGCTATCTATTTTTCCCCTCCTCTCTGTTTTCTTCCCCTCATGCTAGCTCGATCTCACCTCCATTTTTGCCAAAATTTGTCAAGATTTGAAGGCACCCCATCCATCCAAGTGTTCACAAAGGTTAGCAACTTTGTCCTTTCATCTCTCATTGCTAGATTAGCTCTTGCAATGCTCTATAAGTATAGTGATTTATGGGTTTTTGTTTGGGATTAATTATATGTGGTAGTTTATTTGAATTATATGCAATTTGAGCTCAAATTAACTTCTTAGTTTGCATATGTAGGTGTGTTTTGCTTAGTGCCTTCCTGTCCCCAACCTAACCACCGTCGATCGCCCACACCATCCCGCCACCGGGACCACCTTGGTAAGCCTATTGTTCTTATCCTTTTTATAAAAAGAAAATCATGTTTGTGTGATTTAGATAGTTACTTGTATAATTTTCTTACCTGTACATTATTTGTTATACATAGTGGCATGGTTATGATATCCGTCCCCGTTGGCCCTCGTCCGGTTTATGATTGGGATCTGGTATATTCTCTTTTATAACTATTTGTTGCATTTCGTGTTTATGACAATTATGCCCATCAATTTGACATAGATATTTTTATCTAGTAGGTATGTGAACCGGAAATTGCAACCGACCCTCTTATCGAGAAGTTAAATTTAGTTGAAAAAGAAAATGAGTATTTGAAAGAAAAATTGAAAAGAATTGAAGAAGAGAAGATGAAACTGGAGTTGTATGTTGCCGATGTCGTCGGTGATCACAAGATCAAGATGGATGCAATGCGCTTGAAGATTAGAAAGATTAGAAAATATGCCGTTGATAGTGAGGCTTGGTATCATTATGCTATTGGATCAATTGTTACCTTAGTTGCGATCTTGATCGCATTTGTTGTTGCATTTAAATGTTTTAGCTAGAGAGTTTGTATGTTGTTTTATGAGAATAAGTGTGTATGAACTTGTATTAATTTGGTCTTTTCAGTGTTGTGTAATGAAGATGAGCCGGCAATGGATGTACGATGACAGATGCTCTCCCCAGTTCATTAATGGTGTGCATACTTTTCTGCTTGTGGCTAAGGCTAACAAGTGGGTGGATGGTTTTATGTATTGTCCATGTGCTGGCTGTAAGAATGAGCAAAATTACTCTAACTCAACAACCATTCACGTCCACCTGTTTGAGTGCAGTTTCATGTCCGGCTATAACTGTTGGACCATGGACGACGAAAGAGGGGTCCTAATGGAAGAGAATGAAGAAGAAGAGGATGACGACAGCTATCCTAGACATGGGTTCCTTGAATACGATGGTACAACAATGGGGGAAGAAGCTTAGCCAGCAATGTGGGAAGAAGCTAAAGAAGAGGCATCAGATGAGCCCGCTGATGATCTTGGTCGGGCCATTGCCAATGCAAAGAGAAACTGCGCAAGTGAAAAGGAGAAGCTGAAGTTGTAGCGCATGTTAGAGGATCACAAGAAATTGTTGTACCCAAATTGCGAAGATGACAAGAAAAAGCTGGACACCACATTGGAATTGCTGCAATGGAAGGCAGGAATGGTGTATCTGACAAGGGATTTGAAAAGTTGCTGATAATGTTAAGGAAGATGCTTCCAAAGGACAATGAATTGCCTGACAGTACGTACAAAGCAAAGAAGGTTGTCTGCCATCTAGGATTAGAGGTGCAGAAGATACATGCATGCCCTAATGACTGCATCCTCTACCGCGGTGAGTACAAGGATTTGAATGCATGCCCGGTATGCGGTGCATTGTGCTATAAGATCAGCCGCGATGACCCTGGTGATGTTGAGGGCGAGCGCCCCAGGAAGAAGATTCCTACCAAGGTGATGTGGTATGCTCCTATAATACCACGGTTGAAATGTTTGTTCCAAAACAAAGAGCATGCCAAGTTGTTGCGATGGCACAAAGAAGACCGTAAGAAAGACGGGAAGTTGAGAGTACCCGCTGACGGTCACAGTGGAGAAAAATTGAGAGAAAGTGGGACGACTGAGGGAGTCATGGACTAAGGGGTCCTCGGGGCGACGACCCATTGTACGTGGGCCGAATTGGTGGAGCCGTGTGGTGACCAGGGACCTGTGAAGTTGTGCTGTGCCCTCCAAGTTAAGGGTGGACGAGATCCCTTTCCCTCTTGTCGTAATCTATCTTCGGTAAACCCTAACCCTATCGGTGTCTATATAAACCGAGGGTTGTAGTCATTAGGGTTAGAGCTATATTCATCACCTCATAGCCTCGGGTTTAGCTCATGCTGATCTCGAGGTAGATCTACTCTGTAAACTCCATCATATATTCAATACAATCAAGCAGGACGTACGGTTTTACATCTTCGAGAGGGCCCGAACCTCGGAAAACATTGTGTTCGTCGTCCCCTATTATCCATTGATCCTAGATCCACAGCTCGGGACCCCCTACCCTGAGGTCTGCCGGTTTTGACACCGACATTGGTGCTTTCATTGAGAGTTCCGTTGTGCGATCGCCGGAAGGATCGATGGCTCAACCGGTCGATGGAGACCGCACCCGTACCGAGGGCTTTACCGCCCCTGGTCATCTCCTTGTCTTCGGCGGCATCTTAGTGCGCGCCGACCCCGCTGGCCGCCTCGACCAGATCAAAGGCCGCATCCCCACTGAAGGAATCGTCAGTTCGGGGGCATCGACCCTAGGACTAGCAAAACAAAAATCCGGTATCTTTCAAGGTCCGGCCCTGAAGCCCAACTCCGACGGACCTCCTTCAGGGTCTTCTATCGAGTTACCGAAGCATTCAACACCCCTACATGCCTAGCCGGCAGATCAGTTGGCAGATTTGTTCCGCGCAATGGGAATTTCTATTATCAGGCCCACAGCCTATGACCGGGTCGGGCTTAAACACGATGACTGAGAAATAAGAACCCCTCCGGTCATGCACCTCGTCGCCACGGTCAAAGAGGCCCAGGAGGGGTCACATCCATGTAAGCTAAAAGCGGTGTACACCCGAATCTCCAGCTCTGAGTCTGGCACTAGCCTGCATGTACGTCCAGACTCAACACCTGAGACAAGTCCCGGCCTTGAGCCTATCTGGCTGCACATCAGTTCGGATCCGAGTCCTGTGCGGTCAGAACCGGACACGCCTCAACCTCCCATGAAGGATAGTCCGGATCCGCGGCGGGGGGGGGGGGGAATTCTTGAAATTTTCCCACCCACCCACCATGCGCAATACTCTCCGGATTCGAGAAGCCCAGAGATATGGGACCTCATGTACGTCAAACAGCTGCCAAACAAAACAATCCATCATTAATGGGCTATATTTGTCCTGATAAAAAATAGTATGGCACCTTGCTGTGACAAAGAAATAGTTAAAGCCTTCTAGTTCAACTACAGGGATGAGGGCCTCTTAAACTCCCTCGCGCGCCGCCAAATTCAAAGCTTCACCGAACTATCAGACATGGTGCGCAAATATTGTGCCATGGAGGACACATGGAGGGCGCAACAGCTGAGCATGGGGCTATATCCCACCGCCCATCACGGAAAGCCTCGCCTTAAAAGAACAAACACAAATCGGTCACCGGAGCGCGAGCCCAATGAAAAGAAAGCCAGGCCTAGATCGGTGTTAGATGAGTTACTGGATAAACAATGCCCAATACATTCGGTCTTGCTAGACGCAAACCGAACCCACAGACTTCGAGCCTGCTGGGTGGTAAGACAAGTGGCCAAACATGGTGAACCAATCATGGGCCTTACACCCCCAGATAAACAGTCCTCCGCTTCACCACGGGACCACAATCTCCTTGTGGTATACAAGACGTTCACTTCAAAAAGCAAAAGGAAAAAGGCTCTTCGGGAGCTCAGCCAGGTATATCAAGTGACAGTCGCACACCCATGGGAAAATACTCCTATCACCTTTGACGAGAAGGATGAGCCAGGCACCCGTATCAGCCACACACCAGCCGCACTGGTCCTTGATCCCATCATCGATGGTTTCCGGCTGACTAAAGAACTAATGGACGAAGGCAGCAGCCTTAATCTCATTTACGAGGATACGCTCGATAAGATGCAATTCAACAGGTCTCGCATCGAACGCAGTAACACCAAATTCCGAGGTATAATACCCGGTAGGGAGGCACACTGCTCGGGATGCATAACCCTCGATGTTGTGTTCGGCACACCCGATAACTACAGATCCGAACCCTTGCTATTCCACATTGTACCCTTCCGCAGCGGATACCATGCCATTCTAGGACATGAGGCATTCTCGAAATTTCAAGCCATACCACATTACGGGTATATGATACTCAAAATGCCAGGGCCCAATGGGGCAATTTCATTTAAAAGCGACCCAAGCATATCCTTGAGAGCCGAAAACAAAACGGCATCCCTTGCCCTAGAGGCACTATCCGAAGCCCTCGCGGCCGAAGAATTGACAGCTTTACGCACTATCGTCGACAGGGACAACGTGGTTCTCAGTAAAAGATGAAAGTCCATGTCATTCAAGCCAGCAGCCGAAATAGTAAAATTTCAAGTGCATCCAACAGATCCCAACAAAACGGCGTCCATAGGAGCATAGCTGGACCCCGTAGTCGACGAGGCATTAAGGACATTCCTGCACGAAAATTGGGACATATTCGTCTGGCACCCCTCGGACATGCCAGGAATCCCACGCAGGAAAGCAGAGCACAGCCTCAACATCCTAAAAGGCTTTAAGCCAGTGAAGCAGACCCTGCGTCGGTTTTCCGAGCCCAAACGACAAGCCATGGGCGAAGAACTCGCAAAACTGTTGGAGGCCGGATTCATCCGTCAGATCAAACGCCCCGAGTGGTCAGCAAACCTGGTAATGATACCAAAGAAGGATAAGTCCTGGTGGCTCTGTGTCGATTTCAAAGACCTTAACAAGGCCTGCCCTAAGGACCCTTTCCCCCTGCCAAGGATAGACCAGATCATCGACGCCACCGCCAGACACGACTCACTTTGTATCCTCGACGCATACTCTGGATACCACCAGATCAAGATGAAAGAGTCCGACCAGGTGGCAACTGCATTCAGTACCCCTTATGGCCCTTTCTGCTTCAACACCATGCCGTTCGGGTTGAAAAACGCAGGAGCCACATACCAACGCATGATTCAAGCATGCCTTAAAAATCAAATTGGCAAAACGGTCGAGGCATACGTGGACGATGTAGTTGTCAAAACCAAACACATAGACTAACTGGTAGACGACCTACGCCAAACGTTTGACAACCTGCGAGCTTATGACATACGGCTCAACCCGGAAAAATGTATCTTCGGGGTCCCCGCCGGAAAGCTGCTCAGATTTATTGTTTCCCATAGAGGAATCGAGGCCAATCCGGCCAAAATTAGAGCGCTATCTCGGCTCGCAATACCAACAGAGCTCAACCATGTTCAGAAACTGGCAGGATGCGTGGCAGCCTTGAGCCGCTTCATATCACGCCTCGGACAAAAACATTACCACTCTACAAGCTGCTCAAAAAGACCAAGAATTTCCAATGGACAGACGAAGCAACCGCGGCACTCGAGGAGATTAAAACACTCCTAGCCAGCAATCCTATCCTAACCGCACCTAGTATTGGCGAGCCCATGTTGCTATATGTTTCAGCCACCAATCAGGTGGTCAGCGTGGTGTTTGTAGTGGAACGGGAATCCGAGGGACACAAATTTCAGGTCCAGAAGTAGGTCTATTACGTGCCTGTAGTGCTAACACCATGCAAAACACGGTACCCGCACTATCAGAAGATAGCTTACACAGTCTTCATGGTGTCCCGAAAGCTTCGACATTACTTTCAAGAATGTTCGGTCACAGTTGCATCAGAAGTCCCCTTGAATGATATAATCAATAGCAGGGATGCTACAGGCCACATCGCCAAGTGGGCCATCAAGCTTCTCCCCTTCGAGATAACATACAAGCCATGCCGAGCCATTAAATCTCAGGTGTTGGCCGAATTCATAGCCGAATGGACTGAAGCCGAACTGCCCAGGGAGTACTCCACATACTCGCACTGGACAATATACTTCGACGGCTCGAAGATCTTGGCTGGTCTAGGGGTTGGGGTCATCCTCATCTCCCCCACGGGCGACACTGTTCGGTATGTCCTCCAAATAATGTATACAGACTCGAACAACGCAGCCGAGTACGAAGCACTACAGCATGGTCTTCGCCTGGCCACCACAATGGGCGTATAATGCCTTGAGGTAAGGGGGGACTCAATTCTGGCGATCTCTCAAGTAAATGGCGAGTTCGACACCAAAGACCCCAAGATGGAGGCATATAAAAACGCGGTCCTTCGGATATCTGCTCGATTCGAGGGCCTTGAATTTCACCATGTCGCTAGAGACATCAATCAAGAAGCCGACGTCCTCGCTCGCATGGGCTCGAAGCGCGACCCAGTTCCTAAAAACACCTTCCTCGAGCGGCTCTTCAAGCCCTCTATGGTCTGGCAGGACGACGTCTCTGGTGCACCATCCGACGAGCCCGCTCTCAATGCCCTGCCCGAAAACAAAAAAGACGATCAAGTCATCGGCGGTTCCGCACTGGAGGAAACGCCCTCTGCACATGAGGTAATGGCCGTAATCCCACCTTGGACAGAACCCTTACTAGCCTACCTCACACAACATCAGCTTCTGGAGGATCAAACTGAAGCACGATGTATCGTTCGCTGCTCTAAAGCATACAAGGTCCATGAAGGTGAACTCTATAAGAAGAGCACCACAGGAGTTTTACAAAGGTGCATCTCCGAAGAAGAGGGGCGGCAGCTTCTGGCAGAAATACATGCGGGCATGGGCGGACACCACGCGGCAGCTCGGGCTCTTGTCAGCAAAGCTTTCCGAGCAGGGTTTTTCTGGCCCACCACCCATGAGGATGCCTGGACTTTAGTCCAACACTGCGTCGGATGCCAGCTATTCGCAAATCAAAGCCACACGCCCCCTACAGCTCTCCGGACAATACCAATTACGTGGCATTTTGTGGTCTGGGGCCTCGACATGGTCGGGCCACTCAAAGGGAGGACAAACAAAAACAAGTACCTATTGGTCATGGTCGACAAATTCACCAAGTGGATTGAGGCAAGACCCATCACTTCAGCAGAGTCCGGACCTGTTGTCGACTTCTTATCAGATGTCGTACACCGTTATGGTGTCCCCTACAGTATCATCACCGATAATGGTACCAATTTCACCGCTCAGGAAGTTAAAGACTGGTGCGGAAAAATGGCATCAAGCTCGATTACGCCTCGGTATATCACCCACGGACCAATGGGCAGATCGAACGAGCCAACGGACTCATCATGAGTGGCATTAAGCCTCGCCTAGTTCTCTCCCTTGAACAATCACACCGCCATTGGGTCGAGGAACTCAATTCCTTACTATGGGGGCTGCGCACCACTCCTAACCGGTCCACAGGATACACACAATTTTTCATGGTATATGGGGCGGAGGCAGTCCTCCCATGCGACCTGATCCATGACTCACCTAGAGTGCGCATGTACGAAGAAAGGGAAGCCAAACTCGATTTGCAGGATAATTTGGACGCTCTGGAAGAAGAGCGAGACATAACTCGAGCTCGGTCCGCGTTCTATCAGTAGCAAGCACGACATTACCACAACCGTGAAGTCCGGACGAAGACGTACAACGTGGGCGACCTCGTCCTCTGGCTCCCTAAAAAACAGAAGGATAAACTCTCACCTAAATGGGCGGGACCATACATCATCGACGAACTACTCATAGGAGGAGCATATCGACTTCGCCGTCCGACCGACGACGGCCTTGGGCCGAACCCGTGGAATGCAGCCCGGTTGCTGCTTTTTACGCCTGAGTCCGACATAACTTTCTTTCCCTTTTTCTTCTTTTATTTTTTGCCTTTTTCCTCTCTCTCTCGCCATGGTACTAGTTCGGCTTAACAGAACCATACCGAACTTAATTATACTATATACACCATTGAATGTAATACCCAGACTTGCCTGGGGGCTCCCCTAGAAGAGCCGAATAAATGTCTAAATCGCATTCGTCCTGATTGCACCCTTCTCATACATGTTAAGCCAACATATGCACTTGTTTGACTCAAGAACTTTGCCAAGCTGGGTTGCCTGGCTCCTGTGCTTACCCCTACGTTCCCAATTGTTTGGCTAGGGAGTAAAGGGAGCACCTCTGCGATTGCTACGACCGGGTTATCCGGGACTGTATCTCAGATGGGTGAACCCGAAAGCTAGCGTTCTTCTAGAATACAATAAGTCAGCCTAAGGGAAGAGAATACAGCCTCGCGCTTATCACCAAGGTTTTTTCGCAGCCATTGGTTTCCGTTGATCTTACATATCTGGATCATCATTTTACCTGAAGAAAGGAACCCTTGGAGGAACTATTTTCATCAGAAGATGTTTCTTACGTTAAATAGTAATATAACATAGCTCTCCGCACATGTTTCATCTGTTTAAAGCAGAAGGCCAGATTGCCTGGTTCCCGAATTCCTGCCTTGTTTCCTATGGCATGCAGTACAGAACACTCCATGATCTCTGATCGGCTAGGTAGAAGCCGATGGCCGGTCAAGACAACATTCTTTCAAAAAATATAAGAGCGCGGATGGAGAACGGTCAACGTAAAGTACATAGATACATAGAATTAACAAAACTATTCATTCTCGACATTGTCTATCAATTGCTCTAACACATAGTCTTTCTGAGAATACCGAGCTGCTTGCATCACATCGTCGTACACCAAGCTCAGTGGTATTTCCTGGCCGTCCGGACCCACGGGACCAACCCGGGCCATATGCACCGGGTCGAGCTTGGTGAAGTGGTTTTTTACCATAGCCCACACTTCGCGCGCTCCTTCTCGACAGGCTGAGATCTTCCATAGTTCAAACCTTCGCCGAGCCCCTTTAAAGAGACCGGCTAGATCGGCTATACTCTCTGCCGGCGCATTAGACGGCCATAACGCCTTCGCCATGCTCTTGAGGGCTTTCCGGGCCCTCTCATAGGTCTTCGACAGTTCCTTTAACAGGTTCCCGCCATAAGCGCCCACTTCTTCCTCGGGCCGCCCAGTCAAGAGACCTAACACACAGGTGTTGCACATCATCATTGACACATCAATAACACGGACCAACAGCGCGGTACGATCAACGCTTACCGTATATGCCACCTTTAAGTCGCTGGTTTTCCTCCAAGGCTTGAACTAGTTGAGTCCTCAAACTATTTATTTCCTCGGCTTGCCATTTATGCTTCACCATGAGCTCATGTTTCTCTTCATGACTTTGCGTAAACACGTGTTTACCAGCCTCAAGCTCTTTGCGCAACTCGTTTGTGGCCTCTGCGGCTGATTGACGAAAACAGCGTGAACACATAAAATACACCATATACCCTTCCCCGAGTTGGGATGCGGTTCTTCTCACTTAACGGACTTATCGCTGCTGGGTTCTCGAGCCGCATCCAGTTTGGCCTTGGTATCAACCAACTATTTCCGGCTAGCCTCAAGCTCCTCGGTCAGTTTTTTGCTTTACTCTCTTGCGGCCTACAAACTCACATCGTTAAAAATCCTTAACTCGGCCATTCCGCCCAAATAAAGGCTTGGAGGCTAGTTAGTTAGGGAACTTGCTTTAAAGCTATATACCTTCACCTTGGCGACAAATAGGCCGGCAATCCCATCAAGACCTGTCCGCGATGCTCCAAGGTACGCGTCTACCGAATTAAAAGCATTAAATTCTTGCTCGGTAAAGGCAGCATGGCGCAAAGTCTCCCTCCAGTGGAAATGGGTCATTATGCTCTCAACTTTGGAATTAGTGACCGAAACATCGTCAGAGTCCGCGGGAGGCACGCCAGCCGCCGCGTGTTCGGAGGGGGCTCCGGCCCGTGCCGAAGACTATGGACCGGAGTTGCGGTTTGTCGCATTCGGGATGTCTTCGGATTGATGTAGAGACACACGCCTCTGCAAAGTTGAGCAGGCTTTGATAAATAAGTGACAAAGACGATCCTCGCCGCAATTCTAAAACACGTTACCTCTAGGCAGAGGGGGCAGGTGCGTCCACCCCGGCAGAAGCCTTCTGTTTAGACCTCCCGTCAAGGGTCAAAGCTGGCACGGTCCCGCTCCTCCCGAGGCGTTTTTACGTGTAGTACGGCGACCCTTGGGAGTAGAAGTTAGCACGTGGGGGGTAGCGCGAGACAAGCGTCCTGTTCGGGAGGGGTTCTTCTTTTCACTTACTAAGGAAGAGGGAAGAGCCCCAGGGTGATCGGCAGTTACAGCCACCTTGGCGCCGTCAAGGCCCTCCTGATAGAACACCCCATCTTCAAATTCAGTTGATGTTTCTGGATCATCGTGATACCCCGGATGGCCGTCTCGAGAGTGACTCTTTAGTTGTGGAGGAGGTCAACTAAAGGACGCAACCTGACGCCTCCACCCCTGTTTATATGACGACCGGTAAAAATTCGGCGTAATCTACAGACTCAAAGTATTGGGTCATGACTTACCCAGTCCGCCGGATTGTATCCGGAGCAGCCTTCTCGAAAACTCATGTGGGCGAACTCCGCTTCATCTCCCTTGAAGAGATTGTCCAGTATTTTGGCCAGGGTCGCCTTGTTCTCCGGCCCTTGCCGCTGATCACGTGTCACATCATTGGTCCCGTTATAACACCATAAAGGGTGACCCCGCTATTGGAGGGGTTGCACGCATCGGGTAATCGCGATGCCCATAACTTCGATCATGGTCAGCTTACAGCTAGTGAGCAGCCTGATCTTGGCCGACAGTGCATGCACTTTTTCGCTGTCCTGTTGGGAAGGGCCTCCGGGCCGCCAGTTGTACCGCTTTATGGGCGAATCATTTGAATATTTGGGTAGCCCTTGCCAAATTGGGTCGGTGAGGGGAACATCCTCGATGTAAAACCACTCTGAAGTCCATCCTTCAGGATCTTTCTGTGGGGTCCCGATTGGGTACCAGGTCCCAGCTATTCGCCATATTTCGGCACCTCCCACCTCAAATATAGATCCCTCTCGGAGGTGGGGGACAAGACAAAAATACTTCCTCCACAAGTCAAAGTGGGGCTCGCAACTCAGAAATATCTCGCACAAGGCTACGAAGCCGGAAATGTGCAATATCGACCCTGGGGTGAGGTTGTGGAGCTGGATCCCATAGAACTCTAATAAACCCCGTAGGAAAGGATGAATGGGAAAGCCCAAACCACTTAGGAGGAAGGGCACGAGACACACCCTCTCCTCCTTGTTTGGGGCGGGGGAATTCTCGGCGAGGGCACGACCATCGATGGAGATGAGACCGGCGCGGAATGGAACAAGATCGGCCAAGGGGAGGAAGCGCTGCGTCTACAGGCGACTCAGCTGGATATGCGAGACCGAGCAGCTCAACCACTCACCTGGGAGCGGGCCGTGAGGGCGCGAGGAAGAACCTGGGGTGTCGGCCATGGCTTTGGGGAATTTTTTCAGTGTCGTTCTTGGCGAAGGGGAAGATAACTGTTCTCAGTGCCTTTGGATCTATAAATAAGCGCCTTATCGTGAAGCCGAAAGGTCGGGCGCGTGGAAAGACGGCCTTGTGCTGCTGATACGTCTCCAACGTATCTATAATTTTTTATTGTTCCATGCTGTTATATTATCATTCTTGGATGTTTTACAATCATTTTATAGCAACTTTATATCATTTTTGGGACTAACCTATTGACATAGTGCCCAGTGTCAGTTGCTGTTTTCTGCTTGTTTTTTACTTCACATGAAATCAATACCAAATGGAGTCCAAACGCAGCGAAACTTTTTTGAGATTTTTTCTGGACCAGAAGACATCGAGTGGGCCACAGAAGAACCGAAGAGGGGGCCCGAGGTGAGCACAAGACACCAGGGCGCGCCTGGCCCCCCAGGCGCGCCCTGGTGGGTTGTGCCCATCTCGAAGACCTCCCGCACCGCCTCTTTGCTCTATAAATACCCCAATATTCCAGAAACCCTAGGGGAGTCGACGAAAATCAATTCCAGCCGCCGCAAGTTCCAGAAACACCAGATCCAATCAAGACACCATCACGGAGGGGTTCATCATCCTCATTGGTGCCTCTCCGATGATGCGTGAGTAGTTCATTGTAGACCTACGGGTCCGTAGTTAGTAGCTAGATGGCTTCCTCTCTCTCGTTTGATTCTCATTACAATGGTCTCTTCGAGATCTATTTGATGTAACTCTTTTTGCGGTGTGTTTGTTGGGATCCGATGAACTTTGAGTTTATGATCAGATCTATGTTTTTATTCTTGAAAGTTATTTGAGTCTTCTTTGATCTCCTATATGCATGATTGCTTATAGCCTCGTATTTCTTCTCCGATATTTGGGTTTTGTTTGGCCAACTTGATCTATTTATCTTGCAATGGGAAGAGGTGCTTTGTGATGGTTTCGATCTTACGGTGCTTGATCCCAGTGACAGAAGGGGAACCGACACGTATGTATCGTTGCCATTAAGGATAACAAGATGGGGTCTATTTCTACATAAATAGATCTTGTCTACATCATGTCATCTTTCTTATTGCATTATTCCATTTTTTCATGAACTTAATACACTAGATGCATGCCGGATAGCGGTCGATGTGTGGAGTAATAGTACTAGATGCAGGCAGGAGTCGGTCTACTAATCTTGGATGTGATGCCTATATAATGATCATTGCCTGGATATCATCATGAGTATTTGAAGTTCTATCAATTGCCCAACAGTAATTTATTTATCCACCGTTTGCTATTTTCTCGAGAGAAGCCACTAGTGAAACCTACGGCCCCCGGGTCTCGTCTTTAATATATTTGCCTTCAAGATCTATTTTGCTATTCACCTTTTTATTTATTTGCAACTTTTATTTTCAGATCTATTAATCCAAAAACCCAAAAATACCTCGCTGAATTTTATTTGCTTTTATTTGCATCTTTCAATCTACTACAATTTTATCCCGTCAATCTACAATTTCTGGCACCGTTACCCGAAAGGGATTGACAACCCCTTTAACACGTCGGGTTGCAAGTATTTGTTCTTTGTGTGCAGGAGCTGTTTACGTGGTGTTGTGTGGTTTTCCGACTGGTTCGATAACCTTGGTCTCATCACTGAGGGAAATACCTACTGTTGCTGTGCTGCATCATCCCTTCCTCTTTGGGGAAATACCGACGTAGTTCAAGCAAACAACAAAAGGAATTTCTGGCGCCGTTGCCGGGGAGACATCATCAACATCTACCAGGTTCCTAATCACAAATCTCATCTCCTTGCAATTTACATTATTTGCCATTTGCCTCTCGTTTTCATCTCCCCCACTTCACAACATTTGCCGTTTTATTCGCCCTCTTTTTCGTTCGCCTTTTTCCCGTCAGATCTCATGTGTGCTTGTGTTGCCTTGTGCCTTCTATTTGCTTGCATCTTCGCTTGCTAAAAATCTATTGTTATGGATCCTCATCCACTTGCTAATCTTTTCAAAAGATCCAATTATGATGAACCAATTGCTAGTGAATTGAGTTCACTAGATTGTCTTTATGAAGTTTTGCTTGAGATATATGAATCTGAAAATTGTGATGAAGTGTTAAACGAAGGAATTTATAAAGTGGTTCATGATAGCTCCTTGAATGAAAAGCATGATTGCAATGATGTTATTATAAATTCTATTAATAACAATTGTGCTAATAATATGCAAAACTCCAAGCTTGGGGATGTTAATTTTGCTATGTCCATTACTTATTGCAATGATCATGATTGGGGTGATTCTTCTTGTGATGTTGAAAATTTATTTAAGCCTCATGATGAATATGTTTGCGATAATATTGAAAGTGGGTTTGGTAGAGTGTCAACTCTAGGTAATAATGATCCCACTACTTTGGAGAATGATCAATCTTATGAACTTTTTGATAAAAGTCGGCTTGGAGAGGTCGTGACTTTATTTGATGATAATCCCACTATTTTGGAAGAGTGTCAACTTTGCATGCTTGTGGATCATGAAGAGAATACTTTATGTGATAGTTATATTGTTGAATTTGATTATGATCCTACATGTAATTATTATGACAGAGGAAAATATGGTTGTAGAAATTTTCATGTTACTAAATTACCTCTCGTTATGCTGAGATCATCAATGTTTTATTACTCCTCTTTGCATATGTTAGATGTTTCTTGCCTTGATAATTTGTGTGCTTATAAAATTCCTATGCATAGGAAGTATGTTAGACTTAATTGTGTTTCTCATATATATCATGATGCTCTCTTTGTGTTTCAATTCTTATCTTTCGTGTGAGCATCAATAAAATCTTATGCCTAGCAAAGGGCGTAAAACGATAGCGCTCGTTGGGAGGCAGCCCAACTTGTATCTTTTATCTTTTTGGTTTTCTTGCTGTTTTCAATAAAATACCCAATTATGCCTCTGTTTAGATGTGTTTTTTTGGTCTAAGTTAGTGTTTGTGCCAAGCAAAGCCTTTGGGATAATTTGGGTGATAGTTGATTTGATCTTGTTGGAAAACAGAAACTTTTGTGTCCAGTAAAACAATTTTGAAAAATCACAGAAGCTTCGAAAAAATCTGAAGTTTTTACACAAGATTGATATACAAATTTACTCTGTGATCCTAATTTTTCAGAATTTTTTGAGTTACAGAAGTATTCGAAATATTCATATTGCTACAGACTGTTCTGTTTTTGACAGATTCTGTTTTCTTTGCATTGCGTGCTTGTTTTGATGATTCTATGGTTTCCTTTGAAGAGTTTTTGCCATAGAAAAGTTGGAATACAGTAGATATAATGCAAAAATAAAATATGAATGGGTTTGCAACAGTACTTATAGTAGTGATTTGCTTTCGTATACTAACGGATCTCACGAAGGTTTTGTTGAGTTTTGTGTGATTGAAGTTTTCAAGTTTTGAGTGAAATCGCGATGGATGAAGGAATAAGGATTAGTAAAAGGCTAAGCTTGGGGATGCCCGAGGCACCCCAAGATAATATTCAAGAAGTATCAAGCAACTAAGCTTGGGGATGACCACGAGTGGCATCCCCTCTTTCTTCTAACGACCATCGGTATTTTACTTGGAGCTATATTTTTATTCGTCACATATCATGAGTTTTGCTTGGAGTGTCTTGTATGATATGAGTATTTGCTTGTTTTGCTTTTTATTTTTAGTCATGAATCCCTGCTGGACACACCTATTTGAGAGAGCCAAAATTATGCTATGACTTGTTAGAATTGCTATCTATGCTTCACTTAAATCTTTATGAGCTATGGAATTGCTCCAGTGCTTCACTTATATCTTTTTGAGCACGGTGTGCTTTAGTATTTTTAAGAAATTCTCTCTTGCTTCACTTAAATTATTTTGAGAGAAGGAAATTTTTATGCTCATGTTCTTCACTTAGATTTGTTTGAGCTCTTAAAAGCAACATATGAAACTAGTCCCAAAGTGATAGATATCCAAGTAAGATATAATAAAAACTTTCATGAAGATCATTGGAAAAAATAAACTTGATTCTTAGTAATAGTTTTGAGATATGATGATAGTGATATGTGAGTCATGTTGATGAGTAATTATGCTTTAGTAAGAATATTGGTGTTAAGGTTTATGGTTCCCTATGCAAGCACGAAAGTCAATAGTTATGCAATGAAATTATATCGTACTTGTGGTGCATTATTCGGTGTTACTTATGCTTAATGCTTGCTGACGAGATTTTTCGTTTCTTGGTTGGACGCTTCTCAATCTTTTTGCTAGCCTTCATTTGCACTAAGTATGATCACTACCTGTGCATCCAAAACCCTTTAAACCAGTTTTGCCATATGGGTCCACTGTACCTACCTATATGCGGTATTTCCGTGCCGTTCTAAGAAAATTTGTATGTGCCATCTCTAATTGTCAAAATAAATTTCTCTTTTGTGTGCTCGTACCGCTCGCGAGGCGGTGAGGGGTGGCTAATATTTTTCCATGCTAGATGTCTTATTCTCACAATGAGTGTTTATCCACTTGTCATTGCACGAGAATACGGCAAAGGTATTAGGGATGCCCAGTCGCGAAATAAAAAATGAATTTACTTTATGTTGTCAAATAATAAATTCCTTGGAAAGTGTTGGTATGGAGGGCACCCGTGGATACGGATAGCCATGGAAAGTGAAAGTATGGTGGAAAAAGGAATGAACTTTAATTTCTGTTTGGGAACCGCCTATGATATATCTAGCATGGAAAGTATTGGAAACAATAAGTCATTTTCATTGGTTGGAAAAGTATGCCTCTCAAAATGTTTTTATCTCTCAATTTAAGCTTTGAGCTCTGGCACCTCTACAAATCCCTACTTCCCTCCGCGAAGGGCCTTTCTTTTAGTTTATGTAATTTTTGTTTTTACTTGAGTCTCATCTTCTCTTATAAAGCACCAACTAAGGGGCACTATGATCGTATGTGAGCATTGGGTGTAGCTAATATTCGAGTGTGTTTCATGAATGGATCAATGTTTGAGCATAATGGGCTAGGGATAACTTGCTTTAGTGTTGATATTTTCAAAGACATGGTTGCTTGTTGATATGCTTGAGTATTAAAGTCCTCATGTCAAAACTAGACAATTGCTTTGAACCATATAAAAGTCCAAATGTCCATGCTACAAAGAAAAGATTATGTGATGAACATGTTAGGCAGCATTCCACATCAAAAATTCTGTTTTTATCATTTACCTAGTTGAGGACGAGCAGGAATTAAGCTTGGGGATGCTGATACGTGTCCAACGTATCTATAATTTTTTATTGTTCCATGCTGTTATATTATCATTCTTGGATGTTTTACAATCATTTTATAGCAACTTTATATCATTTTTTGGGAATAACCTATTGACATAGTGCCCAGTGCCGGTTGTTGTTTTCTCCTTGTTTTTTACTTCGCAGGAAATCAATACCAAACAGAGTCCAAATGCAATGAAACTTTTTGGAGATTTTTTTTGGGACCAGAAGACATCCAGTGGGCCAAAGAAGTACCGAAGAGGGGGCCCGAGGTGAGCACAAGACACCAGGGCACGCATGGCCCCCCAAGCGCGCCCTGGTGGGTTGTGCCCATCTCGGAGACCTCCCGCACCGCCTCTTTGCTCTATAAATACCCCAATATTCCAGAAACCCTAGGGAAGTCGACGGAAATCAATTCTAGCCGCCGCAAGCTCCAGAAACACCAGATCCAATCTAGACACCATCACGGAGGGGTTCATCATCCTCATTGGTGCCTCTCCGTTGATGCGTGAGTAGTTCATTGTAGACCTACGGGTCCGTAGTTAGTAGCTAGATGGCTTCCTCTCTCTCGTTTGATTCTCAATACAATGGTCTCTTGGTGATCTATTTGATGTAACTCTTTTTGCGGTGTGTTTGTTGGTATCCGATGAACTTTGTGTTTATGATCAGATCTATGTTTTTATCCATGAAAGTTATTTGAGTCTTCTTTGATCTCTTATATCATGATTGCTTATAGCCTTGTATTTCTTCTCTGATATTTGGGTTTTGTTTGACCAACTTGATCTATTTATCTTGCAATGGGAAGAGGTGCTTTGTGATGGGTTCGATCTTACGGTGCTTGATCCCAATGACAGAAGGGGAACCAACACGTATGTATCGTTGCCATTAAGGATAACAAGATGGGGTCTGTTTCTACATAAATAGATCTTGTCTACATCATGTCATCATTCTTATTGCATTATTCCATTTTTCCATGAACTTAATACACTAGATGCATGCCGGATAGCGGTCGATGTGTGGAGTAATAGTAGTAGATGTAGGCAGGAGTCGGTCTACAAATCTTCGACGTGATGCCTATATAATGATCATTGCCTGGATATCGTCATGTGTATTTGAAGTTCTATCAATTGCCCAACAGTAATTTATTTATCCATCGTTTGCTAATTTCTCGAGAGAAGCCACTAGTGAAACCTACGGCCCCTGGGTCTCTTCTTTAATATATTTGCCTTCAAGATCTATTTTGCTATTCGCCTTTTTATTTATTTGCAACTTTTATTTTTAGATCTATTAATCAAAAAACCGAAAAATACCTCGCTGAATTTTATTGGCTTTTATTTGCATCTTTCAATCTACTACAATTTTATCCGGTCACTCTACAATTTCTGGCACCGTTACCCGAAAGGGATTGACAACCCCTTTAACACGTCGAGTTGCAAGTATTTGTTCTTTGTGTGCAGGAGCTGTTTACGTGGTGTTGCGTGGTTCCCCTACTGGTTCGATAACCTTGGTCTCATCACTGAGGGAAGTACCTACCGTTGCTGTGCTGCATCATCCCTTCCTCTTTGGTGAAATACCGATATAGTTCAAGCAAACATCTGCTGCACGCCCTCTGGAAAGGTGTGCGAAGCCCTTGCCCCGAGGAGTGGCATTAAACTCTGATAATCCCACCTCAATCTCGAGATGTCTTCGGATCCTTGAATCTTGAGACTGTCTGGACCCAAGTGCATTAGAGCGACTCCCGGATAATGTTCGGCAACACTAACACGGCTTCAAACGGAATGAAGGAACTCGTTTCGCAAGCCGATGATGATGTGAAGATCCCTGGCGTTGGAGGCAAGTTCAGGGGCTACTGAGGGAGTCATGGAATAAGGTGTCCTCGGGGCGACGTCCCATTTTACGTGGGCCGGATTGGTGGAGCCATGTGGTGACCAGAGACTTGTGAAGCCATGGTGTGCCCTCCAAGTTAAGGGTGGATGAGATCCCTTTCCCTCTTGTTGTAATCTATCTTCGGTAAACCCTAGCCCTATCGTTGTCTATATAAACCGAGGGTTGTAGTCATTAGGGTTAGAGCTATATTCATCACCTCATAGCCTAGGGTTTAGCTCATGCTGATCTTGAGGTAGATCTACTCTGTAAACTCCATCATATATTCAATAAAATCAAGCAGGACATTGTGTTTTAGCTCTTCTAGAGGGCCCGAACCTGGGTAAACATTGTGTTCGTCGTCCCCTGTTCTCCATTGATCCTAGATCCACAGCTCGGGACCCCCTCCCCCGAGGTCTGCTGGTTTTGACACCGACGACGACTTTGCAGATGACGCAAGGAACGTATGGTTTGGTCTAAGTGCAGATGGCATTAATCCTTTTGGGGAGCAGAGCAGCAATCATAGCACCTGGCCAATGACTCTATGTATCTATAACCTTCCTCCTTGGTTGTGCATGAAGTGGAAGTTCATTATGATGCCAGTGCTCATCGAAGGACCTAAGCAACCCGGCAACGACATTGATGTGTACCTAAGGCCATTAGTTGAAGAACTCTTACAGCTGTGGAATGAAAAAGGTGTACGTGCGTGGGATGAGCACAAAGAGGAGGCATTTGACCTACATGCGTTGCTGTTTGTAACCATCAATGATTGGCCTGCTCTCAGTAACCTTTCAGGACAGACAAACAAGGGATACTACGCATGCACGCACTATTTAGATGATACCGACAGTCTATATTTGGATAAATGTAAGAAGAATGTGTACCTGGGACATCATCGATTTCTTTCGAGCAGGCATCCCGTAAGAAAGAAAGGCAAGCATTTCAAAGGTGAGGCACATCACCGGAAGAAGCCTCGCCACCGTGCCGGTGATGATGTACTTGATATGGTCACGGATTTAAAAGTAATCTTTGGAAAGGGTCCTGGTGGACAATCTGTTCCGAATGACGTTGACGGATGCGTACCCATGTGGAACAAGAAATCTATATTTTGGGACCTACCCTATTGGAAAGACCTAGAGGTCCGCTCTACAATCAACGTGATGCACGTGACGAAGAATCTTTGCGTGAACCTTCTAGGCTTCTTGGGCGTGTATGGGAATACAAAAGATACACCGGAGGCACGGAAGGACCAGCAACGCATGCACGGAAAAGACGGCATACATCAGGGTCATGCCAACTATGCTCTTACCAAAGAAGAGAAGGAAATCTTCTTTGAATGCCGGCTCATTAGGAAGGTCCCGTCTGGCTTCTCACCGAATATAAAGGGAATAATAAATATGGCAGAGAAAAAGTTCTAGAACCTAAAGTCTCATGACTGCCATGTGATTATGATGCAACTACCACTACTAGGAAAAGGGCTATAGATGATATGGCCACTAATGGCGCACCAGACATGAGGTGCGCCACTACTATATAGCAGTGGCGCACCATGTGTTGGTGCGCCATTAGTGTGAAAGACACTAATGGCGCACCAGACCAATGGTGCGCCACTAGTAATAAATTTTATTTTTTTTATTTTTCCAAAAATACTAATGGCGCACCATGCGAGAGTGCGCCATTACTAGTTTTAACTAGTAATGGCGCACCAGCCACAGAGTGCGCCACTAGTAACAAATTTTTTTTTCCAAAAATACTAATGGCGCACCAGGGCAGAGTGCGCCATTACTAGTTTTAACTAGTAATGGCGCACCAGCCACACAGTGCGCCACTACTGTATTTTTTTTTTATTATTTTTTTCGCAAAACTACTAGTGGCGCACCACCAGCTGGTGCGCCATTAGTAACCAGGGTTACTAATGGCGCATTTGTAGGTGGTGCGCCATTAGTAACCTGGGACCAGCTAGATATTTTGGACAGCCACACCTACACACTCACTTTCCCCACTTCATTCTCTCCACCTCCTCCTCCAAGCTTGTGTCGGCTGCCTCCTCCTCCTCACCTCATTTGCACCATAGATTCATCAAAATTAAGTGGTTAAATTACCTTTTTTTGATAGGTAAGTAAGGGGAAAGCTATCTTTATGTTGTAGATCTACTTTTTTTCTCCCTCCAACAACGTGCACATGCACTTTTTATGGCCTAGCTAGATCTATGTATGTTTGTGGTGTTGCATATGTTTGTGGTGTTGCATATGTTTGTGGTGTTGCATATATGTTTGTGTTTGCAGGTACCGGTATTTGAAATGCGATAGTTGCCAATATTTTGCCGGAATGTTGATTCATTTCCGTTTCGGCGAGAATTTTGGCACTATGCATTCTTTTTGGTCCTATTTTTAGGCAAAGTCATGCCAATTTTTTTCTTGGTTCTAAAATATCGTTTTGCTCTACCCCGCAGGCGACCATGGTCCGCACGATGACCGAAGGCATCGTGAATAGGTTTTTGAGCTCCGCGAAGGCCGAGATGCTTCAAAAGAACGAGACGGAGATAAGATGTCCGTGTCGAAGATGCAAGCTGAAGAGCCTTATTGCGGACCCGGATTCCGGGCAGGTGCGGGACCACCTGCTCTTGCGTGGTTTCATGGATGGCTATCGGTGGCAAGGTGATGAAGATGACTATGAAGTCGTCCATGGGGGCCGGGCAAGAAATGAGGAAGGGCGGCAAGACAACCACCGCGGCGAGGGCGGGCGAGAAGACGAAGAATCTCCAGGACATGATCACGACGGTGATGCTGTACACAGTCATCATGTAGAAGATGCCGGACATGATGATGAGGAAGATCAAGACGAAGGGCATGAGATGAAGATGCCGGAGCAGACGACGATGGACCATCGATGGGCTGGGTGTAGGACCCTCATATTCAAGAGCTGCTTCTCAAGCAGACGGATAACGCAAGAGCTGCCGCCCGAGAGAAAGCCAAGCTGGATCATTTGGAGATAGACGCGATTACTCCATTGTATGAAGGATGCAGGCCCGAGGATACCCGCCTGAAAGTAACGCTCATGGCTCTGGAGATGAAGGTAAAACACAAAATGACTGACGCATGCTTCGACGAGAACATGTCATTCTGGCACGAACGTCTTCCCAAGGGGAACAAGTGCCCGACCAGTTTCGAGGAGGCGAAGAAAATCGTGTGTCCTCTGGATTTACCGCACATGAAATACCATGTGTGCATGAACAATTGCATCATTTATCGGGACGAGCACGCGGAGTCTACCATATGTCCGGTGTGCGGCGTCACTCTATACAAGAAGAGGAAGAAAGCTCCTCGAAAAGTGGTGTGGTACTTTCCGATCACTCCTCGTCTGCAGCGGTATTTCACGGACCCTAAGGCAGCAAAGCTCCTGCGTTGGCACGCGGATAGGGAGAAGAAGAAGCGAGAAGATGACAGAAATGATCCGGAGATAAATAAAAAAGACAAGATGCTGAGTCACCCTAAGGATGCGAGCCAGTGGCAAGCGTTGAACTTCGAACACCCAGAATTTGGGGACGATCCAAGGAACATCATGCTGGGCGCGAGCACCGATAGAGTCAATCCGTTTGGCAGCCAGAGAAGCACACATAGCACCTGGCCTGTGTTTGTGTGGATGTACAACCTTCCCCCCTGGAGGTGCATGAAGAGGAAGTACATTCACATGAGTATGCTAATTGAAGGGCCGAAACAACCAGGGAACGACATCAATCTGTATCTGGGGCTGCTGAAAGAGGAGCTAGACACGCTGTAGAAAATGCCAGCCAATACATGGGACGCCGCAGAGAAAGATTATTTCCCTATGAGAGTCGCACTGCTCACGACGGTGCACGACTATCTCGGTTACGGATATCTCGCGGGGCAGGTGGTCCACGGATTTTCTGGATGCGTCAGGTGCATGGATGACACAACGTATCGCCAGCTAGATAGAGATCCCGGGTCTTCGAAAACCATGTTCATGGGACATCGAAGGTGGCTTCGCGACGATGACCCATGGAGAAAACGCAAGGATCTGTTCGATGGTGAAACCGAACCCCGAAGACGCCCGCGTACGAGGAGCGGCAAGGAAATAGACGAGCTGTTGTAAAATTGGAAAGATTGCCCACTGCCGGGAAAGAAGAAAAAGGCGCCAGAGCCAGGAAAGAAGCGAAAGGCGCCAGAGCCGCTGCTGAAGGTATGGAAAACGAGGTCTGTTTTCTGGGACTTGCCGTACTGGAAGATCCACCGTGTGCCTCACAGCCTTGATGTCATGCATATCACGAAGAACGTGTGCGAGAGTCTGCTTGGTACCCTGCTCAACATGCCAGAGAGGACCAAAGATGGGCCAAAAGCAAGGGCAGACTTGAAATCAATGGGCATCAGGGAGGAGCTTCACGCTAATGATGATGATGAGGCGAAGCAGGACACAGAAAGTCGTCGCAAAGGCAAAAAGGCCAAGAAGACCGGAAATGACTACCCTCCCGCGTGCTTCACTCTAAGTCAGGAGGAGATCGAGCAGTTTTTCACCTGCCTCGTAGGAGTAAAACTTCCTTACGGTTACGCGGGGAAGATAAGCAGATACCTAGACCCAGCGAAGCAGAAGTTCAGCGGGATGAAGTCTCACGACTGTCACGTGCTGATGACGCAGATACTTCCAGTTGCAATCCGTGGGATCATGGACGCGCACGTCCGTGAAACGCTATTTGGCCTATGCAACTTTTTCGATGTCATCTCTTGGAAGTCGGTTGGCGTGAGGCAACTCAGAAGGCTACAGGAAGAGATCGTGGTGATACTATGCGAGCTTGAGATGTACTTCCCGCCCGCATTCTTCGACGTTATGGTGCATCTTCTGGTCCATATCGTGGAGGATATCATCCAACTCGGGCCGACGTTCCTGCACAGCATGATGCCGTTTGAAAGGATGAATGGTGTCATCAAAGGATACGTTCGCAACATGTCACGTCCAGAGGGAAGCATAGCCAGGGGCTTTCTGACCGAAGAGTGCATCTACTACTGCACGAATTATCTAGGCATCGAGAACCCCGCTGGTCTGCCCGTCAACGGGCACCTCGGCAGGCTCGCTGGATGGGGTCACCGCGAGGGTCACCGCGAAATGCGTGTCGACTTCGAGGGTCGACTCGCCGACTTTGAAAGAGCAAACCTAGTCGCGCTACAACACATAGACGTGGTCGATCCTTGGGTGGTAGAGCATAAAACCTTTATTGAGAAGACGTACAATGACCGAGGCCAACAGAGGACGGACGGAGATATAATCAAAGAGCACAACTCATGTTTCACGCGTTGGTTCAAGCAGAAGCTTCTGTCGTACCCTTTACATGAGGATTCTTCCGCGGAAGAACAACTCATATTCGGCTTGTCACAGGGCGCCGAGCACAACCTGATGACCTATGAGGCGTACGATATCAACGGCTACACATTCTACATCGAGGACAAGGACATGAAGAGCGATGGTTATCAGAACTCCGGGGTAACGATGGAATCCTACACCGGTAACGACAAGGACAGATTCTACGGAAGGATCGAGGAGATCTGGGAGCTGAGCTACGCTGGAGAGAAGGTCCCGATGTTCCGTGTCAGATGGGCCAAGAGCGTCCTAAAAGAAGACCGGTATTTCACAACCATGGTTATACCCGAAGCCAAATCCAAGACCGCGGGCGCAAACATCACCGCAAAAAATGAGCCATGGGTACTTGCTTCCCAAGTGGACCAATGCTTCTTCATTACCGACCCGTCAAAGCCCAGTCGTGTTGTTGTGAGGAGAGGCAAAAGGAAGATCATCGGAATGGATGGAGTCGCCAATGAGCAAGACTTCGACAAGTACGGCGACCCGAAGATGGAACATGATGACGACGATGAAGTAGCAGCATACACCACAAGAAGAAGCAGGACCACCCTACCTAAAGGACGTCCGTTCCACAGAAGAACTCCATTTGTGAAAAAGAAGGGCAAGAAGATTGTGAACAGATAGCTAGCTAGCTAAGATCGATTGTATTTAAATTGTAGCCTTCATTTCTCGATTGTATTTCATGGGCACTTTTTGAACTCATGAATATTTTTAAATTTCATGGACACTTTTTGAAGTCATGAATATTTTTAAATTTCATGGGCACCACCGCCGACGACCCCCGCACCCTCCCCCGCTCCACCGTCACAAATGAATGCAACTAAAAATTATTACTGTTTTTATAAAAATTTATTACTGTTTCATATTCATATTCATTTTCTAAAAAATTATTAGATGCAACAAAAAAAAATAAAAAAAAATACTTATGGCGCACCGCTGGCTGGTGCGCCATTGCTATCTAAAAAAAAGATTACTTATGACGCACCGTCCCGGTGGTGCGCCATTGCTATGAAAAAAACATTCTAATGGCGCACTGCCAGGGGGTGCGCCATTGCTATCGCCGCGGCCTACCTAGCCCCACCACTGCACACACATCTCGCTCATCTCGCGCAAAACCACCGCCGCCGCCGCTGCACTCCCATCCCCACCTCTCCCGCGACCGCCCCGCCGCGCCGCCCTCCGGTGACCCCCTCCGCTCCGGTGGCCTCCCTCTCTCTCTCCCTCCCTCCCTCTGTCTCTCTCTCTCATCGTGCGCGCCCCTCCTCTGCAGCAGATCGAGCGCCTCTCCCGCGACCGCCCGCCGCGCCGCCCCCTACCTGCTCGTCTCCGGCGACCCCCTCCGCTCCGGTAAGCCTCCCGCTCCCTCCCTCCCTCTCTCTCTCTTACCGTGCGCCCCCTCCTCTGCAGCGCCTCGCCGGATCTTCCCCGCCTCCCCGGCAGCGAGACAACCTACAGACCTCTCTGTTGCCGCTGCCGCCTGCCGGATCCAGTCCCCGCCGTGCTCCTGCTGTTGGCTACTGCTGATCGCCTCTGCTGCTGCTGTTGGCGACTGCAGGTAATTGACATCAAAAAAATTCAGTTAGCTGTTGGCTTCTGTAGATTGATTTAGATTTCTAGTTACAAGCAGCAGGTTCTTATCAAATGAAACAACAAGATCTGTAGATTGATCTGTAATGGCAGAAACTGAATAAAACAGCAACAACAAGATCATCAGGCATCTTCTTATCAAATGACTGAATATTGTCAGCTGGAGTTATAGAGCATTCACTCTGTGTTTGACTGAATATTGACTGAATTCTGTGTTTGATCAAATGATTGTCAAGATTTATGCAAATGAAGATCACAGTAAGAAGCAGTATTGATGTACTCTGAAATTAACTATATTAGTAGTTGTCCTGCATAACTAGTCAATTAGCATAATTAGTCACTATTTCATTTAACTGTTTATCAAACTACAACAGTTTCAGTTAATAGTCAACAGTTTCATTTGCATTACATTGAAGTTTAAGTGAATCTACAGTGACCCGTTCCGGCAAATTCGGGGATAATGATTTTGCAGGTACCCCGAGAGGCCCTTGAGTTTGCCGGAATGTCGATTAACTTCCGTTCCGGCAAATTCGGGTACTCCATATGTCCTATTTTCAGCAAAGGTCATGCTGAAATTTTCCGTGAATTTTAGCATGACTTTGCTAAAAATAGGACATATGGGGTACTTGCGACTAATGCATGGGCCGGGGTATCTTAGTACTTAATTCTTGCTGCATTAAACCATAGGTGGCAATAGAGCCAAGTGATTAGGCCCAACTTAGAATTCTCCTTCCTGTTTCTTGATAGGGTATATTATTAGAAGATACCCATATATATCAGTCAACCTAGGGTGCCTCGGCATCGATAAACCCTAAATGATGAAAACTTAACTTAGCATTTAGGGTGCCTCAGCGTCGACAAACCCTAAATGATAAAACCTTGACTTTTAGGGTGCCTCGGTGTCGATAAAAACCTAAATGATGAAAGCTTAGGCTTTTAGGATGCCTCGGCGTCGACAAACCCTAAATGATAAAAGCTTAGTTTTTAGGATGCCTCGGTGTCGACAAACCCTAAATGATGAGACCATGATCTTGTTCCTTGACAATAACCAACTTTTTGACCAAACTTTTTCCCTATTTAGAGCGAACATGGCCCACAACGATGAGGCCGGCGGTTCGGGCGGCAAGGCATTCTGGGAGCTATCCCAGGAGATGGAGGAAGAACCTCACCGCTATGAGGACACCGCGGAAGACACCGATCCTGACTACACAACCCCTAGTGGCGTCGGGGATGACACCACTGATGGTGCCGCCGAGGATGCCACCACTGATGATGGCAGCGCACGCACAGATGGCAGCCAACCGAAGAGGCAACGGAAAGACCGGCGCCCGAACATGCTCGGCACCGTCAAGGAGGAATTTACTGAAGTGTCCTCCGAGGGGCATCCAACGGCACCCAAAGAATTAGTCAAGGGGTACTCGGTTCATCTCGGGTGCATTCTCCGGAGCACCGTCTCGATCAACACCGAGAACCTAAGGCATAAGGACCGAGGGAATTTGCGCAACCTCCTCTTCACGAAGCTGCACGAACGATACAAGTTCCCCGCTGACTTTGCAAACACACGCCTCTCAGGGAATAAAGTGAACAGTGCCGCCCTCACGAAGATGAGCACGGCCCTGTCTACTTGGAGAAGCGCGGTGAAGAGAATGATTGACAAAGGTGATAGTTATGAGAAGATCAAGGAGAAAAATCCTTCGATCAGCGAAGATGACTACAAGGAGGTCAAGATCAAGTGCGAGAGCAACGCAACCGTGGAATCAAGTCAGTGGGGGAAAGATATGCGGGACTTGAACTTAGGGGTCCACCAACTCGGTCCCGGCGGTTACAGAGTGGCGGAACCTATATGGGACAAGGAGGACGCGGAGCATGCCGAGCAAGGCCTACCGGCCCGCTTCGAGAAATACCGTGACAAGCAGACCAGGAACTATGTCAGGGCCCGGTACAAGGTGGACCCGGTAACAAAGGAGCTTACCACGGATGCGAAGACCAAGGCGCTTGAGCGTGTTCTGGTAAGGAATACACCCCCGCGTAATTAGCTCCATGTGGTTGCATTCTAATTAATGAAGCCAAATTTCTAAATGGTTCACGTTCCTTCCGCAGGACACTGAAAGCAGTAGCGCGGGGTCGTCTCAGAGCTCCCCTTTCGACATCCCTTTAAATAGGGCGTTGAACATAAAGAAAAACAAGGATAAGCTCAGTAAGCCATCGTCAGCTGGTCGTGTGGCCGGCAAAGGCTTGTCCACGAAATGGTCGGAATACTATACCGCTGGGCGAAAGGAGAGAAAGACCAGCTCGGAAAGCCAGCAGCGCGAGGTTCAAGAACTCAAGGCACAAGTGGCGCGGATTCTGGAGATGGTCGAAGAGCAAGTGCGAGACCAACTGGGAGCGACGATCACCGCCATTATACCTACCTTGGTTTCTGGGCTGCAGGCATAGGTGGCGGGCGGCCAACAAGGGCCGCCCCCGATTCCCAGCTTCTCGGGCAGCAACTCGCGCAACTCGCCGGCGGAGGCGGCATTGGTGTCTCCGGCGGAGGCGGCATTGGTGTCTCCGGCGGTGGCGCCAGCATTGCAGCTTAATGTACCCGGGTGTGGGAAGAATACGCCGGCTGGCACCTCGGCAGCAAGCGGCCCCTCCGTCAATTGCACGCCCGCCGTTGGCGGTGCCTCGACATTAGCCGAGCTCCACGCCATGACGGTAACTAATTAAGCCTCTCGGCCGATGACTTCATCTCCTTGCCTTTGACTGGGCATCCCTGACGCCCTACATGTTTTCGCAGGGCGCCACCGACGTTCCGTGCACTCTCCTGCACTTCGTGAACGACGAGTTGGTCGATGTCGCCAAGGGCAGAATTGTTCAACCAGGCAGCCGCGTGTTCCACGGTAATCAGATGCCACCCACTGTTTATAGGGTTCAACTGGTTCGGGCGCTGCCGGGCTTCGACGACATATTACCTCCGTATCGACCCCATGGGGCCGACGAAGATGATGTGATGACCCTTAGCGCCTGCATAAGCTGGCCCATGCTTTGGCCGAAGAGCCAGATTCGTTTGGGGGCGGGGGACACCACCCCACAGACAACACCGCTAGTCGTGCCGGCGCCAAGCCATGGCAAGACCCCCGCAACGCTACCGGACATGCCGGACATGCATATGGCACAGGATTCGGGCATGCATATGGCACAGGATCCGGACGACGATGACGATGGTACATTTACCAACGTCGATAAGTACTTCAACGAACATGGGTGCGATGACGAATTCTTGGGGCCTCCTTCTCAAGAACCCAACCCTGCAAAAGACGATCGCGATCTAGCTGGTACCGCGGAGAAACCCAATTGCAACAGGCGTCGTCTGGCGTTCAGTTCTCAGGAGACGCCTCCAGCTGCCGCCTTCACCGAGCCTCAGATAGCCGAGGTGCGAAATATTATCAGCCCCAACACACTCAAGAAGGCGGTCTCTGAGCAGAACTCGATCCCATTACAGCAGAAGAAGGGACGGAAAAGAAAAACCAACAAGGATGCGAGCCAGCCGGCACCGAGTACGATCCGTGCTCAGGACGGGCCACCTTCACCTAAGGATATCTCGAGGAGGGTGCATGTGGCGGGAAGGCCGATGCTACCGAATAATCTGCTCAATGCTGCAACCGGTGCTATGCGGAGTCTGCATGACAGTGTTCTTTCTTTGGAGAAGCGGCGTCTCCGAGAGAATGATGTGGCATACCCGGTTTTTGTGGCCAAGGTGCCAGAGGGCAAGGGCTTTGTGGATAGCACCATCGGGGGTATGATCGTCCTGCGGTTTGATGACATCTTCGCTATGTTTAACCTTCATCCGCTGCACTACACCTTCGTTCGGCTATTTTCGCTGAGTATGGAGATGCGGATCATTAGAGACAAGACCCCGGACATCGTGATAGTCGAACCCTTCTACATGCGTGCCAAGATCTTGGGAAGCGCTGGGGACCGGCAAGTCGCGAGTTCATACCTCGAAGGCGTCATTCTGGCAAACCCAGATAAGGATAACTTCCTCGTGCCTTACTTTCCCGAGTAAGTCATCCCCTCACCGCCCCGTAACATATGATTTCTTAGATTTCGATCGTTCTTTTTTTTCTAACATTCCGTGTTTTGTGCAGTGACACACATTGCACACTCATCCTCTTAAGCCCGAAATATTCCATGGCCACGTATTTCGACTCGGACCGTCAGTCGAAGAAAGACTACACAAATATCAAGAAAGTTCTTGATGATGTTCTTCCCGGCTACGCCAGATCTGGAGGCACCTTCAGCAGGCCAATTCGTAGGTACGGCAAGCACGTGTTCACCCACAATACGATGTTCCCCTGCGTCAAGCAGCCGCCTGGCGGTCAGAAGGATGCCTACTACACCCTCCATCACATGCGGGCGATCGTACGGGACCATAATCACTTTCTGCTACCAAATAATCTCAAAGATTGGGCCGCACGCTTGTCGGCAATCCAGGACGCGGACATCAGACAAGAATTCTTTCGCATCCAGTCGGAGTTTGCGGAAATCATCCATCAAGATGTCCTTCGTACCTCGGGGCAGTTCCACCTCTGATATCAACCGTCCAACAGTGAGATAGAAACAACGCTACAAATGCAGGCTGACGACGCCCGCGATTTCATGACCATCACGACAGACGGCGGCTTCATCCACGCTCCGGTCCCTGAGTCGAGTCGAAAGTAGTGATGCTATGTAGTTCTGAAATATCGATTAGCTCATGTTGTAATTAAACTTTAATGAACTTGTATGCCTCTTTGGTTTGGACAGTCGTTCAACTTATATGTAATCGATGCTATTTATTAGTAGGGCCATGAATCGTGCTATTAATGTCTTGCTTTTCTCTTTCGATCCTTTTGTTGCATACTTATATATTGCTTATGTATTGTCTGTGAATTGCTACTAACGTTTTGTTTGGCTAGTGCATAGAGATGCCGTCGTATGTCGTGTACAAGGGTAAGGTTCCCGGAGTCTACGACGACTGGGAGGAGTGTCTGAGACAGGTTCACCATTTCAGCGGTAACAGTTACAAAGGGTACACCACTAGGGCGCAGGCGGAAGCTAGATACGCGCGCTATCTAGCGGGAGAGAGGAGGGAGCGGAGGAGGAACCGGATGAAGACCAGTTTCATCACGATGATGCTCATCGTGATGACCGCATCTCTCTTCTATGTGATGGTAGTTTAGATGATCGATATCGAATTGTAATGTGAAGACAAACTCGCTACTCGTGGTCTTGAGACTTGTAATGTTCTATCTTTGTTCGGTCTTTTGAATTCGGAGACTAATATGATGAATTGTATTCGGAGACTAATCTTCTATTGTATTCGATGAATCTGCTGTTGCTGTGTGGTGCTCTCTATATTCTGTCCAATAATATATTTTGTAACCTGTGAAAATATCAGAAAAGAAAAAAAACATCCCTAATATTCATACTAGTGGCGCACCACTCAGCACACTAATGGCGCACTGCAAAAATGACACTAATGGCGCATCAACCACTAGTGCGCCATTAGTATGCCAAAGCACATGGGTACATATGGCCCCCTGGGAGGCATACTAATGGCGCACGGTGGGCTATACTAATGGCGCACTGCATGGTGCGCCATTAGTATACCAGATACTAATGGCGCACCAGGGGTGCGCCATTAGTATTTAATTCTAATGGCGTGGTGCTAGTGGCGCACCAGTAGTGCGCCATTAGTAGGCAAAACTGGTGCGCCACTAGCAGGCCTTTTCCTAGTAGTGTACTTCCGGTTGCAATGAGGGGGCTTCTACCGGAAAACGTTCGATTAGCCATTGTGAAGCTACGTTCATTCCTCAATGCAATCTCTCAGAAGGTAATCGATCCAGAAATCATGCCAAGGTTAGAGAATGATTTGGTGCAATGTCTTATTAGTTTCGAGTTGGTGTTCCCACCATCCTTCTTCAATATCATGACGCACGTCCTAGTTCACCTAGTCGAAGAGATTGCCATTCTGGGTCCTATATTTCTACACAATATGTTCCCCTTTGAGAGGTTCATGGGAGTCTTAAAGAAATATGTTCATAACCGTGCTAGGCCAGAAGGAAGCATCTCCAAGGGCCATGAAAATGAGGAGGTCATTGAGTTTTTTGTTGACTTTATTCCTGACCTTAAGCCGATTGGTGTTCCTGAATCGCGGCCTGAGGGCAGACTGGGTGGAAATGGCACGCTAGGACCGAAAGCAATAATATGTATGGACGGGCATTCTTGGGCGCAAGCACACTACACAGTTCTATAAAATTCCTCCTTGGTGGCTCCGTATATCGAGGAACACAAGAATATTCTACGCTCCAAACACCCGAAGCAGTTTGACGACTGGATTACACGTGAACAAACGGGGACTTTCACTTGTTGGTTGCAGACACGTCTGATGCATGACGACGCTGTTGAAGATGAGATGTACTTGCTGTCCCAGTTAACATCTTCGAATATATTGACTTTCAAAGGGTACGAGATAAATGGGAATACATTTTACACGATCGCCCAAGATAAAAAGAGCACCAACCAAAAGAGTGGTGTCCGCTTTGATGCAGCAAACACCAATAGGCCAAAGGACACATATTATTTTTACATAGAGGAGATATGGGAACTTGACTATGGACGTGGTTTGAAGGTCCCTTTGTTTCGGTGAAAATGGGTCAATCTAACAGGAGGCGGGGTAACGGAAGACCCGAAGTACGGAATGACAACAGTGGATCTCAACAATCTTGCGTACGCAGACGAACCATTCGTCCTAGCCAATGATGTGGCGCAGATTTTCTATGTGAAGGACATGTCTATCATGCCGAGAAAAAGAAAAGATAAGGAAGCGAATACATCATACGATGAGCCAAAGCGCCACATAGTTCTTTCATGGAAAATAAACGTTGTGGGAGTGGAGGACAAGACAGACATGTCAGAAGATTATGAAAAGTTTCATGAAATTGCTCCCTTCACAGTGAATATTGACCCGAGCATCCAGTTAAATGATGAAGATTGTCCATGGTTACGGCGCAAAGGGACACACGTGAAGAAAAAGTTTTATACCCAAATATCCCACTCTGGGATGTGACCGGCTTCACTGTCATCAATTTCTTCTCTAGTGAGTTTCCGGAGTTATATATCTGGAAAGTCCCACTTCGGACAAACCGAAGGGAATCTTTTTAATAGTTAGGGTACTTATGTGTTTTGGCTTTTGAAACGCGAAGAAATATTATGTACAAACAAATTATTTCATGCATTATGTAGGACTTCATTCGCTATTTTTTTGAGCTGAATGACCCTGAAATTCATCTGTTACAAAGGCATTTCATTTTTTAAAACTTATTTCAACTCCATACATTTTGTGCGTTCAGTATGCACCATTCAAAGCCACGTCATCAATTTTCAACCCTTTCTTACTTCATTTGCTATTTTTCATGGGGATAATTGATTTTATGCCCCTAGTTGGGTCACACTCAGCAGGTTTACCCCTAGTTTTCAAAAACACTCGTTAATTCACGCCCAAACCACTTTGTTTGTCTTATGCTTTTGCCCTTTAACCGTTTGACCATGAATTCTAAAAATTCATAACAAGTTCATACTAACTCAAAAAAATGTGAATAAGATATCAAAATGTTAAGAAAAACATCACCTATATGTGCATGTGATTTGTGCCCATGAAAAAAGTGTTGGGAAGTCGACATCTCAGTTTGAGCTCATATAATCTCAACATGAATAGTAAAATCTAAAAAATTGAAAAACAATTGAAAAAAATCTTAAATGTTTTTGTTTTCGAGCATCGGTTTTGAGTGATTGCCATGTTTCATCAGGGAATGACATTCAGGGAAGTCGTGGCAAAAAAACAAAATTAGCACTCCAAAATGCTTTTGTTTTCGAGCATCGGTTTTGTTTTTTTTTCACCACGACTTACATGTATTTCATTCCCTTATGAAACTTTGCAATAACTCAAAACATTCGTCAATGTTTAACACCTAAAAAATTCAGAATTTTTAGAATTAGTTTTAAATTTTTTTTGGATTTTACTGTTCAGGATGAGATCATAGGAGCTCAATCTGAGATGGGGACATTCTAACACATTTGTCATGAATGCAAATAACATGCATATATAGGTGATATTTTTATGAACATATTGATATCTTATTGGCATTTTTCTGAGTAAGTACGAATTTGTTATGATTTTTTTAGAGTGATGGTCAAACGGTCAAAGGGCAAAAGCATAAGACGAGCAAAGTGGTTTGGGCAGGAACGAGTGTTTTCGGAAACTAGGGGTAAACCTACCGAGGGGGACACAACTAAGGGAATGGAATTAATTATCCCTTTTTCATGCATTTACTGATTTTTTTGAGCTAAACGAACCTAAAATTGAAAAGCAGTACAAATGAACTCTGAAAAGGTTGAAAGTTGGCATGGTATCATCATTTCACCCACATAGCATGTGGTAAAAAGTTGAGAGGGTTACGGCAAAAACTGGATGCACTTCGTGTACAAAATGGACAATCTCTTTCGAAGTATCAGGGTTTCGGACGAAAACTCATCTGTTACAAAGGCAGTTCATTTTTTGAAACTTATTTCAACTCCAGACTTTTGGTCCGTTCATTATGCACCATTCCAAGCCAAGTCATCAATTTTCAACCCTTTCTGACTTCATTTGCTATTTTTCATGCATTTACTGATTTTTTGGATCTAAACGACCCTGAAATTGAAAAGCACTACAAAATGAACTCTAAAAAGGTTGAAAGTTGGCATGGTATCATCATTTCACCCACATAGCATGTGCTAAAAGGTTGAGAGGGTTACGGCAAAAACTGGATGCACATCGTGTACAAAATGTCCAATCTCTTTCGAAGTATCAGGGTTTCGGACGAAAACTCATCTGTTAGAAAGGCATTTCATTTTTTTAAACTTATTTCAACTCCAGACTTTTTGCGCGTTCAGTATGCACCATTCAAAGGCACATCATCAATTTTCAACCCTTTCTGACTTCATTTGCTATTTTTCATGCATTTAATGGTTTTTTTGAGCTAAGAGACCATGAAATTGAAAAGCACTACAAATGAACTCTGAAAAGATTGAAAGTTGGCATGGTATCATCATTTCATCCCACATAGCATGTGCTAAAAAGTTGAGAGGGTTACGACAAAAACTGGATGCACTTCGTGTACAAAATGGACAATCTCTTTCGAAGGGTTTCGGACGAAAACTCATCTGTTACAAAGGCATTTCTTTTTTCTAAATAACCTAAGGATTACCAAATTGAATATAATGATAAAACACACTAATATTAAACAGCAGAAAAAAGAATCACTAACAAATCTATTTTTAAAGTAAAGTTATTCACAAACTAGTGATTCACACAAATTTCAAATAATTCAAATTTAAACTATTCAAATTTTAAAACTACTGGCACTAACAGAAAGTTTATAATTTTTTTGCCTCAAGCAAAAAGATTCACTCAGAAACTCTAAATAAACAAAAAACAACTCAGAAACAAAAAATAAAATAAAGCTGAAAAAAAATGAAAAACAAATAAATTAAAAAAAGACCGCCTACTGGGCCGCCACGGCCTGCATACGACTAGAAACCCAACCTCTAGTTGGGCCAGGATGCAGGCCCGCAAGGCCCAGTAGGCCCAACAGGGCAGAACAGGTTCAATAGGCCCACAAAGGCTTGCTTAGAGAGGAGCTCGAGGGAGATGCCGCGGCGGGGCTTATAAGCTGGTGCGGGCGCCTCTCGCTGAGCGAGGTGGGACTAAACTTGCCCTGCACCACGCCTGCGGGAGCACCAGCCTTTAGTCGCGGTTGGTGGCTCCAACCGCGACTAAAGGGCCCCCCTTTAGTCGCGGTTGGAGCCACCAACCGCGACTAAAGGCCTGGCTTCCCGCCGCTTGGCCTGGCCAAAATTGACCTTTAGTCCTGGTTGGTGGCTCCAACCGGGACTAAAGGTGCCTCCTATATATACAAAACTTATGAATTTCTCACTCCATTCTCCCATCGACGCCGAACCAGACGCCGCTAGGGTGCCGCCGTCGCCCGCGCCTCCGCCTGCACCTATCGATGCCGCCAGGCTGCCCCCGAGCCCGTCCTCGTCGTCGCCGACGCCGCCGCACCTCTCCTCTCCGATCCGACGCCGCCCCCGACGCCGCCGCGCCTCTCCTCTCCGATCCGACGCCTCCCCCAACGCCGGCGCCGCCCCCGACGCGCGCCGCCCACGCCGCCCACGCCCGCGCGCCTGCCCTGATGCCGCCGTCGATCGCCGCCCACGCCGCCCGCGCCCGCCGGCCTCGACCTCGCCCACTGTGAGCTCTCGCCGCCTCGGCCCTCCAGCAGTTTTTTTTTCACTAGCATGTTTTAGATTATTATTAATTAGTATACAATGTATGTATATATGTATGTTTAGATGCTTAGTTATAGTATTAATTAGTATATATGTATAGCAATTTTGACATTTTTCAGAGAAATTTTGATTTTTTTTTTCACTAGATGATTAGATGTATAGAAAAAAGTTGAGGAATTTTGACATTTGAGGAATTAATTAGTATAATGTATGTGTAGAAATTTTGAGGAATTTTTACATTTGAGGAATTTTGACATTTTTATCCAATGTATAGAAATTAGTATATATATATATATATATTTATGTATACAATCTATAGAAAAAAGTTGAGGAATTTTGACATTTGATCCAATGTATAGCAATTAGTATATGTATGTATACAATGTATAGAAAACATTTGAGGAATTTTGACCAAGCATAGAAAAAATGTTAAATTTGCATAGAATTTGTTCTCGACGTCAACTATGCCCAGCCCGCATCCTCGTCGTCGACTCGTTCGCGATGACGTCCTGCTTCAGAGGCGCCATGTCCGGGACTGGGCTCCGCCGGGCTAGCACTGGGAGATGCTACCTTAAGGGGCACGCATATTGGTGAGGAACCCGCCTCCCGTCGTCGACCCGGAGCTTCTTTGGTGGCGGTCGCGTGGGCCACATTCGGTGCGGAGGCTGGCGTCCCCCACGGAGGTGGTACGTCACCGTGTCAGGGAGGAGGACGAGCACGTCCGTCGCTACATGGTTGCGTTGGACGTCAGGTTCTCCAATACCTGGCAGGTTCTTCAGGGATCTCACCCGAGCTATGATCCCATGATCGTTCCTTTTCTTTGGGTGTCCACCGCGAGTGATGTTAGCTAGTGATGTTATATATATGATAATATTCGAGATGTATTAGTGATAATACTTGAGATGTATTCGAGATTATATTCGATAATATTTGAGACGATGTATTCGACATTATATTATTCGATAATATTCGAGACGATGTATTCGAGATTATATTCGATGATGCATATTATCTGGATTATTCGAGATGTATATTATCTACTATGATTCAGTTTTTCCTTATTGATTGCACGCATTCTAATTTGAATACTAAATTGTTTTATCTTTCTTCTGGATTAGTTAAATCAAAGCTATGGACAATACCGGCAGAGAAGGAGAAGAGACTATGTTCGACATCATACGCTCCCCGAGCCCAGATGAGAATGAAGAAGATGACGGCTCGCAATATCTGAACAATACCGGTGAGGGTATGATATTTGATGAAGACGAACGAATAGATGAAGTCCACAGCAATGATGACGAAGGAAATGTTGTTCTTCAAATAACAAAGACCGACGAGGTATATTTATATAAGGCATCTGGTGATCATCACATGTTTTAATTGGTTTGTATATATATTAACGAATCGATCTTTCTTTTTTTATCCCTCCGGATTGAGCAAATCTTCTACAAGCAGCAGGACAGTTCGAGGCCCGGCCAAAAAGTTGCAGGCTGGCGTAAAGTACAACATCGATGCTATTAAACCAAATGGCGAACCGCTTGAACCTAAGAAGAATGCGAACAAGTTCATTCGTCAATGCGGAGTTATTGTCAGGGACCAAATCCCGATCTCCGTTCAAGAATGGAAAAAGCCAACAAACGGAGATCCAGATGTTACTTTTGTCTCCAAAAGAGCAAAAGATCTGCTTTGGGAATCACTCATGTCACATTTCACCCTACCAGATCATTTGACAGATGTCGATCTAGAGAGAGTCAAGAAGAGTGCTCTTAAGAAGATGGCGATAGCATTCAACAACCACAAGAAAAATATATGGGCCGCGTACATCAAAGTAGGAAAATAGACTCCAGGATTCAAGGGAACACTGGAGAAGGCAAGAGATCACTGGGACGCTTTCGTGAAGTTCAAGGAATCGGAAACAGCTCAGGAACGGTCGAGAAAAAACAAGATTAATGCTGTGAAAAAGAAGTGGCACCATAATCTGGGGCCAGGTGGCTACGAGGTGGCCTGGCCTAAGTGGGATATCGTAGAGCAAGAGATGATTGCTGCCGGGGTCACTCCAGTTACATTGAGCTGGCCCCCCAGGTGCAGGACTTGGTTTTATGCGCATGGGGGGAAGTTGGACCCAAAGACAGGGCTGGTTTTGGAGCGGGCAAGTATTAAAGAAGCCTCCGGCGGTTTACTTGTTGAAATAGAAGAGGCTCGAACGGGGGCGTTCATAGCCAACAGAGAGAATGATGAGCTTACGCTCACGCTGAAGAATCCTGAACACCCGGGAAGAACACGAGGCAAAGGCGTTGTTCCGTGGTTTGAGGGGCTTGCGGATTGGAACGCCGATTACAGAAGCCGTGCGAGAAAGAGGTAGCAGGAGGAGGAGAATAGGAAGCTGCAGGAGGAGAAGAGGAAGGAGAAAGCAGACCGCCTTCAACTTGTAGAATCAAAGCACGCAGAGTTGGAACACGCTTTCATGCGGCAGCAGGAACAGATCGACTGACATAGCCAGGAAAGGGCGTCTCAGCTGCAGCAGCAAGCAGATCCAGCATTGGATTGCACCGTCCCATCTATGCCGAGAAGCAGCATGGGTTCCACCCAGGCCGATGATGAACTGCTGGCTAGATACCATGTGGATGATATCAAAGATAGGGCTACTTGGGAGCTAGACATGAAAGTGAAGAACATATCCATGAAGGTGGTGAACGGCTATGCTTTAACAAATCCCCCTGAAGCAACCTTCCATTGCAATCCGATTCCAGCTGGTTATGCTCGTGTCGGGGTTGATGAAGTGATGTCAGGATATTACGAGCTAGAGCTTGACATTCCTGGAGGTGACGAGGAGAGCACACTGGGAGAGGCCATACATCGTATCATTCTATGCAAACGGATTGCATCGTCTTTCCAAGGCCACCGATTCCTGCTGCAACAAGTCCGCCACCGCATCAGCCGACTCCTGCTCCTCCAAGTCCGGTGCCGCGTTAGTCGACTCCTGCTCCTCCAAGTCCGGCGCCGCGTCAGTCGACTCCTCCTCCTCCAAGTCCGGCACCGCGTCAGCCGACTCCTCCACCTCCAAGTCCGGCACCACGTCAGCCGTCTCTGCCGCCTCAGCAACAGCAGAAGAGAGGCACCGCAGCTACGTGTGATGCCCCCGGCCCGATCATGCACTAATCATACACGCAAATGCAAACGATCAAGCCTAAGGACTCACGGGAAGATATCACAACACAACTCTAAAAGATAAATAAAGTCATACAAGCTTTATATTACAAGCCAGGGGCCTCAAGGGCTCGAATACATAAGCTTGCGAACAAGCGTCAGCGGAAGCATCAGATATCTGAGTACAGATATAAAAGAAAGCACAGAAAGGCCTTTAGAAAGGCGGGGCAAAATAAAACACTACGATCGAAAGGCGTAGGCCTCCTGCCTAGGACCCTCCGATCCTACACCTGGTCGTCAGTCCAACTCGTCGTAGTATCCATCCTTGGGGTGGTAGTAGTAGTCGATTGACGGGGCATCTGTCTCAAGGGGCTCCGTCCTCTGGTCACGACAAACTGATATGGGGAGAAAAGGAAAACAAAGCAACCATGAGTACTCAGAAGTACTCAGCAAGCAAGGATCTACACTACATATGCAACATTTTCAAGGGGAGGCTGTATATATGGACTGGGCTGCAGAAATGCCAGAATAGAGAGAAGGCCTAGTCCTATCGAAGACTAGCATCTTCAGCGGTCTTGCAGAAATAGAAGAGGGTAGAACCGGTCAATATAATGTAGTAGTAACATTAAGTCTCATCCTCACCCAGAGATCCTTTCTCGACTCCCTGCGAGAAAGCAATCCCAGAGCCATACAGTCATCAACCTCGTCCTGAGATCCCTTCTCGAGTCCCTGCGAGAAGCAATCCCAGAGCCTCATATCCAGGTCTCATATCATGATCTAGCTGTATTGATCGGGATACAACTCCGAGTGTCCGTTACCGTAGGACAGGCTATCGATAGAAGTTTTTCTTCCCTGCAGGGGTGCACCAACTTACCCAACACGCTCGATTAACTCCGGCCGGACACACTTTCCTGGGTCATGCCCGGCCTCGGCCAAACGACACATCGCAACCCTACCTACAGCTCAGCAGAGAGGTCCCCGCCGGTCTACATCCTAAGCACAAGGGGGTCTTGGCCATCGCCCCTCGCCCTCCAGGTCGTTGCGCATAGGGTGGATACCAGCATCGCCTCGGGTGGCCGACAAGATACGACCGTGCCGCCATGCTGAACTGGACGTCTGACAGAGCTTTCGGCTGATTCATACGATGCAGAACGCCCATACTATGCCCACGTGATGGTTAGTTCTATCAGGCCAGAGACCTGCTCGGATCAAATATCCAAATCGTTAGGACTAGGGGCTTGCGGTAACGAGCAGAGACTCACGAAAGATGTGACCCCGTCGCCCCGTCTCGAGGTCTTGCTGCAAGGGTTAAGAATGCCCGGCCGCGCCTCGTATTCACCACTCGGGCACCACACTGGCACCCGTCTTCACAACACTCGCCTCTCAGGCGCACGCGGGTACCCCTCAGGGTCGACCCGCCTATCCAAGTAACAGTGTAAATTCCAAGTATCCGTGTGTCCATAACATCAGGGGAATCCGAGGTATCACCCTCGTTGGATTCCTACACGATGTATCCGTCAAGGTGAACTCGGAGGAATCACCCTCTCTGGGTCCACACTTGAGGTGTTGTACGACAGCGTCGTTATCGGAAGCGGTGAAGGAGGAATCACCCTCGATGACCACGACCGAATAGCTACTCTACAGAGTTAACATAAGAAGTGCTACACGAGGTATCACCCTCGGCACTCGATAGTAACGCTGCAGTGTCCTTACAACTAAAGGGGGTGATGTGCGGTGTCGGGGCCTGGTCTTCAATCCCGTTGATCGGGTCTTCTGACGATCCAGCGCGGCAGTCGGGATAAGTGGGGTCACTGATAGGTCTCTACTCAGCCTATACTAAACGGTTTAGGGTATGCATGTAATTATCAACAGCAGGTTACAATAAACAGGCTATGCATCAGAATAGGTAAAGCAGTAGCAGCAGCAATTCTAATGCAAGCATGAGAAATAGAATGGGCGATATCGGTATGATCAAAGGGGGGGCTTGCCTGGTTGCTCGGCGGCAAGGGCAAGGTTGTCAATGCTGTCTTCGGGCTCCGGAGCTGCGTCGGTCTCGGGGACGACGTCGAGGTCGGGGGCTATCGAGAGAGAAGAGGGGGAGGAAACAGTATAAATATAGAGCAAACATAAGCAACACGGAGCAGGCCATGCTAACGTGCAGTGCAGGGTTGCCTGAAGACATGTCCAAGTCATTTAGTTATTTTAGGAATTTGTTTGGAATTATTTTATTAAGGTCATACACTATTCATTTATCTGAAATAGGCAAAAAGTTGCATGTTCAGATAGTTAGAGGCATCTAACAGGTATGTGGGTAGCGTATTCGGATCCGTCTCATTTTTCTGATCATTTTTCATATATAAATTATTTTCATCGGAGTTACGGATTAAAAGATATGATTTTCTGGAATTTATGTAATTATTTGAATCAACATTATCCGAAACAGTAGCAGGGTGACGTCACTGTGATGTAATGCTGACGTCAGTAGTCAACGGTCGGCAGACCAGGGTCAAACCTGACCAGTGGGGCCCACATGTCAGCCTCTGATTAGTCTAAACAGAATTTATTTTTAACTAATCAACTAATTAGGCTAGTGGGCCCACATGTCAGTGTGTAATTAGGTTAAAATAATTAACTTAATGAAAATAATTAATTAACAGGCGTTGGGGCCCATGTGTCAGTGACATAGCCGGCCCAGTCAGCAGCGCTGACCATTCAACTGGGCCCGCGGGGCCCGGCGGTCAGTGGCACAGTCGGTGGGGGCCACGTGCCACGTCGGCGCCGGCCACCGGAGCACGCCGGCGAGCTCGAACGCGGCGCCGAGCTCCGGCGAGCCCGGGTTTCGCCCACAGGGCATCTCTGAGGGTGTGCTTGGGCTCTAACGAACGGGCGCAGTGAGCCGCATCACGTGGTGGTGGTGGTTGGCCCCGGGGGTGGTCGGAACGACGCCGGCGACGGCGGTTGGCGGCGGGGCTCTCGGGTGGTGCTCGGGCGCATGGCTGCAGTGGGCTAGCGAGCAAAGCAAAAGGCGGGGCGGCCTCTACGGCTCACCAGGAGCACGTTGGTGCTGCGGGACCGAGCCGAGCGGCTCTGGGAGTGCATCAATGGCAGCGACGGCGGCGGACAGAGCACGAGCACGGTGGCGGCGAGCTACGGCGACGGGGAGAGCGCAGGGAGAGAGGGAGGAGGATGGGGGTGCTCACGTAGAGCCTGTAGGTGTGCGTAAGCGAGCTCGGGGAGGGCTTGCCAAAGGGAATCGACGACGGCGCGCGGCGGCGATCCGAGGAGGGAGGAGGGCTCGAGGAGGCGCTGCGGTGGCTCCGGGCTTCGGTTAGTTGGCGTAGCCGACATAGTCGACGTCGAGGAGCATGGTGGGCACGTTCGCGAGGCGGGGCGGTGACGGTGGCCGCGTAGCTCAACCGCGGCCGTCCATGGCGGCGTCGGGTGAGGTGGGAGAGGAGAGGGACGAGGCAGGGAGAGGGGGAAGTGAGGCAAGGGAGTGCCAGGGGGGTCGAGGAGGGGGCCTTGTAGGTGCTGGCGTGGGCGTGGCGTGCTGTCGAGCAGCGATGAGGGGGGGGCCTGGCCACGCGCGGCAGGTGCTCGACAGCGCGCGCGTGAGCAGTGCGAGGTGAGGGACGGCGCGGGGGTGGGCTGGGCCGCGCTGTAGCACTAGGCCTAGTGCACAGTAGATCCTTTAGGCCTTTTTCCTTTTCTCTTTTTCTGATTCTTTTCTTTTCTATTCTGTTAATTGTTTAGGCCCCAAATGGTTTTTGTAAAAAGGGAGACCTAGTCCATAATTACCAGTGCTTTATACCCTAACACCAAAAACTGCTTTGGGCAAAACATCATTTCATATATGTTTTAAATAAATTAAAAGGTTACTAAATGTTATTTTCAGCCACTGTTTTAAGTTGATTGAGTCACTTACCCAATTTTAATAATGTTGTTTACAATTTTAACATAGCCTCTGATTTATCTACTATTTATTGAACATTTTAGTTCTTATGTTGGACAACTTTTATATTTCACTTTCATTTAAATTTGAATTGGAGTTAGGAGTTGAAATGCAATATGATGCAAATGATGATCATGCACTGTTAAACAAGATGCCATGGCATAATCAAAAGGGTGATTACTGTAGTTAACCACCGGGGGTGTTACAAATCTCCTCTACTAACAAGAATTCTCGTCCTGAGAATTAAGGGGTAGAAGGAAAAAGTTCGGGGTATTCCGCACGAAGAATATCCTCGCGTTCCCAATTGGCTTCATCTTCAGTATGATTTAACCACTGCACTTTGAGGAACTTGGTAACCTTCTGATGGGTCCGACGTTCAGCTTCATCGAGAATGCGGATCGGATGCTCCTTATAAGATAGATCATCTTGCAATTCGAGCACCTCGTGATCCACTGCTCGGTGCAGAGATTCCTTGAAGCATTTACGAAGTTGCGACACATGGAAGACGTCGTGGATATGAGAGAATTGCGGTGGCAACTCCAATTTATATGCCACCTGACCACGTCTAGCAATAATGCGGAAAGGACCAATGTAGCGTGGAGCTAGCTTGCCCTTGATTCCAAAACGGTGAGTGCCTTTCATAGGAGTGACACGAAGATAAGCTTGATCACCAGGTTGATAAGTCAAACCCCATCGTTTGCGATCATAGTTGCTCTTCTGGTGTTCCTGAGCCGCCTTGAGATTTTCCCGGACAATACGAACTTGTTCTTCGGCGTGTTGGATAATATCCGGACCCACGAGCGGTCGTTCCCCAGTTTCTGACCAATTCAGAGGGGTTCGACACTTACGTCCATAGAGTACTTCGAAGGGGGCCATTTTCAAGCTGGCTTGATAGCTGTTGTTATAAGAGAACTCGGCATACGGGAGAGATTCTTCCCACTTCTTACCGAACGATATAACACAAGCCAGAAGCATGTCTTCAACACTTGGTTGACTCGTTCGACTTGGCCTTGGGACTGGGGGTGATAAGCTGAACTCCAGGTAATATGAGTTCCCATAGCTGTTTGAAAACTTTCCCAGAACTTGGAAGTGAAAAGGCTGCCACGGTCCGAACTGATCTCCTTCGGAATACCGTGGAGTGATACAATTCTGGAGATATACAACTCTGCTAACTGACTAGCAGTGATAGTCTCTTTGACGGGCAGAAAGTGTGCAACTTTAGAGAGTTGGTCGACGACGACAAGAATAGCATCGTGACCCTTCTGTGACCTGGGAAGTCCTGTAACGAAATCCATCTGAACCTTATCCCATTTCCATAGAGGAATAGGAAGTGGTTGCAGAATTCCAGCAGGCTTCTGATGTTCTGCTTTAACGCGACGACACACATCACATTCAGCAACATAGCGAGCAATGTCCTGCTTCATTTTAGACCACCAGTACCTTTGACGGAGATCACGATACATCTTGGTGCTACCCGGATGAATAGACAGCGGGGTATCATGTGCCTCCTTCATGACCTTGTCAGTCATGAGTTCGAAGCGAGGTACCACAATGCGGTTTCTGAAATACCAGGTTCCATCTTCAGACAGCGAGAAATCCCTGTACTTTACTAGGTGAAGGTCTTTCTTCATCAGATCAACTTCAGCATCTTTAGCTTGCGCATTCTTAACAGCTTTCTCAAGATCTGGTTGTATCACAAGGTTATTTAGAGAGCCCTGTGGAACAATACGCAGATTCAGCTTGCACAATTCTTCAAAAAGACGAGGTTGAGCTCGCCTAACCATGAGGTTGTCGCAATAGGACTTGCGGCTTAAGGCATCAGCCATCACGTTAGCCTTACCAGGGGTATAGGAAATACCCAAATCATAGTCCGCAATGGCCTCCATCCATCTTTGCTGACGGAGGTTTAGAGATGGTTGAGTGAACAAGTACTTCAGACTTTTATGATCCGTGTAGATCTCGCAACGATTACCGAGGAGGTAATGTCGCCACAACTGCAATGCATAGATCACAGCAGCTAGTTCTAGATCATGTACCGGATAATTCTCTTCATGTGGGCGCAACTGACGAGAGCCATAAGCAATCACTTTACGCTCTTGCATTAGGACACAGCCTAATCCTTCACGGGATGCGTCACAATAAATCACAAACTCTTTGCGAGAATCTGGAGGAGATAGTACTAGGACAGATGTTAGCTTGTCTTTGAGTGATTGAAAAGTTTCCTGACATTTTTCTGTCCATTCAAATTTAACGCCCTTGTGAAGCAGATCAGTCAGGGGCTTAGCAATCTTGGAAAAGTTCTCGACAAATCGACGGCAATAGCTTGCAAGGCCGAGAAAACTTCTCACTTGCTTGACATTCTTCGGAGGAGTCCAGTCAAGAATAGCCTGAACTCGTTCTGGGTTAACGGCAATTCCATCCTTGGAAATCACATGACCAAGATACGTTACTTCAGAAAGCCAGAATTCACATTTGGAGTATTTGGCATACAACTGGTGTTCTCGGAGCCTTTCCAGTACAAGACGGAGGTGTTCAGTATGTTCTTCCTTATTCTTTGAATAGACCAGAATATCATCTAGATAAACCATGACGAACTTATCGAGGTAATCCATGAAGATATAATTCATCAGACGGGAGAATGTGGCTAGAGCATTTGTTAAGCCAAAAGACATAACAGTATACTCATAAGAACCATAGCGAGTAACGAAGGCTGTCTTCGGAATATCCTCTTCACGAACACGGATCTGATGGTATCCCAATCTCAAATCAAGCTTAGAGAATACTGAGGAACCGGCAAGTTGATCATACAAATCATTGATCCGGGGAAGCGGATATTTATTCTGGATTGTAGCTTGGTTAATGGGCCGATAATCCTGAACCAATCGGTTAGTTCCATCCTTCTTCTTAACGAAGAGTGAAGGTGCTCCCCAAGCAGAGGAACTGGGGCGGATGAAACCTTTCTTAAGTGATGTGTCGATTTCTTCCTTAAGTTCAAGAAGGTGGTGCGGAGGCATTTTATAAGGACGCTTCGCAATAGGAGTTGTGCCAGGCATCAAGTCGATGACGAACTCAACAGCTCTAGCAGGGGGTATTCCTGGAAGTTCTTCTGGAAAGACGTCTTGGAAATCACGAACAATTGGAACGTTCTCGATGCCTTCAAGAGGTGAAGCGTTCAATGCATTTAGAACATATATCTGAGCTTCGGCGTCCTGCACTGTATGAGCTGAGTATCTGACAGTCTGACCGGAAGGGTGTGTGAGGCGGACTGTTTCAGTGGCACAGTCAATCAAAGCTTTATGAGGCTTCAACCAGTCCATACCGAGAATAATGTCTATGTTGGAGGTCTTGAGAGCAATGAGTGAAACGGGGAACATCAATCCTCCGATCACAATGTGGTTACCGTGGCTAACCATGGTAGTTTGCCAATTAGCCCTAGGTGAATGGATTACTAATGGGATGGACATCTCCTCGAAAAGTATATCATGGCTTCGCGCAAAACTTTCGGACATGAAGGAGTGCGATGCTCCAGAATCAAAGAGGACTGAAGCTGGGATTGAATTCACTAGAAGGGTGCCCATCACAATGTTGGGGTCCTGTCGAGCTTCTTCTATGTTAACTTGGTTGACATGGACCCGAACTATAGCAGACAGCCTGGCATTAGAGCTTCTGAGACGACGGTTCCGACAGCTCTTCTTGCAACCAACGGGGGGACGTGGTGCATCCTGATGAAAAGCCATACCATCAGGCGGTCCATCATGAACCGATAGTTGTCTCGGCGGTGAAATCAAACGAGGTGCAACATATGACGGCCTTGGTGTTGGAGCAGGTCGGTGGTAAACATTATGGGGAATCCAGACTCGACGCTTCTGAACAGGTCGACCCGAAGACGAACCAACATCACGAGTGCGCTTGAGCGAGTCCTGGTAGTCAGTCAGAGCTGTTTCAACATGGAAAGATTTGCTGACAAGCATTGCGAATTCTGTGCAATCATGGATAGCAAGTGCAAGTTTTATATCAGTACGTAGTCCTTCACGGAATTTCTCCTGCTTGCGAGTGTCAGTGTCGACGTCATCCGCAGCATAGCGGGATAATTCAAGGAATTTCCTCTAATATTCATCCACAGTCATTGTGCCCTGTGAGAGTTTACGGAACTCCTGCTTCTTCTGGTCCATCAGACCTTGAGGAATGTACCATGCACGAAAAGCTGACTGAAATTCCTGCCAAGTGGTTACAGTTTCAGCAGGCAACATACCCTTGTGGCTTTCCCACCATTGAGCCGCTGATCCCCTCAGGTGATACGTCGCATAGGTGACGTAACTGTCAGGGATAACATTGGCCGACATCATCTGGAAGGCAATGTCACAGAGCCAATCATCAGCATCCATTGTATCAGTCGAGCTGCGAAAAGTGGACGGATTAAGGCGCACGAATTCCGGCAGAGTTATTGGAGCATTCTGTTGCTGACCAGTCTGGTTTGGAAATTGAGCCATTAGTCCGGTGATAAACTGCTGCATCATTGTGGCAATATAGGGTGGAGGTGGAGGATCGTCAACCATCCTGCCAAATCAACAGGGGCAGTTTAGCAAGAAAAACTGCAGGAGTATGGAATAATTCATGAAGTATCACGCTCAACAGAAGGAAGCGCAATAGATACTTCATCATATTCGCACCAGACATTCAAATCCACACATAGCCTCGGTTAGAATCCGGCATTACGACAGTAGAAAAGGGAGGGCTAGACAACTAGGCGGCACGCAGGCACGCGGTAGGGAAGTACACAACGAGACATAGCAAAGGCTACATCAACGTCGGAGAAAACTATTGGAGCGAGGAATCTGCAAGTGAAACACAGGGTGCCCTCGATAAAAGGATCCTGTAAGCAGAACCTGGTCCACAATCTTGGAGCAAGGGGGGAAATTTCAGAACTCCGGGTGGATGTGATCACGAGAACCTAATGTTGGAGTTAGCAAAATTTTAACCCGAATAGAAGAGAGATCAGAGTCCCAGAGTAAAGATGAGGAATAAAAGATACTAATACCACCCAATTGGCGACGTGGGCCCGTAAGCCACACAGCAAAGTTAGTAAAATAGTTTTGGACCACTAGACTCAACTTCGGCCAAGGAGTTGGAAAGGGGGGTTCCTACAGTCAGTCGGCTCTGATACCAACTTGTGACGCCCCCGGCCCGATCGTGCACTAATCATACACGCAAATGCACACGATCAAGCCTAAGGACTCATGGGAAGATATCACAACACAACTCTAAAACATAAATAAAGTCATACAAGCTTTATATTACAAGCCAGGGGCCTCGAGGGCTCGAATACATAAGCTTGCGAACAAGCGTCAGCGGAAGCATCAGATATCTGAGTACAGATATAAAAGAAAGCACAGAAAGGCCTTTAGAAAGGCGGGGCAAAATAAAACACTACGATCGAAAGGCGTAGGCCTCCTGCCTGGGACCCTCCGATCCTACTCCTGGTCGTCAGTCCAACTCATCGTAGTATCCATCCTCGGGGTGGTAGTAGTAGTCGATTGACGGGGCATCTGTCTCAAGGGGCTCCATCGTCTGGTCACGACAAACTGATATGGGGAGAAAAGGAAAACAAAGCAACCATGAGTACTCAGAAGTACTCAGCAAGCAAGGATCTACACTACATATGCAACATTTTCAAGGGGAGGCTGTATATATGGACTGGGCTGCAGAAATGCCAGAATAGAGAGAAGGCCTAGTCCTATCGAAGACTAGCATCTTCAGCGGTCTTGCAGAAATAGAAGAGGGTAGAACAGGTCAATATAATGTAGTAGTAACATTAAGTCTCATCCTCACCCAGAGATCCTTTCTCGACTCCCTGCGAGAAAGCAATCCCAGAGCCATACAGTCATCAACCTCGTCCTGAGATCCCTTCTCGACTCCCTGCGAGAAGCAATCCCAGAGCCTCATATCCAGGTCTCATATCATGTTCTAGCTATATTGATCGGGATACAACTCCGAGTGTCCGTTACCGTAGGACAGGCTATCGATAGAAGTTTTTCTTCCCTGCAGGGGTGCACCAACTTACCCAACATGCTCGATTAACTCCGGACGGACACACTTTCCTGGGTCATGCCCGGCCTCGGCCAAACAACACATCGCAACCCTACCTACAGCTCAGCAGAGAGGTCCCCGCCGGTCTACATCCTAAGCGCAAGGGGGTCTTGGCCATCGCCCCTCGCCCTCCGGGTCGTTGCGCACAGGGTGGATACCAGCATCGCCTCGGGTGGCCGACACGATCCGACCGTGCTGCCATGCTGAACTGGATGTCTGACAAAGCTTTCGGCTGATTCATACGATGCAGAACGCCCATACTATGCCCACGTGATGGTTAGTGCTATCAGGCCAGAGACCTGCTCGGATCAAATATCCAAATCGTTAGGACTAGGGGCTTGCGTTAACGAGCAGAGACTCACGAAAGATGTGACCCCGTCGCCCCGTCTCGAGGTCTTGCTGCAAGGGTTAAGAATGCCCGGCCGCGCCTCGTATTCACCACTCGGGCACCACACTGGCACCCGTCTTCACAACACTCGCCTGTCAGGCGCATGCGGGTATCCCTCAGGGTCGACCCGCATATCCAAGTAACAGTGTAAATTCCAAGTATCCGTGTGTCCATAACATCAGGGGAATCCGAGGTATCACCCTCGTTGGATTCCTACACGATGTATCCGTCAAGGTGAACTCGGAGGAATCACCCTCTCTGGGTCCACACTTGAGGTGTTGTACGACAGCGTCGTTATCGGAAGCGGTGAAGGAGGAATCACCCTCGATGACCACGACCGAATAGCTACTCTACAGATTTAACATCAGAAGTGCTACACGAGGTATCACCCTCGGCACTCGATAGTAACGCTGCAGTGTCGTTACAAGTAAAGGGGGTGATGTGCGGTGTCGGGGCCTGGTCTTCAATCCCGTTGATCGGGTCTTCTGACGATCCAGCGCGGCAGTCGGGATAAGTGGGGTCACTGATAGATCTCTACTCAGCCTATACTAAACGGTTTAGGGTATGCAGGTAATTATCAACAGCAGGTTACAATAAACAGGCTATGCATCAGAATAGGTAAAGCAGTAGCAGCAGCAATTCTAATGCAAGCATGAGAAATAGAATGGGCGATATCGGTATGATCAAAGGGGGGGCTTGCCTGGTTGCTCGGCGGCAAGGGCAAGGTTGTCAATGCTGTCTTCGGGCTCCGGAGCTGCGTCGGTCTCGGGGACGACGTCGAGGTCGGGGGCTATCGAGAGAGAAGAGGGGGAGGAAACAGTATAAATATAGAGCAAACATAAGCAACACGGAGCAGGCCATGCTAACGTTCAGTGCAGGGTTGCCTGAAGACATGTCCAAGTCATTTAGTTATTTTAGGAATTTGTTTGGAATTATTTTATTAAGGTCATACACTATTCATTTATCTAAAATAGGCAAAAAGTTGCATGTTCAGATAGTTAGAGGCATCTAACAGGTATGTGCGTAGCGTATTCGGATCCGTCTCATTTTTCTGATCATTTTTCATATAGAAATTATTTTCATCGGAGTTACGGATTAAAAGATATGATTTTCTAAAGTTTTATTGATTTTCTGGAATTTATTTAATTATTTAAATCAACATTATCCGAAACAGTAGCAGGGTGACGTCACTGTGACGTAATGCTGATGTCAGCAGTCGACGCTCGACTGACCAGGGTCAAACCTGACCAGTGGGGCCCACATGTCAGCCTCTGATTAGTCTAAACAGAGTTTATTTTTAACTAATCAACTAATTAGGCTACTAGGCCCACATGTCAGTGTGTAATTAGGTTAAAATAATTAACTTAATCAAAATAATTTATTAACACGCGTTGGGGCCCGTGTGTCAGTGACACAGCCGGCCCAGTCAGCAGCGCTGACCAGTCAACTGGGCCCGCGGGGCCCAGCGGTCAGTGGCACAGGCGGTGGGGGCCACGTGCCATGTCGGCGCCGGCCACCGGAGCACGCCGGCGAGCTCGAACGCGACGCCGAGCTCCGGCGAGCCCGGGTTTCGCCCATAGGGCATCTCCGAGGGCGTGCTTGGGCTCTAACGAACGGGCGCAGCGAGCCGCATCGCGTGGTGGTGGTGGTTGGCCCCGGGGGTGGTCGGAACGACGTCGGCGATGCCGGTTGGCGGCGGGGCTCTCGGGTGGTGCTCGGGCGCGTGGCTGCAGTGGGCTAGCGAGCAAAGCAAAAGGCGGGGCGGCCTCTACGGCTCACCAGGAGCACGTTGGTGCTGCGGGACCGAGCCGAGCGGCTCTGGGAGCGCATCAATGGCAGCGATGGCGGCGGACAGCGCACGAGCACGGTGGCGGCGAGCTACGGCTACGGGGAGAGCGCAGGGAGAGAGGGAGGAGGACGGGGGTGCTCACGTAGAGCCTGTAGGTGTGCGTAAGCGAGCTCGGGGAGGGCTTGCCGGAGCGAATCGACGACGGCGCGCGGCGGCGATCCGAGGAGGGAGGAGGGCTCGAGGAGGCGCTGCGGTGGCTCCGGGCTTCGGTTAGTTGGCGTAGCCGACGTAGTCGACGTCGAGGAGCACGGTGGGCACGTTCGCGAGGCGGGGCGGTGACGGTGGCCGCGTAGCTCAACCGTGGCCGTCCATGGCGGCGTCGGGTGAGGTGGGAGAGGAGAGGGACGAGGCAGGGAGAGGGGGAAGTGAGGCAAGGGAGTGCCAGGGGGGTCGAGGAGGGGGCCTTGTAGGCGCTGGCGTGGGCGCGGCGTGCTGTCGAGCAACGGTGAGGGGGGGCCTGGCCGCGCGCGGCAGGTGCTCGACAGCGCGCGCGTGAGCAGTGCGAGGTGAGGGACGGCGCGGGGGTGGGCTGGGCCGCGCTGTAGCAGTAGGCCTAGTGCACAGTAGATCCTTTAGTCCTTTTTCCTTTTCTCTTTTTCTGATTCTTTTCTTTTCTATTCTGTTAATTGTTTAGGCCCAAATGGTTTTTGTAAAAAGGGAGACCTAGTCCATAATTACCAGTGCTTTATACCCTAACACCAAAAACTGGTTTGGGCAAAACATCATTTCATATATGTTTTAAATAAATTAAAAGGTTACTAAATGTTATTTTCAGCCACTGTTTTAAGTTGTTTGAGTCACTTACCCAATTTTAATAATGTTGTTTACAATTTTAACATAGCCTCTGATTTATCTACTATTTATTTAACATTTTTGTTCTTATGTTGGACAACTTTGATATTTCACTTTCATTTAAATTTGAATTGGAGTTAGGAGTTGAAATGCAATATGATGCAAATGATGATCATGCACTGTTAAACAAGATGACATGGCATAATCAAAAGGGTGATTACTGTAGTTAACCACCGGGGGTGTTACAATACGGCGGCTAGCGGTACAACAGGCAAGAAACTCAAGTATGGCCCAAGCCTCAAGCATCTTCCGAAGTTGCCTTACCACCTGACTGACGAGGAAAACAACGCTGAAGTGACTGCCCAAGTGATGGCCCATTTTGCACCGACCCCCCCCCCCCCACCCCCGCAGCCAAAGGAGAAAGTACCTGAGAAAGTCATACAACACTTTATTGATAATGCTCAACCGGCTGTGAAGCATAGGGACTCAGACTATGAGCACTCTATCAAGAAGTCATATCGTGCACAAAAAGAGAAGGAGTCGAGCTCGAGCTCAAGCCAAGCAGTTGGCAAAAAAGCGGCAAAACTGTTCCCCAACTTGGAGAACAGGCAGTGCAATCGATCCCCCCGCTCATTGTACAACCACATGGGAGTACCGCCGATCAGCTGGTAATAACTGACGATCATAGAAGGCAGGCTAAAGAGACCGGTGTCACTTTTCAACAATTCCTACGCATCGAGGAATTCCAAAGGTTTACAGAGGAGGAATTAAAATGGAAATTTGTCCGCGGGCAACCTCTGGTCAAGCCTAAGGAGATCCCGCTTCTATCAATGAGAATGTATCAATTGCATGAGTGGTACCTGAGAGAAGTAAAAGACGGGCGAGAGTCCCTCATGGTGAAAGTCAAGGAAGAGCATTACTTCCATGCAAAAGATTTGTGGGTTGAGTTTGAAGAAATGTTTCAGTTATTAAATCAAGACACACTCGACAAATCTATCGTCAGTTGCTATTGTCTGTAAGTGATTTCTTTCTGTAATTTAAGTCTCTAACTAGCTGTGCTCTTTCATTACCTGTAATTATCCTCACTATATTCTTTTCTGTGGTATTATGCAGAATGAAGATGTATGAAATGAAAAGAGGTGGACGCTATGGCATTGAGTTCATAGACCCAAATACAATTAATCAAGAGACATGGTCACAAGAATGGTCGAGAAAAGACACAGAGAAAAGCTTGTTGGAAATATGCCCTAGAGGCAATAATAAAGTAGTTATTATTATATTTCCTTGTTCATGATAATTTTCTATTGTTCATGCTATAATTGTGTTATCCGGAAATCGTAATGCATGTGTGAATACATAGACCACAACATGACCCTAGTGAGCCTCTAGTTGACTAGCTCGTTGATCAATGGATGGTTACGGTTTCCTGACCAAGGACATTGGATGTCGTTGATAACGGGATCACATCATTAGGAGAATGATGTGATGGACAAGACCCAATCCTAAGCATAGCACTAGATCGTGTAGTTCGTCTGCTAAAGCTTTTCTAATGTCAAGTATCATTTCCTTAGACCATGAGATTGTGCAACTCCCGGATACCGTAGGAATGCTTTGGGTGTATCAAACGTCACAACGTAACTGGGTGACCATAAAGGTGCACTACAGGTATCTCCGAAAGTGTCTGTTGGGTTGGCATGAATCGAGACTGGGATTTGTCACTCCGTATGACAGAGAGGTATCTCTGGGCCCACTCGGTAATGCATCATCATAATGAGCTCAATGTGACTAAAGGTTTAGCCACGGGATCATGCGTTACGGAACGAGTAAAGAGACTTGCCGGTAACGAGATTGAACAAGGTATAGGGATACCGACGATCGAATCTCGGGCAAGTATCATACCGGTAGACAAAGGGAATTGTATACGGGATTGATTGAATCCTTGACATCGTGGTTCATCTGATGAGATCATCGTGGAACATGTGGGAGCCAACATGGGTATCCAGATCCCGCTGTTGGTTATTGGCCGGAGAGATGTCTCGGTCATGTCTGCATGGTTCCCGAACCCGTAGGGTCTACACACTTAAGGTTCGGTGACTCTAGGGTTGTTATGGGAAATAGTATGTGAATACCGAATGTTGTTCGGAGTCCCGGATGAGATCCCGGACGTCACGAGGAGTTCTGGAATGGTCCGGAGGTAAAGATTTATATATGGGAAGTTGTTATTGGGGTTCCGGAAACAGTTCGGTTTTTTCGATATTGTACCGGGAAGCTTTCGAAAGGTTTCGGAGGATTCCGGAGGGGTCCGGAAGTCCGGAAAGTGTTCCACCACGTCCAATACAGCAGCATGGGCTGTAAGGGGGCGCCCAAGCCTTAATTGGCTAGGGGAACCAGCCCCCCTAAGGCCCATGCGCATGGGAGAGGGGAAACCCTAAAGGGGGAGGGCCTCCACTTGACTTGGGAGGCACTCCTCCCCCCCTTGGCCGCCGCCCCCAACCCTAGATGGGATCTAGGGGGCCGTCCCCCTCTCCCCCCAGCCTATAAATAGTGGAGGGGTGGGAGGGAGGCCACAAGCTCTCCCATGGCGCAGCCCTCCCCCTCTCCAATACCTCCTCCTCCTCCGTTTGTGCTTGGCGAAGCACTGCCGGAGAACAGCAAGTTCCACCACCACGCCGTCGTGCTGCTGGAGCTGTCTTCCCCAACCTCTCCCTCCTCCTTGCTGGATCAAGGCGCGGGAGACGTCACCAAGCTGCACGTGTGTTGAACGCGGAGGCACCGTTGTTCGGTGCTTAGATCGGAATCGACCGCGATCTGAATCGCTGCGTGTACGACTCCTCCAACCGCGTTCTTGCAACGCTTCCGCATCGCGATCTTCAAGGGTATGAAGATGCACTCCTCACTCTCTCGTTGCTAGTCTCTCCATAGATTGATCTTGGTGATGCGTAGGAAATTTTTTTGATTTACTACTACGTTCCCCAACAAAGCTTGCTACAGTTTTTCAAGCGACTAAACACCCAACCAGAAATACTACTTCCTTACAACTTCGGGTGAGTGACATTGTCTTGTACTACAAATTATGTTTTTACTTACTAGATGTTGATAAGTAGTGTAGTTGATGAGTTAAGCACATGCCCGCTTAATTATACAAACGTGTGCGCATGCAGTTTCTACTGGATCCTGCTAATCATTGAAGTTGATGAGGGAAAAGTTCAAGTACTGGACTCACTATATAAAGAAACATCCGAATACACAATCGTGAGGGGGATGGTCGACAGGTAATTTCAATCATTATCGCACTATGTCGACCTCTTTAGTTCATTTCCTGATATCAACTAATTCATAACTCCTTTATTCATTTTCTTTGCCGGCGGGCATGGCTTGGCAAAAGTTCATCAAAGAGGTTGAAGGCGAATGGAAACAACAGCTGAAATGGGTGCGACCCAAGGTAATTAAGTAGTACTAGCTAGCTATGTCCGTGCATCTCATTAATTCTAGTTTCAATACCATTATCATGCTTGATTAATTATTATCTGATTGAATTTTATTCTCGTAAAGTGCCTGAGGCAGGCGCCGGGGAATAATTTATGCGCATACTATGTTTGCGAGAATATTCACATTATGACGTCCGAAAGGAGTAAAGATGATAGACAACTTTGGGTACGTTTGGCAGAACACTATTCACAATTTTTATATCATTATCTAATATATATAGATACAACTAATACATTCATATTGATCTCCTTTTTTAAAGATGTCGGAGATGCGGGACAAGCTCCTACCAACGGATCACGTACGAGCAATTCAAGAGGAAATAGCGGGATTTTTGCTCGACCAGATCATAAATCCCAAAGGAGAATATCATTACACATAATGCCTCCATGTAATGATCCGCAAATTGTAGGAGAAATTGTATATACCAAATTGTATATATATATATGTGTATGTGAATGGTCGTATGAGAAATTCGATGATATATATATGATCGGTTCTACAAGAAATTCTATTTATATATACTAGTCATCAACCCGTGCAACACGGGCTAGCTATTTTCACATATTAATTCAGCCAGCCTATTAAGTAACATTGTTTGCTTTGTACATATAATGACAAAACACTAAGTAAACTATATAAGTTGTCATGAATTTGCATATTGTACGGCTGCAGGATTTATGTTTGATGACCTTGTTACAGAATTAGAGAAAACCAATCACAATTGTATTTGCCTCCCCATACATAAGAACTTCAGTGTATGACATGAAACACAATAGCTTTTTTCTTCTAAAAAATAGTGTGCATTTGTTAAGAACTTCAGTGCATTTTTTCTTCTAAGCAATGGTGGATTGTCCACATGTATAAGCAAGCAACATCTGATGAAACAAACGTATACACTGTATACAAATTCTAACATGCTATGTCTACCTGAGTCTACACTATATATCTGTATTTTTACGGGAAGTCTGTGAAAGTTGATTGATATAATTTGTTGACCCTTTATGTCTGGTTTTAGTTATATATAACGCATGGGAATGCCAAATGCATTCGAGGTCAGAGCATTTGACACTATGGAAGTCCGAGCAAAATAGAATTACACTTTCAGCTCATCAAAAGATAAAAGACCATTTCAATTTTGTCATTGCAAGAAGAGTATCATGAGAAACAATATATAGGCTTGTGAAATCGGGTGGAAGAATATTACAGCTTTTGCTACATAACTATATATTACAAAGGTTCATCATAAATTAATCTGACAAATATTTGTTCGATAGTATTTGATCAGTAATCCATCACTTGGAAAGCAAGTGAAATGAAAGTCAAAGACAAAAAAAAAGTGAAATGAAAGTCAAAGAGCAATTCCCAACCTATTTATTGGTGTTCTGCATGGCTGCATCTATTTACAGGCATCTGTTTCTGTGGCATACGTTGCCAGAACTAAAAAATGTGAAAGGTATATGCCTGAGTCCAATAGATATATAGGATTGTTTATATCATCCAAAGACACTTAATCAACAATTTATTTTAGTACCGTTAAGATATTTTACTTGGGAAATAACATACCCGCAACATTTGACCGATGATATCCGTTGGAAATTTGCACTTGATGATGTTTATACTCAATAGGAACTTGTATTGAATATGTAAAAACCAATAAGAAAATTTGAAGCTGTCAACCCGTGCCTCCATACGGGCTAAAATGAAACAATAATCTGATACCTTCTGCAATATTTCGAACATGTGAAAAACTGTACAATTTTGAATATACCAAACTAAATGGTCCGCCATTAAAGATTATGATAAAATACGATGGTACACTTTTATTGTATATGGCTGTCAATTGTGCTTTAGTGAAGGAGAACCAATTGTACCTTTGAATCAGGTGACACTTCCGTTAAGTGGTGATGGAGTTTGGAAATTTCCCAACAGTGTAATCCATCTAGGCATCCATGTAGTAGATCCAACTTTATTTCCCGCCGCAGTCCATATCTCCAATTACCTTTTCCCAAACCTTCTATCGCTTTTTCCAATCAACAAAAATTGAATTTAAAAATAGCAGGGTGTCCAGTCGTCCTCATCCTTCAATTTCTCTAGTGGAGTCCTGCCATTCTACAGTCGTCGGTGAGGCATCTTAAACTATTGTCATCTCATCGCAGCATGTAGGCGGCCATAGCTTCTTTATTTGAGAAGGGATGTACAACCTTGTACAGTGCATCCCTTCGATGTTATAACACCATGTTTCCGTTGGAGCTGTTACCTAGTTCAATAATGGGTAGCCAACCGTTCCATTTCCATATCATTAGCTTGATAGCATCACAATTCTTACATGAAAATTTCTAGAACTCTTGATGGCTTTGAGGATTTAATTTCTTACTGCTACATGACATGTAAGTTGTGCGAAAAGTTCACTGCAGACTTAATCCATATAGCAATGGTTAATTATAACGCAGCACAAAATCTGACCTTTGAAAAGTGCAGAGAGAAAAAACACTTATATAGCAAAGGGTAAATATAAGTTGTGGAAAAAGTTGACAGCATACTTAACCTAGATATGGCAAATTACAAAAATGATGCTATGCAAATGTAAGGCATCTTTATAAAATACATGGAAATAACTAATTTCGGTAAGGACATATGTTATGCTTTATTGCAGGCACCATCCGAGTCTGACTCCATTAATATTCGGTTGCTGTTTTAATCACTTAGGAGTTGCAAGGAGTTTTTGAGAGAAATAGCTTATTGGTTTAGATGAGGCGTGTTGATATCATAGTACTGAAATATCACTAAAAAATGGAATGTATGATAATGACAATGGACTAAATGAACATATGGATAGCTCAATCAACATGTAACTTATCTTAAAAAACTGAACCTGCCTGACCAATGAATGTATGCAAGCTTTCTATATGAGATGGACAGATGAGCCAACTTCAAAAGTTAACTTCAAGAACTTCCTGACAGGATTTCTACTGCATGGACTTAAAAATATAAGCTATTTTGTAATCTCTGCCCAAGAGAAACACACACGGACAGGAGGTAGAAGAGACACACACGAACTTGGCACCACGCACACTTCTCACACTGAATGAACTGGATTACACGGGATTAAATAGAGCAGCCAACACACGCACTAGCTAGCATGCAAACGCACCGGTCAAGCCACTAACGGCTTGACCCACTAATCTCTCCACTAACTGCTCACACGTACAGACTTTGAGTCACTCCCAAGTTTCTGCAGATGGATAAGCCCTCACTTGGTGCATGCCGCAACTGCCTGCGCCCGCTTCTTTCTCGATCTCTGGTCTGCTACACAACTCGGCCGGCCGGACTCCTCACAGACTGACACATGCAGCCAACTAATCACAACCCATTTAGCTTTGCATTGTGCACGTGAACACAACTCTACGTGCACACACTGCCGCAGCTTCAACTACATGGATGAACTGGAAATAAACATGACGCACACACACCTAAACAACAATGGTTAACACCAACATATTTTAATAGTCTTAACTTTTTGACCATCGAGATTGGTAACGAATCTTACAAACAATTCTGGAAACTCTGAGCACTTTTTGAATCTGCTGCAGCGATCCATAGCTTGTTTGGCGTGAAGGGAAGACACAGAAAAATAATTGAATAGGTTTGTGTTCATGTATAAATTTTCGTTGTAGAGTTTCAGATGTTTTGACTATAAAAGTCACATTAGTTTGGACTTGTACTTGTTACGTAAAATACATAAGTTCTGTGCATCTCTGACTATTTACTGAATGAGGAAAATCACGTTTTGACAGACTTGGAGGAGTAGCACATGGTAAAATTTCCTTGCATAATATCGTCATTTCATCAGTGTAGGAGCTCCAGGTGTTAATCAATATATATGTTGTCCTGAGTAACATGTTTACCCTTCTGAGAAAAAACATTCGGTTTGACATTATCAGAGAACCTTGGCAACTAAATTAGGACCCCTGTCTCACGTAGGTATTTTAATAACAGACATGTGATTGCCAAGTGTAATAAAAGCTGTGCTACGCCATCAAATAAGATAACCACAGACCAAAAGATATCTCATATTGTGATCTGGCATTCTAATTAAGATTGTTTTCTACAAAATCAACATTAGCTCACCGATGACAATTGTGATCTAATCATCAAATCACACACAGTTTTTGGCATGGAAGTCTCCTAATATGTTCATGTCCACGCAAAGAGCAGTTATCTAGCCTGTACAACCTGGCCATGCTGAGAGGGCAGACAGTGGAGAAGAGCTGTACGCACTTAGCTTCAGCAGATCCGCGACCGTCTTGTCGAGAACAGTGACACGTACCAGGTAGAAATAATATTGATAACGTTATCCTAGAAGGTCCCTAAAAATGTCTGGACGACCAACGCTTTTGTAGTTTAATTCTGTCCCATGCGTATGCCTAAAAGAATGCATGGTCTTGACTTTTCCAGAAAGAATTAGCACATGGATCGATCAGACGGGGAAAAAAAATATATAGCGTTGCTTACCTGAGATCAGACCAGTGAAACTTGTTTTGGAGCATAGTAGATGATTTCAGGCAACGCTATGAAAGATGGCTGCACAGATCTGACGTGGATGAATGGATGGTGCAAACTTCAGCGATTGCTGCTTCCTATACAGCTGCGGAGTCGCAAATCTACTTCATGCAGCAGAGTCGAAGAGTGGTCATGGAGAGAGGTTACTAATTTCAACTTTTTGTAGACAAATCTTGATGTAGAGGCGCTCAGATTTTCTTTTCGATGGAACAGAGAGAGACCAAGGAAAGACCTTCGCGTATGTTCAGATCCTCATCCAACGGCCAGAGACATATCATACATTAATCGGATGCCCCAAATATCTTAATTTCAAGGATTAACGTGGTGTCTTGATTGGTGCCTCCAGTTAGTAAATACAAGACATGCATAACGTATACAGTATGTAGTAGCGTAAAATATGTTTGAAAACAAAAAGAATTAAATGAAAAACACAAAACTAAAAGGAAAAATAAACCATAATTCATAAACCCCTAATTCTTTTAGTCCCGGTTGGTCCCCCCAGCCCCCGGCGCCGGCTTGTGCCACGTGGTGGGCCTTTGGTCCCGGGCCGTGTTGAACCGAAACTAAAGGGGGGACTTTAGTCCCCACCCTTTAGTGCCGGTTGCTGAACCGGCACTAAAGGCCCTTACGAATCGGCACTAAAGCTTGATTCTGCACTCGCCCACGGTGTTTCCTCAATAACCATTGGCCTTAGTAGGCTAATTGTCCTATTATTAATAATTAATTTATTAATCTAATTGACATTTCATATTAAGCACACAATATATTTCATTTTCATATGGAAATAGGATTTCATAACTGAAATACATCAGAGTACAACATCATATAGTTTCAGCACTCAGCCACCCCATTACACAACTGCACCAGCACCAAGTTTCATATGCAACATCTATAATCTTTCGAAATTAGCATCATAGACGGTACATAGACAGATGAATCTTATCTGGAAACTGCTGTAGTGGAATGCGAATATTGAGAGTTCATTGATGTTGAATGTCTTTGCAACTTTAGGCCCAGTGCATGTAGATGATTGACCGTCCATTCTTCGTCCTCTTCAGGAAGACTTCAATATTGAACCGTGGGTGTTGTATGAATACCTTCCTTGTCTCCTAACCATACAGGTGGTTTGAGAGGTAATCATCAGTGAACTGCTTTGAAAAGGTCAGAAAACAAGTATATGCATAAATATCTTCTCTAGATTTGAAATGGCTCAAACGAATTAAAAGGACAAGGTATAACAGTTAGTACCATCCTGTAGTGAACTGATGTCTTCTTCATTGTGCAGACAAATATCTTATTATTTTTTGTCGCTAATTTCTTTATCCTAACAATCTTTCTGAGTTTCTTCACTTGACTGATATTCATGAACAACTCATTTCCCCATATACAAAAAGGGTCGAACAGTGGGTCAAAACCTCTGAAAGCAGGATCTACATGTGCAAGACCAAATTGTAAAAAGCTTAATATTCAAAAGCAAAAATTGAAAAGGTGTGTTATTAACTGCAACAGGCCTAATATTTAAAAACAAGCAAACATAGTCATCAAACTTGTATTGTACAGGTCTAAGTACACTAGTTATTGGCCCTGTTTGGATCCATGGGTTAGACTTAGTTTGAGCTAGTTTGGACTCAAATAGCCATAAAGTATCCAAACATGAGGGCTAGTTTGAGCTAGTTACATCTAACCCACCCAAAACAACTATCCCACCCAAGAGGTGCTAATTGGGGCTAGTTCTCCTAGCGCATTTATTGTCAATCCAATACTGTCATCCAAACACCTCTTTGTCTAGAGTTAGTTTAGGGTTAGTCATATTGTTGAGTATCATTGTTATTTTGGAAACGTAGGATAGCGTAGGATTTATTCTACCTTGACTTGTACTCCAAGATGACCATGTACTTCTATATATATGCCCACGAGGCTCAAGCAATACAAATCAACTATTCCACCAATCTCTCTCTCTCTCCCTTTTAACTGTCATGAGCTAGAAACTAACTCTAACATCTAGTTAAGTTAGAGTATCCAAACAGTGTCATTGTTAAATCAAATGGAAAGGCGTGTTAAATACTCCATCTGGTCATTTTTACTCTGCATATAAGAATTGTCTGAAGTCAAACTTCATAAAGTTTGATCTTATTTATATGAAAAAATATCAACATCTACCATGCTAAAGTTATACAATATGAAAATTTAAGTTATGACACATGTACTGATATTGATTTTATATTGTGAATGTTGGTATTTTTTTCTATAAAGTTGGTCAAACTTTACAAGGCTGGACTTTAGACAAATCTTATATGCGAACTAAAAAGATTCGTAGGCAGTACAACATGCTTAACAGCAATCAAATATAGTCATTCATAGAGCTATCTTATATCTTATATATATATATATATATATATATATATATATATATATATATATTATATACTAATTGGAGGCACTTTTCAAGTACTCTCATTAATCCACATCATTAATATTAATTACACCGTTGGATTGTAGAATATACGTTCAGGATAAAAGGAAAACATACATTACATAGATGGTCCCGACGTCCCATAAAAAAGGCATATGACACGTCCAACCTTAGTGAAACAAAAAGAATAAAAAACATCGGTCCGTTTCCTCAAAAAAAAGGAAGCCTCCAACCATAAAGAGTCCAATCCAACGGAAAAAAGGGAAAAGCTCCACGATGCTACTAATTGCCCGCAGAAGGCACGTCCATGTACAATGTCGTATCATGCAAGTTCTCCCAGAAGCACTTTTCCTTTCTTGAAATAAATCACCCACACGTGACTCGATCTACTAATCTGTCAAAAGAAAAGATGAACCGCGTCCTGATAAAAAGAAAGTGTAGTGTCCCGTCTGCAAAAAAAGTACAGGGTCCTATCATGTTCTCCCAAGGAAAGCCATACTTATGTCTCATCAACTCTCCCAATTGGTTTCCATTCAAAAGACTCTTCTGATTGATTTCGAACGAAGAAAGGAAAACAAATCCGCATGGTGCCGCAAAAATTATTCTTCGGTTCGCCGCCCGTCCTGATGGCGCATCATCGAGAGTCCCTACCGCCGCTTTTCCTAATCCTCCGCTTTCACTTGCCGTCTGTTCTTCAGATCATCGATGCTGCCCTTAGTGTTCCATCAACCGCTAGAATCGATCTAAAAAAGAGGTATAGTTCAATCCATCTTCTCCTGCTGTCCTGCTATGATCATGTTTCTCAACCTTGGAGAACACGGTTGTCATTATCCATCAAACATCGATGATGTTGCTTACTACTCATGAGCGGTTCTCGGGTAGTAGGAAATAACCTGAGTACGTACGTACGTACATAGTTCTTTAGCAGCAAGGAGTCATGCCGATTGTAAAAGAAATCAATTGATATATGCCTCAGTTATTCCTCGGAGCATGAAAGAAGAAGCAATGAGAATTAAGGCACATGAGAATAGGCAACCTTGATCAACTGCGCCAATAACCTCCTGTACGCCGCCGGGTGCCGGCCACATCCAGTGTCTCCAAATGTGACGCGTCAGTTATATCTGATGTCTCCCGATGCGAAGCACAGATCATGCATGCAGATCGGTCAATCTACTACTACTAAACTTGCATGAAGCGTGCGTCTGTTGTTGTCCAATCTGCATGTATATATGGTTCGTTTCAAAATACGCTTATAACTTATAACGGCACGTCTCTTTCTTTTTAATCTACTATACTCATGATGAATAAATGAATGGTGAACTATATTTTTTTCTTGGAGCATGGGTTCGCATGATTCTTCCAAGTATGGAATATATATATTCCGATACTTAATCAAATTTATTTTTTAAAGATATGTTATACAACGTGTAAGCCAAGATTGATCTCTACGTGTGCATATATTAATATAATCATAAATTTTACTGAGTTACGGCTATATATGTTTTTTGGCCTAAAATTTGGGATCTAAAATTTTCCTAGAATTATCATTATTTTCATGATGAGACTTGATTAATTTTTTATTCAAGATTGGTTATTTCGGAAATAATAAGGGACACTAGAAGAGGACAATTTCCGTAATAGGAAAACATGACAACAGTTCAATGATTTTTTTTTTCTGAAAAACACGATAATTATCTCCCTATGGTGCAAACAAAGTAACTTCCATTCCTCTAGACTTTACATATGAATTATGCTATATTACATTGTAAAATGAAGATGATACTGCAAATTTTCTATTGATATAGTCCTAGCCCGTGCCGTAGCACGGGTTGACGACTAGAATTTACTAATCCGAGGCATCATACGAGCCTTCATGTTAATCCACATCATTAAAAATATCTTAACCGTTCAATCTACACTAGTAGAAAAGAGGGTACTAGTCCCGGTTCCACAGGGCCTTTAGCCCCGGTTCTGGAACCGGGACAAAACAAACCGGACTAATGCCCAAAACCTTTAGTCCCGGTTGGCTTACGAACCGGGACCAAAGGGGATCCATGTGGCCGCTGTGGGGCGCCCAGGCAGGAGGACCTTTAGTCCCGGTTGGTAACACCAACCGGGACCAAAAGGCAGCCACGCGTCAGCAGCTCGCAGGCGCTGGGGTTTTTGTTTTATTTTTTAAGAGGGGGGGGTGTTAGGGGTTTTGGAGGGTTAATTTAGGGGTTTCATATTGTGTTAGCTAGCTAATAGAGAGAAGTGACCTCTCTTTCTCCGTGCTTGGTCGACGGTAGCTACTACATACAGAGAGAACTCGATGCTAGCTATTAAGCAAATGAAGGAACCATTAATTACACAACATCGTGATCATGAACATATATAGAGAGAAGTGACCTCCCTTTCTCCGTGCTTAGTCGAACAACAAGTTTTCGTATATCTATCCGACGCTACGACATATATACAATATAACATCTCTTACGATCCCTGACATCATCTACCGAGAATCAGCTTCAATTTCCTCATGGTATTCTCCGTCTTTATGTATGACGTGGTCAAGAAAGAATTCCGCCAATTCCTCTTGAATTGCTCGTACACGATCATGTGGTAGGAGTTCATTCCGCATCTGCCACATCTAATTTAAAGAAGGGGGTCAATACATATATATGAATGAAACTCAACACAATTGATGGTAATAAAATAAAATTGTGAATATTATTTACGTACTTCAAATTGTTTGTCAGAGTAGCCCCGCTCAAAAGTCGAGTTGCGCATGAACTCGCAAACGTAGTATCCACATAAATGATTCCCGCCTTCCTGCCAGTAGCACTTTACGAGAATAGAGTTCAATCAAACTGATAATCAAGCATGATAAATGGTATTGAAGAAAATAGAATCAATGAGAGATGCGCGGAACTAGCTAGTACTACTTACTTTGTGGTGTGTAAATCGCAGCTTCTTCGGCAGACCCGGAACCATTCCGATGAACTTTTTTCAAGCCCTGCCAGGCAAAGAAAATGATTACTTGATATCAGGAAATGAACGAAAGTTGCCGATATGGTGTGATAATGATTGAACTTACTTCTGGAGCATTGCAGTCATGTCCGCATAATCCTGGGGATCTTTACGTCTCGAGTCTAAGACAGTTACTATTCCCCCGTCAAGCTTAATGGATAGCAGAATAAAGTGGAAGCTGCGCACGCATAACTCATCAATTACATTACTTAACCTCGATTAAGCGAAACCAAATATGCACAAGACAATAACACTCACTTGATGTTGTAAGGAAAGAGTATTTTCCCTTTCTTTTGATGTCGAAGGAACGATTGTAGCAAGTTTTCCTCAGTTTCTTCGACTCTCTTTTTTACCGACCATTCATTTACGGTATTTGGGATAATGAACCCAATGTCATAGATTTGTCTTTCCTTGCATTCGACGATTTTCAATCTGGATAATATAGTGAGGATAATTATATATACATGCAATGAACGAGCTGAGCTAGAAACTTAATTACAGAAGTAATACTTAAAGACAGTAGCAAGTCATGAGTTGTTTGTCGAGGGCCTCTTGATTGAATAACTGAAATAACTCCACAAATTCAACAGGCATCACCTCAACTCCAATGAGGTCGTGCTCTTCTTTAATTCTCAGCATCAAACTATCGGTCCCATTCTTCCTGCAGCTTTCCAAGTACCAGTCATGCAATCTTCGCATCATCGTTGTTAGAGGAGGATGATCAAGTTTGACGAGAGGCTTCCCGTGCTCGTATCTAAAGATCTCTACTATCTCTAACGTTTCAAACTGTACATCATCGCCCAGATAATCACCAAGATTGGTACCGAGCAGTACCCCAGATGATTAGCGACGATATCGCTAGACACCTTGAGCGGGGTGCACGATTGCTTCGCCTGTTCGTCGAGCTGGGGAATTGGTTTCCCACTTCTTCGTTTTGCAAATCTTGCAGCACTGCAGGTACTTCCCGACCACTGCGCTTCATCATATGTCTTTGCAATACAGCGTTCATAGTTGGATTGCGGCGGAGACGGTGGTGGTCGCTTAAGGGCATCCAGAGTGCGCGTCATTTTCATCGGATCTATCGTTTCCTTCGGAGGTGGAGGTTTCCGTTCAAAATGAGCCTGCAGTTCGGCAGCACTGATGTCCGCGTTTTCCTAGTCAGTCCTCTCATATGGTAACTTTGGAAGAGGCTTCAGGCTTGGACCAAATTTGTATTTCTTCTCGCCTCTTTGTACTGCTAGCCGCCGGAGCGGCGGCATCTCTCTTCCACTATTGCTGACGCGGCAGAGTCCGCTGACACGTCGGAGGAGGCGGAGTGCCCTGACGCGGCGGAGGAGGCGGAATGCCCTAACGCGCCGGAGGAGGCGGAGTGCCCTGACTCACCGGAGGAGGAGGAGGCGGAGTGCCCTGATGCGCCGGAGGAGGCTGAGTCTGCTGAGGCATCCAGTTTGAAAGCTTGATGTACTCCTTTCTATATAGACAGGTACTCCTTAAAGCATTTTACAGATGAGTATCCCCTTCACCTGTAGGGTAGTCAAGCTCCAGCTCCTCAAATCCCTCCATTATTACATCCACCGTCACAATAGCATAGCCATGTGGAATCGGGCGGCAATGAAAAGTTCCCTCAGCTTGAGGAGGTACAACAGAGCCGACCGCCGCCTTCAAGGTCAGGTTCTGGCATTTTTTCATTAGAACACAATGTTCAGCCTCCGTGATACTATTCACGGGGTACCGAGGAGCCGTGAAATCAGGCTGAACGAGCTCTGTGGAAGCCACGCTGCTTCCCCGCTGAGATGGTGGGGTAGCTTCTGGGGCAGCGTCGAAGCAAGGATCTTCGTGCCTCTGAGATGGTTGGCCGGTAGCTCGCTGGCTCTCAAGTTCCTCTAGTTTTGCTAATCTTGCACTGAGCCTCTGCATTTCGGTTACTTCCTCTTTCCTCTTTCTCTCTCGGCTTCTATAACCACCGCTGTCAGGAAACCCATATACCCATGGAACGGAGCCTGATGTGCCTCGTGTTCGTCCAGGGTGTTCAGGATTCCCGAGGGCCTCTGTCAGCTCGTCCTTCTCTCTGTCGGGAATGAACATCCCTTCATGCACTGCCTTGATTGCTTTCTGAAGCTTCTGGATGGGTATTGCAAGTTGCTCGTCCGTCCAAACACACTCCCCTGTTTCGGGGTCCAAAGTTCCCCCAACCCCGAAGAACCATGTCCTTGAATGATCTGGCCAGTGCAATGTCGCTGGTTGGATCCCTTTAGCAAGCAGGTCTTGCTCAGCTTTGTCCCACAACGGCCGGGCTTTGTAGTAGCCACCTGACCCAGTGTGATGGTGATACAGCTTCTTTGCAGCATTTTGCTTGTTTGTCAGTGACCTTTTCTTACCATTCTCCAAGTTCTTGTAGACCACAAATGTGGGCCAGTGATCTCTTATCTTCTTATATCGATCGATGAATTCTGGAGTCTCCTCTTTCGCGACAAATTTTGTGTTCAATTCTTTCATCCAGTTCCTGAATAGTTCTGCCATCTTCTTAAGAGCAAATGCCTTGACCTTTCGCTCTATAACTGGGTTATTCGGATCCTCCTCTCGCGGTAGGCTAAAATTTGTCATCAGCGAGGTCCAAAGATCATCTTTCAGTCTATCCTGGACATAAGAAACTTCAGGGTCCTTATTCTTATTTCATTGCTGGATGCTGATCGGGACGCTGTCCCTAACAACAACTCCGCACTGATGTACAAATGTGTCCTTTGTCCGCTTGGGAGCAATCGATTGGCCATCTTTCACGACTTCTGTGATCGTGAACCTTTCATCCTGGCGCAACCATTTCTTCGGGCCTCGTCTCCTTACGGAAGTTTTGCTCGATCCGGAGGGCTAAAAGAAGAAAGAAGCGTTAATATATGTACATACCAAAACAATTAATGCATCAAGTCAGCATAGGCTTAATATATATATATATATATATATATATATATATATATATATATATATACCTTGCCGGACATTGCAACAGTTAAGCCTAGCTCCCGCCTCCGTTCGGTCACCGGAGCCGTCATCATGATCTCGTTCCTCCGCCATTCGGTCACCGGAGCCGTCATGATCTCCTTCCTCCTCCATTGTTGGATCACTGGAGCTGTCATCCTCTCCTTCCTGACCATCGGTGTCATTGAGAAATGACAAGGGATCACCTTCGGCGAGGATTATATCCCCCAACAACTATTCTTGTTCTAAGTCTCTTTCCATAGTTTCTTTAAATATTACAACATGGCAATATACAAACATGAGAGATGGATTAGTGGCAAACATAGACCTAGCTAATCACAATTAGGAATCATATGCATATATCAGCAATGGATTAGTTGCGGACCGCCTCTCTCATGCATGTCCGACGTCCCCCTCAAGTCGAAGTTATCGGGCCGGGGTTATACTTTCAGGAGAGGATACTTTGCAAAAAATAATCGCTATGCAGGAGATCAAACTATCCATTCTACCCCATTGACCTATGCCAGCCGCCTACCAAATAAATAAAGTCCCTTCGGTTCACTGAGGTAAGACCGGTGAATTAGACGCCGACATATAGTATTATAAATAACAATTACGGGTAAGGGCGGGAGGGGGTAGATCGACAACGACGCTCTTTTTTCTAGGGTTTGGGTGGCCTCGAGAGTTGGTCGGGCGAGCGGACCGCCTCTCTCATGCATGTCCGACGCCCCCCTCATGTTGAAGTTATCGGGGAGGGGGTAGATCGACAACGACACTCTTTCTTCCAGGGTTTCGGTGGCCTCGATAGTTCGTCGGGCTAGCGGACCACCTCTCTTTCATGCATGTCCGATGTCCCCCCTCATGTCGAAGTTATCGAGGAGGGGTAAATTTTAACTTAGTGAGCCTTTTAATTAACTCATTTTGAATATATGAACATTTTAACTTAGTAACTTAGTAACTTGGTAAATTTTAACTAATTTCTATGAACAAAAAAAACATCATATGAACATTTTCTATATATATATATACATCCATACATACACATACATATATACATGGACCAAAAAATGCTATGAACAAAAAAATATTCTATGAACAAAAAAATCATCATATGAACATGACTGAAAAATTCATCATATCAAAAAAATACACTAAGCATCTACGTATACATGTAAATATACATACATTACATAAACATGATGAATAATAAAAAAAGAAAATGGCCGGGACAGCGCGCCGGCTCACAGCGGGGCTCAGGCGACGGCGACGACGGGGCTGGGGCGCGGGGTCGGGGGCGAGGACGGCGACGGCGGGGCAGGAGCGCGGCGACGGCGGGGGCAGACCGGGGCAGGTGCGCGGGCTCGAGGCAGGGGCGGCGGCGACGACGGGGGCGGGACGGGGCAGGGGCGCAGGCGATGGCGATGACGACGACGGCGACGGCGGGGGCGGCGGACGGCGTCGGGGCAGCCTGGCGGCGTCGATGTGCTCGGCGTCATCGGGGGCGAGTGCGGATGAAGTATGAAAATTTCCTAAATCTGGGCTTATATACCCCACCCTTTAGTCCCGGTTTGTGGCACCAACCGGGACCAATGCCCCCCTTTCGTGCCGGTTCGTGCCACCAGCCAGGACCAAAGGTGTATTTTCAGCAACCCAAAGGGCGGGAAGTAGAGACCTTTAGTCCTGGTTGGTGGCTCAAACCGGGACTAAAGGGGGGCATTGGTCCCGGTTGGTGGCTCGAACCGGGACCAAAGGCACCCTTTCGTCCCGGTTCGAGCCACCAACCGGGACCAATAGCCTAGCAGAGCGGTGAGGTGGGAGTTTAGTCCCACCTCGCTAGTTGAGAGAGCGCTGCACCGGTTTATAAGGCGCGCTGCGGGTGAGCTGTCGAGCTCCTCTCCAATGCAGGCAGCACTTGCCTACCCTTGTCACTGCCATGTTGGGCCTGCGGGCCTGTATCCTGGCCCATGGATAGATGGTTTTCTAGACGTATGCAAGCCGTGGTGGCCCAGTAGGCGGCGTTTTTTTATTTTTTATGTCATTTTAGTTTCCTAGTAGGTGGGCATTTTTTTTGTTATTTTAGTTTTCTATTAAAGATTTTATTTCAGTTCATTCTTTTTAACAAATAAATACTTTGATGATTTTAGTTAATATTATTTTGATTCTTTTTAGTTCATTCTTTTTAGTTAATGTTTTAGTTGATTCTTTTTAGTTCATTCTTTTTAGTTACTGTTTTAGTTGACTCTTTTTAGTTCATTCTTTTTAGTTAATGTTTTAGTTGATTCTTTTTAGTTAATATTTTAGTTGATTCTTTTATAGTTCATTCTTTTTAACAAATAAATACTTTCATAATTTTAGTTAATATTATTTTGATTCTTTTTAGTTCACTCTTTTTAGTTAAAGTTTTAGTTGATTCTTTTTGCTATTGAAGAATATTATTTTGATTCTTTTTAGTTGATTCTTTTTGCTATTGAGGAATATTATATTTAATTGATTCTTTTTAGTTCATTCTTATTGCTATTACAGTTTTATAAAAGCTTTTTAGTTCATTCTTATTGCTATTAAAGTTTTATAAAAGTTGGCATGGTATCATCATTTCCCCCACGTAGCATCCGGGTTACGGCAAAAGCTGGATGCACTTCGTGTACAAAATGGGCAATCACTTTCGAAGTATCCGGGTTTCGAATGAAAACTCATCTATTACAAAGGGATTTCATTTTTTGAACTTATTTTAACTCAGACTTTTTGTGTGTTCAAAATGCACCATTCAAAGCCACATCATCAATTTTCAACCCTTTCTGACTTCATTTGGTATTTTTCATGCATTTACTGATTTTTTTTAGCTAAATGACCCTGAAATTGAAAAGCACTACAAATGAACTCTGAAAAGGTTGAAAGTTGGCATAGTATCATCATTTCACCCACATAGCATGTGCTAAAAACTTGAGAGGGTTACGGCAAACACTGGATGGACTTCATGTACAAAATGGACAATCTCTTTCCAAGTATCAGGGTTTCGGACGAAAACTCATCTGTTACAAAGGGATTTCATTTTTTTGAACTTATTTCAACTCCAGGCTTTTTGTGCGTTCAACATGCACCATTCAAAGCCACATCATCAATTTTCAACCCTTTCTGACTTCATTTGGTATTTTTCATGCATTTACTGATTTTTTTAGCTAAATGACCCTGAAATTGAAAAGCACTACAAATGAACTCCGAAAAGGTTGAAAGTTGGCATGAAATCATCATTTCACCCACATAGCATGTGCTAAAAAGTTGAGAGGGTTACGGCAAAAACTGGATGCACTTTGTCTACAAAATGGACAATCTCTTTCGAAGTATTAGGGTTTCGAACGAAAACTCATCTTTTACAAAAGGCATTTCATTTCTTGACATGTAACTGCAGTGATATTCTAGATAAAAGCCATCATCAGAATAGTTGTGGAGAGAAAGTCTTTACTTTTTCTTCGCGTGTGTCCCTTGCTTATTGCGCCTTAACCATTGATAATTTTCATCGTTTAACACGGTGCTTGGGTCAGCCTTGACTTTGAAGAGAGGAATTTCATGGAACTTTTCATAATCTTCAGACATGTCTGTCTTGCCCTCCACTCCCATGATGTCTCTTTTCCCTGAAAGAACTATGTGGCGCTTTGGCTCATCGTATGATGTATTCGCTTCCTTATCTTTTCTTTTTTCGGTTTGGTAGACATGTCCTTCACATAGAAAACCTGCGCCACATCATTGGCTAGGACGAATAGTTCGTCTGTGTACCCAAGATTGTTCAGATCCACTGTTGGCATTCCGTACTGCGGGTCTACCTGTACCTCGTCTCCTGACAGATTGACCCATTTGCACCAAAACAAAGGGACCTTAAAATCATGTCCATAGTTAAGTTCCCATATGTCCACTATGTAACCATAATATGTGTCCTTTCCCCTCTTGGTTGCTGCATCAAAGCGGACACCATTGTTTTGGTTGGTGCTCTTTTGATCTTGGGCGATCATGTAAAATGTATTCCCATTTATCTCGTACCCTTTGTAAGTCAATACAGTCGAAGATGGTCCCCTAGCCAATGAGTACAGCTCATCTGCAACAGTGTTGTCACCCATGAGATGTGTTTGCAATCAATTGCCGAAAGTGAAGGAAATATGCCCTAGAGGCAATAATAAAGTTATTATTTTATTTCCTTATATCATGATAAATGTTTATTATTCATGCTAGAATTGTATTAACCGGAAACTTGATACATGTGTGAATACATAGACAAAACAAAGTGTCCCTAGTATGCCTCTACTAGACTAGCTCATTAATCAAAGATGGTTAAGTTTCCTAACCATAGACATGTGTTGTCATTTGATGAACGGGATCACATCATTAGGAGAATGATGTGATGGACAAGACCCATCCGTTAGCTTAGCACAATGATCGTTAAGTTTATTGCTATAGCTTTCTTCATGACTTATATATGTTCCTCTGACTATGAGATTATGCAACTCCCGAATACCGAAGGAACACCTTGTGTGCTATCAAACGTGACAACGTAACTGGGTGATTATAAAGATGCTCTACAGGTGTCTCCGAAGGTGTTTGTTGGGTTGGCATAGATCGAGATTAGGATTTGTCACTCCGAGTATAGGAGAGGTATCTCTGGGCCCTCTCGGTAATGCACATCATATGAAGCCTTGCAAGCAATGTGACTAATGAGTTAGTTACGGGATGATGCACTACGGAACGAGTAAAGAGACTTGCCGGTAACGAGATTGAACTAGGTATGAGGATACCGACGATCGAATCTCGGGCAAGTAACAAACCGATAACAAAGGGAACAACGTATGTTGTTATGCGGTTTGACCGATAAAGATCTTCGTAGAATATGTAGGAGCCAATATGAGCATCTAGGTTCCGCTATTGGTTATTGATCGAAGATATGTCTCGGTCATGTCTACATAGTTCTCGAACCCGTAGGGTCCGCATGCTTAACGTTCGATGACGATCGATATTATAATTTATGTGATTTGATGACCGAAGTTTGTTCGGAGTCCCGGATGAGATCACGGACATGACGAGGAGTCTCGAAATGGTCAAGAGGTAAAGATTCATATATTGGAAGGCTATATTCGGACAACGGAAAGGTTCCGAGTGATTCGGGTATTTTTCGGAGTACCGGGGAGTTACGGGAATTCACCGGGAGAAGTAATGTGCCTTATTGGGCCATACGGGAAATAGGAGGCAGCAGCCAGGATGTGGCGCGTGCCCCCCCCCCCCCCCCCAAGCCCAGTCTGAATTGGACAAGGGGTTGGGGGCGCGGCCCCCCTCTCCCTTCCTTCCCCCTTCTCCTTTAGGTGGAAACCTACTAGGACTTGGAGTCCTAGTAGGATTCCCCTCCTCCTGGCGCGCCCTACAGGGCCGGACAGCCTCCTCCCTCTCTCCTTTATATACGGGGGAGGGGCCACCCCATAGACACCAAGATTTGTCTTAGCCGTGTGCGGTGCCCCCCTCCATAGATTTCTACCTCGGTCATATTTTCGGAGTGCTTAGGCGAAGCCCTGCCGGAATCACTTCATCATCATCGTCACCACGCCGTCGTGCTGACGAAACTCTCCCTCGGCCTCAGCTGGATCAAGAGTACGAGGGACGTCACCGAGCTGAACGTGTGCAGATCGCGGAGGTGCCGTGCGTTCGGTACTTGATCGGTTGGATCGCGAAGACATTCGACTACATCAACCGCGTTACTAAACGCTTCCGCTTTCGGTCTACGAGGGTACATAGACACACTCTCCCCGCTCATTGTTATGCTTCTCCTAGATAGATCTTGCGTGATCGTACAATTTTTTTTGAAATACTACGTTCCCCAACAGTGGCATCCGAGCCAGGTCTATGCGTAGATGTTATTTGCACGAGTAGAACACAAAGGAGTTGTGGGCGGGGGTGTATACATATTGCTTGCCGTTACTAGTTGTTACTTGGTTCAGCGGTATTGTGAGATGAAGCGGCCCGGACCGACATTACGCGTACGCTTACACGAGACTGGTTTCACCGCTGCGAGCACTTGTTGCTTAAAGGTGACTAGCGGGTGTCTGTCTCTCTCATTTTAGTTGAATCGGTTTCAATGAAGAGGCTTCTTTTAGAAGATCAAAAAGCAATCACTACACCACGTTGTGGTTTTGATGCGTAGGTAAGAACGGTTCTTGCTAGAAGCCCGTAGCAGCCACATAAAACTTGCAACAACAAAGTAGAGGACGTCTAACTTGTTTTTGCAGGGCTTGCTGTGATGTGATATGGTCAAGACATGATGTGATATAATTTATTGTATGAGATGATCATGTTTTGTAACAGAGTTATCGGCAACCGGCAGGAGCCATATGGTTGTCGCTTTATTGTATGCAATGCAATCGCCATGTAATTGTTTTACTTTATCACTAAGCGGTAGCGATAGTCGTAGAAGCAATAAGTTGGCGAGACGACAATAATGCTACGATGGAGATCAAGCTGGGGCGCCGGTGACGATGGAGATCATGACGGTGCTTCGATGATGGAGATCAAGAGCACAAGATGATGATGGCCATATCATGTCACATATTGAATTGCATGTGATGTGAATCCTTTTATGCATCTTATTTTGCTTAGTACGGCGGTAGCATTATAAGATGATCTGTCACTAAATTTCAAGGTATAAGTGTTCTCGCTGAGTATGCACCGTTGCGAAAGTTCTTCGTGCTGGGACACCACGTGATGATCGGGTGTGATAGGCTCTACGTTCAAATACAACGGGTGCAAGCCAGTTTTGCACACGCAGAATACTCGGGTTAAACTTGACAAGCCTAGCATATGCAGATATGGCCTCGGAACACTGAGACCGAAAGGTCGAGCGTGAATCATATAGTAGATATGATCAACATAGTGATGTTCACCAATGAAAACTACTCCATCTCACGTGATGATCGGACATGGTTTAGTTGATTTAGATCACGTGGTCACTTAGATGATTAGAGGGATGTCTATCTAAGTGGGAGTTCTTAAGTAATATGATTAATTGAACTTTAATTTATCATGAACTTAGTCCTGGTAGTATTTGCAAATTATGTTGTAGATCAATAGCTCGCGTATAGCTCCCCTGTTTTATTTTTGATATGTTCCTAGAGAAAACTAAGTTGAAAGATGATAGTAGCAATGATGCGGACTGGTTCCGTGATCTGAGGTTTATCCTCATTGCTGCACAGAAGAATTATGTCCTTGATGCACCGCTAGGTGACAGAACTATTGTAGGAGCAGATGCAGATGTTATGAACGTTTGACAAGCTCGGTATGATGACTACTTGATAGTTTAGTGCACCATGTTTTACGGCTTAGAACCGGGACTTCAAAAATGTTTTGAACGACATGGCGCATATGAGATGTTCCAAGAGCTGAAATCGGTATTTCAGACTCATGCCCGTGTCGAGAGGTATGAGACCTCTGACAAGTACTTCGCCTACAAGATGGAGGAGAATAGCTCAACCAGTGAGCATGTGCTCAGAATATCTGAGTACTACAATTGCTTGAATCAAGTGGGAGTTAATCTTCCGGATAAGATAGTAATTGACAGAATTCTCTAGTCACTATCACCAAGTTACTGGAACTTCGTGATGAACTATAATATGCAAGGGATGACAAAAACGATTCCCGAGCTCTTCGTGATGCTGAAATCAACGAAGGTAGAAATCAAGAAAGAGCATCAAGTGTTGATGGTTAACAAGACCACTAGTTTCAAGAAAAGGGCAAAGGGAAGAAAGGGAACTTCAAGAAGAATAGCAAGCAAGTTTCTACTCCCGGGAAGAAGCCCAAGTCTGGACCTAAGCCTGAAACTGAGTGCTTCTACTGCAAAGGGACTGGTCACTGGAAGCGGAACTGCCCCAAGTATTTGGCGGATAAGAAGGATGGCAAAGTGAACAAAGGTATATTTGATATACATGTTATTGATGTGTATTTTACTAGTGTTCATAGTAGCCCCTGGGTATTTGATACTGGTTCAGTTGATAACATTAGTAACTCGAAACAGGAGTTGCAAAATGAACAGAGACTAGTTAATGACGAGGTGACGATGTGTGTTGGAAGTGATTCCAAGGTTGATAAGATCACCATCGCACACTCCCTCTACCTTCGGGATTAGTGTTGGACCTAAATAAATGTTATTTGGTATTTGTGTTGAGCATGAATATGATTGGATCATGTTTATTGTGATACGGTTATTCATTTAAGTCAGAGAATAATTGTTGTTCTGTTTAAATGAATCAAACCTTCTATGGTCATACACTCAATATAAATGGTTTATTGAATCTCGATCGTAATGATACACTTATTCATAATATTGATGCAAAAAGATGCAAAGTTGATAATGATAATGCAACATATTTTGTGGCACTGCCGTTTAGGTCATATTGGTGTAAAGCGCAAGAAGAAACTCCATTCGGATGGAATTTTGGAATCACTTGATTATGAATCATTTGATGCTTGCGAACCATGCCTCATGGGCAAGATGACTAAGACTCCGTTCTCCGGAACAATGGAGCGAGCTAATGACTTATTGGAAATAATACATATCGATGTATGCGGTCCGATGAGTGTTGAGGCTCACGGCGGGTATCGTTATTTTCTGACCTTCATAGATGATTTGAGCAGATATGGGTATATCTACTTGATGAAACATAAGCCTGAAACATTTGAAAAGTTCAAAAGAATATCAGAGTGAAGTAGAGAATCATCGTAACAAGAAAATAAAGTTTCTACGATCTGATTGCAGAGGCGAATATTTGAGTTACGAGTTTGGCCTTCAATTAAAACAATGTGGAATAGTTTCACAAACTCATGCCACCTGGAACACCACATCATAATGGTGTGTTTGAACGTCATAACCGTACTTTATTGGATATAGTGCAATCTATGATGTCTCTTACCGATTTACCACTATTGTTTTGGGGTTATGCATTAGAGACAGCTGCATTCACATTAAATAGGGCACCATCTAAATCCGTTGAGACGACACCATATGAACTGTGGTTTGGCAAGAAACATAAGCTGTCGTTTCTTAAAGTTTGGGGTTGCAATGCTTATGTGAAAAGTTTCAACCTGATACGCTCAAACCCAAATCGGAGAAATGCGTCTTCATAGGATACCCAAAGGAGACTGTTGGGTACACCTTCTATCACAGATCTGAAGGCAAGATATTCATTGCTAAGAATGGATCCTTTCTAGAGAAGGAGTTTCTCTCGAAAGAAGTGAGTGGGAGAAAAGTAGAACTTGATGAGGTAATTCTACCTTCTCCCGAATTGGAAAGTAGTTTATCACAGAAATCAGTTCCAGTGATTCCTACACCAATTAGTGAGGAAACTAATGATGAGGATCATGAAACTTCAGATCAATTTACTACAGAACCTCGTAGGTCAACCAAAGTACGTTTCGCACCAGAGTGGTACGGTAATCCTGATCTGGAAATCATGTTACTAGACCATGACGAACCTACGAACTATGAGGAAGCGATGATGAGCCCAGATTCCGCGAAATGGCTTGAGGCAATGAAATCTGAGATGGGATCCATGTATGAGAAAAAAGTGTGGACTTTGGTTGACTTGCCTGATGATCGGCAAGCCATTAAGAATAAATGGATCTTCAAGAGGAAGATGGACGCTGATGGCAGTGTTACTATCTACAAATCTCGACTTGTCACAAAAGGTTTTCGACAAGTTCAAGTTGTTGACTACAATGAGATTTTCTCACTCGTAGCGATGCTTAAGTCTGTCCGAATCATGTTAGCAATTGCTACATTTTATGAAATCTGGCAAGTGGATGTCAAAAACTATATTCCTTAATGGAATTTTTAAAGAAGAAGTTGTATATGATGCAACCAGAAGGTTTTGTCAATCCTAAAGGTGCTAACAAAATGTGCAAGCTCCAGCGATCCATCTATGGACTGGTGCAAGCATCTCGGAGTTGGAATATACGCTTTGATGAAGTGATCAAAGCATATGGTTTTATACAGACTTACGGTGAAGCCTGTATTTACAAGAGAGTGAGTGGGAGCTCTGTAGCATTTCTGATATTATATGTGGATGACATATTGTTGTTTGGAAATGATATAGAATTTCTGGATAGCATAAAAGGATACTTGAATAAGAATTTTTCAATAAAAAAGACCTCAGTGAAGATGCTTAAGTATTGAGCATCAAGATCTATAGGGATAGATCAAAGACGCTTAATAGGACTTTCACAAAGCACATACCTTGACAAGTTTTTGAAGAAGTCCAAAATGGATCAGTCAAAGAAAGGGTTCTTGCCTGTGTTGCAAGGTATGAAGTTGAGTAAGACTCAAAGCATGACCACGGCAGAAGATAGAGAGAGACTGAAAGTCATTCCCTATGCCTCAGTCATAGGTTCTATAAAGTATGTCATGCTGTGTACCAAACCTATTGTGTACCTTGCCATAAGTCTGGCAGGGAGGTACCAATAGTGATCTAGGAGTAGATCACTAGACAGTAGGTCAAAATTATCCTTAGTGACCTAAGAGGACTAAGGAAATGTTTCTCGGTTATGGAGGTGACAAAGAGTTCGTCGTAAAGGGTTACGTCAATGCAAGCTTTGACACTGATCCGGATGACTCTGAGTCTCAATCTGGATACATATTGAAAGTGGGAGCAATTAGCTAAAGTAGCTCCGTGCAGAGCATTGTAGACATAGAAATTTGCAAAATACATACGGATCTGAATGTTGCAGACCCGTAGACTAAAATTTATCTCACAAGCAAAAACTGATCACACCTTAGTGCGCTTGGGTGTTAATCACATAGCGATGTGAACCAGATTATTGACTCTAGTAAACCCTTTGAGTGTTGGTCACATGGCGATGTGAACTATGGGTGTTAATCACATGGTGATGTGAACTATTGTTGTTAAATCACATGGCGATGTGAACTAGATTATTGACTCTAGTGCAAGTGGGAGACTGAAGGAAATATGTCGTAGAGGCAATAATAAAGTTATTATTTTATTTCCTTATATCATGATAAATGTTTATTATTCATGCTAGAATTGTATTAACCGGAAACTTGATACATGTGTGAATACATAGACAAAACAAAGTGTCCCTAGTATGCCTCTACTAGACTTGCTCATTAATCAAAGATGGTTAAGTTTCCTAACCATAGACATGTGTTGTCATTTGATGAACGGGATCACATCAGTAGGAGAATGATGTGATGGACAAGACCCATCCGTTAGCTTAGCATAATGATCGTTAAGTTTATTGCTATAGCTTTCTTCATGACTTATACATGTTCCTCTGACTATGAGATTATGCAACTCCCGAATACCGAAGGAACACCTTGTGTGCTATCAAACGTGACAACGTAACTGGGTGATTATAAAGATGCTCTACAGGTGTCTCCGAAGGTGTTTGTTGGGTTGGCATAGATCGAGATTAGGATTTGTCACTCCGAGTATAGGAGAGGTATCTCTGGGCCCTCTCGGTAATGCACATCATATGAAGCCTTGCAAGCAATGTGACTAATGAGTTAGTTACGGGATGATGCACTACGGAACGAGTAAAGAGACTTGCTGGTAACGAGATTGAACTAGGTATGAGGATACCGACGATCGAATCTCGGGCAAGTAACATACCGATAACAAAGGGAACAACGTATGTTGTTATGCGGTTTGACCGATAAAGATCTTCATAGAATATGTAGGAGCCAATATGAGCATCTAGGTTCCGCTATTGGTTATTGATCGAAGATATGTCTCGGTCATGTCTACATAGTTCTCGAACCCGTAGGGTCCGCATGCTTAATGTTTGATGACGATCGATATTATGAGTTATGTGATTTGATGACCGAAGTTTGTTCGGATTCCCGGATGAGATCACGGACATGACGAGGAGTCTCGAAATGGTCAAGAGGTAAAGATTCATATATTGGAAGGCTATATTCGGACAACGGAAAGGTTCCGAGTGATTCGGGTATTTTTCGGAGTACCGGGGAGTTACGGGAATTCACCGGGAGAAGTAATGGGCCTTATTGGGCCATACGGGAAATAGGAGGCAGCAGCCAGGATGTGGCGCGTGCCCCCCCCCCCCCACCCAAGCCCAGTCCGAATTGGACAAGGGTTTGTGGGCGCGGCCCCCCCCCCCTCCCTTCCTTCCCCCTTCTCCTTTAGGTGGAAACCTACTAGGACTTGGAGTCCTAGTAGGATTCCCCTCCTCCTGGCGCGCCCTACAGGGCCGGACAGCCTCCTCCCTCTCTCCTTTATATACGGGGGAGGGGGCACCCCATAGACACCAAGATTTGTCTTAGCCGTGTGCGGTGCCCCCCTCCACAGATTTCCACCTCGGTCATATTTTCGGAGTGCTTAGGCGAAGCCCTGCCGGAATCACTTCATCATCACCGTCACCACGCCATCGTGCTGACGAAACTCTCCCTCAGCCTCAGCTAGATCAAGAGTACGAGGGATGTCACCGAGTTGAACATGTGCAGATCGCGGTGGTGCTGTGCGTTCGGTACTTGATCGGTTGGATCGCGAAGACGTTCGACTACATCAACCGCATTACTAAACGCTTCCGCTTTCGGTCTATGAGGGTACATAGACACACTCTCCCCACTCGTTGCTATGCTTCTCTTAGATAGATCTTGCATGATCGTAGGAAATTTTTGAAATACTACGTTCCCCAACAGAAAGTCCTGATGTGTTCACATGTAATCCAGTCATCACACTGCTCCGGGTGTTTGGAGCACAGAATATTCTTGTTTTCATTGGCATACGGGGTCACCAAGGTAGAATTCTGTAGAACTGTGTAGTGTGCTTGAGACCAAGAATGCTCGTCCCTACATATTATTGAGTCTGCTCCTAGCGTGCCTTTTCCAGTCAGTCTCCCCTCATACCGCGATTGAGGGAGACCAATCGGCTTAAGGTCAGGAATGAAGTCAACAAAAAACCCAATGACCTCCTCTGTTTGATGCCCGTGGAGATGCTTGCTTCTGGCCTAGCACGGTTACGAACATATTTCTTTAAGACTCCCATGAACCTCTCAAAGGGGAACATATTGTGTAGAAATATAGGGCCCAGAATGGCAATCTCGTCGACTAGATGAACTAGGACGTGCGTCATGATATTGAAGAAGGATGGTGGGAACACGAGCAAAACTGACAAGACATTGCACCAAATCACTCCTTAACCTTGGTAGGATTTCTGGATCGATTAACTTCTGAGAGATTGCATTGAGGAATGCACATAGCTTCACAATGGCTAATCGAACATTTTCCGGTAGAAGCCCCCTCAATGCAACCGGAAGCAGTTGCGTCATAATCACGTGGCAGTCATGAGACTTTAGGTTCTGGAACTTTTTCTCTGCCATATTTATTATTCCCTTTATATTCGACGAGAAGCCAGACGGGCCCTTCATACTGAGCATGCATTCAAAAAAGATTTCCTTCTCTTCTTTGGTAAGAGCATAGCTGGCAGGACCTTCATACTGCTTTGGATGCATGCCGTCTTTTTCGTGCACACGTTGCTGGTCCTCCCGTGCCTCCGGTGTATCATTTGTCTTTCCATACACGCCCAAGTAGCCTAGCAGGTTCACGCAAAGATTCTTCATCATGTGCATCACGTCGATTGCAGAGCGGACCTCTAGGCCTTTCCAATAGGGTAGGTCCCAAAATATAGATTTCTTCTTCCACATGGGTGCGCGTCCCTCAGCGTCATTCGGAACAGATAGTCCGCCAGGACCCATTCCAAAGATTACTTGTAAATCATTGACCATATCAAGTATGTGATCTCCAGTACGGAGGGCGGGCTTCTTCCGGTGATCTGCCTCACCTTTGAAATGTTTGTCTTTCTTTCGACATTGATGGTTGGTCGGAAGAAATCGACGATGTCCCAGGTACACATTCTTTCTGCATTTGTCCAAATATATACTTTTGGTGTCATCTAAACAGTGCGTGCATGCGTGGTATCCCTTGTTTGTCTGTTCTGAAAGGTTACTGAGAGCAGGCCAATCATTGATGGTTACAAACAGCAACGCATGTAGGTCAAATTCCTCCTGGTCGTGCTCATCCCACACACGTACACCTTTTTCATTCCACAGCTGTAAAAGTTCTTCAACTAATGGCCTTAGGTACACATCAATGTTGTTGCCGGGTTGCTTAGTGCCTTGGATGAGCACTAGCATCATAATGAACTTCCACTTTATGCACAACCAAGGAGGAAGGTTATAGATACATAGAGTCACGGGCAAGGTGTAGGAGATATGCCCTAGAGGCAATAATAAATGTTATTATTTATCTCCGTGTTCATAATTAGGTTTATGTTCCATGCTATAACTGCTGTGGTTCCCGAGCCCGTATATCCATAAAGGCTCTGGGGAAAACCCATGTGCACGTGTGGAATAATAAACGGTAAAATGTATTCCTAGTCATGCCTCTAAGACTAGCTCAAGTGTTGCATGATGATTATGTTTTCCCAATCATAGGCATGTCTATGCCAGCAACTTTGCGGGCACAAATGTTAGAAGAACATTTGTGTTGAATCGACCCGATTGATGTTATGCTATGAGATACATTCGTCACAAGTTAATGGTTAATAACGCAGAGATGGTTAATGTTTGCATAATTCCTTAGACCATGAGAGTATCGAGTTTCTTCATGCTTGCTTCATGAACTTTGGGGTTTGTTAAACGTCATCCGTAAATGGGTGGCTATTACGGCGGCTTACGGGTTCATGGAAAAGTATGTCAAGTAACTTGATAGCTCAAGATTGGGATTTGCTCCTCCGGCGATGGAGAGATATCTCTGGGCCCTCTCGGTGTTACGGTATCCATCATCGTCTGGCCAGACACTTTGTGATTTGATCACGGGGATGCCGGAACACGGTAACGAGAAAAGAGAACAATACCGGTAACGAGGTAACTAGCATAGTGGACAAGTTGTTGATCCACGGGAATGCCAACATGTCTCACCTTGGGTATTTGTAACATATCGCGAAACAACAGGAATAGCACACGGCAACTGGAGGTTCACTCGAATATTCATTCGTGTGGGTATAGGGGTCAATATGGGTGTCCACGGCTCCGATGCTGATCATTGATCGGAAAGTGTTCCGGTCATGTCTATACTTCACCGAACCTATAGGGTCACACGCTTAAGGGTCATCTATCTGTTGAACGCTAGACAGGGAGTCTGAGAGAAAGTCACCGAAAATGTTTCGGAGACAACGGAAGAGTTCCGAGAGAGAGAACACCGAAAGAGTTTCGGTAAAACCGAAAAGTTGTTTCGGAATATATTATTTGGTCAAAAAGGGTTTCGGCACCGCCTGGAAATTTTCAGAGGATGCCAGAATTGGTCTGGGAACTTCTGGGAATTTTCGGAGAGAAAAACCGGAAATGTTCCGAAACTGCCGTAACCGCTGTTAATGCTTTCCGCTGATGAAAACCACCGCACCGAAAATGTTTCGGATCATGCCCAGAATAATTTTAGAGGGTGCCGGAAATGTTCTGGGACCTTCTGGAATTTTTCAGAAAAAGTTTCGCGGAAAACATCTTGTCTCAGCGCTAGGGGACAAGATCCCACGAATCGGGGGTTGCATGTTTGGTGGCTTTTTGTCTAGGGAGCATGCATGTTTCATGGAGACATGTTGGTGGCTTGTTGGGGCGGCCCCCCCCCCCATGGGGAGACAAGGTGTGGGCCGGCCCAAGGGCTGCCATGGTGGTGTCCCCTTGGTGCCCCCCTTGTGTTACCATTATGCCCTTTCATGTGTGACATGAAGCTTGGGTATTTTGGTATTTCAACATCCCACCCCACCCCTTGCCTTGGCCTATAAAAGGAGGAGAAGGGGCTGCCATTCTCCCCATCCCTTGCTCTCATACACATGCCAAGATGTTATCTGGCTTCTCTCTCCCTCCCACGAAAAGAGTTTCGTAGAGCCGAAAGGCTGTCTGGGTTCCGGCAGGAACTAGTTCTGGACGGCGAAGCCCTGCCGGATAGGTGACACCGTATGTGTGCAACTCTGTAGAGAGGTCGTAGTTTCGATCTTAGTGCCCGAGGGGCTGTTCGAGAGTGCCTCCCGAAGGGCTGTCCAAGTGACGGTCCGAGTTCTATGAGTCCTCCCGAAGGGCTGTCCGAGTGACCATTCGAGTTTCGAAGGTCCTCCCGAAGGGCTGTCCGCGACATCGTCCGGGGGACTGTTCGACCGCCTCCCGGAGGGCTGTCCGAAGGGAAGACGAGGGTATACATCCTCGCGGTTGGGAGGTTGTAAATCCTAGCTGCGGGGATCTGCACCGCCGATCGTCATCGACTCTACTTCCGCTGCGCTACGAGTCGGTAACGAACATGATCAAACCTTGTATGCAGTCTCCATAGTGGTCCTGGGCTGGTGCGTAGGGCGGAAATTTTTTGTTTTCTGCTGCGTTACCCTACAGTGGCATCATGAGCCGTGCTATGCGTAGATGCAGGTTGCGATCTAGAATACATAGAGATGTATGGGTGTTGCACAATATAAGTAGGTAGTAGATGAGTTCTATTACTGAAAATTATTTGTGCGGGTAGCAGATGAAATCTGTTACCCGATGTTCTTGTTGCTTCCCTGGAATTTGCATATTTCTGATCTTGATAACAGTATGGTGGAGTTTCAAAGTTCTGGCAATCCGCGATCCTGATTGATCAACGAAGTGCTAACAGTTCATTGAATTCCACCGTAGTTAAAAGGAAAGATGAAATTTCGCAGACAAAAGGGCAATGCAGATATGATCTGCACGGGGGTCATGCGTATGACGAAGTTTAGTATGGGGCTCGAGATTTTATTATCTCGGTTTTCATACACCCTGGAAAGTTAATCTAGCGACTTGAATTATCATACTTGATGATGGACGTTGGTAGCTTCGGTTTGTTTCGAAACCTTAGAAGCCACGTAAAACAAGTTTTTGCATGAACCGATTAGAGGCGTCTAACTTGGTTTTGCAGGAGGGTTTGCATGTGCATATGATGGGGTATAGCAGTGCTCATAATAATTTGATTATGTATGAGATGACTATATAATGTAAATTTATTGACCTGCGTGTCATGATTCGGCATGATGGCTGGAGCCATATGATTGCACTTTAAATGACCTGCGTGTCAACCTTGTTGTAATGCATTATTTTATTAGCTATAGAGATAGCAATATTATCTGGTGCATCGACAAGGTGGTGGCAATCTTCGCAAAGGTGAACACCGACGCGAATGCCGAAGACGAAGAAATACAAGACTTCTCCGTCAGAAAGGGCTATACCATATCATGCTATTATGAATTGCCTGAGATGTTTATCCCTTATGTTGCACCCTTCTTGATTGCGCGGTAGTCGCTTTTATTAGGGTGATCTCTCACAAAAATATCAAGTAGTTAGTGTTCTCCCAAGTGTAGCACCGTCACGGCACCTAACTTTTCGGGGCATCACATGGACACATGGGTGCGAACGATTAGGGAAGTGTGAGGCGGGTGAGTTGAGACCTCGCAGCAAGATCACTTGGTTGTCTTGACGTTCTGGAGGAGCGTCCTGAGCTCGGAACACGCCCATCGAAAGATGAACAAGAGTCACATAGACATGTGATTGGCAAGTTGGCCTACCGATTGCAATTTTCGTCACTTGAGATGGACACATCCTTGGCGTTGAATTGTAATATGGATCTTGAATCGCTCACAATCAATTATGAGAGATATTGATTTGAGTGGGAGAGCACTGTTGAATTAACTTGTTTAATTCTCAGTGCAATTAATTTTGAACACTGTCTAAGTGTGATTTGCATAATAGTTGTAGAATAATGGCTCGCATTTCCACCTTCCCTATTAAAATTGAATAGCTGTTAAATATCTGGTTAAATCTTTACGGTTGGTAACGTAATGTGAGGATTGTCCTCCAGAGTGCCGAGAAGGACTTTGTCCTATCGCATACTTTCGGTATTCTCTCGCTTATGCTATGGATCATGTGACTCTCGTCCTTCGATCCAAAAGCTAGAATTCCGTTTCAGTCAATTGCAATATGTTTGCTTCCATCAGACCTGAACTTCGAAAGTTTGGATAGTTATGTGATATTCATGGAATCTGAAAATCATTTTCAGAGACAGACAAAGGCTAAAAGATATGAGATATCCAAAGCAATGTTTGTTTGCAAACTATTAGTAAAGGAGTTTACTATGCATTAGACTGATAAGAGAGGGATCCAGTAGAACGCCTGTCATATGATGAAAAGTGAATAAAACAACAACTTAAAGAGAAAGGAAGTGTCCGAAGGGTGTTAGTGTGACTTACACACCTAGGAAGTCCGGGGCTAACGCCACTCTTAAGTTGGGTGCTTCTTCTGAGAGTAGGAGAAATACTGAAAGTTAAACTGTTAGAAGTATAAAGGCAATAAGATAGAAGACTGGAATATCCAGCTCATGTATGAATGTCATGCAAGTTTTTGATGTATAGAAGGCTGGTTAAAGATATAGTTCTTGGGAATTATGGTTAAACATGTTAATCACTAATTCTTGGGTATTGTGAGTTAATCACAAAGATACCCGCTCGATTGCATTCTGTTGCAACTCGATGTAAGAACTACTATGGCCTGAAAGACTAGCCAGGAATGAGGTTTAGGTATACACAGGGAACATAGTAAATGTTACTATACCTTCCATCGGTGTATTACCGTCTGTATTCATTTTCATAATTCATTTAGAGTTTCACGAACTCTAGCCCATTGCATAAGGTATCTTGCAAGAAGGTTGTTCATAAGAGAACTTTTGATGTTCGATGTTATGAATAACATAAGGGCAATACTTTCATTATGAATGAGATGTATGTTATGAATATTGATAATAATATATTACCTCTGGGTTTACTTTCATAATTCATTTTAGAGTTTCATACACTCTAGCCCATTGCACAATGTTTGTTGCAAAAGAGTTGTTCATAAAACAACAATTGTTGTTCAGTATTATGAATAACATGGAGGGCCATGCTTCCATCCAAAATTGGACGTATGTTATGAATATTGATGGTAATATGATACATCTATAACACTGACGCTAAATGTCGCAAGACTAAAAGAATACCACACAAGTGTGGCACTGCATTTGGTCACATTGGAGAAACCCGCATGGAAAACTCCATTATGATGGATTTTGAAGTCGTTTGATTTTGAATCATCTGACACTTGCAAATTTCCTCCGAAAAGTGAAGTGACTGAAATACCGTTAACAGGCCATAAGAAATGAGCAACAAACTTATTGGTGATCATACATTTTGATGTGTGTAGTTCAATAAATGTTGTTGCAAGTAGTGGATTTATCTATCTTCAGAAATGACTCAAGTAGATATATGGATATTTACTTGATGAGACGTAAGTCTGGATCTTTTGAAATCATTCGAAAGGTTTTCAAATATGAAGTAGAAGTTATTATAACAAGAAAATTATGTTTCTACAATTCGATTGCAGAAAGAAATATTTGAGTTACAAGTTTAGTGAATGTCTGATGAGTTGTGAAAAGAGTTTCATAACTTACACCTCCCGGAACACCACTGTGAGTGGAAAGTCCGTGAAGATGTAATCGAACCATTTATGACATGGTAAGATCAAAGATGACATAAATAAATTTGCCATTATCCCTTTTAAAAGGTGATGCTTTAGAGACTGCGGCTTTTACACTGAAAAGAGCTCCATCGGGTCTGTTGAAATGACAGCATGGTATGGTACGCCCAACCATGTTATATCTTTTCTTATCATTTGGAATATGGGGCTTGTGTAAAAGGTTACAAACCTATTCCAAATCAGACAAGTGCTACTTTGTAGGTTATCCCAAAATGTTGGGTATTCCTCCCTCACTATACCGAGGCAAATAGGTTTGCCACAAAGAACGGTATGCTTTTTGAAGAAAATGGTTCTTTCAAAAAGGTGAGTGGGAGAATAATGCAACTCGACGAGATAACCAGTATCTCCGTCATCAGGTCAAAGGAAAGAGACCTTGGAAGTAATTCCAGAGTTTCCTACTGCGACTGATACGGAAGTCTCTACAATAAAATGTATGGACTTCGGTCGAACTTGCAGATGAACCATGTAGGCAAGGCTCGTGCAAACCTCTCAGGTGCGCAAATGAGATATTGTTGTTAGACAACAGTATACCTACGATACACAAGGAAGCGTTGATGGGCCCTGACTCCGGAATTGGCTAAATGCCAATACAATCCGAGATAGTTTCCATATAAGAGATTCAAGATTAAAACCTCGATACACCTTTCGGAAGACTTAGAGTCTGACGAATATTTATGGAACTATAACTGATACGAATAAAAATGTTTTATCCATAAAGCTCAACTTGTTGCAATATACAAGTTCAAGGAGTTGACTACGATGAGGTTGCTTCACCGTAGCGATGCTTAAAGTCGGTTCGGGTTGAACTAGCAATTAATACATATTTCATATCATGAGATATAAAACAATGGATGACAAAAGGATTTCCATCTGATGGAAATGAAACCAAGGACTTGCATGTGTTACAGTCCAAGGTATTTTGTCAATCCAGAGGATGCTAGTAAGGGTGCAAACTTCAGAGTTCCAGCGATGGACAGAAGAGAGCAAAGAGGAGTTGGAATCTTCGTGTTTTGATGAAATGGTCAAAAAGGGTTTTGACTTCATCAATGGGTGACGAAGATACTTGTAATTCAAGAAAGTAAGTGGGAGCATAATAACATTTCTAAAAACCTTGTGTGCTTGACACATTGTTAATTGGAATTAAAATTCTTGACACGAATTAGGACTTCATTTGAAAATAGTTTTTCAATGAAGTGCTTGGGCTAAATAGCCTTTATATTAGGCATGATGATCTATGGAGATAGATTTACCTAATAGGGCTAAGCAAAGATACATATTGACAAGATGCTAAAACCTTTTAGCATTAAAAACGTCAAGGAGTGATTCTTGCCGAAGTCACATGGAAAGAGTTTTTGCAAGACTCGGTGTCCCAAAACACTGATGAGCAAAATACATGATGGAGATTCCACACACTCTTGTGTTTGGATTAATCATGTATTCCATGGTATGTAAAAACAACCAGATATGTCCAATACTCCCAAAGTTGTTGCGAGTATAGATACCAAAGTGATCAAAAGTACTGATCATGGGACAACAGTGAAAAAGGGTCATTGAGTACTATAGTAGCACTGATGACATGTATTCTCGCAAGCAGAGATCATGAAGAGTTCGTTGTAAAAGGTTACATCGATACAGTCTTCATCCATGCTCCAAGCGATTTTCGATTTAAGTTAAGGGTTTTGTGCAATACACAATATGGTGGCACGGTAGTTGGAAATTGTTCCAAACAAGTTACTGTGGCGAATTCTATAACAGAGGCGAAGTATGTTGCCGCTTTTAAAAGCGACAAAGAAGATGTTGAATCATATAGTTCATCCATGAACTTAGTATGGTTCCAAGATGGCTTTTGTCAATGGGACACTACTGCAGATAGTTGCTCCATAACTCAGTCTGAGAAATCCAGGTTCGACCTGTGATTCACATACATACAAAGCCAAGTCCACACAAAATATGAATTTTGTGAAAGCGTGAAAACGTGAGGATATGCAAAGATACACACGGAGCTGAAGTCGTCAGATCCGTTGGACATCAGGCTATACCACAAGCGAAGCATATTTACACCGGTGTGCCACAGGTGTGAAGCGCATTAGCATTAACTAGATTATTGACTCTAGTGCAAGTAGGAGTCTGTAGGAGATATGCCCTAGAGGCAATAATAAATGTTATTATTTATCTCCGTGTTCATAATTAGGTTTATGTTCCATGCTATAACTGATGTGGTTCCCGAACCCGTATATCCATAAAGGCTCTGGGGAAAACCCATGTGCACGTGTGGAATAATAAACGGTAAAATGTATTCCTAGTCATGCCTCTAAGACTAGCTCAAGTGTTGCATGATGATTATGTTTTCCCAATCATAGACATGTCTATGCCAGCAACTTTGAGGGCACAAATGTTAGAAGAACATTTGTGTTGAATCGACCCGATTGATGTTATGCTATGAGATACATTCGTCACAAGTTAATGGTTAATAACGCAGAGATGGTTAATGTTTGCATAATTCCTTAGACCATGAGAGTATCGAGTTTCTTCATGCTTGCTTCATGAACTTTGGGGTTTGTTAAACGTCATCCGTAAATGGGTGGCTATTACGGCGGCTTACGGGTTCATGGAAAAGTATGTCAAGTAACTTGATAGCTCAAGATTAAGATTTGCTCCTCCGGCGATGGAGAGATATCTCTGGGCCCTCTCGGTGTTACGGTATCCATCATCGTCTGGCCAGACACTTTGTGATTTGATCACGGGGATGCCGGAACACGGTAACGAGAAAAGAGAACAATACCGGTAACGAGGTAACTAGCATAGTGGACAAGTTGTTGATCCACGGGAATGCCAACATGTCTCACCTTGGGTATTTGTAACATATCGCGAAGCAACAGGAATAGCACACGGCAACTGGAGGTTCACTCGAATATTCATTCGTGTGGGTATAGGGGTCAATATGGGTGTCCACGGCTCCGATGCTGATCATTGATCGGAAAGTGTTCCGGTCATGTCTATACTTCACCGAACCTATAGGGTCACACGCTTAAGGGTCATCTATTTGTTGAACGCTAGACAGGGAGTCTGAGAGAAAGTCACCGAAAATGTTTCGGAGACAACGGAAGAGTTCCGAGAGAGAGAACACCGAAAGAGTTTCGGTAAAACCGAAAAGTTGTTTCGGAATATATTATTTGGTCAAAAAGGGTTTCGGCACCGCCTGGAAATTTTCAGAGGATGCCAGAATTGGTCTGGGAACTTCTGGGAATTTTCGGAGAGAAAAACCGGAAATGTTCCGAAACTGCCGTAACCGCTGTTAATGCTTTCCGCTGATGAAAACCACCGCACCGAAAATGTTTCGGATCATTCCCAGAATAATTTTAGAGGGTGCCGGAAATGTTCTGGGACCTTCTGGAATTTTTCAGAAAAAGTTTCGCGGAAAACATCTTGTCTCAGCGCGAGGGGACAAGATCCCACGAATCGGGGGTTGCATGTTTGGTGGCTTTTTGTCTAGGGAGCATGCATGTTTCATGGAGACATGTTGGTGGCTTGTTGGGGGGGCCCCCCCCATGGGGAGACAAGGTGTGGGCCGGCCCAAGGGCTGCCATGGTGGTGTCCCCTTGGTGCCCCCCTTGTGTTACCATTATGCCCTTTCATGTGTGACATGAAGCTTGGGTATTTTGGTATTTCAACATCCCACCCCACCCCTTGCCTTGGCCTATAAAAGGAGGAGAAGGGGCTGCCATTCTCCCCATCCCTTGCTCTCATACACATGCCAAGATGTTATCTGGCTTCTCTCTCCCTCCCACGAAAAGAGTTTCGTAGAGCCGAAAGGCTGTTTGGGTTCCGGCAGGAACTAGTTCTGGACGGCGAAGCCCTGCCGGATAGGTGACACCGTATGTGTGCAACTCTGTAGAGAGGTCGTAGTTTCGATCTTAGTGCCCGAGGGGCTGTTCGAGAGTGCCTCCCGAAGGGCTGTCCAAGTGACGGTCCGAGTTCTGTGAGTCCTCCCGAAGGGCTGTCCGAGTGACCGTTCGGGTTTCGAAGGTCCTCCCGAAGGGTTGTCCGCGACATCGTCCGGTGGACTGTTCGACCGCCTCCCGGAGGGCTGTCCGAAGGGAAGACGAGGGTATACATCTTCGCGGTTGGGAGGTTGTAAATCCTAGCTGCGGGGATCTGCACCGCCGATCGTCATCGACTCTACTTCCGCTGCGCTACGAGTCGGTAACGAAAATGATCAAACCTTGTATGCAGTCTCCATAGTGGTCCTGGGCTGGTGCGTAGGGCGGAAAATTTTTGTTTTCTGCTGCGTTACCCTACACAAGGTGCTATGATTGCTGCTCTGCTCCCCAAAAGTATTAATGCCATCTGCGCTTAAACCAAACCATACGTTCCTTGCGTCACCTGCAAAGTCCCCCCATGTTCTCTCGATTTTTCTCCACTGCGACCCGTCAGCGGGTGCTCTCAACTTCCCGTCTTTCTTACGGTCCTCTTTGTGGCATCGCATCAACTTGGCATGCTCTTTGTTTCAGAACAGACGTTTCAACCGTGGTATTATAGGAGCATACCACATCACCTTGGCAGGAACCCTCTTCCTGGGGTGTTCGCCCTCAACATCACCAGGGTCATCTCGTTTGATCTTATACTGCAATGCACCGCATACCGGGCATGCGTTCAAATCCTCATACGCAGCGCGGTAGAGGATGCAGTCATTAGGGCATGCATGTATCTTCTGCACCTCCAATCCTAGAGGGCATAAAACCTTCTTTGCGTCGTACGTACTGTCGGGCAATTCGTTATCCTTTGAAAGCTTCTTCTTCAATATTTTAGTAGCTTCCCAAATCCGTTGTCAGATACACCATTGTCTGCCTTCCATTGCAGCAATTCCAGTGGGGTACCGAGCTTTGTGTTGTCATCTTCGCAATTTGGGTACAACCCTTTTTTGTGATCCTCTAACATGCGATCGAACTTCAACTTCTCCCTTTCACTTTGGCATTGTCTCTTTGCATCAACAATGACCCGGCGAAGATCATCATCGGGCACATTGTCTGGTTCCTCTTGATCTTCAGCTTCCTCCGTTGCAGCATCACCGTATTCAGAGGGTGGATAGTTGTCATCATCCTCTTCTTCTTCGTTGTCTTCCATCATAACCCCTCTTTCTTCATGCTTGGTCCAAACAATATAGTGTGGCATGAAACCCTTCTCAAGAAGGTGGACGTGCAGGGTTTTCAAGTCAGAGTAATCCTTCGTATTCCCACAGATAGGGCATGTACAACACATAAAACCATTCTGCTTGTTTGCCTCAGCCACTTCGAGAAAATTATGCAGGACCTTAATATACTCGGAGGTGCGTCGGTCACCGTACATCCATTGCCGGTTCATCTGCGTGCATTATATATAATTAAGTGTGTCAAAAACAATTACAGAACATAATGAATATAGAAGTGACCAAATTAATAGAAGTTCATCATCACATTAAAACCAAAGTACAATAGTGATCAAATGTTATTACTGAAAAAATAAATACATAAAGTTCATACATAGTTCTCATTGAACAACATATAGCTCTCTAGAGCATCTAATTAAAACATACATTGAAACTATGTAAAACATTTCAATGCAACAAAAAATGCGATCATAATCGCAACTAAGGTAACAATTGATCCAACGGCATAATGATACCAAGCCTCAGTATCAATGGCATATTTTTTAATCTTTCTAATCTTCAAGCGCATTTCATCCATCTTGATCTTGTGATCATCGACAACATCCGCAACATGCAACTCCAATTCCATCTTCTCCTCCTCAATTCTTTTCACTTTTTTCTTCACGTAATTGTTTTCTTTTTCAACTAAATTTAACCTCTCGACAAGAGGGTCGGTTGGAATTTCTGGTTGACATACCTCCTAGATAAAAGCATCTATGTCAGGTTGGTCGGCATAATTGTCATAAACACTAAATGAGACAAATAGTTATAAAAGATAATATACCATATCCGAATCATAGACAGGACGAGGGCCGACGGGGGTGGATACCAAAACCATGTCACTATATAATAACAAACAATAATAAAAGTAAGAAAATTATACAAGTATCTATCTAAATCATACAAGTAAGAATTTTTTTTCTTTTAGAAAGAAGATAAGAACAAGAGGCTCACCACGGTGGTGCCGGCGACGAGATCGGTGCGGGCGATTGACGGCGGTGAGGACGGAGACGGGACAGGACGGACCGCCAAACCTAGACAAATCTTGAGGAAAATGGAGTTTGGAGATCGAGCTTGGAGAGGAGAAAGCTTAAGTGTGGCTCGGGCATTTCATCGAACACCTCATGTGCATAGGAGGTGAGAGCTAGAGCAACAAACACCTGCACACGCCGGCCGGCCAAAAAACAGAGGAGGGAGCGGGCAGGGGCGAGGGTATATATATGCTTATCTTTAGTCCCGGTTGGTGGCTAGAACCTGGACAGAAGACTGACCATTGGTCCCGGTTTCAGCCACAAACCGGGACTAAAGGTGCTGGGCCAGGAGCGATGCCCATTGGTCCCGGTTCGTGTCTCGAACCGGGACCAAAGGTGTCAGACGAACCGGGACCAATGGCCCCCGAGGCCCGGCCGGCACCCCGGCCTCACGAACCGGGACTGATACACCCTTTGGTCCCGGTTCGTAAGTGGACCGGGATTAATGCTCTTATCCTGGCCTCAACTAAAGCCTTATTTTCTACTAGTACTATATGATTGATCTGTCTTAACCTTACGATTTACGTTACTCTGGTGTTCAAAAATAAGCACAACGTGACATGACTAGAAAACACACAACTTCCATATTTGTGCGTACAATATTAAAAGAAACAGAAAAAAGTCCCACCGGCATGACTGGATCCAATCTGTCCTATTAGGATGAAAAAAGGGTCCCATAAAAAAATGAGTGAACAGAGTCCTATCATGTTTTCCCACACGCATGTCTCCTTTCTTGACAGCCACGCTTACCTCTCATAGACTCTCCTCGATTGATTTCTAATCGAAAGGAATAAAAAACGCATCCGCATACTGCCGCAAAAATCCTCCTTCAGTTCGCCGCCCGTCCCAACGGCGCATCATCTAGAGTCCGTACCAACGTTCTTCCTAATCCTCCGCCTCGCTGCATCATCTGTTCTCCCAGCCATGGGCGGCGCCATTAGATTACAATCAATCCCTGCATCAATCTGAAAAAGAGGTATGATGCAATCCATCTTCTCCTGTTGTAATCATGTTTCTCTCAACCTTGGAAACATGATTGTTATCATCCATGGAACATAGGTGATTCTCTGTAAAAGGTTCAGATTTTGCACTGGCCAGTATGTTGCTTACTACGAAAGTAGGAAATAACCTGAGTACGTATGTGTACATCAGGATACATCTATCGATGGAATCAAGGTAGCGGTGCTGCTTTAGCCTCCCTGCCCCATGCCTAGGTTCGCCATTGTAGCCCCCGAATTTCGCCTCTCGGAGTCCCCAATGGAGAGGTGCAGCTTAGCCATCAACAATTCGGTCCCTGGATTTGAAAACGAAGGATCGTCAACAGCAAATGCATTGGGATGCCAAGGCATTGCTAGCTATGTTTGCTCATGTTAATTCTCACGTGTCTTCTCTGATTTTGGTTATTTTGTACTTTCCCTGAAAACTACAACGCCACTGTACCATGCAAATTCGATCCTCTATATAAATGAAACCCTTAAAAATCACTTCTCTTATCTAAATATCTTTGTCAGACATACTGCTATGCTCTTCGGAATTAACAGAGATTTAGATGATAATTAATTTGCAAGAATGCCAAAGTCAGTACCCGGTATTATGTGTTATAAAGGAATTTGTTCGAGCAGCTTATCTCTGCACAACTTCCTACATAATTCATACAGGAGTTTTATTTTTCAAGTGCACTGCACAGTACACACAATGGTGCTAACTGTGGCGCACATACTAGATTCACTGATTTACTTCTCTCTTGCTGCACTGATATTTGTAGGATTAAGATTGCTCAAGGAATATTCACATTTTTTTAGAACATCTACCAATAATCACATTGTTTGATAACTCTGAATATTCTTGCCCGTTAGTTTCTCAGCTCCACTTTGGCTGTTTTCCTCACTTATTTCTTGCTTTGTGATCAAATGTATTGTCATATCTTACGAAGATGTACGAACTGGACCTGTCTGCGCAGCTTATGAATATGGCAAAGGTGAGACCGGTTTGCAAAAAAAGGAAAGAGGTAGTAAAACAAGGATTAATTGAACTCCTACTGACATATGATGCCCATTATTGACATACCAGAATATATTTGGGAGCGACCAATTGTAGCTCTAAATTTCTATATGTCACCGAGTGTGGAACAGTAGTCCTCCAAACTTGAAGATGTGCTCTTTGTTTTTAGTTTCTTCCAACAATAATCTGCTATGCTTCGATTGGATTTTTTTTATGCAAACATACAGATAAACATGTTCATTAGTTAGGAACAAATCCTTTTGCCCTGGGACACAATATATATTTGTTGCTATTGCATGTGTTATATCATTCTAAATAAGCTGTTCAAATAAAGCAAATGTGACTCTAACTTATGGATTGTTAAATCTAACACATACTTCTCCAGTTCTGTTATGATACAATTTCATTGAACATATAAAGGCTGAAGAAGTGCTAGGCACAACCGCAGCGTCCACGTCGGCTATGAGCAGTGCAGCGAGCGGGCAGCGAAAGCGGGCAGCGAGCGAGAGCGAGAGAAAGCGGGCAGCCAGTGGAAAGGGACCGCATCCGCTGCAAGAGAAAGCGGGCAGCGAGCGAGAGCCTGCGAGATAAATATCTCCTCGGTAAAAACCTAGCTTCCACATCCACCCCCGCCTCCTCCTCGACCACCCTCTCTGCCGCCGCCGCCTCTCCTCCTCTTCCTCCTCTCTCTGCCGTGCCGCCGCCACCTCTCCTCCTTCTCCCAACGCTAGGCCCTCCACCTCCCATCTGCAGGGACACAGGGGCGGTCAGGTCATCGGGGTGAGCAGCGGCGGGCATCTGTGGTGTGTCGTGTGGAGGAGCAGGGGAGGGTGAGGATGACAGTAGTGGGGGGAAGGAGCAGCGAGGCCGAAGCTCCTTTCTCTTCCACTGCCAAGCTCGCGCCGCCGCCGCTCCTCGACGCCTCTCTCTCGATGCGCTGCTGCAGCTCGTCTAGCATCTACCTGCCCTTTGCAATTGCTGTGCAGGTGGAAGCCCCTCGTCGCCCAGGCTGCCTTCCTCGCGTCGGCCACGCTGCAGCTTCTCCATGAGAGAGGGGGAGAGGGATGGACAAATAGGAGACGGGGGCAGGAGGAGAAGAGGAAGGAGACGGGGCAGCAGGAGGAGAGGAAGGAGATGGAGGCAGGAGTCGAAGAGGAAGGAGAGGCCATCTGCGTGGACGTGTCCATCAGCTGGCCGGGCTCAGCCTCCTCCACCTCCACGCCCCTCCCAATTTCGCCAGAGCGAGGTCGCTGCCGCCTCTCCTCTCCTGCAGGACGACACCTCCCCATCTACCATCTGCCACCGCTGAACCGGGTGGAGGTTGCGGCCATGGGAGAGTAGGGGTGGCATGGTCGTTATGGAGGAGAAGAGGAGGACGCCGGCGGGGGGAAGGAGCAGCGAGGGTGGAGCTCCAGGAGGCACTCACCTCACGGTGGATTTGAGGATGCTTCTCGCCCGCTGCCGTCATGGTCCCCAATCTGGGCTGCCCATTTGCGTCTCGCCACCTTCCTTCCCCAATTCTTAACTTAGTTCTTTGATAGTCTGATTTCAATTTGTCGATTTATGGCTTTTCTAAGCATGATGTGTGCAGATTTGAGACAGAAAAAAGAGGAAGAATCTAGAGGAAGAGTTTGGTGAAGGAGAAGGTGAGTTCTCTCTCTCAGCCATGTTTATTACTGCATTTAAATTTTGATGTTGTGCGAATGGTTTGGGTTTCATCCTATGTAAGTATTAATGTTTGTGATATAGGCTGTAGAATCTTCCTAATTTTTACCATGTGAGAGTGTCTAAGTGTGCGCAAATATATGTGGCTGGATTTTATTGGTATGCCTACTGTGTTTCAGGTGTATTGTTCTTTATTGAGTCAATTGAGAAATCCTTGCTTCTTTTAATATTAATAAATACAAATAGGTGCCTTCAGTTATGCTACTACCATAGAACTATAAGGTTGACTGATTTAACTTGTCTGCCCCTTATTCCAGGTTCTTGTGCATGCGTCAGTTGCTTTGGAATTGTTCAGAATCATCTGCTATCATGTATATTAACTGTGTAAGTACTTTGGGGAAACATGATACGATTTGGAGTGCCATGGTCTGTGTTCTGATTTAGTTGCTTCTGCTACCAGTTTGCTTCTCCGGCTGCTTAGTTTCTTCTGTGTTCCAGGTCCTGCTGCAGTTTAGTTGACCTGACGCCTCATGTGCTCAATTTCGTCTTGTCAACGTTCGGTCTTCCTCCTTCGGCCTTCTTTTCTTTTGCTCATTTCATATGCAGTATTTTAATGAACTGTGTGTGTTCCGTGCGTTGTGTCCTTTCTTCCTTACTGTTACTTATTGTTGCTTCTTGTCTTTATACCTTGTGTGCCGCTTATCATTGTCTCATTGCTTTGTATACCTAGGATGTGTGCTGTCATATCTTTTGTCATACCTATTCTGGAAACCGTGGCAAAAATAAATACAATTAGACACATAGCACTACTTTGTATACCCAGGATAAGAGCAGGATGTGTGCTGTCCTATCATTGCTTTGAATACTCAGGATGTGTGCACTAGCTCTAGCAAATTCACTTCCCCGCTTTCCTTTTTGTTAAAGAACTGTGACCTTAGTCCTGAACCGTAGTCCTGAACCTGCACTAATTATACCGATTCTTAGTTTCACTTCATTATATCACTATGCTTTGGATGGCTACAGTTTCAAGATACTTTCCATATTTGATGCGTATCTGTTGTCGAGAGGATCCAATCTAAGTACTATAGTGCAGCAAATTATTTTTTGGATCTGCTACACTTACACCTTCATTCTATTTTTATTTTGGTCTGTTGTTGAGTACATTTAGGTATAATTAGAATTGCAGTAGCTTTTTGCTAGCATCTAAGGCCCTTTTTTAATAGTTTGATTTGGTGAGAAGGGAATGTCATTTGCCCAAGAGTGGTCTTCCTTCAAGCAACAGAAAACACAGATGATTTTGGTTTCGTCCTTTACTTAATTTGTTCTTTCTGCACCTTCTGCTGACATTATATAGTTCAGACGTGGCGTTGTGCTTAATCATCTTATGTTGGTTGCTATTGGTATGTGGAATATGAATCACTTGAACGAGCAAAGGAAGACTTGATTCTTCTACGACATGTTCAAGAAGGGTTGGATCAGCGTCGTTCTCGAGGAGTAGTTCTGGCGTGCTAAAGCTGAAGTTCTATATCTCATGTCTTTTGTCATTTCTTTGCCAGTAATTTTCTGAAATTCCACAGAGAGCATGAGAATGTGATTTTTGCGGAGATTGTCATGAAAATAAGCACCACCATTTGGGAATATCGAACTGTTTGTATCACATTACAACAACACCAAAATTCAGTAGCATGGTGACATTCACAAGGCAATATGAATAGGACTGTATACTTAGTTTCTGTATTTGCTGATTCATTTGCTGGCCATCAATTAAAGACAACAGAATACTTGGCAGCAAACCAACAGAAATGATGCTGACATTCTGGTCCCGATGAAATGATCTGCCCAAGCCACGACAATAAACAGAAGGTCCAATAAAGTGATATATTTTTCATTTACTGGATATTGGTTATTACTCTGCCTGTTGAAGATGCAGCAGAAGTGTTTTCTCTCTAATCATTCTTTTGATGCCATTACTTGTTAAACACACACACACATGCGCGCACACACACAGCCACTACTGTTTTTACTATTCTTTATAATGATCAGACTGCGAAGTTGGAATTATTTTGTCCAGCATCCATATGTATAAACATGTAGTTTAGCTTATATATCCAACAGCGAATGATTAGAGCTGCACTTCTGGTCTTGTTTTATACCATAAAGGAGCAAAAAGCCCATTTCAGCATTTTCCTTTAGGCTATTTAACTAGCCTATTTCAGTATTTTCTTCTTTTCTTCGCCTCCTAAACTCATGCATCTACTGCTTGTTGCCTTGTATATATTGATCTACAAAGGGAATTTCGGACTTTCATGTATGTGAGCATTTCTTTTGTTACAGATTTCAGATTTTATCATTTAAACATGTATTTCGGATGCAACGGTAGGATCGTCTCTCTCAACAAGATGTTCTTTGTGTACTACGACAAATTTGAGTGATTCTTGGTCAAGTATGTGAATCCGTGGATAAAAGAAGATAGAGCTAATGTAGGTGCGGCTTCATAAATGTTTGTCATGGTTCTTAGTGAGGGCTTCCTCTTAAGATGCTTTCAGATTCTTTTTATCAACCGTATATATGCAATCAAGACGTCTCTCCTTTCAGTTACCGCTCTTAATAGGATACATGGTGTTCATGTTCTGTTACATAATTTTATTCTTGTGCAGTTTGATGTTAAAGATGATAAGTCAGAATGACAAAATGTGATTAGTTTTGCTTCTGCCGCTGCTACACATAATTCTACTTCTGTTTTTTTATTGTTTCTTTCTCAGTTTCTTCAGCCCAGAACACTACAGTTATAGATTATGCAGCTGAAGAATTAATGAAGCTGCTTGGACTGAATTTCTCTTTTCTAGCATTTTTCCATGTGAGAGGGATGGCATATTTGATATTGTACTGAAATAATTGTGGAGTATTCTAATGAAAGGGCTAGCAATACTCTATTGGTTACAGGCTCAGTTGTGTATCATGACATTTAGCTTTAGTCCTTGATTAGTTATTTTGCAAAGAGGGTTCCAGTGTTTGAAACCTATGGATTTACTGCTTTTGGATCTCTACAGGTGCCAAGAGCTTTGCTGAATTATATTGTTAGATTTGGCCATCGAGTTGAATGGCTGATGCAATGCATTAAGTGTTCTCCATCTACGAAATTTTGCTTTACCGTTAAGTAGGCTTGTCGATGTTTTGCTCGAGTTTCTACTTGAATTACGTACGTGATGTTTTTTGTTGTGTTAAAGTAAACATGCTTTGATTTTGTAAAATGACCACTCTGTGCCTCTTCATATCATTTCCTTTTGCTTCAAATTCTGCTTGTCTTTCGCAGGGCACCACACTGCAATTTGACGTGAGCAGTGCAGCCACGGCTGTGGGCAGTGGAATCGCAAAAAAGAAACAGACATATTTCTACAATGACCACACTGCTCATGGTGGTTGAAGAGAAGACATCAATGAACGCGGGCCTGGTGATGAGGGCATCAAGACGAATAGATTAACTCACAACTCTGCTCTTAATAGGCTGTACAATGTACAAATTTACAAGGTACTACTGTTTCTTTCTATGTTTTAATAGCTTTCTGAGCATAACTATTTGAAAATTCAGTGATTCATGGTGGAAGCAAGCATATTGTCTTCCTTCAGTAATTTTCACTAAGTGAATGAGTAACTCTACAGCTGTCAGCTGTAATATATTTTCAGACCTGAACCATTTGATTAAGGAGGAGAGGTGTATAAAAGGAAAAAGTTGCATTGAACTGCGGTTGATGTAAAGGATTCTAAGTGAGCAAGCCATAAAACTGGAGCTAATAACCAGTTTAAGTTTGACACATTATATTTTATTACGATGAATCATCAATATCATACATTTGTTACTCTTCCTAATTTGCCATATTGTTTTTGGTCATACATTTAGAATGATTTTTTCATCTTCTTGTAAAGTAGAGGTGTTAAAAATGCTATAGCTATTTTACTACTTTCGGATGCTACAACTGCTTGTACTAATTTCATAGGTATATTCCTGTCTTCCTATGTATACTGTATGTTGTGTTGCTCAATGCTCATTACCTCTGGTATTAATCTCTATTATAGTAATTTACTAATAATATTATCTTGTGCTTCTATATACAACGAACTGATCAAAGCCTTGTGCCTATGCAAAAGGGCGAGATCTTCATGGCACTAAAATCTGATAGTTACCTCTGTCTTCTGCCGTCAACTGTTAATGAAAATTGTATAATGAGTGATTTTTGCTTCTATCAATTTTTCTTCTTAACTTAACTCTCAACTTAGGATTGATGCCTTGGTAACTTTAATTTTGTGGCCTGATGCTATGACCTAATGTTTGCCATTGTCCTTGAGCATCTCATAGTTGATATAATGTGAATATAGGAGTTTAGTTTGCTACTCTACAACAATAACTCCATTTTTGCATATGCCAGATAGTGATCTTCCCGTCCCAAAATGGAAGCATGGTTTCTCATGTTAAAACTATAGTAAGTTCATGGTTGTGATGTAATGGAGTAGTTTCTCTTTTTTCCATGTAGTAGACCACAGTTGGCTGAAGCTTCTGTATTGGTGAGTATGACTTTGCAATCAGAAGATGTTCTACAGAAATATATAACTATCATTGGGGCTTAAACAAAGAGTTCAGTGATATGGAAGTCATTTCTATTTTTACCAACAACAGCCCACCAAACACGGCTGCCATGGAAAGCTGCTTGGACAATGAAATCATGTTCCATACTGATGGGACATGCAACGATGACTACCTAATGCCACCACCCTCACGTCTGCATCTGTACTAATATAGCTTGCTTTATAAAGCCAATGTATGCTATCTCAAGTGATCTCAATAATTTATTTTAAGCTATCAAGCTACCATGTAATGGAATATAAGTATCTATTAAGATGGTTCTGAAATCAATCTCATAAGTATGCCTTGAATACACGGCTTGTTCTCGCTTTTTGCGCCATGGGCGCAACGGGTTTGGATGCTCCCAGCCTGCTTTAGAATATACTTTATGTGCTGTCATATAACTATAGGCACTGTATTTGCAGAAGCCTTGTAAGATGTATAGTTTAGTGGCTCTAATTCATTCTGAGATATTCAGCGTGCCCCTTGGTCACTTGTTTCTCACTATTCTAACAACGTGCGCAATTTTCTTGCTAAACTCATTCCGTTGTCTAGCTCTGTTCATGCCTACATGTTATTGTAGCTTCATTTTACCATGAGATTCCTAAAGATTTACTACATTCTTACTGTGTATCCATCCCAAGGCTTTCCTGCTCGTTATTCTTAAGGCAGACTGCATTTATACGTAAGCAAAGAGGACACATAATCAATTTCTACTACCAGGTTGCTATACTGACCACAAATTAAAATTTTCTTGTGCTTCTGCTCATTTAAGTGCATAATTTGGTCACAAACCTCTTGCTGCGGACATACTGTACTGTTGGGCTTCAAGCATACTTCAGTTCTAAACTTATCCCTTTTCCCTTCATTTTTCTAAGACTGTACTGTTGGTCATTAAGTAGGAGTAGTTACTTATACTAAGGAGCAGATATGTATGACATGTTAATTTCACTTATTTTTGGAACGAATATCTCAGTTCATTTATATTAGTCCTTGACGTCTGTGTTCTTTATTGTGCAAAATTGTTCCTTTTTGGGTAGATGAAAGTGCAGATTCCACCAAAGGAAGATTTAGTAGGCTTTCTATTACATGTTGCTAAAATAAATGAATCGAATTCTTTCTGTTTTGGTATAGGACAATTTGATTTTGGGAGGACAAAGGTCAGACAAGGATGAGAATGGGATACCAGATTACAATGATGGAGGCTCAGACATGGATCTGCTCATGCTCTCAGCGGGAATACTGAATGTTCTCAAAGCTTTGCCATACACACATGCTACTTTTGGCGCTTGCGTGGGCTCCAGTTTGTGTCAATGCAATTTGCATCTGTCAGCGGATTATGGCGAACAGGCTTGGTTATTGGCCTACAGGTATGTTTGTGTATGGATGTCACAAAATTGTTATGCAGAAAATAAGAGTGTAGTACATTTTCAGAGATACAAAGTGATCTTGTTCAGTTTAGTCAGAGCACATGCAAACAAGTAGTTCCCTAGGGTGGAGGCCTTCCACTTGCTTTTGCCAGCTATATGAAATAGACTGAACCTGAACCTAACTACGATTGGATGTCTAAGCTGAATTGTTGCATCCGTAGACATGGAATTATGGATCAATTTTAGCTCTCAAGAACTGCATACTTATGTCCTATGTAATCCCAATTTATTCAGGCAAGCATCCCAAAAGTTCACTAATGAACAAAGCAACATCACACAGAATCTAAGTTTTAGGCCAGGTTACTGTAATGTATTTTTAAAGATGTACATTAGAGAAATTTTTCAGCCAACAATCCAATTAAATTTACATGCAGCTATATATATATATTTACTAATCAATCTTTTCCTTTCACTCTATCTAATTTTAACATTGCACAATGATTTATTCCCTGTTTGTAGCTTACACTGAAATCTAAGCTCGTGTGCAAGTATGTATTATGAACCAGCCCTGTCCATTGCCTTACTGGATACATAAGTCTCTCCATTGCTGTTGTCGGATGGGTTTACGTTTGCTGTTATTTTCTGTCTTGGTTAGGAACCAGGTGCTATAATGCACCAATGCTGCTTTCTGATGACGACGGCAATGCCAAACGCACCATCACCTGAGGTAGCTCATGTCTATATCTCATTTACTTATCATGATATGTACCTGGAAGTTATTCATATTGGTTTCTTAGGATTGCCTTCAAGAGCATGCTGAAGAACCACAACAAAAACTCCCCCAGTGATAGTGCCACTCCATGAGACATCTATATCAAACTGAAACTCAATTTCCTCGCATTAGCCAAAGCATGCCATCACATATTCTTTGCTGTTGTTTTGGAACTATTTCAGTATGGGTTAGTTCTTTTTTTAAAGTGTACTCTATATGTTGGTGACTTATTTTTTAATTGATTGTTCTTTTACAAAATTGAGAAAAAAGAAAAGAACAAAGAAAAATTGTTTAGCTAGATAGGCAAAGCTGCTGATGTTTACTTGTTGTTTGCTGTAGACCCTGGATGGGCCATGCTTTTCTCTGCTTTTTACGTTCCTGGACTGTAAGAAATCTTGCGGATGTGCTCTCTATTTTCCTGTTACTTTCTCCGCCACTCACATTTAAATTTGCTAATATATTAGTTTTCAAACATGACGTATACATATCCAAGGATGTAGAGAAGAAGAAGAATTGGGATTGTCAATTGTGTATTTGCAATTGTACAGATCCGAGGTGCTATACTTATCTGCATTTAAATTTGCATTTTCTTGGAACTATTGGCATGTAGAGGAGGCTGTGTTTTATTTGGTGGTCCGTTAGGCACGTAAGTAACTGGTTTTACCTTTTTCACAAAACAAGCTGAGCTTCTGGTGTACATGGGCCCAGCTCCATGTTTTTATTGCCAAAAAAAATAATTAAGTACAATGTTAAATGTGCTGGTTCACATGCCAATTGGTCCTGTTCTTGGGGCCTTAATCTTAATATCCTATCTGAATATTCCTTTTATGACAATTCATAGGTCTATGCGATTGGCGGGGATGGAACCATGAGAGGAGCAGTGGCGATATTCAAAGAGTTTAAACAGCATGGTTTGAGGATATCCATTACATGGATCCCAAAAACTGTGGACATCGGCATCATAGACAGGTCGTTTGTGTTTCAAACTGCAGTGGAGATTACTCAGCATGCGATCAACCGGCACATGTGGAGGCTGTGAGCGCTGTGAATGGCATTGGTCTTGTCAAACTTACGGGAAGGAGCACATGACACATTACTCTTCATGCCACCCTGAGCAGCCGAGATGTTGACTGCTGTGAATCTTGAGATTGATTTCCACGTTGAAGGGAAGGGAAGCCTGTTTGAGTTCCTGTACGAAAGGATAAAGAAGAAGGGGCATGTTGTGGTCGTTGTTGCTGAAGGCGCTGATCAGGAGTTAATACCCCAGACTGATGACCCAACAGAGTTAACTTAATCTGAACCTCCTCTGTTTCCGCTATATATCCCTATTTTTCTGAACTTAACAACCGAACAGCATTATATATTAGATCAGCACACAAGTGAACTGGAAATCATTTTATTCAGATTGTTGGTACCCTCAGTGTAAAATTATTCCTTATTGGTTGGGGATTTGGAGACGTAGTATCTGGTTGATGAAGGATTTTTATCTCCTAAGCTCCACACATTCTCTTCCATCTAACACAACCGGCACGGTCAAGTGGTGTAGTAGTTGACGGTCGGCAGCTAAAATCAAGGCACCGCCTTAATTTAGGCGGAAAGACCACAGCTCTTCCATCTACACCAGGTTTATTTGTTTCAGCCCTAACATGTTTAGTCATATAGTTGTCGACAAACACTGACATGATTCTGCTACAACACAGAAGGATTGGGAAAATATTAAATTTGGTGTTGAAGACGGTGTTGATTTCTATGATGTTTCGTTCGTGAAGGATGCCAATGTTATTCATGAACTCAAGGACTTCCGGAAAAGTAATGTTTCTGTCATCTATGGAAGTCTTGGAAATCTATAATGGGAGCTTACTCAATATTTAATTTGTTATTTTAATATCCAGGTGCTAATGCGGATATACATTTCATTCTTGAAATCGAGAGGGCTGATTCAACTCCAAACCTGTGGTCAATTATTGTTGCTTCGGATGGGGTAAGGCCCTTAACATTGCCTGTACTATTAGTTCATTCATGTTAAATCAAGTAGCAACTCCTTCCCACATGGAAATTACCTTAGGTCACCTGTTTCATGAGAACTAAGGTCATGAAATGATTTATTAAGGAGCTTTGGTTGTAACTGAAATTCACTGCAAAACTGCATATGGAAACATACAATATTTTTCTCTCTCTTAACTCACCTCAAAGTAAAGGACTTCTGGAGATAAAATTTTTGATTGGTAGGGCCTCGGTTTATTAACTATTATATATTTTTAGAAGCTGAAAGCCAAATCATATGCTGTTTCTTCTTTGGGATGAAACAGATCATACGTGTGGCATCGACTAAGACCATAGTCTGATCATACAAGGCCTTATTGATTGTTGATTCTACTTCCATAGTCTGATATATTCGAGGTGCAGCCAAGATCAGGCAAGAGGACGATGTTTTGGTTGTTTCGACAGAAAATCCTACTGGCTGAAGCTCAAAGACTGAAGCCCCTATCCCAGTGTTAAAAACTTCAATCAACCTGTAGCTAAAGCTGGAATCAAGTAGAGCAGTGGCTACTCCGAAAACTCTTGTTCTGATCACTTCCAGGTAATTGGCTAGGATTTGTATCGTCCCTTTCCTGCTATGACAGATGGTATACTGCATACTAATGAGGATAGATGATTTATGTTGATGAACTATTTTAGATAGTGACACCGAGTGTTATTCTATGGATAGTCTTCAGATGTTCTTTTGCATTTTTCCTGTGCAAAGATATATATTAACGGACAAACAGTGCGTACATGTTACCCTTTTGTCCGCGAAGGCGTATTACATTGCCTAGCTGCCAAATATAAATAGTATGTGCATCACTCAGTAATAGAGCATCCTGGTGAAATAGAGTCTCAGAAAAATAAATGCTGATGTGTGCTGATACGTTGCTAAACCTACATGATATGAACTCACTTCTCTTTATTAATTGTTGGTTTACTTCGATGCCCTGCAATGGCACTACTAGGAATGTTTGAGCAACTCCAACACGCCGACCCAAACTGTCCACGCGTGTTCATTTGGATCGAAACTGACACAATTCGCGGCTCGATGCGCCGACGCAAACGGAGGAGGGTCCGCTCTTTGTCCGTGCGCAACCTATTTCAGACCCAAATTCGGGCCGGATTTGCGTCGGCGCGGACACAGGGCGTATGCGTGTGACGCCCGCCCTTGTCCAGCCCCTTGGACCACCAGTCTATGGCACATCCACCCCCATTCCCCTTCCTTTCCCAAAAAACCTCCCGCCCGCTTGCCATGGGCGACGCGTCGAACCCCGACGACGCCGTCGACCTCACCTCCACCATCAACATGCCCCGCGCCGTCCGCAAAAAGGCGGCGCCGCCCAAGAAGGTGCTGATGGACGCGCGACGAGTCGTTCCACCAAGAGGGCTGGCCGGAGGCAGGTGCATGCCGACAAGCTGGAAGCTGCGGCGGCCGCCGCTGCCCAACAGAAGGCCGCCAAAAGAAGAGTAAATGAAGGCCTACATGGAGATGCGAGCGAAGAAGCTCGAGATAGAGGCGGCGATGCAAGCGAAGAAGATCGAGATGGAGGCGGAGATGCACGCGAAGAAGCTAGAGATGGAGGCAGACATGCAAGCGAAGAAGCTAGAGATCGAGGCTGCCAAAGCCAAGACCAAAACAAAAGAAGTGGCGCTCGCTTGCATGATGGAGGTGAAGATCATTACGGTGCACTTGAGCACGGTGTCCCCGAGGAAGAGGCCTTGGTTCGAGAAGATGCAGAGGGAGATGCTCAAGCTTGATGATTGATCTATGACGGAGAGCGCCATCTTTTTTGTATGCCGACAAGTGTGCCAGCATGACCACAACTGAGATGTATGGCGTGCTTGAACCACCCTTTTTTTGTGTGTTGGCAAATGTGATAGCATGAACCACGTTTTGTTTTTTTGGAGGCTGGCATGTATGCTGGCCGCAGGCATGGCCGCCGGCATGAACAATGGGCGCTGGCATGACCACTGGCATGAATTCAATGGAAAATAAGTATTTATTAAGTTGGTTCTTAATCAATCTCATATGCATGGTTTAAATACTTGCTCGCTCTCGCCTTTTGCGCCATGGGCACAACGAGTCATCTAGCATGAACAAAGGGCAAGCATATGCTTTCGCCTTCAAATGCACTTCTAAGGGACTGTGCCTGATCGTCTACTCAATATAAGCAAGTTGCATGAGCCCCTTGTTATATAACTAAATATTAGTATAAATGCCTACCAAGACATCTGTGTTTATCATCCTTTTGAATCTTATGTAATCCCCTAAGACCATCTTGTGCATTTACCTATCGGTTATTTGTTGTTTAGACTGCTATGTGATATGCTTTTGAAACAGCCATAATAAAAGAAATATATGCTCACTCTTACAATACATGGCTTACACTCGGCCTTTGCGCCATTGACGCAACGGGTCATCTAGTTATACTAACAAGTGAGGAGAACCACCTCACAAGATTCTCATGTTGAGGAGCTATAAGTAAACAGGTACATGTCAAATGTTGAGTCCTGGAAGAAGAAACTACCTCCATCAAATCAATGCTTTGTGATACGAAACCCAGCATGTTTTGGCAACACCGGCTGCGAGTTTGCTCAGATTATTATCTGTTGTTATTAACATGCTCTCTGTGGTTGGTATTTACCAACATCATCATTCAGAAATGCTTACTTTTTAGATTACAGAACTACAGCTAAGTTCAGCTACGAGCTCCTAATTAAATGGTTGCATTGTGTTCGTGATGTCACGGCGTACCACCTTTCAGTTATTACACTTGGACAATACAGAATGAGTCTAAGAAACTATGTGTTTATGATCTTAAGAAAACGCTAGCAACTCATGGCCTCATGTTTGTTTAGCTATTTGGTAGAATGACATATGGTTATATATACATCAGGTTGTCATCTCTGCCTTCAATAATCATGACCTATATTTGAGAATGTAGTTTGCAGCTCAATTTGTGGTTGTTTGTAAACATCTGAATATTATATGTTCGCATGGTTGTATATTTTGAAAATATTACTAACTATATGATTTTATTTTTCTGCAGAACACGTTTATATATTCAATATAGTTGGGAGAGTTAACGAATGGTGAAACTTCTTCAAATGTCTTTGAGAAGAAATTTCTGGCATTTTGATTTCTACATGACCTTTTGGCACATGTCAAAGAAACTATCCACATTATCTTGGGTAACAAAAAGAACACTATCATACCATTAAATAAATTGAAATGTTATCTGTGTATATGGTTAAACGAAGTAACTGTTGTGCTTTAATAATAGACTTCCAATAGCTGAATACAAAGTATCATACTCCGTAGTTAGTTCTTTTATAAATAAGTATCTTACAAACCAATGCTTTTCAAATGTTTCTACTAAGCTGTAGTCTAAATAACTAGCCCATGCAGTCGCACGGGTCGACGACTAGTTGATGAAATTGAACTGCACAGTTCATACTAGCACATATAGAACATCACACTGTGAATAGCTGAAATAAACAAGGCATACTACGAACAACCAAAGATGGCAATTGAAACTGGACATATGCTAACTACAAACAACCGAACAACCGAAAACTATAGAAATAAAGAAGGCGTAATGCAAACAACCAAATATCGTAATAAATTCTGGACAGGTTCTCAATACAAAAGGGGTTCGAGAAAACAAATCATGGGTTTCCTCACTTGTCACAGATTGGCTCCTCCTCGTGGTCACCGTCGATGAGGTCTGACTTGCCAGCTGAGGATCCCAAGCCAGCGTCACAGAACGTGTCCTTCAGAAATGACAAAAGGGGCTCCATGGCGATGAAGGATGGCAAAATTGTTCATAACGAGCCGCAGGAGATCAGCGGCAGAACCATCGATGAGATCGACGGCTGTCGAACCCGGAGGGTTGGGGGTGGGCAACTTAACCTGTGACATAGCCCGCGTCAAGTCGTCGCTGTCGACGACCTCGATGTCGTAGCCGGCGTCCGCGACATGCCAGAATACTCTAGCCCGCTGATTGAAAGGCTTCGTCCAGGTCCAGTCATCGTCGTCTGCTTCCTCGGCGGCCACCTCGCCGACGTCGGGCAAAGAGGCCGCGGTAAAGCTCTTTTGTGCCATTCCCTCCTCGAGCTCCCTGGGAAGTGTAGCTGGACTTAGGCTGCGATGCTCTGGAGTGGGGGAGGAGGGTGGGGATGGGGATTTGTGGGAAAGGGGGCGTTTCGCAGGCATCCTCTAAGAAACTCAGGGCAGAGAGGGTATGTATATTGGTGGGTAAACTGCAAGGGCAGACCGGCAGAGGTTGACGATGGAGGCGGCACGGCAGCGGTGACCTAGCTAGGTTTCGAGCGTGGGAGGGGTGGTGTGTATGTGTGTGAGTGGGGGATTTGGGGTGAGCGAAGGATTTGGGGGGTGTGTGTGTGGAGGGGCTCCAAGGTGGTGTTCGAGGAAATGCCTCGGGTACTGAAAATTTAACTAGGCGGGAGTAAAATGGCGGGGCTACCGAAAATTTGGATCAAGGGAATGAAGCAGAGTGGAGCGGGAGTAACGAACATCACACAAGGTTAAAACATAATAATCGTGTGCTATCAAACAGAAAACCACTCCAGCTGAGCAGATATTTTTGAGATTGCGAGGGATGCAGGCCGGAGTAAAATGCCGGGGCTACTGAAAATTTGGATCTACTAATTAAAACAGAGCGGGAGTAACAGACATCGCACACGGTTCACACATACTAAACGTGTGCTATCAAACAGAAAAACCATCTAGGCGGGTAGATATTTTTGAGATTGCGAGGGAGTAGATATTTTCGAGAGGGGGAGGGAAGCCTCGTGGAGCCCAATCTACTGTGATCATGTGGGTGACAGGGGCAGGGGCGCGGCACATGGGTAGTCTTAGGGAACCGTGTCTGTTTCGTACCCGATCGCAGACAGTTGCTGCGTCCGACTCGTCTGCTATTTATAAATTTGGCTAAAAAAACACGGAAAGGGTCAGAACACGAACACAATTGCATGTGGACCAATTATATGTATGAAAAGGGTGGTTTGATATTCAAATACCCAATGAACAACTTTGATGTGGCACCTATCGCACAAAGCGCACGTTATTATTGCTAGCCCCCCACCCCTCTCCACACACACAATTCGTGTTGGCGGGAGGGGAATCATAGCTATGAACGCATGCCCCCAAATAGCTAGGTCTGACATCTCACCCTACCGTAACACAAAACCGAAAGGAGTACATCATGGTCAACCCCCACCCCCCTTTGCTTCTAATCAAATGTGGACCGTGTGCGGGCCCACAGATGTGTTCTTCTGGCATTAGATGGGTGAGACCACATACGAACCATACCTGCGGGTGGCCCAATATGTGTGTGTGTGTATAAAAACGATGTGGTGTGATATTTAAATAACCAAATCACAAATTTGATGTGGCACATGTGCATCGCAAATTAACCGAACATCCCCGACCCCATGGAGGTTCATCTAGTGCGAAGTAGTACTGCCCCCACCACCCCACACACACACACTTTAAGACAACGGGAGGGGGCATCTCACCAAGGCGTATTGTAACACTGACCAAAAAGAATCACCACCTTGGTCGTATAACCTCTCTTGTTGTTGGGTCAAAGTCATGCATGGACGTCCACACGCAGCCCCACAAATAGGCTAGCTTGTCACCGATAACCACGCGAGGGAGTGCCTGAAGACAACCACTGCGTGCATATGGCCCAAACATATATGTATGAAGTGTCATGTGGTGTTTAAATATACCCAATGCACAACTTTGATGTGGCACCATGCTTTTGGAACCGGAAAGTCACCACACGAAGCGAGGGTTCACGACGCGTATACTATATATATCACTAGTAGAAAAAGGCCCATTTGTCCCGGTTCATAAGGCCCATTTGTCCCGGTTCGGGAACCGGGACTAAAGGGTCGGGACTAAAGCCCAACACCTTTAGTCCCGGTTCTTATACGAACCGGGACAGATGGGGCTCCACGTGGCCGCTGCGGCGAGCCCAGAGAGGAGAGCCTTTAGTCCCGGTTGGTAACACGTGTCAGCAGCTCAGGAGCTGGGGTTTTTGTTTTTTTGTTTTTGAAAGGGGGGGGGGGGTTAGGGGTTTTGTAGGGTTAATTTAGGGGTTTCATATATTGTGTTAGCTAGCTAATAGAGAGAAGTGTCATCTCTTATCTCCGTGCTTGGTCGACGCTACGTACTATACGTATAGAGAGGACTCGACATGCTAGCTAGTAAGCAAAAGAAGGAAACCATTAAGTACACAAGATCGTCATGAACATATACAGAGAGAAGTGATCGACCTCCTCCTTCTCCGAGAGATTGGTCGAACAACAAGTTTTCGTATATCTATCCGATGCTACTAGCTACATATATACAATATAAGATCCCTAACATCTGATGTCAAGTTCCACATGGTATTCTCCGGCTGGATTGATGACGTGGTCAAGAAAGAATCCAGCCAATTCCTCTTGAATTGCCTTTAAGCGATCTTGTGGTAGGATTTCATCCCGCATCTGCCAAATCTAATTTGAAGAAGGGGGTCAATACATATATATGAATGAAACTCAACACAAATGATGGTAATAAAATAAAATTGTGAATATTATTGCTTACGCACTTCATATTGTTTTTCAGAGTAGCCCCGCTTAGAGGTCGTTGCGTTGTAGATGTACTCGCAAACGTAGTATCCACAAAAATTATTCCCGCCTTCCTGCCACAACCACTTTACGAGAAATAGAGGTCAATCAAACTGATAATCAAGCATTATAAATGGTATTGATGAAACTAGCTAGAATCAATGGGAGATGCGCGGAACTAGCTAGTAGTACTTACTTTCGGGTGTGTAAATCGCAGATCCCACGGCAGTCCCGGAACTTCTGCGGTGAACACTTTCCAAACCCTGCGAGACAAAGAAAATAATTACTTGATATCAGGAAATGAACAAAGTTGCCGATATGGTGCGATAATGATCGATTGAACTTACTTCTGGAGCATTTCAGTCATGGCCGCATACTCCTTGGGATCTTTTCGTCTTGAGTCTAAGACGGTTACTAGTCCCTGCTCAAGCTTAATCTCTAGGAGAATAAAGTGGAAGCTGCGCACGCATGCATAACTCATCAATTACATTACTATAACCTTGAGTAATAATGGAAACCGAATATGCAGAAGACAGTAACACTCACTTGAAGTTGTAAGGAAAGAGTATTTTAACTTTGTGTTGATTTTTAAGCAACGATTGTAGCAAGTTGGCCTCGGTTTCTTTCGGATTATATGTAACCGTCCATTCATCTATGAGATTTGTGTTAATGAACCCAATATCATAGATTTGTGCATTTCTGCATTCGATGATCTTCAATCTGCATAATATAGTGAGGATAATTATATATACATGCAATGAAAGAGCTGAGCTATATATAGAGACTTAATTACAGAAGTATAGTACTTACAGACAGTAGCAAGTGATGATTATTTTATCGAGGTCCTTTTGATTGAAAAACTGGAAGAACTCCTCAAATGGAACAGACAACAGATCAATTCCAACGAGGTCGTGCTCCTCTTTAACTCTCAGCGTCAAATTATCCTTCCCAGACTTGCAGGTGTCCATGTACCACTTATGGAATCTTCGCATCATCGTTGTTAGAGGAGGATCACCAGGTCTGACGAGAGGCTTCCCGTACTGGTATTTGTGTTCGTCCACCTCCATTGTATCAAAATGTGCATCGTCGGGCAGGTAATCACCAGGATTGGTACCGGGTAGCATCCCCGGCAGATTTGCGACGATATCGCTAGACACCTTGAGCGGGGGGCACGATTGTTTTGCCTGTTCGCGAGCTGGGGAATTTTGTTCCCACTTCTTCGTTCTTGTAACCTTTTGTCAGTTGAAGTAGTTCCCGACCGGCGCGCTCCTTCCACTGCCTTTTTAAGAGCGTGGACATGGTTTTCATCCGGCGGAGGCGGTGGTGGTCGCTTCAGGTTCTTCATAGTGCGCTTCAATTTCACCGGATCCATCTTCTCCTCCGGAGGTGGATTTTTCTTTGCAAAAAAGTCCCTCACTTGGGCTTTACAGATCTCCGTGTTTTCCTCGTTGGTCATCTCGTATGGTAATTTCTCTAGAGGCGTGAGAGTCGGACCGAATCTGTATTGCCTCCCACCTCTGGCTGTACTGCTAGACGCCGGAGCAGTCGGAGTGGCTGCGGCTGTCTTCCTTTGTTGCTTACGAGGCAGAGAAGGAGGCGGAGTGCTACGACGCGCCGGAGCTGCCGGAGCGGCGGCGGCTGTCTTCCGCTGTTGCTGACGAGGCGGAGAAGGAGGCGGGCTGCTCGGATGCGCCGGCGCAGGCGGAAAAGGAGGCGGAGTGCCCAGATCACTCGCCAGAGGAGGAGGCGGAGTGCCCTGACTCGCCGAAGGAGGAGGCGAAGGAGGAGGCGGAGTGCCCTGACTCGCCGGAGGAGGAGGCGGAGGCGTCCAGTTCGGAAGGTTGATGAGCTCCTTCCGCCATAGACATGGAGTCTTCAGAGCAAGACCCAGCTGAGTCTCCCCTTCACCGGTAGGGTGGTCAAGCTGGAGCTCCTCAAATCCCTCCGTTATTTCATCGATCATCACAACAGCATAGCCTTGTGGAATCGAAAGGCAGTGAAAAGTTGCGCCGGGTTGAGGAGGTGTAAGAGAGCCGACAGTCGCCTTGACTTTGAGGTGCTGCCATTGCATCAAAAGGTGGTAATCTTGAGCCTCCGTGATAGCATCCACGGGGTAGCTGGGAGCCGTGAAGTCAGGCTGCTAAAGGACCTCGGTGGAAGCCACGCTGCTTCTCCGCTGAGATGGAGGGGTAGCTTCTGGGGTAGCTCCGGCTGGTCGCTGGCTCTGAACTAGTAGTGCTTGTTCCTCTAGCGCTCGTACCCTTGCATTCAGCGACTGCAGTTCCGTCTGCTCCACTTTCCTCCTCCTCTCCCGGGTTTTGTAACTGCCTGCGCTGGGAAACCCAACCCTCCACGCAACGGAGCCTGCCGTGCGTCGTGTTCGTCCTGGGTGCTCAGGATTCCCCAGGGCCTGTGTGAGCTCGTCGTTCTCTCTGTCGGGAACGAACGCCCCTTCCTGCGCTACGGCGATATACTTCTGAAGCTTCTTGATGGGTATTTCAAGTTGCTCCTTCATCCAATGGCACTTCCCTGTTTCAGGGTCCAAGGTTCCCCCAACCCCGAAGAACCAAGTCCTTGAACGGTCTGGCCAGTTCAATGTCTCTGGTTCGACCCCTTTATCAAGCAGGTCCTTCTCAGCCTTGTCCCACAATGGCCGGGCTTTGAGGTAGCCACCTGACCCCGTGCGATGGTGATACTCCTTCTTTGCAGCATTTTTCTTGTTTGTCGCTGACATCTTCTTACTCTTCTCCGATGTCTTGTGGGCCACAAATGCGGGCCAGTGATCTCTTATCTTCTCAAATCGGCCGGTGAATTCTGGAGTCTTCCCTTTGTCGACAAACGTTGATTTCAACTCATTCTTCCACCTCCTGAATAGATCTGCCATCTTCTTAAGAGCATGAGCCTTGACCAATGGCTCTATAACTGGCTTATCCGGATCCTTCTCTGGCGGTAGGGTGAAATTTGCCTTCAGCGCGGTCCAAAGATCATCTTTCTGTCTATCGTTGTCAAAAGACACTTGAGGGTCTTCGCTCTTAGGCTTATTCCATTGGTGGATGCTGATCGGGATCATGTCGCTAACAAGAACCCCGCACTGAGCAGAAAATGCTTCCTTGGTCCGGCTGGGTTCAATCGGTTGGCCATCGCCCTTGATTGCTGTGATCGTGAACCTTTCATCCTGGCGCAACCTTTTCTTCGGGCCTCGTCTCGTTACCAAAGTTTGGCTCGATCCGGAGGGCTAGAAAAGAAGAAAGAAGAGAGTTAATATGTGTACATACCAGAACAATTAATGCATCAATTAGCTAGTCAACATAGGCTTAATTAATATATATACCTCGCCGGACTTTGCAACAGCTCCTTCCTCCGTTTGCTCATCGGAACCATCATAATCATGTCCTTCCACCTCCATTGTTCGATCACCGGAGCCTGCTTCACCCTCTCCTACCAGACCATCGGTGTCGCTGAGATACGACAAGATATCACCTCCGCCGAGGATTATGTCCCCCAACAACTTTCTGCTTCGATGTCTCGGTGCCCCATAGTTTCTGCAAATATTACAACATGGCAATTAATATACAAACATGACAGATGGATATATTAGTGCAAACGTAGACCTAGCTAGCTCGACGCTTCTACAGTTTGGGGTGGCCTCGACAACTCTTCTACGGACCGCCTCTCTCATGAATGTCCGACGTCCGGACCAACAAGGGATTTAACAAAATGACGCCATTCTGGATGTGCAGAAAATGGTCCATATTTTTCCTGATCTCATCTACCCTTCTATATGCCACGTTGTCTAGTGTCAAAGAATTCAAGAAAACCATGACTTCATCATTAGCCGGAAATGACAGACGTATAATGGTACGAAGCTCTTCAAAGTTGTTTTGGAACGGAGTTCCCGATAGAATAATTCGCTTTTTGGTACAAAGTTCAGCAAGAGCCTTCTGAATATCGCTATTTGGAAGGCCTTTGCTGAAATTCGTACCAAAAGGTGAATTATTCTATCAGGAACTCCGTTCCAAAACAACTTTGAAGAGCTTCGTAGCATCATACGCCTGTTACTTCCGACTAATGATGAAGCCATGGATTTCTACAATACTTTGACAGACAACGTGACATATAGAAGAATATATATATAGATGAGATCAGAAAAAAATTGGATCAACTTGTGCACATCCATAATGGGGGCATTCTTGATAAATCTATATATGTCAAAATTCAAACTTTGACATATGATCAAACTTTGACATATGATCAAATGTTGCATATGTCAAAATTCAAACTTTGACATGATCAAACTTTGATATATGATCAAATGTTGCATATGTCAAAATTCAAACTTTGACATATGATCAAACTTTGATATATGTCCACCGCGATATAAAATAATACATAGACTTGTTCGGGCGAGAGGGGGTTGATCGACGTCCCCCCTCATGTCGAAGTGAATGAACAACTCTGAATTTTTATACATGTACTCCTACAACATGAAATTTTCATCTATATGTTTGCTAAACTTTTATGCTTCATTTATATGAAGATCAATTGTCCAATATAACTATGTTCGCGATATGAGGCATTGGACATTATCTAGATCACATGCCTCAAAATCAAAGGAAAAACTCCTCTCACAACTATCCGCGGTGCCCAACAATATGAAATCATTCACAAATATTGATGTTGGACTCGACTAAATATGCACTCCATAGTCCAATCAAGTATATAAGTCCGCGGTGATCAAACACATACAAGTTACAAAAATTTCTATGCTCACAAAAATATAAGCCGGAGGGGAATTGAAGTTATCGGGGTTATGTTTATACAACAAATGGACAACTCATCATATTTCATCTCATCTGAAAAAACATAGCACATCTAAAAAAAATACATACATACATGGAAAAAAATTGCTATGAACAAAAAAAACATCATATCTGAACATTTTCTATATCCATCCATACATACATACATACATTGAAAAAAATGCTATGAACAAACACATCAGTAGTAATTATTTTTATAATGATTTGGCCTCAAAAAATTCTTTTATTAGTATTTTCAAACTCTAGAATGACCCTGTTGCACTAGAACTATTTCAAATAATTCTTTTCAAATGCCACAAATTTTTTGAGAAGTCCTCTGATGCCTATAGATCATTTTTATGCAAAAACCCACTTTGGTCATTTGAAACTTTTGAGCAGTGGCAGAGCAAGGCCGAGCTCGGGGGAGCACACGGCGAAGTTATCGGGGAGGGGGTATATCGACCCCCCCCCCCCCCCCCCACCCCCCACTCATGTCGAAGTTATCGAGGAGGGGGTAATCGACCCCCCCCCCCCCCCCCTCATGTCGAAGTATCGGGGAGGGGTATATCGACCCCCCCCCCCCTCATGTCGAAGTTATCGGGGAGGGGGTATATCGACCCCCCCCCCCTCATGTCGAAGTTATCGGGGCGGCGACATACATATATAGCTACCACATACATATATACATTGAAAAAATTTACATTATATATATATATGAACAAAAAAATTACATCATATATATACATATGTACATCGACCCCCACCCCCCTCATCATGAACAAAAACATGCTCTGAACAAAAAATTAATACATTATGAACATCTACATACATATAGGCACATACATAAATATATACATTATATATATATGAACAAAAAAATTAATGAAAAAGAAAAAAAAAACAAAGAGGCGGGGAGGAGGAGAAAGGGGGGGAGGTCGGGAAGGACAGATGGGAGAAGAGAAGAAGAAGAAGAAGGAGAAGAGGCGGGAGGGGGGGAAGGGGATGGGAGAGGCGGAACGGGAGGCAGAGGACGGGAGAAGGATCGGGGGAGGGGGAAGGGGAGAGGGAAAGAAGAAGAGGTGAGGGGAGAGGGAGGAAGAAGGGAGCGAGGGGCTGAGGGGGAGGGGCGGAGAGGCGAAGATCGGGAGGCAGGGGCGACGACGGCGACGGCGACGGGGGGCAGCGTGGGGCGTCGTGCACGAACTGGCGGATGGAAATCTGAAAATTCCTAAGAGGTGGCTTATATAGCAAAGGCTTGGTCCCGGTTAGTGGCACCAACCGGGACCAATGCCCCCCTTTAGTCCCGGTTGGTGCCACCAACCGGGACCAAAGGTCTTTTTTAGCAGCCCAAAGGGCGGGAAGCAGGGACCTTTGGTCCCGGTTGGTGGGCACAACCGGGACTAAAAGGGCATGCATTGGTCCCGGTTGGTGCCACGAACCGGTACCAATGCACCCCTTTAGTCCCGGTTGGTGCCACCAACCGGGACAAAAAGCCTTGTGCTGCCCACGTCGCGGCCAAAAGTTTAGTCCCACCTCGCTAATTGAGAGAGCTCGAGAGTGGTTTATAAGCGATGTTGCGCCCACTCTCTCAAGCTCCTCTCAACTGCAGGCTTTCGGGCCTAAACTCGCACTACGTGCCTGTGGGCCTACTGGGCCTGCTGCGGGACTGAATCCTGGCCCATGGTTGGGTTTCTAGTCGTATTCAGGCCGTGGTGGCCAAGTAGGCGGCACTTTTTTTATTTTTATTTTGTTTTCTTTGTTGCTTTATTTATTTTATTTTGTTTCTACTTACAACAAAATACTTACTATTGCTATTTTTATTTATTTTATTAAATTTTATTTTATTTTATTTTGTTTCTACTTATTTATTAATGTTTATTTTGTTTCTACTTATTGATTTTATTTTGTTTCTACTTATTTATTTTATTTTCTTTGTTGCTTTTTTTATTTATTTTATGAAAATTCTTTTTCTTTTAATGTTTTGAAGAGAAAATACTTTGATAATTTTAGTTGCATAAATTTTATATAATTTTAGTTTCAATAATACAAGAGGTTTAAAAAGTTTTTTAGTTGATTCCTTTAGCTATTAAAGTTTCATTAAAGTTTTCTAGTTCATTCTTTTTCTATTAGAGTTTCATCAAAGTTTTCTAGTTCATTCTTTTAGTTTATTATTTTTGCTATTAGAGTTTCATAAAAGTTGAGAGGGTTACGGCAAAAACTGGATGCACTTCGTGTACAAAATGGACAATCTCTTTCGAAGTATCAGGGTTTCGGACGAAAACTCATCTGTTACAAAGGGATTTTATTTATTTAAATTATTTGAACTCCAGACTTTTTGTGTGCTCAAAATGAACCATTCAAAGCAACATCATCAATTTTCAACCCTTTCTGAGTTCATCTGTTATTTTTCATGCATCTACTGATTTTTTTGAGCTAAATGACCCTGAAATTGAAAAGCACTTCAAATGAACTCTGAAGAGGTTGAAAATTGGCATGATATCATCATTTCATCCACATAGCATGTGCTAAAAAGTTGAGAGGGTTACGGCAAAAACTGGATGCACTTCGTGTACAAAATGGACAATCTCTTTCGAAGTATCAGGGTTTCGGACAAAAACTCACCTGTTACAAAGGGATTTCATTTTTTTGAACTAATTTGAACTCCAGACTTTTTGTGTGCTCAAAATGAACCATTCAAAGCCACATCATCAATTTTCAACCCTTTCTGACTTCATCTGTCTTCACTTTTTCTTCGCTTGTGTCCTTTGCTTATTGCGCCGTAACCATGGATATTCTTCATCGCTTAACAGGGTGCTTGGGTCAGCCTTGACTTTGAAGGGAGGAATTTCATGAAACTTTTCATAATCTTCAGACATGTCTGTCTTACCCTCCACTCCCACGATGTCTCTTTTCCCTGAAAGAACTATGTGGCGTTTTGGCTCATCGTATGATGTATTCGGTTCCTTATCTTTTCTTTTTCTCGATTTGGTAGACATGTCCTTCACATAGAAAAGCTGCGCCACATCATTGGCTAGGACGAATGGTTCGTCTGTGTACCCAAGATTGTTCAGATCCACTGTTGTCATTCCGTAATGTGGCCCTACCTGTACCCTGCCTCCTGACAAATTGACCCATTTGCACTTAAACAAAGGGACCTTAAAATCATGTCCGTAGTCAAGTTCCCATATGTCCACTATGTAACCATAATATGTGTCCTTTCCCCTCTTGGTTGCTGCATCAAAGCGGACACCACTGTTTTGGTTAGTGCTCTTTTGATCTTGGGCGATTGTGTAAAATGTATTCCCATTTATCTCGTATCCTTTGTAAGTCAATACAGTCGAAGATGGTCCCCTGGACAACGAGTACAGCTCATCAGAAACAGTGTTGTCACCTCTGAGATGTGTTTCCAACCAACTGCCGAAAGTCCTGATGTGTTCACATGTAATCCAGTCGTCACACTGCTCCGGGTGTTTGGAGCGCAGAATGTTCTTGTGTTCATCGACATACGGGGTCACCAAGGTAGAGTTCTGTAGAACTGTGTAGTGTGCTTGAGACCAAGAATGCCCGTCCCTGCATATTATTGAGTCCCCTCCTAGCGTGCCTTTTCCAGTCAGTCTCCCCTCATACTGCGATTGAGGGAGACCCATCTTCTTAAGGTCAGGAATGAAGTCAACACAAAACCCAATGACATCCTCTGTTTGATGGCCCATGGAGATGCTTCCTTCTGGCCTAGCGCGGTTACGGACATATTTCTTTAGGACTCCCATGAACCTCTCAAAGGGGAACATATTGTGTAGAAATACGGGGCCCAGAACGACAATCTCGTCGACTAGATGAACTAGGACGTGCGTCATGATATTGAAGAAGGATGGTGGGAACACCAGCTCGAAACTGACAAGACATTGCGCCACATCACTCCTTAGCCTTGGTATGATTTCTGGATCGATCACCTTCTGAGAGATTGCATTGAGGAATGCACATAGCTTCACAATGGCTAATCGAACGTTTTCCGGTAGAAGCTCCCTCAATGCAACCGGAAGTAGTTGCGTCATAATCACGTGGCAGTCATAAGACTTTAGGTTCTGAAACTTTTTCTCTGCCATATTTATTATTCCCTTTATATTCGACGAGAAGCCAGACGGGACCTTCATACTGAGCAGGCATTCAAAGAAGATTTCCTTCTCTTCTTTGGTAAGAGCGTAGCTGGCAGGACCTTCATACTGCTTTGGAGGCATGCCGTCTTTTTCGTGCCAACGTTGCAGGTCCTCCCGTGCTTCCGGTGTATCTTTTGTCTTTCCATACACGCCCAAGAAGCCTAGCAGGTTCACGCAAAGGTTCTTTGTCACGTGCATCACGTCGATTGAAGAGCGGACCTCTAGGTCTTTCCAGTAGGGTAGGTCCCAAAGTATAGATTTCTTCTTCCACATGGGAGCGCGTCCCTCAGCGTCATTCGGAACAGATAGTCCGCCGGGACCCTTTCCAAAGATTACGTGTAAATCATTGACCATAGCAAGTACGTGATCACCGGTATGCATGGCGGGCTTCTTCCGGTGATCTGCCTCGCCTTTGAAATGCTTGCCTTTCTTTCGACATTGATGGTTGGTCGGAAGAAATCGACGATGCCCCAGGTACACATTCTTCCTGCATTTGTCAAGGTATATACTTTCGGTGTCAGCTAAACAGTGCGTGCATGCGTGGTATCCCTTGTTTGTCTGTCCTGAAAGGTTACTGAGAGCAGGCCAATCATTGATGCTTACAAACAGCAACGCATGCAGGTAAAATTCCTCCTGTCTGTGCTCATCACACACACGTACACCGTTTCCATTCCACAGCTGTAAAAGTTCTTCAACTAATGGCCTTAGGTACACATCAATGTCGTTGCCGGGTTGCTTAGGGCCTTGGATGAGTACTGGCATCATAATGAACTTCCGCTTCATGCACAGCCAAGGAGGAAGGTTATAGATACATAGAGTCACGGGCCAGGTGTTGTGATTGCTGCTCTGCTCCCCGAAAGGATTAATGCCATCCGCGCTTAAACCAAACCATACGTTCCTTGGGTCACCTGCAAACTCAGTCCGGTACTTTCTCTCGATTTTTCTCCACTGCGACCCGTCAGCGAGTGCTCTCAACTTCCCGTTTTTCTTATGGTCCTCTCTGTGCCATCGCATCAACTTGGCATGCTCTTTGTTTCTGAACAGACGTTTCAACCGTGGTATTATAGGAGCATACCACATCACCTTGGCAGGAACCCTCTTCCTGGGGGGCTCGCCGTCAACATCACCAGGGTCATCTCGTCTGATCTTATACCGCAATGCACCGCATACCGGGCATGCGTTCAAATCCTTGTACGCACCGCGGTACAGGATGCAGTCATTAGGGCATGCATGTATCTTCTGCACCTCCAATCCTAGAGGGCATACGACCGTCTTTGATGCGTACGTACTGTCGGGCAATTCATTATCCTTTGGAAGCTTCTTCTTCAATATTTTCAGTAGCTTCTCAAATCCTTTGTCAGGCACAGCATTCTCTGCCTTCCACTGAGCAATTCCAGTACGGTACCGAGCTTTGTGTTGCCATCTTCGCAATTGGGTTACAACCCTTTTTGGTGATCCTCTAACATGCGATCGAATTTCAGCTTCTCCTTTTCACTTTCGCACTGTCTCCTTGAATCAACAATGACCCGGTGGAGATCATCATCGGGCACATCGTCTGGTTCCTCTTGATCTTCAGCTTCCCCCGTTGCAGCATCATCGTATTCAGGGGGCACATAGTTGTCATCGTCCTCTTCTTCTTCGCTGTCTTCCATCATAACCCCTATTTCTCCGTGCCTGGTCCAAACATTATAGTGTGGCATGAAACCCTTATAAAGCAGGTGGGTGTGAAGGATTTTCCGGTCAGAGTAAGACTTCGTATTCCCACATAAAGGGCATGGACAACACATAAAACCATTCTGCTTGTTTGCGTCAGCCACTTCGAGAAAATTATGCACGCCCTTAATATACTCGGAGGTGCGTCTGTCACCATACATCCATTGCCGGTTCATCTGCGTGCATTATATATAATTAAGTGTGTCAAAAACCATTACAAAACATCATGAACAGATATGTGACCAAATTAATAGAAGTTCATCATCACATTAAAACCAAAGTACATACATAGTTCTCATTGAACAACATATAGCTCTTCAGAGCATCTAATTAAACCATACATTATTGAAACTATGTAAAACATTTCAATGCAACAAAAAATGCGATCATAATCGCAACCAAGGTAACAATTGATCCAACGGCATAATGATACCAAGCCTCGGTATGAATGGCATATTTTCTATACTTTCTAATCTTGAAGCGCATTGCATCCATCTTGATCTTGTGATCGTCGACGACATCCGCAACATGCAACTCCAATATCATCTTCTCCTCAATTTTTTTCAATTTTTATCTTCAAGTAATTGTTTTCTTCTTCAACTAAATTTAACCTCTCGACAATAGGGTCGGTTGGAATTTCCGGTTCACATACCTCCTAGATAAAAAAAATCTATGTCACGTTGGTCGGCATAATTGTCATAAACAACAAATGAACCAAATAGTTATAAAATATAATATATACCACATCCCAATCATAGACAGGACGAGGGCCGACAGGGGCGGATACCAAAACCATCGCACTATATAATAACAAACAATAATAAAAGTAAGAAAATTATACAAGTATCTATGTAAATCATACAAGTAAGAATTTTTTTTCTTTTAGAAAGAAGATAAGAACAAGAGGCTCACCACGGTTATGCCGGCGACGAGATCGGCGCGGGCGATCGACGGCAGTGAAGACGGGGACGGGGCGTGACGGACCGCTAAACCTAGACAAATCTTGAGGAAAATGGAGCTTGAAGGTCGAGTTTGGAGAGCAGAAAGCTTAAGTAGTGTTGCTCGGGCATTTCATCGAACACCTCATGTGGATAGGAGGTGAGCTAGAGCACCACAAACACCTCCCCTCGCCGGCCAGAAAAAACAGAGTAGTGGAGTGCTCTGCTCGCGGGCGAGGGGTATATATAGGCACAGCATTGGTCCCGGTTCGTGGTTGGAACCGGGACTAAAGGCCACCCTTTGGTCCCGGTTCCAGCCACGAACCGGGACCAATGGATGTGGGCCAGGAGCGAGGCCCATTGGTCCCGGTTCGTGTCTGGAACCGGGACCAAAGGGTCCAGACGAACCGGGACCAATGCCCCACGAGCCCCGGCCGGCCCCCTGGGCGCACGAACCGGGACGTATGCCCCCATGTGTCCCGGTTCCTGACTGAACCGGGACTAATGGGCTGGGCACGCCTGGACCAAAGCCCTGTTTTCTACTAGTGTATAGGGATTCATGTGTATACAAGCCCTCGAACTTAGGTCTCGAATCTCACCATGATCAACGTACGACTATACGAAAACGCGAACCAAGAGAAGAAGAATCCACCCTGGTAACCTTTCTCGTGTTGTTGGTCGAATTGATGGACATCCACGCGGCCCCATGAATGTATAGGCCGTTGATGATAACCAAGCGAGGGACAGTGCCAAAGACAACCACTGCATGCATATGCCCAAACATATGTATTGACATGCGTGATGCATGCATATATGTTTGAATACAAAAACCAAAACATTTTGATGTGGCACATGCATGCGTCGAAAAACGGACAGTCCCCACACAGATCTGGTTCATGACGCGTCGCGTGCTCGCCCCCCTCCTCACCCACTTCGACCCGGTGTGAGAGATTCCTGCGTACACATGCGCTCAAAGTATAATATGTTATCTTTCACATCATGGCATGCATGTACCGTACCGTATAAGAAGAACCAAAATTTAATCCCTCCTAATTATAAGTTAAATTAATCTCTATCGCTGTCGGTCAAAGTGATTGACCAAGCGGGTACACACAGATCGATGGACGAAGCATCTCGGCGATACCCTCGTGAGTGAGTGCTAGAGGACAACTGCCATCGCTTGCTTGTGGGCCAAACACATGCATGGAGATGTGTGGTTGTGATGTTTGAATACCTAATATATATGCAAAACTTTGATGTGGCACCTGCCTCGGAAACCTTTAAGTCCCCCGAACGAACTGAGGTTCATGACACGTCGTATATATATGCTGGCCCCCTCCCCTCTTCGACGCATAATATATACTCCTACGTACCGTAACACAACCCGAAAATAATCCTCCTTGTTCGTCAAATTACGTTTCTCGTTGTGTCATATATTAGATGGACGACGACCTCGCGGGTCCATGGAGGGAAGCGTCGCAGGCGAATGAGTGACAACCATCATCTGCATGTGGCCCAGTGTGTTGGTGATGTTTTTATACCCAATATGCACAACTTCTTTATGGCACCTGCCTCGGAAACCGAAAAGTCCCCACACGGAGAGAGATCATTCATGACGTGTGTGTAGTATGTTCTGCCCCAGCCCACTCCTCCCCTCTTCGACGCGTACTATAAATTCCTACCGCAACACAAACCAAAAAGAAACCTCATTTTTGGGTCAAAGTGATGGAGGACAACCTCGCGGGCCCATGGATGGAAGCATCGCACGTGAGTGACTGTCCTATATGACGCGTAGTATATGTTGCCCCCGGCCACCCTCTTCAATGCGTACTATATATAAACTCCTACCGTACGTAACAAAAACCAAAAAATGATCATCCTTATTGGTCAAATTAACATCCCTCACCGCATGTCGTAGTGCTGGACGGTGACCTCGCAGGCCCACAGAGAGTGTCACACGCGAGTGAGTGTCCTAGGACCACCGCGTGTATATGGCCCAAAGATGCATTTCAAACTTTTTCTGCAGCAAACATGCTACCAAAGGAGTATAGTGTTAAAAATAAAAAAATTAGATAACATTTGTCCATTTTTATACATTGATTGATTTCCAGGGGATTTAATGTGCAAAAATCAAATTTGATCTACATGAGACCTGTGATAGTGCACGAAAATGGATTGCAAAATCATACGTGTATGTGTCCCTGGGTGCATGTTTAGTCCCGATGCAAGAAATTTGTAACATCGAGAATCTTGATTTTAAAATACAGTAAATCGAAAACTATGTTGAAATTCATGAAACTTATCAAATTTGAGACAAATTTTGATATAATCTTCTAACAGATAGGAAATTATCAATAATTATCAACCAATATCGCAAACAGACTCTTTATTCGAACCGTGTACGTTAGACCAACAGTGTACGTGTCGTGCTTCGGTTAAGCAATAAAGCGGCAGAATTAATCATCAAAAGGGAAAAAATCAATATAATATGTGCCGCCACCCGTCCCGTGTGCCGTACGAGCATGCGTGAGTTGACGAGACGCATGCTAGCAGTCCGCCACAAAGGCAGACCGGGAGGCCGAGGCATGCCCGTGTTCGCTACGCACTCACCGTGGGGCGTGCTAGTAGCTGTGTGAAATGGCGGTAGGCATGCCTGTAGTCCGCTGCGTAGGCTCACCGAGAGGCGAGCCAGCCCTTTGACGGCCGCCCACCTCGCTCCCATTGCTCCATATTAATGGCGCGCCCGATCCGCTGGTCATAATAGGTGGCCGCACCCCCATCCACAGTTGTCACCGCCGCATGGAGTGTATTAGGATTTTGCCGAAGCGCACCATCGGAGGGAGTGGCGATGCCTGGGCTGGTGAAGCACTCGCGCAACGCATGAAGCTGGGCGCAGATGTTGGTGTCGCCACCGACGAGGTCTCGCGCGGGTAGCAGCGCAACCTTGACTTCGTCGCCGTCGCCGGGCCTCCCCAGCCGGAGCCGGAGGTCCACAGCTACTCCGGCAACGACTCCGACTCCGACGGAAAACCGATTAGTCCCCCCCCCCTCTTTGTTGGGAATAGAAATTCTTGGTTATGTTCACCCAGTCCATGAAATCAGAGTAAGATTCGTTAGATCCGTGTAGTGTATTGATTGTTTGAATGATATCTATGGTTAGTGATTAATTGTTTGTTCTGTACAAATGATTTTTTTGCTAATAATCCGACTAGGGTTAGCGTGCGTGCTAATAATTTGTAGCAAGATCTTGAGAAATTGATTTTGAATGTCCTGCATATATGTTTGTGCCTTTTTTTGTCCAGATCTTGAGAATTTACTTTGAATGCCCTACATGTATGATTCTACCTTTTTTTCAGATTGCTATGTACACAGATGAGGCTCCGGCCAGCGGCGCCGTCGGCTGTAGATCCTGCACCCGGCATTGTGGGCAGAAGCAGCCACGCCCCTCTGGATCCGATGAACCCGTAGAATATCGGGTGGGCCGCATCAGAGATCTCCCAGACGCCATCCATGGGGAGATCATCTTCCTTCTCCACACCAAGGATGGCTGCCGCACACAGGTCCTCGCATCTCGGTGGCGCACTCTGTGGTGCGCCGCGGCTCTTAATCTTGACAGTCGCCGGCTATCTGTCGTTCATGATTTTAAACTCCACGAAGCCATCATCTCCTCCCACCAGGGCTCCGTTCAACGCCTATGCATCCCGGCATGCTGCCTGCTGCACATACCCTGCACGGTCGCCCAGCTGACATCCCGTCAATTCGAAAAACTACAGCATCTTGAGTTCTACCATTACTATGCAAATAGCTTTCCACCAAGCGTTGTAGTTGTGCCCTACCACCAATGTCCATCTCATGGTTTTCCTCCTCTCTCCACACCGCCACCCTGGCCCGGTGTCACCTACCAGACAATCTGGTACAAATGCTTCGTCTCCCACTACTAAAAAAACTCGCGCTTGTGATGGTTGATCTGTCGGAGGCCTCACTGCACATCATCATCCACTCCTGTTGGCCTACCTGGAGCGCTTGCTGCTTGTTTTTGCAAAAGAAATCTGTATCCGTTCTCTCCAAATAAAGTCGTCTCACCTTGTAAGTATTGGAATTTGCTTTAATGGAGAGGAGCTCATCATCAAAGACGCCTCTTCTCTCTAGAGGCTGCTCCTTGATTATCGTTATGCACCTTCACAAATAATTGTGGTCTCTACGCCTAAACTGGAGACCTTGGGTGTAATTCCTGATCCGTTTGAATGTTACAATATGGTGGTTGGCTCCACACTTATTCAGGTAGTGTATATTATCATCAACACTTTTGTAATCATAAGCTCCATTTTTCATTTGTGTATTGTTGTTTTGTATGCAATCCCATCGCACAACACACACCGCTTATTAGCAGCAATCGTCTGTGTTATTATTGGTCTTCGCACACACATTTCTGATTACATTCCTGTTTGTCGCGTATCACACACATCTTGTTAAATTGAACCATTTTTGTTCTCTTGGCTCAACGCAAACAGTTCATCCGAGTGGACTATTTGCCCTCTATCGCACACACCATGATCTGGCTCACCATTTTGTTGTTCCGCCTAATCACAAACAGTTCATCCAAGTGAACTGTATGTCGTATATCGCACACACCTTCATCTGGTTGCCCGTTTCTATTGTTCCGCCTTATCACAAACAGTTTATCCGAGTTAACTGTATGTCGTATATCGCACACACCTTCATCTGGCTTCCCGTTTATGTTGTTCTACCCCATCGCAAACAGTTCATTGAACTGAACCGTATGCCCCGCATCGCATACGCAACTAAAATCTGAACCGGATGTATCGTTGCTATTAAAGATAAAAAGATGGGGTCTATTCCTACATGAATAGAACTCGTCTACATCATGTCATCGTTTTTATTGCATTACTCCGTTTCTCCGGGAACTTAATACACTAGATGCATGCTGGATAGCAGTCGATGTGTGGAGTAATAGTAGTAGATGCAGGCAGGAGTCGGTCTACTAATCTTGGACGTGATGCCTATATACATGATCATTGCCTTCGTCATAATTATTTGCTCTTCTATCAATTACCCAATAGTAATTTGTTTACCCACCGCATGCTATTTTATCGAGAGAAGCCACTAGTGAAATCTACGCCCCCCGGGTCTATCTTTGATCATATTGTTTTCAGATCTATTATTCCAAAAACCAAAAAATACCTTGCTGCACTTTTTATTTCTTTATTTTATTTTGTATTTTGGCTAGATCTATTTATCCAATCTCATGCAATTTTATCTATCTCAATTCCGAGGAGGGATTGACAACCCCTCTTACGTGTTGGGTTGCAAGTATTTGTTATTTGTGTGTAGGTACCGTTTACATAGTGTTGTTTGGTTATCCTAATGGATTGATAACCTTGGTTTCATAACGGAGGTAAATACTTACCATTGCTGTGCTGCATCATCCTCTCCTCTTCGGGGAAATACCAATGCAGATACAAGCAATCAATAGCCTCCATGATATTTATGTTCATGGTGTTTATATTCTACTCATGCTAGTATTCAATGTTAATTATTCACAAGGCATGTTCATGACCGTTTTCGCTCTCTAATTGGTCGCTTCTCAACCTAATTGCTAGCCTTCACCAGTACTAAGCGGGAATACTCCTTGTGCATCCAAATCCTTAAACCAAAGTTATTCTAGATGAGTCCACTATATCTACCTATATTCAGTATTACCCTGCGGTTCTAAGTAAATTTGCATGTTCCACCTCCAAAATTCAAATGAACATCTGTTTTGTGTGCCCGTACCGCTCATAGAGCGACAATGGGTGGTCAGTATCTTCCATGCTAAGCGGATTATTCTCATGATGAGTGTTTATTCACACATCCTTGCACGAGAGGGGGCCGGTAATCGGGATGCCCATTCCCATGATCAAAAGTGCAAATAATTAAGCAAACTCCTCCGGACTGTTGTTGGTATGGAGGGCACCCGAGGATTCGGCAAGCCATGGCGTGTGTTTGTTGGTGGAGGCGGACTAAATTTTACTTTTACCGCTTGGGAACCGCCACTAATTTGCTTAGCATGGAAGATATTGAAAACTCTTGGTCGTAACATTGACAGGAAAGGTATACCTCCCAAAATTATATTTATCTCTGATTGAAGCTTTGAGCTCTGGCACCTCTGCAAATACCTGCTTCCCTCTGCGAAGGGCCTATCTATTTACTTTTATGTTATTTTACTTTATTGTTGAGTCATCACCTTCTCAAATAAGCACCAGTCTTGAGAGTACTATTGTCATCCTCATGCATTATGTATAGTTCATGTTCTGTGCATCATGACTGGATCTCTTCTACCATGAATTACAATGTTTAGTCGCTGCTTGAACTTTGGAGGTGCTCTGCATTTATGTTTTGCGGTCTCAGAAAGGGCTAGCGAGATACTGTTGGTAAACGTTGCATGGAAAACAAAAAAAATTCTACGCACACGCAAGATCTATCCACGGAGATGCATAGCAATGAGAGGGGAGAGTGTGTCTACGTACCCTCGTAGACCGTAAGCAGAAGCGTTAGACAACGCGGTTGATGTAGTCGAACTTTCTTCGCGATCCAACCGATCGAGTACCGAACGTACGGCACCTCCGCGTTCAGCACATGTTCATCTCGGTGACGTCCTCCGCCTTCTTGATCTAGCAAGACAGCGAGGTAGTGGTTGAGTTCCGGCTGCATGACGGCATGGTGACGGTGATGGTGAAGTTATCTCCGCAGGGCTTGACCTAAGCACTATGAAAATATGACCGGAGGTTTAAATGGTGGAGGGGGCCGCCGCACACGGCTAAGACAATGTTGTGTGTTGTGCTAGGCGCCCCCTCCCACATATATATAGGTGGGGGGTGGAGGGAGCAGCTAGGAGGCGCCCCCAAGTAGGCCAAATCCAACTTGGGATCTTCCCCAAAGTGCCCCCCCTTTCCTTATTTGGAGTGCGGGAGGAAGGAAGGAGGAGGTGCTCCCCCCTCCCCCTTTCCTTTCTCTCCTGAGGAGGGAAAGGCAGGAGTGGCCACCCCTCCCCTTTCCTTCCCCATAGGGCCGGCCAGCCAAGGGAGGGGCACGCCAGCCACCTTGTGGGCTGGTCTGTCCCCTCCTTTGGCCCATAAGGCCCATAACTTTGTGGGAGGTGCCCGAAACCCCTTCCTGTGACCCGATTTTTTCCCGGTACGTCCTGAAACACTTCTGGTGTCCAAATATCATCGTCCTATATATCAATCTTTACCTCTCGGCCATCTCAAGGCTCCTCGTCATGTCCATGATATCATCCGAGACTCCGAACAACATTCGGTCACCAAAACATATAACTCATATAACACTATATCGTCAACGAACGTTAAGCGTGCGGACCCTACGGGTTCGAGAACTATGTAGACATGACCAAGACACCTCTCCGGTCAGTAACCAATAGCGGAACCTAGATGCCTATATTGGCTCCTGCATATTGTACGAAGATCGTTATCGGCCGAACCTTATGACAACATACGTAATTCCCTTTGTCCATCGGTATGTTACTTGCCCGAGATTTGATCGTCGATATCTTCATACCTAGTTCAATCTCGTTACCAGCAAGTCTCTTTACTCGTTCTGTAATACATCACCTCGTAACTAACTCCTTAGTCATTTGCTTGCAAGCTTATGATGTGTATTACCGAGAGGGCCAAGAGTTACCTCTCCGATACCCGGAGTGACAAATCCTAATCTCGATCTATGCCAACTCAACAAAACACCTTCGGAGATACCTGTAGAGCATCTTTATGATCACCCAGTTACGTTGTGACATTTGATAGCACACAAGGTATTCCTCCGGTATCCAGGAGTTGCATAATCTCATAGTCGAAGGAATATGTATTTGACATGAAGACAGCAATAGCAATAAACTGAACGACCAATATGCTAAGCTAACGGATGGGTCTTGTCCATCACATCATTGTCCTAATGATGTGATCCCGTTATCAAATGACAACACAAGTCTATGGTTAGGGAACCTTAACCATCTTTGATCAATGAGCTAGTCTAGTAGAGGCTTACTAGGGCACGGTATTTGTTTATGTATTCACACATGTATTTGAGTTTCCGATCAATACAATTCTAGCATGAATAATAAACCTTTATCATGAATAAGGAAATATAAAATAACAACTTTATTATTGCCTCTAGGGCATATTTCTTTCAGACTCCCACTTGCACTAGAGTCAATAATCTAGTTCACATCGCCATGTGATTAACACCCATAGTTCACATCGCCATGTGATTAACAGCCAAAGAGTTTACTAGAGTCAATAATCTAGTTTACATCGCCATGTGATTAACACCCAAAAAGTACTAAGGTATGATCATGTTTTGCTTGTGAGAGAAGTGTAGTCAATGGGTCTGTCACATTCAGATCCGTATGTATTTTGCAAATTTCTATGTCTACAATGCTCTGCATGGAGCTACTCTAGCTAATTGCTCCCACTTTCAATATGTATCCAGATTGAGACTCAGAGTAATCTGAATAGGTGTCAAAGCTTTCATCGATGTAACTCTTTACGACGAACTCTTTATCACCTCCATAACCGAGAAATATTTCCTTAGTCCTCTTAGGTAACTAAGGATACTTTTGACCGCTGTCCAGTGATCTACTCCTGGATTACTATTGTACCCCCTTCCAAACTCATGGCAAGGTACACAATAGGTCTGGTACACAACATGGCATACTTTATAGAACTTATGGCTGAGGCATAGGGAATGACTTTCATTCTCTGTCTATCTTCTGCCGTGCTCGGGCTTTGAGTCATACTCAACTTCACACCTTGCAACACAGGCAAGAACCCTTTCTTTGACTGATCCATTTTGAACTTCTTCAAAACTTTATGAAGGTATGTGCTTTGTGGAAGTCCTATTAAGCGTCTCGATCTATCTCTATAGATCTTGAGGCCCAATATATAAGCAGCTTCACCGAGGTCTTTCTTTGAAAAATTCTTATTCAAGTATCCTTTTATGCTATCCAGAAATTCTATATCATTTCCAATCAACAATATGTCATCCACATATAATATCAAAAATGCTACAGAGCTCCCACTCACTTTCTTGTAAATACAGGCTTCACTGTGAGTCTGTATAAAACCATATGCTTTGATAACCTCATCAAAGCGTATATTCGAACTCTGAGATGCTTGCACCAGTCCATAGATGGATCGCTGGAGCTTGCATACTTTGTCAACAACTTTAGGATCGACAAAACCTTCTGGTTGCATCATATACAATTCTTCTTTAAGAAATCCATTAAGGAATGCAGTTTTGACGTCCATTTGCCAGATTTCATAATCATAAAATGTGGCAATTGCTAACATGATTCGGACAGACTTAAGCATCACTACGGGTGAGAAAGTCTCATCGTAGTCAACTCCTTGAACTTGTCAAAAACCTTTCGCAACAAGTCGAGCTTTGTAGACAATAACATTACCATCAGCATCAGTCTTCTTCTTGAAGATCCATTTATTCTCTATGGCTTGCCGATCGTTGGGCAAGTCCACCAAAGTCCACACTTTGTTCTCATACCTGGATCCTATCTCAGATTTCATGGCCTCAAGCCATCTGTCAGAATCTGGGCTCATCATAGCTTCTTCATAGTTCGTAGGTTTGCCATGGTCTAGTAACATGACTTCCAGGACAGGATTACCGTACCACTCTAGTGCGGAACGTGCTCTGTTCAACCTACGAGGTCCAGTAGTAAATTGATCTGAAGTTTCATGATCATCATCATTAGCTTCCTCTCTAGTTGGTGTAGGCATCACGGGAACGGTTTTCTATGATGTGCTACTCTCTAATTCGACAGAAGGTACAATTACTTTATCAAGTTCTACTTTCCACCCACTCACTTCTTTCGAGAGAAACTCCTTGTCTAGAAAGGATCCATTTTTGGCAACAAAGAACTTGCCTTCGTATCTGTGGTAGAAGGTGTACCCAATTGTTTCCTTAGGGTATCCTATGAAGACGCACTTCTCCGATTTGGGTTCGAACTTATCAGGCTTAAGCCTTTTGACATTAGTGTCGCAACCCCAAACTTTAAGAAATGACAGCTTAGGTTTCTTGCCAAACCACAGTTCATACGGTGTCGTCTCAATGGATTTAGACGGTGCCCTATTTAACGTGAATGCGGCTGTCTCTAATGCATAACCCCAAAATGATAGTGGTAAATCGGTAAGAGACATCATAGATCGCATCATATCTAATAAAGTACGATTACGATGTTCGGACACACCATTACACTGTGGTGTTCCAGGTGGCGTGAGTTGTGAAACAATTCCACATTGTTTTAAATGAAGGCCAAACTCGTAACTCAAATATTCGCTTCCACGATCAGATCATAGAAACTTTATTTTCTTGTTACAATGATTCTCCACTTCACTCTGAAATTCTTTGAACTTTTCAAATGTTTCAGACTTGTGTCTCATCAAGTAGATATTCTCATACATACTCAAATCATCTGTGAAGGTCGGAAAATAACGATACCTGCCACGTACTTCAACACTCATCGGACCACATACATCGGTATGTATTATTTCCAATAAGTCATTAGCTCGCTCCATTGTTCTTGAGAATGGAGTTTTAGTCATCTTGCCCATGAGGCATGGTTCGCGAGTATCAAATGATTTATAATCAAGTGACTTCAAAAGTCCATCTGCATGGAGTTTCTTCATGCACTTTACACCAATATAACCTAAACGGCAGTGCCGCAAGTATGTTGCACTATCATTATCAACTTTGCATCTTTTGGCATCAATGTTATGAATATGTGTATCACTATGATCGAGATTCAATAAACCATTCACATTGGGTATATGACCATAGAAGGTTTTATTCATGTAAACAGAACAACAATTATTCTCTAACTTAAATAAATAACCGTATTGCAATAAACATGATCTAATCATATTCATGCTCGACGCAAACACCAATAACATTTATTTAGGTTCAACACTAATCCTGAAGGTAGAGGGAGTGAGCGATGGTGATCGTATCAACCTTGGAATCTCTTCCAACACACATCGTCACCTTGCACTTAACTAGTCTCTGTTTATTCTGCACCTCCTCTTTCGAGTTACTAATCTTAGCAACTGAACCGGTATCCAATACCTAGGGGCTACTAAGAATACTAGTAAGGTACACATCAATAACATGTATATCAAATATACCTTTGTTTACTTTGCCATCCTTCTTATCCGCCAGGTATTTGGGGCAGTTCCGCTTCTAGTAACCATTCCCTTTGTAGTTGAAGCACTTAGTTTTCGGCTTAGGTCTAGCTTTGGGCTTCTTCACTGGAGTGGCAACTTGCTTGTCATTCTTCTTGAAGTTCCCTTTCTTTCCCTTGCCCTTTTTCTTGAAACTAGTGGTCCTGTTAACCATCAACGCTTGTTGCACTTTCTTGATTTCTTTTTTTTAAGTTTCTTTCTTGATTTCTATCTTTGCCGATTTCAGTATTTCGAAGAGCTCGGGAATCATTTTCGTCATCCCTTCCATATTATAGTTCATCATGAAGTTCTAGTAGCTTGGTAATAGTGACTAGAGAACTCTGTCAATCACTATCTTATCTGGAAGATTAACTCCCACTTGATTCAAGCGATTGTATTACCCTGACATTCTAAGCACATGCTCACAGGCTGAGCTATTCTCCTCCGTCTTGTAGGCAAAGTACTTGTCAGAGGTCTCATACCTCTTGACACGGGCATGAGTCTGAAATACCAATTTCAACTATTGGAACATCTCATATGTTCCATGGCGTTCAAAATGTCTTTGAAGACCTGATTCTAAGCCGTAAAGCATGGTGCACTACACTCTCAAGTAGTCATCATATCAAGCTTGTCAAACATTCATAACGTCTACATCAGCTCCTGCAACAGGTCTGTCACCTAGCCATGCATCAAGGACACATTTCTTCTGTGCAACAATGAGGATAATCCTCAGATCACGGATCCAGTCCGCATCATTGCTACTATCATCTTTCAACTTATTTTTCTCTAGGAACATATCAAAAAATAGGGAAGATATATCGCGAGCTATTGATCCACAACATAGATATGCAAAAACTATTAAGACTAAGTTCATGATAAATTAAGTTCAATTAATCAGATTACTAATGAACTCCCACTTAAATTAACATCCCTCAAGTTATCTAAGTGATACATGATCCAAATCAACTAACCCATGTCCGATCATCACGTGAGATGGGGTAGTCATCAATGGTGAACATCTCTATGTTGATCATATCTAGTATATGACTCATGTTTGACCTTTCAGTCTCCAGTGTTCTGAGACCATGTCTGTACAAGCTAGGCTCGTCAAGTTTAACCCAAGTATTCTGCATGTGCAAAACTGTCTTACACCCATTGTATGTGAACATAGAGTCTATCACACTCGATCATCACGTGGTGCTTCGAAACGACAAACTTTGGGAATGGTGCATACTCGGGGAGAACACTTTTATCTTGAAATTTAGTGAAGGGATCATCTTATAATGCTACCGCCGTTCTAAGCAAAATAAGATGCATAAATGATAAAGATCACATGCAATCAAAATATGTGACATGATATGGCCATCATCATATTGTGCTTTTGATCTCCATCTCCAAAGCATCGTCATGATCTCCATCGTCACCGGCTCGACACCTTGATCTCCATCGTTGCATCGGGGTCGTCTCGCCAACTATTGCTTCTACAACTATCGCTAACGCATAGTGATAAAGTAAAGCAATTATATGGCACTTGCACTTCATGCAATGAAGAGGCAACCCTGAGGCTCCTGTCGGGTGTCGATATTACAAAACATGATTATCTAATACATCAACATATATCACATCATATCTTGACCATATCACATCACAACATGCCCTGCAAAAACAAGTTAGACGTCCTCTACTTTGTTGTTGCAAGTTTTACGTGGCTGCTACGGCGTTCTAGAAAGAACGGTTCTTACCTACGCAAAAACCACAACGGTATTTCATCAAGTTTGCTGTTTTAACCTTCTTCAAGGACCGGCCGTAGTCAAATTCGATTCAACTAAAGTAGGGGAAACAGACACCCGCCAGCCACCTTTATGCAAAACTAGTTGCATGTCTGTCGGTGGAACCGGTCTCATGTGCGTGGACGTTCTTACCTACGCAAAAACCACAACGGTATTTCATCAAGTTTGCTGTTTTAACCTTCTTCAAGGACCGGCCGTAGTCAAATTCGATTCAACTAAAGTAGGGGAAACAGACACCCGCCAGCTACCTTTATGCAAAACTAGTTGCATGTCTGTCGGTGGAACCGGTCTCATGTGCGTGGATATGTAAGGTTCGTCCGGGCCGCTTCATCCCACAATACCGCTGAATCAAAATAAGACGTTGGTGGTAAGCAGTATGACTATCACCGACCACAACTCTTTGTGTTCTACTCGTGCATATCATCTACGCATAGACCTGGCTCAGATGCCACTGTTGGGAAACGTTGCATGGAAAACAAAAAAATTCTACGCACACGCAAGATCTATCCATGGAGATGCATAGCAACGAGAGGGGAGAGTGTGTCTACGTACCCTCGTAGACCGTAAGAGGAAGCATTTCACAACGCGGTTGATGTAGTCAAACTTTCTTCGCGATCCAATTGATTGAGTACCGAACGTACGGCACCTCCGCGTTCAGCAAACGTTCAGCTCGGTGACGTCCTCCGCCTTCTTGATCCAGCAAGACAGTGAGGTAGTGGATGAGTTCCGGCAGCACGATGGCGTGGTGACGGTGATGGTGAAGTTATCTTCGCAGGGCTTCGCCTAAGCACTACGAAAATATGACCGGGGGTGTAAACGGTGGAGCGGGGCGCCGCACACGGCTAAGATAATGTTGTGTCTTGTGCTAGGCACCCCCTCCCACATATATATAGGTGGGGGTGGAGGGAGCAGCCAGGAGGCGCCCCCAAGTAGGCCAATTCCTACTTGGGGTCTTCCCCAATGTGGCGCCCCCCTTCCTTATTTGGAGTGCGGGAGGAAGGAAGGAGGAGGTGGCGCCCCCCCCCCCCCCCCCCCCACTTTCCTTTCTCTCCTAAGGAGGGAAAGGCAGGAGGGGCCACACCTCCCCTTTCCTTCCCCATAGGGCCAGCCAGCCAAGGGAAGGGCGTGCCAGCCCCCTTGTGGGCTGGTCTGTCCCCTCCTTTGGCCCGTAAGGCCCATAACTTCCCGGGAGGTGCCCGGAACCCCTTCCGGTGACCCAATTTCTTCCTGGTACGTCCTAAAACACTTCCGGTGTCCAAATATCAGCATCCTGTATATTAATATTTACCTCTCGACCATTTTGAGACTCCTTGTCATGTCCGTGATCTCACCCGAGACTCCGAACAACATTCGGTCACCAAAACATATAACTCATATAACACTATATCATCAACGAACGTTAAGCGTGCGGACCCTACGGGTTCGAGAACTATGTAGACATGACAGAGACACCTCTCCGGTCAGTAACCAATAGCGGAAACTGGATGCCTATATTGGCTCCTACATATTGTACGAAGATCTTTATCGGTCGAACCTTATGACAACATACGTAATTCCCTTTGTCCATCGGCATGTTACTTGCCCGAGACTAACTCCTTAGTCACTTTGCTTGCAAGCTTCTTATGATTTGTATTACCGAGAGGGCCCAGAGATACCTCTCCGATACTCGGAGTGACAAATCCTATTCTCGATCTATGCCAACTCAACAAAACACCTTCGGAGATACCTGTAGAGCATCTTTATGGTCACCCAGTTACATTGTGACATTTGATAGCACACAAGGTATTCCTCCGGTATCCGGGAGTTGCATAATCTCATTGTCGAAGGAATATGTATTTGACATGAAGAAAGCAATAGCAATAAACTGAACGATCAATATGCTAAGCTAACGGATGGGTCTTGTCCATCACATCATTCTCCTAATGATGTGATCATGTTATCAAATGACAACACATGTCTATTGCTAGGAAACCTTAACGATCTTTGATCAACGAGCTAGTCTAGTAGAGGCTTACTAGGGACACGGTATTTGTTTATGTATTCACACATGTGTTTAAGTTTCCGATCAACACAATTCTAGCATGAATAATAAACCTTTATCATGAATAAGGAAATATAAAATAACAACTTTATTATTGCCTCTAAGGCATATTTTCTTCAGATACCATTATTGTCATATTATATCATGATCATTTTGACAAAGTGTTGGCATTTGAAATATTTTATTATTGCTCGCTAGTTGATTATGCCATAGATATGAGTGACTATAATTTCTAATAGTTATCATCTGCATGGTTAGTCATGATCTTTGCTGAAAACATAGGTATTATTTAAGTATATATATGGACACAAGAACAAAAGAGTTCGTAAAATTTTTTCTTTGTCACTTTCAGTTTATCAACTGAATTGCTTGAGGACAAGCAATGGGTTAAGCTTGGGGGAGTTGATACGTCTCCGTCGTATCTACTTTTCCTAATGCTTTCGCTCTTGTTTTGGACTCTAATTTGCATGATTTGAATGAAACTAACCCGGACTGACGCTGTTTTCAGCAGAACTATCATGGTGTTGTTTTTGTGTAGAAATAAAAGTTCTCAAAATCGGACGAAACTTTTTGGAGAATTATTTTTTAATAAAAGGAAAATATTGAAACCAAGACCCACTTGAGGGGGGGGGGGGCAGCTGCCTACTAGGCACCACGGCGCGCCACCCCCCTCTCGCACGCACTGGTGGGTAGTGGGGCCCACGAGGCTCCGCTGACCCTAATCTCGATCATATAAATTCCTATTTTCTAAGAAAAATATAGGGGAAGAAGTTTCATCGTGTTTTACGATACGGAGCCGCCGCCAGCTCCTGTTCTTCATCGGGAGGCCAGATCTGGAGCCCGGTCGGTGCTCCGGAGAGGGGATCTTCCGTCTTCGTCATCACCAACCATCCTCCATCATCAATTTCATGATGCTCACCACCGGGAGTGAGTAATTCCTTAATAGGCTTGCTGGACGGTGATGGGTTGGATGAGATTCATCATGTAATCGAGTTAGTTTTGTTAGGGCTTGATCCCTAGTATCCACTATGTTCTGAGATTGATGTTGATATGACTTTGCTATGCTTAATGCTTGTCACTAGGGCCCGAGTGCCATGATTTCAGATCTGAAACATTTATGTTTTGTCCAATATATTTGTGTTCTAGATCCTACCATGCAAATTATACGCACCTATTACATATTATGATCCGTATACCCCAAGGTGACAATAATTGGGTTTTTTTCCGATGATTACCGTAATTTGAGTAGTTCATGTATTCACTATGTGTTAATACTGTATTCCGGTTCTCTATTAAAAGGAGGCCCTAATATCCCTTAATTTCCTTATGGACCCTGCTGCCACGGGAGGGTAGGACAAAAGATGCCATGCAAGTTCTTTTCCATAAGCACGTATGACTATATACGGAATACATGCCTACATTACATTGATGAACTGGAGCTAGTTCTATCTCGCCCTAGGTTATGACTGTTATATGATGAATATTATCACCGATCCAATGCCTACGAGTTTTTCACATATTGTTTTTCTAAGTTACTACTACTGTTACAACTGCTACAAAACTACTTCTACTATTGTTACTGTTACCGTTACTATCACTGCTACTGCTATCAAACTATCATACTATTGTGTTATTGATCACTTTGCTGCAGATATTTAGTTTCCAGGTGTGGTTGAATTGACAACTAAACTGCTAATACTTACAAACATTCTTTGGCTCCCCTTGTGTCGAATCAGTAAATTTGGGTTGAATACTCTACCCTTGAAAACTGTTGCGATCCCCTATAATTGTGGCTTATCAGGCGTCGCGGTATACCTTGTGAGGCGGAGGAGGCGTATCATGCGGGGAGGCCAGGGACGGCAGTCAGGGCAGCGCCCCTACTGCGCGGCGGCGATCGAAGCCTCCATGGCTGGCGGTGACCTGAGATTGGGTGGTGGCGGCGGCGGCGCTCCATTCAGCGAGTGTGGCGGCTGCGTGCAGATGGGTGACATAATTGGTTGCGGATCTGGCGTCCTGCCTAGATCCACCATAGTAAGGCCTTGGCTGGCCGGTGGCGCGAGGAGGACCGGTCTGGGGCGGCTAAAGGCTCCTTGCCGGCGTGCCGATGGCGGCCCTTGTCTCCATGGCGAGGCTTCATTTGGTTGCACCCAGCTGCAAGATCGGGGGGACGCGACTTCCGGTGAAAATCGCGCCGACTACGGTCATGGCAGACGATGGCGGCGTCTGTGACGTCGTTCCCTTCTCGAGGCATCGTTGTTGCAGGTCGTGGCACCCCACTCGTGATGCTCCAGTGGAAACCCTAGATCTTGGTCTACCGGATCGAACGACGATGGAACCTTCGATGCCGTTGTCCCTCCTGGGGCATCATTTTGGAGCAAGTGCTGGCTGGAGGGGACAAGAACAGGAGCGGTGTTACATCTACCGCAAGGCTGACGGCGGATCCCGGCGGCATGGTGTTGCGGAGGTTCGGCAACTGGAGCGTGTGGACGGATACGTGCAGGATGGTGGAGTTGTGTGTCGTCGTGGTGGCGTCGACGGCAGGTCAGGCAACTTCTGAGAGTGCGCCGGACCGGTGTGTGACCCAGTCCCGGTATATGGCTGGGCTGGGGAATTCCGGCTTTAGATGGTAGGCTTTGGTGTGATGTCTGTTTGATATTAGGCTATAACAGTCGGCACACATTCATCAAGGGGATAGGATTAGCAACAAGTGTTGCATAGATGGTGGCTTTAGGCTTATTGATAAATTACTTTATATGGTCTTTTTGAATAATTAATAAAATGGTTGCATGTATCGTCCAGATGCAGAGGTCGGGAGTATATCATTCTTTTTATATAAAAAATATTAGAGGAGAGGAGGTGTTTGTATCTATTGCTTAAAAACAGAACAGTCAAGTTAGTCCATCCCTATTCTTAAAAAAATATTAGGTGTAGTTGATTGTGACACTCAGTGTAGCAACTGATACATACAGCTGATTGGAGGCTGTCATACTTGGACATGCCCTCAGGGTATAAAGTATAAACAGAGTGAAGAAAATCACAGGATAATGGGAGAGCGTGGACAATGTTTAAGACGGACCCGCAGGCTGAACTGCATCGATCAGCACGATTTTTTCTGGCCGGTTCGATCGCGCGACGTGACATGACTACGTACAAATGCCCACGTGCGACGTGACTAAACACAAGGCGGCCACATGTCATGTCGCCATGGAATAATCCCCAACCTGCACGCACGCGTAGATGCAACTCACGAGTCCTAAGCTGAAGTCCGCGACTTCTTGTTTCGATCGAAAGTTCCAAACATGGACATCGTGCTTGCAGCCATAGATTATAAGGTAAGAAAACACACCCGTTGATTGCAGCCAAAACGTCCTGCTTTTTTTTCCTGCGGGCAAAAGAGGAAGAAAACATCCTTAAGACGTGGACGACTTTTCTTTACATCTTCTCTTTCTCCTACTATTAATTAACGAAAAAACTAACGCCCACATGTGTGGCATCTTGTACATCGCTCACACGCGTCCATCACTACTCATTTTGCCACGTATGAACAGATGACATCAGGAGGAATCTTTTTGGTTTTCGGCTTAAAAATGTTTCATCTCCTAATTAAAAAATTGAATTAAAAATTTGTTTTCACCACTAAATCCGCCTCGACGAGATCTTCAAAACTAGACCCATATTGATATGTTTCGACGAAATTTTTTTTTGCCCAAAAGTTACCATGATGTTTACACTATAGTTGTCATAGTGCTTAAACTAAAGTTGCCATGTGACAATTTTAGTTTGTAGAGCATGGCAATTTTAGTTTTTTTATGATGGCAATTACAGTACTTTGACCATCAAAATTATTTTTTGTATGAACCATGGCAATTTTAAGTGCATGTATCATGGCAATTTTAGTTTATGGTTCATGTCAAGTCTAGTTTCTTAATTTCCCGTTTTATAATATGTCAAAATTTACATTTAAATGTAGAAGAAAATAGGTAAAACATATCATAGCAACTTCAGTGTAAACATCATGGCAATTCATGTGCAATAGAGATGGCAACTTTTAACAAAAAAATTCGTCGAAATATATTGATATGAGATCTAGTTTCGAAGATCTCGTCGCGACGGATTTAATGGTGAAAACGGATATTCAATCGGATTTTTCATTTAAGAGATAAAATATTTTAAAAATTGAAAATCCAAAAAGATTCCCACATGCATGCGTGCGGTGATGTGGCACAGTCTGTGTGTTATAGGGCGTGTGGGCGGATTTGGCTCCCACCACACGTGTGGGCGTTAGCGTTAAAAACTAACGCCCACACGTGTGACATCTTGTCCATCGTTCACACGCCTCCATCACCACTCATTTTGCCACGTATGAAGAGAAAACATCAGCAGTAATCTTTTTGGTTTTATTCATGTGCAATAGCCATGGCAACTTTTAACAAAAAAAAATCATCGAAATATATTGGTATGAGATCTAGTTTCGAAGATCTCATCGCGACGGATTTAATGGTGAAAACGGATCTTTAATCAGATTTTTCATTTAAGAGATAAAACATTTTAGAAACTAAAAATCCAAAAAAGATTCCCACATGCATGTGTGCGGTGATGTGGCGCAGTCTGTGTGTTATAGAGCATGTGGGCGGGTTTGGCTCCCACCACACGTATGGGCATTAATGTTGTCCTTAATTAAAGAGCTAGAAGAAAAAAAAACAAAGAAACAAACGGAACATCTTTTAGTGCGTGTCCTCCGCTTCAAGTTTTAACATATTTAGACATATGAGCAACTCTAAGGAAAAAAAGGTCCCGAACAATGCATGGACAGTAAACTTTTTCACATATCCTTTTTTTTCAGCTCAGACTAGCTTAGATGTACAAATGAGCTGAAATTTGGCACGAACCCCACGCACTAACACATCTTCCATGCAAAAAATATCGAAGTTTTTTGATTTTTTCTAGTATTTCTTTTGATTTTACTGTTCATGCACAGGAGCAGATGAGCTCAGGAGCCATTTTGCCACTCTCGTGATATCACACGTCACTTGCTCTCATGCTCCCAATTTTGAAAAGACACATTTAAATGTTACAAAAAAGGCTGAAATATGTGTGAATGTTCACAGGACATGTATGTACAAGCCCTATAAAATTCTGATCCTAATTCAATATACACATTGAGAAACGGAAAAAAAATCTGAGGTAAATAGTGTCATTCTTGACATGTTTTTTCTTCTTTTGAAAGTATTCATGCTAGATTTGTCTTTTTTCTGTTTCTCAATGTTTCGTGTTTGGATCTAAATTTTACAGAGTTTGTAGGCACATGTCTTGTGAACAATAAAAAAATCCAGATTTTCTGAAACATTTAGATGTGACTTTTCATAATTTCGAGCACGGGGGCATGTGAGGTGTGATATCACCTAATATTTCCCTTGTCGGTGAGGTAACAAATCCCACAAGATTTAAACCTTAGGCGACAGGGACATACACAAACAAAACCCTACCACTGCGCTATAACCCAAAGAACTTCACCATTATGGTGGATGAGGCTTGTCTGGCCCCACAGTACGCCCCCACCACCAGCCGTTCTCCCTAGACGATCGGGATTTATTGTTTGATGGCCACCGACCCACTGTCCACACCTTCCTTCGGAGATAGCAGGTTCAAGACCATGGTCTAGTCGAACCCACGCACGATGTCATACGATGTAGCATTGCTTCCTTGGGGATACGTGCCATCTTAGTATTCAAAATTCATATCATGTTAATTCCTTGTCATTATCAGCTTGGGCTGGCACACGGTCCTAAGGCTGGTCATAGTGGGAGTAACTTAGCAAGTAACATAGAGCAATCCAAGATAAATTTTCTTATGTGACATGTATTTAATAAGGAGAGATGTGCTTAGAGTAACATAATATGTTAGTGTAACATAGCGTTTCCCAAGAGAAGATCATTCTACAAGCTAATAAAGGAAGGCATCTATGTCACTATTGCTATGTTACTTTGCACTATGAAGATAGTAATTTAGACTAGTGTCATATGCATAACACTAGTATAAGTTACTCCCCACTATGACCAGCCTAAGACTGGCCATAGTGGGAGTAACTTCAAGAGTAACATCGGTTCCAACTCAGCAAATTTGCCTATGTAGCAATGAGTTAATGAGAAGAAAAGTAAATTGAGCAACTTAGCTAGTTACGGTAACATCACATGTCTCAAGACAATATGAGTCTATAACCTAATAAATGAATCTTTGCATGACACCACACATATGTTACTACCCACTATGGAGGTAGTAACATAGCCTAGGATAACGTGTATGTTACTAGTATAAGTTACTCTCCACTATGGCTAGTCTAAGCTACTGTAGCATGGGCACAACCACCAGAATTCAAACAATTATTCTGTCAACTGTGCCGGTACACCTCACCTTGCATGGTGTTCTATAAAATTTCCTTTATATCAAAATTGGACAATATACCCACCTTGGTACTGAACCTGCTGGCTATTTTTGAGTGCTCAAATGGTTGATGATTTCCTTTTTTATATACTATGCTAGGGATATTCATGCAGTCAACATATTAAAAACCTTTCATATAAGCGTATCCCGCACAAAGAAAAAAAGAGATAAAATGATATCTATAAAATTGGAAAAAATTTGATTAAAACTGAATGTGTTGTTGCAACAAACAGATTTTTGCTAGAGAAGATGCATCTAGGGAAAGAGCTTGCCTAGTTAGAAAAATATAGTTCTCAGCTCAAAGATATTCATGAAATTTTCTTGTCTGAACTGCCAAGACATGCGAATTTATAAACGGTGGGTGTTCTCCTAACATATTTTCCGTTATATTTGAAGAAAATATATTTGTTCATCCGCAAGAAAGTTGAAAATATAAGCAGTGTGTATACAAGGTATATTGAATATGGGAGTACATACTCCCAGGAGTACAGAAAAGTAGTCAATTCTCATAACACCCTTAAGACCTTATTCTCCTAACACCTAGCCTTATTCTGCTAACACCCCGCAACCCCGACCTAAAAAAACCAGGTCAACCCCGACCTAGACACACCGGCACCCCCACTCCTCCCGTATCTCCCTCGCACCCACCCAACTTCCTTGTCTCCCTCCCCCACCACCACATTGCCACGATTCCTTCCACCAACACCCACCTGCCTCCTCCTCCGGCGCACCCCACATCCATCTGCCACGATTCCCGTCCCCCCGATCTACCTTCTACCCTGTCAGGCCGTGCCACCCCACCCCACCCGGCTTCTTCCCGCGTCGGTGCTACCCCACCAGCATCCGGCTTCTTCCATCGCCGGCGCCCTGCACCAGTCGTCCCCCTCCCCACCTTATTCCTCCTCAAGGCGACGGATCCGAGCCGGAAAAATGTACCCCTGCGTGGCCACGACCAGCCCAGCCGCGAAATCCGGCGACAACGACCCGGTCCATGGCGGCCTGCTAGGAGCTGGATCTCGACGGGGCGGCGGTCGTCCATGGCGCGACGACGCAGGGTTGTGCTCCTCCTGGAGATCAGCCCGGCCGGCGGCGCCGGCCAAACCTCCCCTAACCCCGGTTCCACACTGCCCCGGCGGGAATCAGGTGGAGGGAGGCCAGGTCTACGCGGTGGTGGCTGCCTTCCACTCCAGATCCCACGGCGGTCCCTCCCTGCGTCGCCGAGCACCATGACGGCGAGATCTCGCGTGGCCCTCCCTTCCCACGACTTCCAACGGCAGCGGATCTCCATCTCTCTCCTCCACTTTCCTCCACAACCTCTCCTGGCAGCGCGGATGAGGTCCGGCGCCCAGCTTCCTCCGGGTCAACATTGTTCTCCTCTGCCCCGCGTGCTGTGCCCACCTTGCGCCGCTGTAGTGTGCGGCCGTCCACAATGGTGCAGTTCACGCCGCCGAAGGTCGCCCGAAGTCCATGTTTCCAACGCGTGCAGCTCGCAGCCCGCCGATGTGTAGTGTGGCAGTGTGTGCTTGCAGACAAGTGCGCCCCAATGAGGGATTGCAATCCACAGCTGCTTCGCTTGTGCAGTTCGCGAACCATGTGCATGCAGAATTTTTGGCGGCGTGACCTTCTGCTATTCTGCCCTTTTGCAGGTCCTGTCGCATTCCAACAGCCACCCTCTCTCCATCCACCGCCATGGTTGCCGAATCTGGCCCAACAGCCACTTCTGTCCCCGCTTCCCCCCATTGTAACTCCTGTCTTCTTCCCCAACAGCCACTAGGAGGACGATGAGCGAGTCACAGGCAGCGACCACTGATGTTGGGCGGCACGCGACCTTGCAGTTCGGCGCGGCAATGAAAACTTCTTCGGTGAGGACTTGCATCTCACCGGCAAGCGGCTTGCGGTTGGCACAACGCGGGCATGCAGTCCACTATCGCTTTCTGGTTTTGTGATTTTGAGGCGCTCGCGGCCTGGAGACGCAAGGCCTTTTTATTTGACGACAAAAGCTATCTTGCAGTTCGATTGGGTTTGTCCAGCAGTGCAGTATCTCCGTGTCGAGAACTACAGTCCAGTTAGTCTTCTGGAAAATTTTCTCATGCAATTCATTGTAATATTTCTGTGTTCTCAGTATGTACATATAAAAAAAAAATGCAGTTCACTCGACCTATTTGTGCAATGTGGTATTCTTCTGGAAAATGAAAAAGATGTGGTTCAGTGGCCTCAACAAATATAATCCATACGCCTTTATAATTTCTTTTAAATTTCATGTAGTTCATTGTAATAAACCTGTGTGGTTCACTTCGTACAAAATAAAAAAGGTTGTAGTAAAAAAATGTAATTCGGTAGCCACAAAAAAACATGTGTAGTCCTCTTAGAAGACATTGCAGTACGGTTTGCCCTGGAATGCAATCACTTTATCAAAGAAAAAAAGTATGAAAAAGGACAACAAAAAGTCATGCAATTCACTTTAAGGTAGTGTTGCGGTTCACTCTGGGTAGTGTCACGGTTCACGTACTCCCAATATGAAGTGCAGAAAAAATGTTATGAAAACCACAACAAAAAAGTAATGTGGTTCACTTTTTGATAGGGTTGCGGTTCACTAATGTCTGATGTGAAGTGCGGTCCACTTTCTTGTTTGAGAAAGTTGACGTCCGACAAAAGAAATCATGTAGTTCTCTTGCTCATCTGATGCAGTGCGGTTATCGGTCCCAAGCAGCGATTTTCTGTCTGATGCGGATCACTCGTTGATTTTTGGTGTCGCGAAAAAACAGAGTGTCCGCATTTCGGTAATTTCAAAACTGCTTTTAAGCCGTAAGGAAGTAGAAAGAATGTTCGACACGAAAAATTGTGTCTCATTGATATCTTTCCAACGGCGTATCATATGAATCATTCCGACCAGCAGTTTGTAAAAATTTCACGAAAAAATGGTCGCTGTCACTCGTGGTCCGCCGCATCATTTTCAAAATTAATTTAAAACCGAAAGGAATCTAAAAACAAATTCTACATATGAAAGTTGTGCTTCGTCCGTAGCTTTCCAACGGCGTATCACACGCGTTGTTTCGACAAACTGTTAAAAAACTGGAGCGAAAATAGTACCAAAAAATTGCAAAAAATTGGAAAAACAGAATTCCAGGATTTAGTAAATTCAAAACTGCTTCTAAACCGTAACGAATTTGAGAAAGAAGTTTATATGAAAAAGTTGCGCCTCGACAATATATTTCCAAAGTCATATCGTTTTCTTTATTCCGATGAGCGGTTTGGAAAAAATCGCGGAAATACACGCTCTGCAATTCGTCGTGCGCCGTACCGTTTTCAAAACTACTCTTAAACCGTGAGAAATCTCAAAACAAAAATCTACATGGCGAAGTTGCGCCTAATCCTTAGCTTTCCAACAGTATATTACACGCCTTGTTTCGACAAACGGTTTAAAAAGTAGAGCGAAAACAGTACCGAAAAAACTGCATACAGTTTTTTGCAACAAGAAGTTCACTCGCCTCAGTACCGCAACACTCTTGCTTCGACAATAACGTGCACTTGATTGTATCATGCAGTTCGGAAGTGTTATGAGAATAACTATTCTCCTAATATTAGGAGAATAGACCGGCTATATATTCAGACAAAACCGACTATATATATTCAGACAAAACCGACTATGGGCCACTCAAGGGGTGCATAACGAGGCACATAAAAAATTTAGCCATGGCCTAGGCACATGGGACAGCAACTGCATGCATCGATGGGCTGGTTGTATTTTATTCCCTAACGAGTCTCTACATGCAGTACATTTAGCAGAGCTGGGCATGTTTAGCAATTGTTGATGATTTCCGCCATACTTTGTGTAGGGTAAGTGGCACATATCCCGACAAATGTTGTCGGAGATGAACAGTACTTAGTGTAGGTGCGACTGAACCATGGTGCTGAGCAAAATTTTCGCCTTCCTTCACTGCTCATGACCAGAATCAAGGACATCAATCGTGAACTGCCCACCAAAGGAGCCAAAGCCTACGCGGTGAGGGCATGGGCATTGTATCACGTCTCTCTCCAAATCTCTTCCACAGCTCTCCCTCTGTCTCAAAATGTGTACCATTTATCTAGTAGGACCGAGATATAACCGACTCGAAGGCACTATCCTGCATGCCATCCAGTGGGTCTCAAAACAAGATTTTATTGCGCTTTATAAATAAAGCAACAACAATTGTTCATTTACTTTTTGCCTGTTCGATGGCTCACTTCCTTTGGAATGTAGTAAGTGCTTTGGTTAATCCCAAAACAACCCTTGAATTTATTTGACCTGTGTCAGAATTGACTCCGAACCTCTGCTGGTAAGGATTGTACCATTGTTTCTGTTGGTATTGCCGCTTTACTTTGGTCCATGTGGCAGTCATGAAATAAATCATATTTCAAAGTATTCGGCATAAAGACCCTCTCTCGAAATAGGCTTTCGTCCCACTTTATATATAAAACAACAGCCGAACAAAGTACACGGCTGAACGATACAAGATGGAGGGGCGACTCCCAAACAATGTCGATCCTGGGATACCCAGAAAACGCACTACGCAACCGGAAAAGAACAAAGGGAGAACCGAGCAAACTGCCACACTATGCCCTAACACACCTTAACTCCATGACAACGCCCCAGAAGGGAGAACGGGGCACAGCGTCACCGCTGCCGAGTCCAGATGGACAAGGGTCTTCACCCGGAACCCTTGCACGGGGTCGGAACACCATGATGACGTCTTCAGGAAGATTGCGGCACACGCGAGCGTCGCCGTCGTCAGGGTGAAGGCGCGGAGCATTCACTCGGTAGAACCCACGTGCCACCATGAGGTCTTCATGACAAGCGTGACGAGCGTAAACACGTCGATACACCTCTCGCCGCCCACACCACCGAGGGGTTCCCACCACCACCACCATGGAGCCCGCGGGAGAGCCAACACGATGTCCCAACCACAACGGCCTCCAACACGATATCCCAACCACAGTAGAAAGAGTGAAAGACACCTCCTTTCATTCCTAGCCCGGCATCAGTCTCAGGGCCTAGGTCGACACCTCCACCATAAGTGGTGTCCACGACTGCATCCCCAGCCGGTCCAGGTGGACTGGGAGGGCACAGCCTCGTGACTAGCGACGGCCGTTGTCGAGCAAGCACAAACAACGTCATACCCGTGGCCGCAGACGCCGAGCTGGCCGGCCGTGAACCGGCGTCCCAACAACCACCGACGCCCACACAACCCGGGTCAAGCCCAGTCTCACCTACCCGACGCAAGTCCACCCATCCGCCTCGGGTCCAAATCTGACCAACCCGAGCGCGAGACCACGGATAGAGCCACCGTCGTCGCGCGTGCGGTAAGTCCGGCTCCGTGGCCGGCACCCACCCAGCCCTGTGCGCCGCCGGCTTGGACCTAGGAGAAGGGAGACCGCAGCCGACACCCTGCGCCACCTACCAGAGCCAAACGCCCGATCCACGACGCCATGAGATCCACAGGCCCGGACCACCACCCTGGCAGCCCTCAGCCGTCTGAGCCGTCTGGAATAAACAGAAGGAACCTTACCATTGCCCAGGACGAGCCCCGCCATGCCACTGCCTCCACCACGCCTTCCGCCATGGAAGAAGACAATGACCCGTGCCACCCGGAGCCCACGCTGCCCGCAGGCTGCTGGACAGCAGATCTGCCGTCGCATCCCTACCTTGGGCACGCCTCCCCTTGAGACCCATGATGCCAGCCGCGCGACCACCACCACGCCGATGTAGAGGAGCACCGGCGCGCCACCGCGCTGTGGCCCCCGCTGTCCGCGCCGCATCCGGGCAATAGAGGCTCCGCCGCCACCGGCAACGACTAGGTTTCGTCTGCCGCGTCCCCTGGCGGCGGCGAGGGAGGAGCGAGGAGAGGCCCCCGGTGGCGGCGCCTTGGGTTGTCCCGCGACGCGTGCCGGGCCGCATCGCGGGCGCAAGGAGGGGATGTTTTTCGTATGCACGACGTAATTTTTACTTTATGCTCTCTCCTGAATTCTTGGGCTATTATGTAGAAAAAGGGGTACAAAACACTCTTAGGGAGGCGACTATGAGGCTGACCCAGTTGGCGCGTGATGTTTAGATGTGCTCATGGTTGGGAACCTACTGTGAGGAGGCTTTACTGATGCATCTTCCGAAAGCAAAACCTCATCAAAATATCAGGGTTAGGTGTGGATGTGATGTTCAGAGTTGTGGTTAGCTTTTGGTGTTTTTCTTGGGAGGGTCGATTTGGTGCTCGAGCTCAGCTGCACCCTAAATCTGAGCCTTTGGTATGTGCGTTGGGATGGTGTCAATCATGTCAGACGCGTCAGAGGTCGAGCATGGGAAAATGAGGATACGGCCTAAATACGGCAAGGTACAGTGGGCGCTTGTGGGCCAATTTCGTACTTGGTGGCGTCGGTCCGTGAGGCTATGATTCTGAGCCGTGGCTCAGAACGTCTAGGTGTGGTAGTCCAGGTTGTATGGGTGTTTGGCGAGTAGTGAGATCGAGAAAGTGGTGGAAGGGGACTCATGGCGATGGCTTCTGTGTTGGCTGCGACTTCCTGCGGCGGAGCGGCGATGGAAGCCGACGGCCTGGAGTTCGTGATGGATCTCATTGACCGGTGAGTTTCTCTACTCCGGCTGTCGTTCCTAGATCTGCGTGCTTCCATGGATTCACCACCTCCCCGCCGTGGAAGCTTACTCTGGCGTGGCATGAAGGATTCCACTGAGGGAAAAGTACGGGGCCAGCTTTTCCGGAGGTGCCTCTAGTGCCGCCGCCGCCGTGTTTTCGACTTGTGGCTCCGGCTGCGCACAGCGATTGGGGGACTGCAGCCCACGAGGTCTGCGCAATCGACAGGGAAGGTGATTTTCAGAAGCGCCTGGGTGGACAAAAAGTTAATTCAGGTTGCGCCTTGGTAGTGCACCTTCTGATAGGACACGGTGATTCAGGTTGTTCCTGGGTAGTGCACCTCCTGATAGGACACCGTGTGCCTCGCGGATGAGCACCCTCGAACAATCTATCCGTAAATTTGCAGAAGAGCCTGCTAAGAGTGTGATGAAACCAGAACCTGGTTTGAGTTTTGACTCATTTGTGAGGCCATAGGACTTTTAAGTTGGATTTCGCATACCGTACGGGAAGTGCCGGCTAAATGCCGAGCGGACCAAGTCCATGCAGTAGATCGTGTGCAGCTGTTCGGTAAGAGCTTCTCGTATGCATGCCTTTCAGTCTTTTTGTTGGGGTGAACAACCATTTCCAGAGCATTATATTAGCAAGCAAAAGGTTTTGAGTGGGTGTTTGCAGAATTTTTGAGGATGATGGGTGGCCCGGCTCTGAAAACAATACTCACCGGTTATGCACTCTACATATTTTGTTAAGTAGTATTTTTTGTTCTGATTGGCTTGCATTTTCATCTTGCTGAGTAGTTGTGGTGTCAATCTTTGCATATCAGAACAGAGCTATGGAGATGGCAAAGTTGACTGGGATTACATCCGTAAGATGGACTTCAAGCTAATGAGATACAAGATTGAGTGGCTCAAAAAGGTAAACCCATAGATCTCCCATTTTGGCCATTCAGTTTGGATGCCCTCACGTCGACCTAGTATTGTTGCAAATACTTAATTTCAGTTTATGTTTCCGGTATACTTCATGGATTGCTGGTCCTTGTACATCCTGGACACGGAGAAGAAGATCTTCAGGGTGTTGGACCTGACTGAGACACGCCCCAATGACGAGATGGAAACGAAACATAGTGCCTTTGCAAAGAAATTCCAGCGTCAATTCTGACAATGCTTCAACGAGATATTCGGTGGATGATTGGTTGACGTGGATGGATGGACTTCTGTGTATCCGTTGGTGGCCCATCACGGTCCTTGTACAAGGTGAGTGAATGCCAAGAGCAATTTTTGGAATGTAGTACCGAAGATAATGGTGCTGGACTAATGATTTGTTGACAGGGAGGAGACCGGTGTTTACACTGTGCACTACATCCATGAGTTCTTTTTTTTTTGCAGGGGTACTACATCCATGAGTTCAATGGGCTGTACCTACATCTTGTGCTGAACATAGGTTACAGTAATATGTGATCTCATTTATGTGCGCAGATATTGTCTTATCACCTGTGGAAAAGTCTCGAATATGAGATCGTGACTACGAGGGAGTATCAGGTTGACCTGCCAAGTTTCCTGTGCCTCGAAATTGTGGACTGCGGGGATGAAGTCAGAATAGTTGCAGGGCGGCCCTATCTTTTGACCCTCTTGTTCGTGTGTTCCCTAGTGTAGTTTATCACTTTTGGTTTTCGCACCTGCAAATTTGAAAAAACCCAAGTGTGCGTTCTGTGGACCAAGGATTTGAATGTGTAATGTTGGACCTAAATTGCTAGTGGAATGTTGAAGTCGCAGCATTTCCCTGAAATTTCCATGAAATGTTTGAAGTCGGACCTAAAGTGCCAGCGGTTATAAAAGGACGGCTAGTGTTGTGTCCGTCAGGCAGATGGAACAGGATGGCTCAGTGTTAGAGCTGAGCCGCGGGGGACGGGCTGTTCGGGCCGGACGGTCCGGGGGCCCAAAGCATTTCTATATCACGTACAGTCCGAATACCAGATGGAATACTAGCTGTGACCCGAATCCACATGTGACTGGGCGGCTGAGATATCAGGTTCAGATGAGCCTGAGCTCATAAACGAATTTTCGGTTTTTCTTTCATTTTATCGCTGTAGCACATGTTGTCATAGTCCAGATGTCTGAGCATTTATGTTGTTTACTTTGATGCTTTTGCTGTGGCATTGTTAATACATGTAATGGCTCGGCATGGATTGTTAGATAATAAGGAGAAATATATGAGACAGAGAAACACGTATTTTTACGTGGAAACCCTTGCGGGAGAAAACCACGGACGCACGAAGGCGCAATCACTATGAGGATGAGTATTACAAGCACGAGAGGACAGACCGTCTTTAGGTGCGACTACATGGGTATATATGAGGGGCAACATATAAGAGTCTTTGTAGGACAAGTAAACGAGTTGTACTCGTACGCGTCAGTACCAACGCAAAGCCCACACCGTTTGTACTACATCTAATCCAATACGGTAGAATTTGGATCACAATTCAACAATCTCCACCATGAGCGAAATTCCCTCCAGTAGTCGAAGAAAGTAAATAACTCCATCCAAATCAGCATAAACACCTTATGCGTCAAAGTCCATAGGACTAGTGAGAAATACCAACTAAGCCTGAGCAAAGCTCAAACTTATTGGTAGGAACTGGCTTTGTCATCATGTCAGCAGGATTATCATGAGTACTTATCTTGCATACCTTCAAATTGCCTTCAGCCACTAGTAGAAAAATGCCCATTTGTCCCGGTTCCAGAGGCCAATTAGCCCCGGTTCTGGAACCGGGACTAAAGGGTCGGGACTAAAGCCCAAAACCTTTAGTCCCGGTTCGCTTATGAACCGGGACAGAAGGGTCTCCACGTGGCCGCTGCGGGGAGCCCAGGCAGGAGGGCCTTTAGTCCCGGTTGGTAACACCAACCGGGACCAAAAGGCATCCACGCTTCAGCATTTGGCAGTAGCTGGGGTTTTTATTTTTTTTAAAGGGGGGGGGGGGGGGTTGGAGGGTTAATTTAGGGGTATCATATTGTGTTAGCTAGCTAATAGAGAGAAGTGTCCCCTCTTTCTCTGTGCTTGGTCGACGCTAGTTACTATACGTATAGAGAGAACTCGACACGCTAGTTAGTAAGCAGATGAAGGAACCATTAAGTACACAAGATTGTCATGAACATATACAGAGAGAAGTGATCGACCTCTCTTTCTCCGAGAGATTGGTCGAACAACAAGTTTTCGTATATCTATTCGACGTTACTAGCTACATATATACAATATAAGATCTCTTACAATCCCTAACATCTAATGTCAAGTTCCACATGGTATTCTCCGGTTGGATTTATGACGTGGTCAAGAAAGAAACCCGCCAATTCCTCTTGAATTGCTCGTATGCGATCATGTGGTAGGACTTCATCCCACATCTGCCACAACTAATTTGAAGAAGGGGGTCAATACATATATATGAATGAAACTCAACACAAATGATGGTAATAAAATAAAATTGTGAATATTATTGCTTACGCACTTCATATTGTTTTTCAGAGTAGCCCCGCTTAGAGGTCGTCGCGTTGTAGATGAACTCGCAAATGTAATATCCACAAAAATCATTCCTGGCTTCCTGCCACAAACACTTTACGAGAAATAGAGTTCAATCAAACTGATAATCAAGCATTATAAATGGTATTGATGAAACTAGAATCAATGGGAGATGCGCGAAACTAACTAGTAGTACTTACTTTTGGGTGTGTAAATCGCAGCTCCCTCGGCAGTGCCGGAACAATTCCGGTGAACTCTTTCCAAACCCTGCCAAACAAAGAAAATAATTACTTGATATCAGGAATGAATAAAGTTGCCGATATGGTGCGATAATGATCGATTGAACTTACTTCTGGAGCATTTCAGTCATGTCCGCATACTCCTGGGGATCTTTTCGTCTCGAGTCTAAGACGGTTACTACTCCCCACTCAAGCTTAATCTCTAGCAGAATAAAGTGGAAGCTGCGCACGCATGCATAACTCATCAATTACATTACTATAACCTCGAGTAATAAGGGAAACCGAATATGCAGAAGACAGTAACACTCACTTGAAGTTGTAAGGAAAGAGTATTTTCTCATTGTTTTGATTTTTAAGCAATGATTGTAGCAAGTTGTCCTCGGTTTCTATGACATTCTTTTGAACCGTCCATTCATGTATGATATTTGGGTTAATGAACCCAATGTCATAGATTTATGCTTTTCTGCATTCGACGATCTTCAATCTACATAATATAGTGAGGATAATTATATATACATGCAATGAAAGAGCTGAGCTATATATAGAGACTTAATTATAGAAGTAGTACTTACAGACAGTAGCAAGTCACGAGTGTTTTGTCGAGGGCCTTTTGATTGTATAATTGGAATAACTCGTCAAATTCAACAGACAACTAATCCATTCCAATGAGGTCGTGCTCTTCTTTAATTCTCAGCGTCAAAGTATCCTTCCCAGACTCGCTGCAGGTTTTCATGTACCATTCATGGAATCTTCGCATCATCATTGTTAGAGGAGGATGATCAGGTTTGACGAGAGGCTGCCCGTACTGGTATCTGAATTCGTCCACCTCCATTATTTCAAACTCTACATCATCGCTCAGGTAATCAGCAGGATTGGTACCGGGCACCATCCCCGGCTGATTAGCAACGATATCGCTAGACACCTTGAGCGGGGGGCACGATTGTTTCGCCTGTTCGCCGAGCTGCGGAATTTTTTTCCCACTTCTTCGTTCTGCTAACCTTGCATGCATGCAAGTACTTCCCGACCGCTCCGCTTCCTTATATGTCCTTTCAATAATGCGCTCATAGTTGGATTGCGGCGGAGATGGTGGTGGTCGCTTCAGGGCATCGATAGTGCGCTTCCGTTTCACCTGATCTATCGTCTCCTTTGGAGGTGGAGGTTTCCGTGGAAAATGTTCATGCACTTCGGTAGCACTGATTTTCGCGGTTTCCTCGTCGGCCCTCTCATATGGTAACTTTTCCAGAGGCTTGAGAGATGGACCGTATCTGAATTGCTTCCCGCCTCTGCTTGTACTGCTAGCCGCCGGAGCGGCGGCGGCTCTCTTCCGCCGTTGCTGACGAGGCGGAGGAGTAGGTGGAGTGCTCTGACGCGCCGGAGGAGGCAGAGGAGGAGGCGGAGTGCCCTCACGCACCGGAGGAGGCGGAGAAGGAGTGCCCTCACGCGCCAGAGGAGGAGGAGGAGTGCTCTGACTCGCCGGAGGAGGAGGAGGAGGAGGTGGAGTCATCCAGTTCGGAAGCTTGATGTACTCCTTCCGCCATAGACATGTAGTCCTCAGAGCATAAACCAGCTGAGTCTCCCCTTCACCTGTAGGGTGGTCAAGCTCGAGCTCATCAAATCCCTCCATTACTTCATCCACCGTCACAACAGCATAGCCATGTGGAATCGGACAGCAGTGAAAAGTTTTGTCAGATTGAGGAGGTGCAACAGAGCCGACAGCCGCCTTCAAGGTGAGGTTCCGACATTTCGTCATAAGCTGGCAATGTTGAGCCTCCGTGATAGCATCCACGGGGTAGCTAGGAGCCGTGAAGTCAGGCTGCTGAACGAGCTCCGTGGAAGCCACGCTGCTTCTCCGCTGAGATGGCGGGGTAGCTTCTGGGGTAGATTCGTGCCGCTGAGATGGTTGGTCGGCAGCTCGCTGGCTCTCAACTTGTTCCTCTAGCTTTAGTACTCTTGCATGGAGCTTGTGCATTTCGTTCAACTCCTTTTTCCTATTCCTCTCCCGGGTTTTGTAACCGCCTGCGCCGGGAAACCCAACCTTCCATGCAACGGAGCATGGCGTGCCTCGTGTTCGTCCAGGGTGCTCAGGATTCCCGAGGGCCTCAGTCAGCTCGTCCTTCTCTCTGTCTGGAATGAACGTCCCTGCCTGCGCTGCGGCGATATACTTCTGAAGCTTCTTGACGGGTATTGCAAGTTGCTCGTCCGTCCAACGGCACTTCCCTGTTTCAGGGTCCAAAGTTACCCCAACCCCGAAGAACCAAGTCCTTGAATGGTCTGGCCAGTTCAATGTCTCTGGTTCGGCCCCTTTAGCAATCAGGTCATTCTCAGCTTTGTCCCACAACGGCCGGGCTTTGAGGTAGCCGCCTGACCCCGTGCGATGGTGATACAGCTTCTTTGCAGCATTTATCTTGTTTATCTCTGACATTTTCTTACTCTTGTCCGATGTCTTGTAGGCCACAAATGCGGGCCAGTGATCTCTTATCTTCTCAAATCGGCCGGTGAATTCTGGAATCTTCCCTTTGTCGACAAACATTGATTTCAACTCATTCTTCAACCTCCTGAATAGATCTACCATCTTCTTAAGAGCACACGCCTTGACCAGTGGCTCTATAACTGGCTTATTCGGATCCTCCTCTGGCGGTAGGGTGAAATTTTCCTTCAGCGAGGTCTAAAGATCATCTTTCTGTCTATCGATGACATAAGAAACTTGTGGGTCTTCGTTCTTAGGCTTATTCCATAGCTGGATGCTGATCAAGATACTGTCCCTAACAATAGCTCCGCACTGAGCAGAAAATGCTTCCTTGGTCCGCCTGGGTTCAATCGGTTGGCCATCGTCTGTGATTGCTGTGATCGTGAACCTTTCATCCTGGCGCAACCTTTTCTTCGGGCCTCGTCTCGTTACCAAAGTTTGGCTCGATCCGGAGGGCTATAAAAGAAGAAAGAAGAGTTAATATATGTACATACCGAAGTTTTCACAGACGATTGCAGAAACTATAAAAGAAGAAAGAAGAATTAATATATATACCTCGCCGGACTTTGCAACAGCTCCCTCCTCCGTTCGGTCACCGGAGCCGTCATCACGGTCTCCTTCTTCCACCGGCATTCGGTCACCGGAGACATCATGATCATGTCTTTCCTCCTCCATTGTTCGATCACCGGAGCCTTCATCCTCTCTTTCCAGACCATCGGTGTCGTTGAGAAACGACAAGACATCATGTCCGTCGCGGATTATGTCCCCCAACAACTCTTCTTGTTCTAAGTCTCTTTGATCCATAGTTTCTGCAAATATTACAATATGGCAATTAATATACAAACATGAGAGATGGATATATTAGTGGCAAACATAGACCTAGCTAGCTAGCTAATCACAACAAGGAATATTAATTAGTGGCCTCGACGCTTCTACGGTTTGGGGTGGCCTCGACAACGCTTCTAGGGTATGGGGTCGCCTCGACAACGCTCTTTTAACCTGGTAAATTTGGGTGGCCTCGACGCTTCTAGGGTTTGGTCGGGCGAGAGGGGGTTGATCAAAAGTTGCATATGTCAATATTCAAACTTTGACATATGATCAAATGTTGAATATGTCAAAATTCAAACTTTGACATATGATCAAACTTTGATATATGTCCACCACGATATAAAATGATACATAGACTTGTTCGGGCGAGAGGGGGTTGATCGACGTCCCCCCTCATGTCTAAGTTACCAGAGTTTTCTTCTAGTGGTTTGAGTGGCCTCGAGAGTTTGTCGGGTAGGGGCGGGAGGGGGTAGGAGATCGACAACGCTTTTTTTCTAGGGTTTGGGTGGCCTCGAGAGTTGGTTGCCCGGTATATCGAGAGGGGGGTGAACATTTTACCTTAGTAACTTAGAAAAAAAATGTTATCGGGGAGGGGGTATATCGACCCCCCCCCTCATGTCGAAGTTATCGGGGAGGGGGTATATCGACCCCCCCCCCTCATGTCGAAGTTATCGGGGAGGGGGTATATCGACAATGACATACATACATGGAAAAAAATGATATCCATCTATACATACATAGCCACATACATATATACATGGAAAAAAATGCTATAAAAAAATACATATATGAACAAAAAAATTAATACACATATGAACAAAAAAAATACATATATGAACAAAAAAATGCTATGAACAAAAAAATTTCTAAGTGATTACTAAACTGTTATGCTTCATGTCTAAGTCAATGAACAACATGAAAATTTCTAAGTGAATGAACAACTCTGAATTTTTTTACATGTACTCCTACAACATGAAATTTTCTAAGTAATTGCTAAACTTTTATGCTTCATTTATATGAAGATCAATTGTCCAATATAACTATGTTCGCGATATGAGGCATTGGACATTATCTAGATCATATGCCTCAAAATCAAAGGAAAAACTCCTCTCACAACTATCCGCGGTGCCCAACAATATGAAATCATTCACTAATATTGATGTTGAACTCGACTAAATATGCACTCCATAGTCCAATCTAGTATATAAGCCCGCGGTGATCAAACACATACAAGTTACAAAAATTTCTATGCTCAAAAAAATATAAGCCCGAGGGGAATTGAAGTTATCGGGGTTATGTTCATACAACAAATGGACATCTCATACATCTCATCTCATTTCATCTCATCTGAAAAAACAGAGCACATCTAAAAAAATACATACATACATACATGGAAAAAAATTGCTATGAACAAAAAAAAATCTATGAACAAAAAAAACATCATATATGAACATTTTCTATATCCATCCATACATACATACATTGAAAAAAAATTGCTATGAACAAAAACATCAGTAGTAATTATTTTTATAATGATTTGTCCTCAAAATATTCTTTTATTAGTATTTTCAAACTCTAGAATGACCATGTTGCACTAGAACTATTTCAAATAATTCTTTTCAAATGACACAAAATTTTTGAGAAGTCCTCTGATGCCTATAGATCATTTTTATGCAAAAACCCACTTTGGTCATTTGAAAATTTTGAGCACAACTTCCATTTTTCAATTTTGGTCCAATCTTGGCATTGAACTACAACCCTATTTTTCCTTGCTAAATATTTATGAAAAAATTACTCCAACTTCATGACAGTACCCACACTCCATTTCACCAAAAACCTTCTGATCCATAGTTCAAAATTTTCAAATTTCGTTCAAATGAAATTTGAACTAGATTCAAATTCCTTGCTAAAAACCTATTCTAAACCTCTCCAAAATTTCTGAAATTTTGCCATCACCTCTGTCTTGCATCAGTACCTCACCACAAAAAAATTCAGAAATTTCAAAAATGCCCAAAGCCATCTAGCATTTCATCAAACACCTTCAATGCAGAGCAAGGCCGGGCTCGGGGGCACGCGAAAACGGGGAGCAGGGGACCATGGGAAAGGGGGGGCTCACTGGGGGGGCGGCGATGGCTGGAGGACGCCGACGAGGACGGCGGGCTCGGGGCGGCACGCGGCGACGGGGACGAGAACGGCGGGCTCGGGGAGGCGACGGGGACGGGGACAAGGACGGCGGGCTCGGGGATGCCGCCGACGAGGACGGCGGGCTCGAGGAGGCGACGATGCGGTCCGGAAGCCTGGCGGCGTCGAGGTGTTCGTCGGCGCCGTCGGGGGAGAGAGCGCAGGATCGAAGAACTGAATGGAAATTTTCACAAGTGTTGCTTATATACATGAAGCATTGGTCCCGGTTGGTGCCACGAACGGGGACCAAAGGTGGGCATTGGTCCCGGTTCGTGCCACCAACCGGGACCAATAGCCTGTGCCTGGCACAGCCGCGGTGGATGTTTAGTCCCACCTCGCTAGCTGAGGAGCTTCGGCACCAGTTTATCAGCGCGGCTGTGCCTCCCCTTTCGAACTCCTCTCTATTGCAGGCCTACTGGCCTAAACGTGTCTCTGCCTGTGGGCCTACTGGGCCTTCTGCGGGCCTGAATCCTGGCCCACCTAGCGGGTTGGGTTTCTAGTCGTATTCAGGCCGTGGTGGCCCTGTAGGCGGCATTTTTTTATTTTTTTTCCATTTTTTTGTTTTGTTTTTTGCATTATTTATTTTCTTTTGCTTTTTGCTTTATTTTTTAATTCTTTTTGCTATTAGGTCACAAAAAATATAAAGTTTCTGTTAGTGCCATTAGTTTTCAAATTTGAATAGTTTAAATTTGAATTCTTTGAAATTTGTGTGAATCACTAGTTTGTGAATAACTTTACTATAAAAATAGATTTTTGAGTGATTCTTTTTCCTGCTATTTAATATTACTGTGTTTTATCATTATATTCAAAAACAGATTTTGTTATTTTAGTTTGCTATTAAAGTTTCTAACAAAAAAATTCTTTATGAAAATTCTTTTTGCTATTAATGTTTTGAACAAAAAATACTTTGATAATTTTAGTTGCATAAATTTTTTATAATTTTATTTTTCTAGTTGATTCTTTATAATTTTTTTATAAATTTTGTGCTATTATAGTTTTATAAAAGCTTTTTAGTTGATTCTTTTTGCTATTGAAGAATATTATAGTTTTGTTTTAGTTGATCATAACAGAATATTTTAATTGAATATTTTTAGTTTCAAAAAAGTTTTCTAGTTCATTCTTTTTGCTATTAGTTCATTCTTTGAGCTAAATGGCCCTGAAATTGAAAAACACTACAAATGAACTCTGAAAAGGTTGAAAGTTGGCGTGGTATCATCATTTTCATCCACATAGCATGTGCTAAAAAGTTGAGAGGGTTACGGCAAAAACTGGATGCACTTCGTGTAAAAAATGGACAATCTCTTTCGAAGTATCAGGGTTTCAGACGAAAACTCGTCTGTTACAAAGGGATTTCATTTTTTTGAACTTATTTCAACTCCAGACTTTTTGTGTGTTCAAAATGCACCATTCAAAGCCACATCATCAATTTTTAACCTTTTCTGACTTCATTTGGTATTTTTCATGCATTTACTGATTTTTTTTGAGCTAAATGACCCTGAAATTGAAAAGCACTACAAATGAACTCTGAAAAGGTTGAAAGTTGGCATGGTATCATCATTTCACCCACATAACATGTGCTAAAAAGTTGAGAGGGTTACGGCAAAAACTGGATGCACTTCGTGTACAAAATGGACAATCTCTTTCGAAGTATTAGGGTTTCGGACGAAAACGCATTTGTTACAAAGGGATTTCATTTTTTTTGAACTTATTTGAACTCCAGACTTTTTGTGTGTTCAAAATGCACCATTCAAAGCCACATCATCAATTTTCAACCTTTTCTGACTTCATTTGGTATTTTTCATGCATTTACTGATTTTTTTTAGCTAAATGACCCTGAAATTGAAAAGCACTACAAATGAACTCTGAAAAGGTTGAAAGTTGGCATGAAATCATCATTTCACCCACATAGCATGTGCTAAAAAGTTGAGAGGGTTACGGCAAAAACTGGATGCACTTCGTGTACAAAACGGACAATCTCTTTCGAAGTATCAGGGTTTCATACGAAAACTCATCTGTTACAAAAGGCATTTCATTTCTTCACATGTAACTGCAGTGATATTCTAGATCAAAGGCATCATCATAATAGTTGTGGAGAGAAAGTCTTCATTTTTTCTTCGCTTGTGTCTTTTGCTTATTGTGCCGTAACCATGGATAATCTTCATCGTTTAACAGGGTGCTTGGGTCAGCCTTGACTTTGAAGGGTGGAATTTCATGAAACTTTTCATAATCTTCAGACATGTCTGTCTTGCCCTCCAATCCCACGATGTCTCTTTTTCCTGAAAGAACTATGTGGCGCTTTGGCTCATCGTATGATGTATTCGCTTCCTTATCTCGAGATTGCATTGAGGAATGCACATAGCTTCATAATGGCTAATCGAACATTTTCCGGTAGAAGCCCCCTCAATGCAACCGGAAGCAGTTGCGTCATAATCACATGGCAGTCATGAGACTTTAGGTTCTGGAACTTTTTCTCTGGCATATTTATTATTCCATTTATATTCGATGAGAAGCCAGACAGGACCTTCATACTGAGCAGGCATTCAAAGAAGATTTCCTTCTCTTCTTTGGTAAGAGCGTAGCTGGCAGGACCTTCATACTGCTTTGGAAGCATGCCGTCTTTTTCGTGCACATGTTGCTGGTCCTCCCGTGCCTCCAGTGTATCTTTTGTCTTCCCATACACGCCCAAGAAGCCTAGCAGGTTCACGTAAAGATTCTTCATCAAGTGCATCACATCGATTGAAGAGCGGACCTCTAGGTCTTTCCAGTAGGGTAGGTCCCGAAATATAGATTTCTTCTTCCACATGGGTGCGCGTCCCTCAGCGTCATTCGGAACAGATAGTTCGCCGGGACCCTATCCAAAGATTACTTGTAAATCATTGACCATAGCAAGTATGTGATCACCGGTACGGATGGCGGGCTTCTTCCGGTGATCTGCCTTGCATTTGAAATGCTTGCCTTTCTTTCGACATTGATGGTTGGTCGGAAGAAATTGGCGATGCCCCAGGTACATATTCTTCCTGCATTTGTCCAGGTATATACTTTCGGTGTCATCTAAACAGTGCGTGCATGCCTGGTATCCCTTGTTTGTCTGTCCTGGAAGCTTACTGAGAGCAGGCCAATCATTGATGGTTACAAACAGCAATGCATGCAGGTCAAATTCCTGCTGTTTGTGCTCATCCCACACACGTACACCGTTTCCATTCCACAACTGTAAAAGTTCTTCAACTAATGGTCTTAGGTACACATCAATGTCGTTGACGGGTTGCTTAGGGCCTTGGATGAGAACTGGCATCATAATGAACTTCCGCTTCATGCACAACCAAGGAGGAAGGTTACAGATACATAGAGTCACGGGCCAGGTGTTGAGATTGCTGCTCTGCTCCCCAAAAGGATTAATTCCATCCACGCTTAAACCAAACCATACGTTCCTTGCGTCACTTGCAAAGTCCTCCCAGTACTTTCTCTCGATTTTTCTCCACTGCGACCCGTCAGCGGGTGCTCTCAACTTCTCGTCTGTCTTACGGTCCTCTCTGTGCCATCGCATCAACTTGGCATGCTCTTTGTTTCTGAACAGACATTTCAACCGTGGTATTATAGGAGCATACCACATCACCTTGGCAGGAACCCTCTTCCTGGGGCGCTCGCCGTCAACATCACCAGGGTCATCTTGTCTGATCTTATACCGCAATGCACCGCATACCGGGCATGCATTCAAATCCTCGTACGCACCGCGGTAGAGGATGCAGTCATTAGGGCATGCATGTATCTTCTGCACCTCCAATCCTAGAGGGCATACAACCTTCTTTGTTGCGTACGTACTATCGGGTAATTCGTTATCCTTTGTAAGCTTCTTCTTCAATATTTTTAGTAGCTTCTCAAATCCTTTGTCAGGTACACCATTCTCTGCCTTCCACTGCAGCAATTCCAGTGTGGTACCGAGCTTTGTGTTGCCATCTTCGCAATTGGGGTACAACCCTTTTTTGTGATCCTCTAACATGCGATCGAACTTCAACTTCTCCTTTTCACTTTCGCATTGTCTCTTTGCATCAACAATGACCCGGCGAAGATCATCATTGGGCACATTGTCTGGTTCCTCTTGATCTTCAGCTTCCCCCGTTGCAGCATCACCATATTCAGGGGGCACATAGTTGTCATCATCCTCTTCTTCTTCGCTGTCTTCTATCATAACCCCTCTTTCTCCATGCTTGGTCAAAACATTATAGTGTAGCATGAAACCCTTATAAAGCAGGTGGGTGTGAAGGGTTTTCGAGTCAGAGTAAGACTTCGTATTCCCACATATAGGGCATGGACAACACATAAAACCATTCTGTTTGTTTGCCTCAGCCACTTCGAGAAAATTATGCACGCCCTTAATGTACTCGGAGGTGCGTCTGTCACCATACATCCATTGCCGGTTCATCTGCGTGCATTATATATAATTAAGTGTGTCAAAAACCATTACAGAACATCATGAATATAGAAGTGACCAAATTAATTAATAGAAGTTCATCATCACATTAAAACCAAAGTACATACATAGTTCTCATTGAACAACATATAGCTCTCCAGAGCATCTAATTAAACCATACATTGAAACTATCTAAAACATTTCAATGCAACAACAAATGCGATCATAATCACAACTAAGGTAACAATTGATCCAACGGCATAATGATACCAAGCCTCAGTATGAATGGCATATTTTCTATACTTTCTAATCTTGAAGCGCATTGCATCCATCTTGATCTTGTGATCATCGACGACATCCACAATATGCAACTCCAATATCATCTTCCCCTCCTCAATTTTTTTCAATTTTTCTTTCAAGTAATTGTTTTCTTCTTCAACTAAATTTAACCTCTCGACAATAAGGTCGGTTGGAATTTCCGGTTCACATACCTCCTAGATAAAAAATCTATGTCACGTTGGTCGGCATAATTGTCATAAACACTAAATGAAACTAATAGTTATAAAAGATAATATATATACCACATCCGAATCATAGAAAGGATGAGAGCCGACGGAGGCGGATACCAAAACCATCGCACTATATAATAACAAACAATAATAAAAGTAAGAAAATTACACAAGTATCTATCTAAATCATACAAGTAAGAACTTTTTTTCTTTTAGAAAGAAGATAAGAACAAGAGGCTCACCATGGTGGTGCCGACGACGAGATCGGCGCGGGCGATCGATGGCGGTGAGGACGGGGACGGGACAGGACGGACCACCAAACCTAGAAAAATCTTGAGGAAAACGGAGCTTGGACAAGGAGCTTCGAGAGGAGAAAGCTTAAGTGTGGCTCGGGCATTTCATCGAACACCTCATATGCATAGGAGGTGAGCTAGGGCACCACAAAGCTCTCCCACGGCCGGCCAAAAAACAGAGCAGTGGCTCAGCTCGCGGGCAGGGGAGGGGGTATATATAGGCCACTCTTTAGTCCCGGTTGGTGGCTAGAACCGGGACTAAAGGACCACATTTGGTCCCGGTTCCAGCCACCAACCGGGACCAATGGTTGTGGGCCAGGAGCGAGGCTCGTTGGTCCCGGTTCGTGTCTGGAACCGGGACCAAAGGGGTCTCACGAACCGGGACCAATGGCCCCCCAGGCCCGGCCGGCGCCCTGGCCTCACGAACCGGGACCGATGCACCCGTTGGTCCCAGTTCGTGAGTGAACCGGGATTAATGGGCTTTTCAGGCCTGGACCAAAGCCTTGTTTTCTACTAGTGAGCAATAACATCTCGAATATAATGAAATCTGACATCAATGTGCTTTGTCCTCTCATGATACATTCGATTCTTTGTAAGATATATGGCACTTTGACTGTCAGAAAATATGGTAGGGCAAGATGAATCTCCACAAAGCTCAGTGTATAAACCTCTCAACCAGATAGCTTCTTTGCATGCCTCAGAAATAGCCATATACTCGGCATCAGTAGTGGAACAAGCCACAATAGACTGCAAAGTTGCTCTCCAACTCACAGCACAACCACCAATGGTGAAAACATAACCTGTGAGTGATCTTCTCTTATCCAAATCACCAGCAAAATCAGAATCAACAAAACCAACAAGTCCATCTCTAGTTTTCCCAAACTGTAAATAAGCATTAGAAGTACCTCGCAGGTATCGGAAAATCCACTGAACTGCTCTCCAATGCTCTTTTCCAGGATTAGCCATGTATCTACTGACAACACTCAATGCATAAGATAAATCCGGACGAGAACAAACCATGGCATACATAAGTGAACCAACTGCACTTGAATAGGGAACTCTAGACATGTACTCGATATCGGCATCTGACTTAGGACATAAAGCTGATGATAATTTGAAGTGTGGAGCTAACGGTGTACTCACCGGCTTGGCATTATGCATATTAAAACGACGAAGAACTTTATCAATATATCCTCTCTGCCTTAGATATACCTTTCCAAATGGTCTATCTCTAGATATTTCCATGCCAAAAAATTTCTTTGCTACACCCAAATCCTTCATCTCAAATTCATTACTCAATTGCTTCTTTAGTTCATCAATCTCTAACATGCTCTTTGCAGCAATTAACATATCATCAACATAAAGGAGCAAATATATAGTTGAACCTTTGACAGTTTTCAAATAAACACAACTATCATAATTAGACCTTTTGAAACCTTGAGAGAGCATAAAGGTGTCAAATCTCTTGTACCACTGTCTAGGGGTTTGCTTCAATCCATAAAGAGATTTTTTTAATTTACAGACAAGCTTTTCTTTTCCAGGAATAACAAAACCTTCAGGTTGTTCCATATAAATATACTCTTCTAATTCTCCATGTAAGAATGCAGTTTTAACATCCAATTGTTCAAGCTCAAAATCATGCATGGCAACAATACTGAGTAAAGTGCGAATAGAGCTATGCTTCACAACAGGAGAAAAGACTTCGTTATAGTCAATACCTGGAATCTGACTGTAACCTTTAGCAACTAACCTTGCTTTATATCTTGTCTCATCATTAGGAGAAACACCTTCTTTCCTCTTGAAAACCCACTTGCAACGAATAGGTTTCTTCTCTCTCGGTAATTTTACTAAATCCCAAGTGCCATTCTTTTCAAGTGATTCAATCTCATCATGCATAGCGGTCATCCACTTATTACTATCACTAGAAATAATAGCCTCGGAATATGAAGAAGGCTCACCATTACCTTCAATTTCTTCAGCAACAGATAAAGCAAAAGAAACAATATTACACTCCTCAATTAACCTGTCAGGTTTATTAGTACCCCGCCTAACTCTGTCACGTGCGAGATTCCAACTGGGTGGAAGAATGGGCTGATTTGGAGTGGGAGTGACATGTTCATCATCAACGACGGGTTCATCATGTGCATCAACATTTTCCTTACTAGATGTATCACCTGAATCAATAACATGCTCCACCTGAATAGTAGGCTCCTGAACAATAGGCTGTTGTTCACTCTCAACAGGAACGTTAGTAGATGGAACATCATGTAACATAGCAGTTTAATTAAAGATAACATTTCTGCTAATAACAACCTTCTGTGTATCAGGATTCCACAATTTAAAACCTTTAACACTAGACTTATAACCAAGAAAGATGCACTTAACAGCCCTAGGCTCCAACTTTCCATTATCAACATGAGCATAAGCAGTGCAACCAAAAACTCTCAACTGTGAATAATCAGCAGGTGAACCAGACCATACCTCAATTGGAGTTTTCTTGTTAAGACCAATAGATGATGACCGATTAATAAGATAACAAGCAGTGGAAGCGGCCTCAGCCCAAAAACGCCTATGCAAACCTGCATTGGACAACATGCAACGGGCTCTGGAAATAATGGTCCTGTTCATACGCTCAGCAACACCATTTTGTTGAGGAGTATAAGGAACGGTGTAGTGTCTGACAATGCCTTCAGACTTGCAATAATTCTTAAATTGCTTAGAACAGAATTCCATACCATTATCAGTGCGAAGTATTTTTACCTTCCTTTCAGTTTGCCTCTCAATCATAATCTTCCACTCCTTAAATGCTGAGAATGCTTCATATTTATGCTTCAAGAAATAAGGCCAAACTTTTCTCGAATAATCATCAATAATTGTCAGCATGTAACTAGCACCACCTAGTGACTTTCTGCAAGATGGTCCCCATAAATCAGAATGAACATAATCAAGAATACCTTCGGTTGTATGAGTCGAAGTGTTGAACTTCACCCTCTTGTGCTTGCCAAAGATACAATGCTCACAAAATTTCAATTTACCAGGTTCATATCCATCAAGAAGACCTCTCTTATTTAACTCTGCCAAACCAAGTTCACTCATATGTCCAAGACGCATATTCCAAAGGTTTGCAGCATCACAATCAGAATTCTTTGAAATAACTGGAGTAGCGTTACCTGAAACGGTAGAACCTCGAAGGTAATAAAGACCATTGGTCGAACTTAAGTCACTTTTCATCACAATAAGGGAACCTTTGGTGACTTTCAAAACACTATCTCCACCTGAATATTTGTACCCCTTCGCATCAAGGGCACTCATAGAAATAAGATTTCTCTTCATCTTCGGAATATACCGAACATCTGTCAAAGTTCTGATTGTGCCATCAAACATCTTGATTCGAACGGAACCTATGCCTTCAATCTTGCATGGTGAATTATCAAAACCCAAAACGGAACCAGCAGAAGTAGTGGAATCAAAAGTATTAAACCAATCTCTATGTGGACACATATGAAAAGTGCATGCAGTGTCAAGTACCCACTCATCATTGGTCTCAGCACATCCAGCAATAACGACAAGAGCATCATCGGAACTATCATCACGAGCAACGTTAGCAGAATTTTCACCTTGTTCGCTACCTTTCCTCTTTTCTTTATTCTGCAACTTGAAACATTCTGAGATGTCATGTCCGTCTCACTTGCAATATCTGCAATATTTCTTGTCTCTGGATTGCGACCGGTCCATGTGGCCGTTCTTACTTTTACCTCGGTTTCCATTATTGGAGTTCTTCTCCTTTGTCCTGCCACGAACAGATAATCCCTCGGCTTGGGATGAACTTGAACCAACATGAGGCACCATTAATTTCATCTTCTCCTTAGAGTTCAAAACTTCATAAACTTCATTAAGTGTGAGAGTATCACGACTGTATAATATGGTGTGTCTAAAATTTGTATAAGAACTTGGCAGTGAACAAAGTAACATTAAAGCAGTATCTTCCTCTTCATACTTAACCTCCATAGCAGCTAGATCAGATATGATCTCTTTAAATTCTGAAATATGATTCAAAACATTACCTCCTTCGGGTAACCTGTGCAGGAATAATTTTTGCTTCAGATGCATCTTGCTGGTGAGATCTTTAGTCATGCAAATCCCTTCCAGCTTTAACCATAGAGCGGCGGCAGTTTTCTCGCTCAAAACTTCCTGCAAAATATTATTATGCAAATGGAGTTAAATTTGTGACAAAGCCTTACGATCTATTCTTTTCTCCGCATCAGTCCAGTCCTGAATCCGACTCTTCCAAAAACTATCCAGTGCTTCATCATAGTCGGCATGTGCCAACAACGCCCGCATCTTCACTTGCCATAGCGTAAACCTTGTGTCACGATCCAGCAGCGGAACATCATACTTCATGGATGCCATGAGTCGATAAATCTGTGTACACAAAGTAGTACAAGCCGGTAGAAAAATTCTTGACAGAATTTAATATGCGAGCAAAGAACCGGAATAAAACAGATAGCACCTGGTAGCTCACGGATGTGGATGTAGCAATTGAAAATCCAAACTGTAGCTTCACGTGTAGTGGTATTCAACTAGTACTCGAGTAGATGACGTGTGAACAAACAACAGATTGGGTAGGCTTCAAATCGATCGTACTTGACGCAGTAGTACTGGTGCGCAGCGACCTGTGCAGATCGCTCCGCCTCGGTACTTGATCCCTCGTGGACTGCAGCTAAAGACAACGCAGTAGATGGACGCACCCGCCGTCTGTCCGTCTCGGCGGATTAAAGCTGTGTAACACCCCCTTATAATAAGCTCTGTGACACTCTGTTAATCTTGTCAAGTCATGATCATTTGCAGTGCCAAGTCATATGGGTTAATGATCCAATTCAAATTCACATCTGTAAATCAACTTAAATTCATAAGTGAAATATGAAGTTGATCAAATACTGTTGGAAAAATGTTCGTTAAATGGCAAATAATCCAGGAACATTTGAAAAACCATCATCACAATATTTGGAGTTAGATAAGTGACTTAAACAAGTTGTAACAGCACCAAAACAGGATATTTAAATCCATTTAAAATCTTTTCAAATACAAATGAATTCCAAATCTGTCCGAACCAATTTTTGGTGAAAGATAATAATGCAATGCAATATTTGGGTCAACTCTCATATTTTGCAAAAGTGCAAAAGTGTGCTAACTATTTCGAAACAGGAAATGAAATAAAGAAAAGAGAACAGAAAAGGAAAAGAATAAGCAAAGGCCACTGTGCACCAGCCTAAGTGCACAGTGCCGGGCGCCAGCCCATCCAGCCCACCTGGCCCATTTCTCCTTCTCTCTCCGTGCGTGTCGCCGCCACTGTGGCCGAGCTCGCGCGCGCCGACCGCGCGCCGACACGCCGCCACCCACCGACGATACAGGAGCACGGAGGGGATAAGGGGGAGCTCGAGCCGTCCCCCCTGGCCACTCCGTTCACTCTCCCCTCTCCTCCTCCATCGCTCCGCCCTTCCTTCCCCTTCAGATCCGCGCGAGGCCGAGCGCCGCGCCTCTGTTCTGTCGCGGCCACCGGTGACCCCGCGCTCGTCCACCGTGTCGGCCAGCTTCGCCGTCGCCTTCTTCATCTACTGGAGGCCTCAGGTGGAGCCGGAGGACCCCACAACGCCGAGCCCCTTTGTCCGCATCTCCGACCAACGCCGTCGATCTTCGTCGTCTCCGGCGAGCTCGACTGCAGCTACTAAACCCCCGAGGGCCACCGTGTGCCGCACTGTAAGCCACAGCTCCCCCTCTGCCCTTCGCGTAGTTCAAGCTATCCGCTGCACCGTCGCCGCCATGACTGACCTCTGCACGCCGCGGGTGAGCTCCGTCGCCGCGGCCACGACCGTCGTTGGCAGCGCCCGAGCCCAGAACCGTGCTCCTGGTGCTCCCAGGAGCACGTAGCACACGCGCCTCCTTGTGCCCCGCAGCCCTGTTTCCATCGAAGGCCGAACTCCGGCGCCACTGTTGCTCAACGCCGGCGACGATTCCGGCTGATTCCGGCGAAGCCACCACCACCACCGCACGCGGCTCGCTCGTCTCGTTCGAACAAGACCCCGCGCGCGCCAAATGGCCGTCTGTAGGCGAAGTCCGACGAGGCCGAGGCCCTCCGCCGCTTTTTCTGTCGCCGCCAATGCGTCGGCGGTCGCCGCCGACGTGGCGAGGCCGCACCCCACCTCAGTGTGGCTGCCAGTGGGCCCTGGGGGCCCCAGTTGACTGGGTTGACCCAGTCAACTGCTGACTGGGCAACCCAGTGAGGCTGACATGTGGTCCCCGCGTTAGTTAAAAGATTTAAAAGAAAAAGAAAATGTTAAATAAGTTAATTAAACTAATCTCTCGCTGACAGATGGGGCCCACACCCCTTATTAACCCTGTGGATTAAGTTAATTCACTGTTAAGATAAACAGAGACTGACATGTGGGCCCCACATGTCAGGATTGACTCTGGTCAGCGCCTGTTGACCGCTGACATCATAGTGACGTCATGCTGATGTCATAATTTATTTTCTGTAAATAAAGTAATTTCAGAAATTCAAATAAACTTTGAAAATTAATAACTTTTAAACCGTAGCTCGGATCGAAAAAGTTAAAACATGAAAGTTGCTCAGAACGACGAGACGAGTCTGATCGTGCCGTCCGTTTCTTTGTCGGAACCCCCTACGTAGAAGAACTCGTAACTCCGGACCCGTATCCGGCTGATGAATACTGCACACACTTCGTTAAATAAATCCCAGATTAATTCTAAAAATAACTAAAATGACTTAGATGCATATTTAGGCAACCCTGCACTGCATCATAGCATCACACGTACCGTATTGCATTTGTTTGCATTATGTTGACTTGTTTCTTCCCCCTCTTCTCTCTCGGTAGACCCCGACGTTGACGTAGCTCCCGAGGCAGACGCATCTCAGGACTACGACTACGTCCCCGACGACACCACAGGCGACCTTGCCCTTGCCCCAGAGCAAACAGGCAAGCACCCCCCATTTTGAGCATGCCTATATCGCCTATTCTCTTCTCTCTTATGCTTGCATTAGAACTGCTACAGTTACTGTTATCCTATATCTGATGCATAGCCTGTTTATTGTAACCTGCCTTGCTACCTTGCTGAATATCCTAGACTGCCTAGTATAGGCTGGGTAGAGACACGACAGAGACCCCCACTTGATCCCGACTGCCCTGCTGGATATCAGAAGACCCGACCATCGGGATTGAAGACTAGGCCCCGGCACCGCACGTCACTTCCCCATTTAGTTGCCGATAATGCTGGGTTACCGTCGAGTGCCGAGGGTGATACCTCGTCAGCACTTCTGATGATAACCTTGTAGGTTAGTTAATCGGTCGTGGTAAGCGAGGGTGATTCCTCCTACACCACCCCCGATAACGACGTCGTCGTGCAACACCTCAAGTGTGGACCTCGAGGGTGATTCCTCCTTCGTTCACCTTGACGGTAACATCAGCGGGAATTCCATCGAGGGTGATTCCTCAGGGTTCCCCCTTGGTGTTGGACACACGGATACCATTGATACTGTGACTTGCACTAAACTATGTTACTAAAGACGGGTCGGCCCTGAGGGGTACCCGCACGAGCTTAATGCGAAATAATGTGGAGTCGGGTTGACCTGGATGGTGCCCGCGAGATAACACGAGGCGCGGCCGGGCATTCCTCGCCCTTGCCGCAAGTCCTCGAGACGGGGCGACGGGGTCACATCGATCGTGAGTCTCTGCTCGTTTCCGCGCGATCCTAAACCACTTAACGGTTTGGATATTTGATCCGAGGGGCCTCTGGCCCAATAGCACTAACCATCACGTGGGCATAGTATGGGCGTTCTGCGTTGTATACATCAGCCGAAGCTTATTTGACATCAGTAAGGAGCGGCGCACGCCGAGTTGGACTGGGAACGCAACCGCGCTTGTATAAGGGGTTGCTAGGTCTGCTCTCGGTGGCCCCGTAACGTGCAGGAGTTCCCGGGGCGATGGCCCAAGACCCTTGGGGGCATAGGTTAGTCCGGCGTGTTGACCTCTCTTATAAGCCTAGGTCGGGTTGCGGCGTGTTGCTTAGCCGAGGCCGGGCATGACCCAGAAATGTGTGTCCGGCCGGAGTTAAGCGAGCGTGGTGGGTAACTTGGTGCACCCCTGCAGGGAAGAAACTTCTATCGATAGCCTGTCCTACGGTAACGGACACTCGGAGTTGTATCCCGATCGGTACAACTAGAACATGTGATGAGAATTGGATAGTACGGCTTTGGGATTGCTTTCTCGCAGGGAGTCGAGAAAGGATCTCAGGTCGAGGTTGATGATACTACTACTACTACTTTACATTATGTTCATCTGTTCTCTTCTATTGCTGCAAGACTGTCGAAGATTGTTGAAGATGCTAGTCTTCGATAGGACTAGGCTTCCCCCTCTATTCTGGCATTTCTGCAGCCCAGTCCACATATACAGCCATTCCTTTGAAAATGTTGCATATGTAGTGTAGATCCTTGCTTGCTGAGTACTTCGGATGAGTACTCACGTTTGCTTTACTTTCTTTTTCCCCCATATTCCATTTGATGCCACCAGACGACGGAGCCCCTGAGCCAGACGCCCCAGCCGATGACCACTACTACTACCCGCTTGGCGAGTACTACTACTACGAGGAGCCGTTTGACGACCAGGAGTAGGATCGGAGGGTCCAGGGCAGGAGGCCTACGCCTTTCGATCGTAGTATTTTATTTTACCCCGCCTCTGTGAAGGCCTATTTCTCTCTCTCTGTGTAAAATATCTGTACCCAGATATCTGATGCTTCCGCTGACGCTTGTATGCCAACGAGCTATGTATTCGAGCCCTCGAGGCCCTGGCTTGTAATATAAAGCTTGTATGATTTTATTTATGATTTAGAGTTGTGTTGTGATATCTTCAAGTGAGTCCTTAGGCTTGATCGTGCGCAATTGCGTGTATGGTTAGTGCACGATTAAGCCGGGGCCGTCACAGGTTGGTATCAGAGCCGACTGCCTCTAGGTATCCCCCTTCCCAATTCCTTGGCCGAAGTTGAGTCTAGTGGTCAAAAACTGTTTTACTAACTTGGTTGTGTGGCTTACGGGCCCACGTCGCCAACTGGGTGGTATTAGGATCTTTTATTCCTCGTCTTTACTCTGGGATTCTAATCTCTCATCTATTCGGGTTTAATAAAATTTACTAACACCGACATTTAGGATCTCGTTAATTCTATCCACCCGGAGAGCTGGATTCAGTGCGATTTCCCTGGCATTGATCTGATTAGTCTGATAATCATTTTCCTTTCCATTGTTTTGTTTAACCTTTCTCTCCGAGTTGTATTATACTCCGAGTTGTCATTCGATAAGACCGGATTCTGCATCAAAGTGCACACGGAGAGTAGGATCCTGCAAGTTGATCGATCTTCGGTGTTCTCTAAACTCGACTTGAGGTTGGGTTATCACCAGATCCGTGTCCATGAAGAGGATATTCCGAAGACTGCATTCGTTACTCGTTATGGCTCTTACGAGTACACAGTCATGTCGTTTGGCTTAACAAACGCTCCAGCTACCTTCTCCCGCTTAATGAATTACATATTCATGGATTACCTCGACAAATTCGTCGTGGTATATCTGGACGATATTCTGGTTTATTCGAAGAACAAAGAAGAACATGCAGAGCACCTTCTCCTTGTTCTAGAGAGACTACGAGAGCACAAGTTATATGCCAAGTACTCTAAGTGTGAATTCTGGCTTTCTGAGGTAACCTACCTTGGACATGTCATCTCCAAGGATGGTATCGCAGTTAACCCGGAACAAGTTCAGGCTATTCTTGACTGGACCCCTCCGAAGAATGTCAAGCAAGTCATAAGTTTTCTCGGGCTTGCAAGTTATTGTCGTCGATTCATCGATAATTTCTCCAAGATTGCCAAGCCCCTGACTAATCTTCTCCACAAAGGTGTTAAGTTTGAGTGGACAGACAAATGTCAGGAAAGCTTCCAGACCCTCAAGGACAAGCTGACTTCTGCTCCAGTCCTTGCTCTTCCAGACTGTCGCAAAGATTTTGTGATCTTCTGCGACGCCTCTCGCCAAGGACTAGGTTGTGTCCTAATGCAAGAGCGAAGAGTAATTGCTTATGCTTCGCGACAATTGCGTCCACATGAAGAGAATTACCCAGTGCATGACCTTGAACTTGCTGCTGTGATTTATGCTTTGAAGCAGTGGCGTTATTACCTCCTTGGTAATCGGTGTGAGATTTACACCGATCATCAGAGCTTGAAGTACTTATTCACTCAACCGGAACTTAATCTTCGTCAGCAGCGTTGGTTGGAAACAATCACCGATTATGACTGTGGTATTTCCTGCACTCCTGGCAAAGCTAATGTGATGGCTGATGCTTTGAGCCGCAAGTCATATTGTAGTAACCTCATGGTAAAGCAAGCTCAACCCCAGCTATATGAAGAATTGCGCAAGCTGAATCTCTGCATCGTCCCGCAAGGTTCTCTTAATAACCTTGTGATACAGCCAGATCTTGAAAAAGCTGTCAAGATTGCGCAAGCCAAAGATGCTGAAATTGGTCTAATGAAGAAAGAACTTCACCTTCAAAAGTACAGGGATTTCTCGATTGCTGAAGATGGAACCTTGTACTTTCGAGACCGCATTGTAGTACCTCGCTTCGGGCTGATGACTAACAAAGTCATGAAGGAGGCCCATGATACACCGCTATCTATCCATCCGGGTAGTACCAAAATGTATCGAGATCTTCGTCAAAGGTACTGGTGGTCTAGAATGAAGCAAGATATTGCTCGTTATGTCGCCGAGTGTGACGTTTGTCGTCGCGTGAAGGCAGAACATCAGAAACCTGCTGGAATTCTGCAACCACTTCCTATTCCTCTGTGGAAGTGGGATAAAGTGCAAATGGACTTCATTACTGGTCTTCCCAAGTCTCAGAAGGGTCACGACGCTATTCTTGTCGTCGTCGACCAACTTTCCAAGGTTGCACACTTTTTGCCAGTTAAGGAGACTATTACTGCTAGTCAGTTAGCAGAGCTATATATCTCCAGAATTGTTTCACTCCATGGTATTCCCAAAGAAATCAGTTCAGACCGTGGCAGCATTTTCACTGGCCATTTCTGGGAAAGTTTCTAGAAAGCAATGGGAACTCATATTACCTGGAGTTCAGCTTATCATCCCCAATCCCAAGGCCAAGTTGAGCGCGTTAATCAAGTGCTTGAAGATATGCTTTGAGCTTGTGTTGTATCCTTCGGTAAGAAATGGGTGGAATCTCTTCCGTATGCCGAGTTCTCTTATAACAACAGCTACCAAGCCAGCTTAAAAATGGCCCCCTTTGAGGTTCTTTATGGTCGTAAATGTCGAACCCCTCTGAATTGGTCAGAAACTGGGGAACGACCTCTTGTTGGACCGGACATTATTCAGCATGCCGAAGAACAAGTCAGAATTGTCCGGGAGAATCTCAAAGCAGCTCAAGACCGTCAGAAGAGTAATTATGATCGCAAGCGATGGGGTGTGATCTATCAACCTGGTGATCAAGCTTATCTTCGTGTCACTCCGATGAAGGGCAAACGTCGTTTCGGAATCAAGGGCAAGCTAGCTCCTCGCTATATTGGTCCTTTCCGCATCGTGGCTAGACGTGGACAGGTGGCATATAAATTGGAGTTGCCACCGCAATTCTCCCATATTCATGATGTCTTCCACGTGTCGCAACTTCGTAAGTGCTTCAAGGAATCTCCGCACCGTGCAGTGGATCATGAGATGCTCGAGCTACAAGATGATCTTTCCTATAAGGAGCATCCGATCCGCATCCTCGATGAAGCTGAACGTCGAACTCGTCAGAAGACGACCAAGTTCCTGAAAGTGCAGTGGTCGAATCACACTGAAGATGAAGCCACTTGGGAACACGAGGATCATCTTCGGGAAGAATATCCCGGACTTTTCCCTTCTACCTCCTAAATTCTCGGGACGAGAATTACTTTTAGAGGAGGAGAACTTGTAACACCCCCTTGTAATAAGCTCTGTGACACTCTGTTAATCTTGCCAAGTCATGATCATTTGCAGTGCCAAGTCATATGGGTTAATGATCCAATTCAAATTCACATCTGTAAATCAACTCAAATTCATAAGTGGAATATGAAGTTGATCAAATACTGTTGGAAAAATGTTCGTTAAATGGCAAATAATCCAGGAACATTTGAAAAACCATCATCAAAATATTTGGAGTTAGATAAGTGACTTAAACAAGTTGTAACAACACCAAAACAGGATATTTAAATACATTTAAAATCTTTTCAAATACAAATGAATTCCAAATCTGTCCGAACCAATTTTTGGTGAAAGATAATAATGCAATGCAATATTTGGGTCAACTCTCATATTTTGCAAAAGTGCAAAAGTGTGCTAACTATTTCGAAACAGGAAATGAAATAAAGAAAAGAGAACAGAAAAGGAAAAGAATAAGCAAAGGCCACTGTGCACTAGCCTAAGTGCACAGTGCCTGGCGCCAGCCCATCCAGCCCACCTGGCCCATTTCTCCTTCTCTCTCCGTGCGTGTCGCCGCCGCTGTGGCCGAGCGCGCGCGCGCTGACCGCGCGCCGACACGCCGCCGCCCACCGACGATACAGGAGCACGGAGGGGATAAGGGGGAGCTCGAGCCGTCCCCCCTGGCCACTCCGTTCACTCTCCCCTCTCCTCCTCCATCGCTCCGCCCTTCCTTCCCCTTCAGATCCGCGCGAGGCCGAGCGCCGTCGACGCCGCGCCTCTGTTCTGTCGCGGCCACCGGCGACCCCGCGCTCGTCCACCGTGTCGGCCAGCTTCGCCGTCGCCTTCTTCATCTACTGGAGGCCTCAGGTGGAGCCGGAGGACCCCACAATGCCGAGCCCCTTCGTCCGCATCTCCGACCAACGCCGTCGATCTTCGTCGTCTCCGGCGAGCTCGACTGCAGCTACTAAACCCCCGAGGGCCACCGTGTGCCGCACTGTAAGCCACAGCTCCCCCTCTGCCCTTCGCGTAGTTCTAGCTATCCGCCGCATCGTCGCCGCCATGACCGAGCTCTGCACGCCGCGAGTGAGCTCCGTCGCCGCGGCCACGACCGTCGTTGGCAGCGCCCGAGCCCAGAACCGTGCTCCTGGTGCTCCCAGGAGCACGTAGCACACGCGCACGCGCCTCCTTGTGCCCCGCAGCCCCGTTTCCATCGAAGGCCGAACTCCGGCGCCGCTGTTGCTCAACGCCGGCGACTATTCCGGCTGATTCCGGCGAAGCCACCACCACCACCGCACGTGGCTCGCTCGTCTCGTTCGAACGAGACCCCGCGCGCGCCAAATGGCCGTCTGTAGGCGAAGTCCGACGAGGCCGAGGCCCTCCGCCGCGTTTTCTGTCGCCGCCGGCGCGTCGGCGGTCGCCGCCGACGTGGCGAGGCCGGGCCCCACCTCAGTGTGGCTGCCAGTGGGCCCTGGGGGCCCCAGTTGACTGGGTTGACCCAGTCAACTGCTGACTGGGCAACCCAGTGAGGCTGACATGTGGGCCCCGCTTTAGTTAAAAGATTTAAAAGAAAAAGAAAATGTTAAATAAGTTAATTAAACTAATCTCTCGCTGACAGATGGGGCCCACACCCCTAATTAACCCTGTGGATTAAGTTAATTCACTGTTAAGATAAACAGAGACTGACATGTGGGCCCCACATGTCAGGATTGACTCTGGTCAGCGCCTGTTGACCGCTGACGTCACAGTGACATCATGCTGATGTCATAATTCATTTTCTGTAAATGAAGTAATTTCAGAAATTCCAATAAACTTTGAAAATTAATAACTTTTAAACCGTAGCTCGGATCGAAAAAGTTAAAACATGAAAGTTGCTCAGAACGACGAGACGAGTCTGATCGTGCCGTCCGTTTCCTTGTCGGAACCCCCTACGTAGAAGAACTCGTAACTCCGGACCCGTATCCGGCTGATTAATAGTGCACACACTTCGGTAAATAAATCCCAGATTAATTCTAAAAATAACTAAAATGACTTAGATGCATATTTAGGCAACCCTGCACTGCATCATAGCATCACTAGTAGAAAAAGGCCTATTTGTCCCGGTTCATAAGGCCCATTTGTCCCGGTTCCCAAACCGGGACTAAAGGGTCGGGACTAAAGGCCCCCCCCTTTAGTCCCGGTTGTGTTACGAACCGGTACTAAAGGCCCTCCACGTGGCCGCTCTCTGGAGCTCCACCTTTAGTCCCGGTTGGTCACCAACCGGGACTAAAGGAATTTTTTTGAAATTTTGTTTTTCTGAATTTTTTTGAAAAATAAAATTTTGAATTTTTTTTGAATATTTTCTTATTTTCAAATTTTTGAATTATTTGGCAATTCAATCTCTAATCACCCACTCTAATCACCCATCATCACTGCTCAATTATGAACAACTCATTCCAAATCGTCTAACTTCCCGGCCGGTCACCCATCCTCTCACTACTCCAGCCTGAGCACGTTTAACTTTTGAGTTCTATTCCCCCTAGTTTCCAAGTCTGCACTTGTTGTTTTCCTGACAATACTAAGCTGTCAATCATATTAACCCTTAGGAGTTGAACATGAGCATTAAGCACCGTTTGAGTTTGAAATTATTATTATAAGAAACAATAATTATTTATTAACACTAATATTTCTTGAATAAGTAGTTTGACCATAGTTTGACCACAACTTGACCAGATTTGACCATAGTTTGACCACAGTTTGACCAGATTTGACAATAGTTTGACCAAAAGTCAAAAAAATAAAAATAATTATTTATTAACACTAATATTTCTTGAATAAGTAGTTTTACCATAGTTTGACCACAGCTCGTATAGATTTAACAAAAAATCAACAAAACTGAAATTTGAATAGGTCACAAAAATTTTTTTTTCCAGTTTTTTTGTTTTGTTTTTTTGCTTTATTTTTGTTTAATTCTTTTTGCTATTAGGTCACAAAAATTATAAACTTTCTGTTAGTGCCATTAGTTTTCAAATTTGAATAGTTTAAATTTGAATTCTTTGAAATTTGTGTGAAGCACTAGTTTGTGAATAACTTTACTATAAAAATAGATTTTTGAGTGATTTTTTTCCTGCTATTTAATATTACTGTGTTTTAACATTATATTCAAAAACAGATTTTGTTATTTTAGTTCAAACTAAAAATTCTTTATGATAATTCTTTTTGCTATTAAAGTTTCTAACAAAAAAATTCTTTATGAAAATTCATTTTGCCATTAATGTTTTGAACAGAAAATACTTTGATAATTTTAGTTGCATAAATTTTATATAATTTTAGTTTCAAAAATACTAGAGGTTTATAAAAGCTTTTTAGTTGATTCCTTTTGCTATTAGAGTTTTATAAAAGCTTTTTAGTTGATTACTTTTGCTATTGAAGAATATTATAGTTTTGTTTTAGTTGATCGTAACAGAATATTTTAATTGATTATTTTAAGTTCATTCTTTTTGCTATTAGTTCATTCTTTTTGCGCTAAATGACCCTGAAATTGAAAAGCACTACAAATGAACTCTGAAAAGGTTGAAAGTTGGCATTGGTATCATCATTTCACCCACATAGCATGTGCTAAAAAGTTTAGAGGGTTACGGCAAAAACTGGATGCACTTCGTGTACAAAACAGGCAATCTCTTTCGAAGTATCAGGGTTTCATACGGAAACTCGTCTGTTACAAAGGGATTTCATTTTTTTGAACTTATTTGAACTCCAGACTTTTTATGTGTTCAAAATGCACCATTCAAAGCCACATCATCAATTTTCAACCCTTTCTGACTTTATTTGTTATTTTTCATGCATTTACTGATTTTTTTTTGAGTTATATGACCCTGAAATTGAAAAGCACTTCAAATGAACTCTGAAAAGGTTGAAAGTTGGCATGGTATCATCATTTCACCCACATAGTTTGTGCTAAAAATTGAGAGGGTTACGGCAAAAACTGGATGCACTTCGTGTACAAAACGGGCAATCTCTTTCGAAGTATCAGGGTTTCATACGGAAACTCGTCTGTTACAAAGGGATTTCATTTTTTTTGAACTTATTTGAACTCCAGACTTTTTGTGTGTTCAAAATGCACCATTCAATGCCAATAATCATCATAGTCATTACCACCAACACTATTTAATCATCATAGTCATAGTGTAGCTATCTAATCACCACCAACACTAGCTAATAATAATCATCATAGTCATTACCACCAACACTATTTAATCATCATAGTCATAGTGTAGCTATCTAATCACCACCAACACTAGCTAATAATAATCATCATAGTCATTACCACCAACACTAGCTATTTAATCATCATAGTCATAGTGTAGCACATCATCATCTTCAAACTCATTCTAGCTAGCTAATCACTCCTGCTGCTCTCTCTCAGGTAAAATAGCATAGAACATGTGTAGCACTCCTGCTTCATCATATTGGAGCATGCAGATGAACCTGTCTCCTAATTGTGGGCTGGGCTTCTGATTGCTGCCCCCTAGTACTTCTCTGCGATCCTTCACAATTTTGCTCCAGTCTTTGACTATTAAGACTTGCTCGCTTTTAGAAATCCTGAATGCACTCATGTGCAATGTAGGATGTCTTGGCCGTAAGCTAACCATTGCCATGCGACCTTTAGGCTCGACCCAATGAGGCACAACTATCATTGGGAGTCCCTGTTGAAGAACATCGTAGATACATACTTAGCAATGAAGTTTAGCTTAAAAAATAATGTATGCAAAAGATGCACTGAGGACAAATAGTAAAAGTCTTACCATCTTTCCTAAATAGATATGACCGTAGTTCAATACGCACGCTAGTGGTCGCACGTTTTGAGTACTAAGATTTTCAAGTCCAGGAAAATAATTTGTCTTGACAGTATCAAGATCCTCAAGCCATGAAACATAATGACTTATCTCCTCGCAGTTTAGTTCAGCCCCGGGACAGTAGTAGGTCATGTCTACCAAGCGCTGGACATGTTTGCTTGAATGGAAATAAGCTGTCAATAGAAATTAGTTGTCAACTATTTTTGAATAAACAATATCCAAGACATAAATATGGTTGATAAACTCACATAATGGTAGAACTGGAGGCGTCTGCACATCGACCCAGATGTCGATATTACCTTCAATATCATCTTCCGGACGAATATCAAAGGTGATAAGCATATCAGGCTCAAATGCATAAGCCTTGCATAGTGATCTCCAATTTTTGCATTCAAAATAGGTGTAGGTGTCTGCATTGTATAATTTTGCGGCAAAAGTATAACCATGCTCGGTCCTCAAGTGAACTATCTTTACCTCCATAGTTTCCATAGGACTGAAACCAATCTTATCTAAGACATAAATTCTTGCATGGCAGGGGATACGCTAGTAGAATAGTAAAAAATTAAAATTATAAGTTGAAACAAAAGAAGCAGAAGTCATGCTTAATTACGAAAAAAGACTTGTCGTTGTGACTTACTGTATCCACTTCGAAGGTCTCATCCAGCTTGATGCTGAAGCGCCTACCAGCAACTAAGAAATTTCTGTCGCACAGGCCGCGCTCGTCTTCGCAGTATTCGCACATACTGAAATCATTTTTGTCGTCAGACATTTCCTATGTTCATAGTTGATCAAAAATTGATTGAAGGCAACTACCAGGAAACTCAACAAACAGATCACTATTACTCAATATGCAACGGGTTGACTTTAGGTCTGTCAAGTCTTCCTTCCTGAACTCTCATCTCATGTATATGGTGGGCACTCCCTCTCTGATATTGCGACCGTCGGTGATGGTCGCTACTCCTCCTTTCCCTAGTGCATTACAAATAACTAGCACAAGGAAAAGAAGGAGAAGCGACCCCCATGACAACAGTCGGCATTCTTCTTCTCTCATATATGGTGGACACTCCCTCACCGTTTTGACCGTCGATGATGGTCGCTACTCCTTCTTCCCCTAGTGAGTAACAAAGGTCTAGCACAAAAGAGAAGAAGGAGAAGCGACCCCCACGACAACAGTCGGCATTCTTCCTCTCTCAAATATATATAATAACAAACAATAATAAAAGTAAGAAAATTACACAAGTATCTATCTTTATCATACAAGTAAGAACTTTTTTCTTTTACAAAGAAGATAAGACCAAGAGGCTCACCACTGTGGTGCCGGCAACGAGATCGGCGCGGGTGATCGACGGCGGTGAGGACGGGGACGGGACAGGACGGACCGCCAAACCTAGACAAATCTCGAGGAAAATGGAGCTTGGACAAGGAGCTTCGAGAGGAGAAAACTTAAGTGTGGCTTGGGCATTTCATCAAACACCTCATGTGCATACGAGGTGAGCTAGAGCACCACAAAGCTCTCCCACGGCCGACCCAAAAAACAGAGCACTCCACTGCTCTGCTCGCGGGCGAGGGGGTATATATAGGCATCTCATTGTCCCCCTTTGGTCCCGGTTCCAGCCACGAACCGGGACCAATGGTTGTGGGCCAGGAGCGAGGCCCATTGGTCCCGGTTTGTGGCTGGAACCGGGACCAAAGGGGCCAGACGAACCGGGACCAATGCCCCAAGAGGCCCGGCCGCCCCCTGGCCTCACAAACCGGGACCGATGCCCCCTTTGGTCCCGGTTCGTGAGTGAACCGGGATTAATGGGCTGGCCCTGCCTGGACCAAAGCCCTGTTTTCTACTAGTGCATCACACGCACCGTATTGCATTTGTTTGCATTATGTTTACTTGTTTCTCCCCCCCTCTTCTCTCTCGGTAGACCCCGATGTTGACGTAGCTCCCGAGGCAGACGCAGCTCAGGAGTACGACTACGTCCCCGACGACACCACAGGCGACCTTGCCCTTGCCCCAGAGCAAACAGGCAAGCACCCCCATTTTGAGCATGCCTATATCGCCTATTCTCTTCTCTCTTATGCTTGCATTAGAACTACTACTGTTATTGTTATCCTATATCTGATGCATAGCCTGTTTATTGTAACCTGCCTTGCTACCTTGCTGAATATCCTAGACTGCCTAGTATAGGCTGGGTGGAGACACGACAGAGACCCCCACTTGATCCCGACTGCCCTGCTGGATATCAGAAGACCCGACCATCGGGATTGAAGACCAGGCCCCGGCACTGCACGTCACTTCCCCCTTTAGTTGCCGACACTGCTGGGTTACCGTCGAGTGCCGAGGGTGATACCTCGTCAGCACTTCTGATGATAACCTTGTAGGTTAGTTAATCGGTCGTGGTAAGCGAGGGTGATTCCTCCTACACCACCCCCGATAACGATGTCGTCGTGCAAGACCTCAAGTGTGGACCTCGAGGGTGATTCCTCCTTCGTTCACCTTGACGGTAACATCAGCGGGAATTCCATCGAGGGTGATTCCTCAGGGTTCCCCCTTGGTGTTGGACACACGGATACCATTGATACTGTGACTTGCACTAAACTATGTTACTAAAGACGGGTCGGCCCTGAGGGGTACCCGCGCGAGCTTAATGCGAAGTAATGTGGAGTCGGGTTGACCTGGATGGTGCCCGCGAGATAACACGAGGCGCGGCAGGGCATTCCTCGCCCTTGCCGCAAGTCCTCGAGATGGGGCGACGGGGTCACATCGATCGTGAGTCTCTGCTCGTTTCCGCGCGATCCTAAACCACTTAACGGTTTGGATATTTGATCCGAGGGGCCTCTGGCCCGATAGCACTAACCATCACGTGGGCATAGTATGGGCGTTCTGCGTCGTATACATCAGCCGAAGCTTATTTGACGCCAGTAAGGAGCAGCGCACGCCGAGTTCGACTGGGAACGCAACCGCGCTTGTATAAGGGGTTGCTATGTCTGCTCTCGGTGGCCCCGTAACGTGCAGGAGTTCCCGGGGCGATGGCCCAAGACACCTGGGGGCATAGGTTAGTCCGGCGTGCTGACCTCTCTTATAAGCCTAGGTCGGGTTGCGGCGTGTTGCTTAGCCAAGGCCAGGCATGACCCAGAAAAGTGTGTCCGGCCGGAGTTAAGCGAGCGTGGTGGGTAACTTGGTGCACCCCTGCAGGGAAGAAACTTCTATCGATAGCCTGTCCTACGGTAATGGACACTCGGAGTTGTATCCCGATCGGTACAACTAGAACATGTGATGAGAACTGGATAGTATGGCTCTGGGATTGCTTTCTCGCAGGGAGTCGAGAAAGGATCTCAGGTCGAGGTTGATGATACTACTACTACTACTTTACATTATGTTCATCTGTTCTCTTCTATTGCTGCAAGACTGTCGAAGATTGTTGAAGATGCTAGTCTTCGATAGGACTAGGCTTCCCCCTCTATTCTGGCATTTCTGCAGCCCAGTCCATATATACAGCCATTCCTTTGAAAATGTTGCATATGTAGTGTAGATCCTTGCTTGCTGAGTACTTCGGATGAGTACTCATGTTTGCTTTACTTTCTTTTTTCCCCATATTCCATTTGATGCCACCAGACGACGGAGCCCCTGAGCCAGACGCCCCAGCCGACGACCAGTACTACTACCCGCCTGGCGAGTACTACTACTACGAGGAGCCGTTTGACGACCAGGAGTAGGATCGGAGGGTCCAGGGCAGGAGGCCTACGCCTTTCGATCGTAGTATTTTATTTTACCCCACCTCTGTGAAGGCCTATTTCTCTCTCTCTGTAAAATATCTGTACCCAGATATCTGATGCTTCCGCTGACGCTTGTATGCCAACGAGCTATGTATTCGAGCCCTCAAGGCCCTGGCTTGTAATATAAAGCTTGTATGATTTTATTTATGATTTAGAGTTGTGTTGTGATATCTTCAAGTGAGTCCTTAGGATTGATCATGCACAATTGCGTGTATGGTTAGTGCACGATTAAGCCGGGGTCGTCACAAGCTGCAGCGGAAATCGACCTCGGCTCGGACTCGGCGGATCGCAGGATGCAGCGGCGCGCACAGAACGCCAACCCTAACTCTCATCTCTGCTATCGTATCTGACCCTCAGCTCTGATACCATTTGTTAGATAATAACGAGAAATAAACGAGACTGAGAAACACGGATTTTTACGTGGAAACTCTTGCGGGAGAAAACCACGGACGCACGAAGGCGCAATCACTATGAGGAGGAGTATTACAAACACGAGACAACAGACCGTATTTAGGTGCGACTACATGGGTATATATGAGGGGCAACATATAAGAATCTTTGTAGGACAAATAAACGAGTTGTACTCGTACGCGTCAGTACCAACGCAAAGTCCATACCGTTTGTACTACGTCTAGTCCAATACGGTAGAATTTGGATCACAATTCAACATGGATGATGTACGAGTGGCCACGTGGCCCCTTTTATCCAAAGAAAAAGGTAAGATAGAAAGCTACCGTTCACGAACCTACTGAAGTCCAGTCAGAAACACAAAAGTACCATTAATTTCAACACTCACTGTTTATATAACCCATTCCCGTGTCCAAGCCCTGCTCACAACTCACAAGTCACCAGCGCACACGTACGACACGCTGGGAGATGTCACCAGATCTGATGGCTAACTTAGCTAAACCCATGTTGCTACCTCAGCTGAAAGCATCCTTCCACCACCACACCAGCGCAAGTCGTTGTATCCTCCCCTCCTCCGCGTGCAGCACTAGCAGCATCCTCCCTGAAGATTGATAAAAATTGTGTATTCATCTATGCCTCAAAGGGCTGTTTATATAAGTACAAAGTCTTGAAGTCCAAGTACAGAAGAGATAGATTATAATTCAGACTACCAAAACTGAACCGGCTGAATATACTCTAATATCCCCCCGCAGTGTCAACGTCGGCTGTGACGATGTTGAGACTGGAGCGTATGTTGGTGAAGGATGCATTGGGAAGCCCTTTGGTGAAGATGTCAGCAAATTGCGCACTTGTTGACATCGGTGCCAGATTGTCGGCTGATGGTGAATCCGTTTCCGATCCTACTTTTTATCGCAGCATCACCGGCGCTCTTCAATATGCTACTCTCACTCGTCCTGATATTTCCTATTCTGTTCAACAAGCCTGTCTTTATATGCATGACCCTCGTGCTCCTCATCTTGCTCATATTAGACGCATTCTCCGAATATACTCTAATACTCCCATCATCTTCCGTGTCCACCGGCCGTCCGCGGCAACGCTGTGCTCGTGCGCTCGGTAGCGGCAGGCAGCTGATCGTGCTTTGCGAGTCTTCGGCTAGTAGTAGCAGCGGTGGTGCTTCTTCTGCATTAGCAGGAATTGGTGGCGCTTCTTCAGCCGTGGCAGGAAAGGATGGTGCTTCAGTGCGCGTTAAGGTTGTGGCGACTGTTAAGGTCACCGTCGGTGGGTTCCTCGATGGTTTGAGGCCATCGATGGCGATCGACCATGTGAAGGACCTCATCGGCAGGTCGCTTGAGCTTGAGCTCATGAGCGCCGAGCTTGACGCGAGTAAGAACGCTGCTACTGCCACTACTATACACTGATATGCAGGGACGCATATACTTTTGCTTGGTTTGCATAGTAATTTTGGTCCGTTTAGAAAGTGTAACTTTATTTTAGTAGAAAGTGTAACTTGCATTAGTTACATCAGGTAAAGAAACTGAAACAATCAAAAAACACTGACAAACTCTAAAGTAACATGAAAGCACTCTAAAGTCCTCGTCTCTTTGCAAAGTGTCATACTTTTTACTAAACGAAATCATACCTTTTAGAAATCAAGCAAGACAGAGAAATCTGAGATGACCTAGAATTTGCAAAATTGCATTAATTTGAATTAATTTTATTCATCAAATCTCGAGCATATGCATATATTTGTTGCAGAGGTGTAAAACAAACTATAACACTATTTTGATCTATTAGTTAGTAGCAGTAGCTAGAAGAAATCAAGTCTTGTGATCATGCACGTGTGTTTCCATCAATACTCGCTCCGTCCAGGTGAATAGGGTGTCTAATGAGCTGTAGCATAACCAAGGTCAGAGAAGTGTTTCCATCAATACTCGTAGAAGTGTTTTTTTATTTGCGAAATTTGTAGAAGTGTTGAAGAGAGTAACACCAATGAAAATTAATTCATATGACCGGCCTGTAAGTCTTCGAAACAAGGTAGAATTGCTAACAACATTTTTCGACCACAAATGATTGATCGATCAGATCATTGATGCACACGTTTCCGTAGCTTGTGGAGAATGCATCGTGTGATTTTAACAAGTTAATTCGTGGTTCCATTGATTTCCCCACTTTTTTTGCTGATAACACAACCTACTAATTCGTTTTGAGTTGAAATCTAGCATACTAATATAAGAGATTTTTTTTCAAAAGTATGACAAATTTTATAGCAAATTTGAAAACTAGCAGGCTGAAACAAAAAAAAACAGAAATAGCACCCTGTCGGCTTCCCGTAGGCCAAGGGGGGGGGGGCCTGTCGGCCTCCCGTAGGCCGAGGGGGGGCCTGTCGGCCTCCCGTGGGCCGAGGGGTGGCTGGTCGGCCGGCTGTGGGCCGAGGGGGGCCTGGTCGGCCTAGTGGCGGCCCAGGGGAGGCCTGTCGGCCTAGTGGCGGCCGAGGGGGGCCTGTCGGCCTCCAGGAGGCCGACGAGCCCCAGGATAAGGCCGACAGCCTCCTTCTTCTTCCTCCCTTCTCTGCTTTTCCTCTCTCTCTCTCGTTTCTCTCTCTGTATTCTCTACCCCCGCGCTGATGTCTTCCCTCATCCACCCATTTTCATATCTAACCCGCAGAAACAATAGATCATAGCATTCTCCGCCGGCGTACGGTATTTTTTTTTTGCTATGGGGTAGTTTTTTGTGCGTGAGGTGGAGCCATGGTGGGGTGGAGGAGGTGTGGCTGGTAAGGAGGTGGTGGGGTGGACGCAGTGGTGGTGAGGAGGAGGAGCTGGTGGTGAGGAGGAGTTCCGGTGGTGCAAGTAGTCCGCAAGGTGACCGGTGCCACTGAGTTGAAGAGAGGAGGAAGAAGAAGGGGACACACGCGTCGAAGGAATAACTATGTCGTCATAATTTTTATTAGTGTAGCAGGTAATATTTTTATTAGTGTAGCCGGTAATATTTTTAGTTAGTGTAGCCGGTAATTTTTTTGTTAGTGTAGCCGGTAATATTTTGGTTTAGTGTAGCCGGTAATATTTGTAGTTAGTGTAGCCGGTAATATATTTTTTAGTGTAGCCGGTAAATTTTTTTAGTGCAGCCGGTAATATTTGTAGTTAGTGTAGCAGGTAATATTTTTTTTAGTGTAGCCGATAATATTTTTAGTTAGTGTAACCGGTAATTTTTTTGTTCGTTGTGATTAATGAGAAGGTGGCAATGACTGACAGGTGAAAATGTCTGAATCAGTAAATTTGACTGTTTACTACGGCACTGGTAATGTTTGATATAATGAGTTGGGGGATGATCTTAGCGAGTTTAAAAATGGCGTCATGACACTTTCAGACCCAAACAGAATGGACATTAGACAGTTGAAGTACTGGTTGACTACTAGTTTTGGGCTGGATCCTGAAGTATGTTCCGTCAGTATTCATGCATTGTGGACGAAATCCTGTAAAAATGTGAAGTGGGAGTTGATGCCGATAGATAGGAGCCAGCATTGGTTGACCCTGTTAAGTCGTTGCCGAGACAGAAGAATCCACCCATATGCCCTAGTGCAACCTGTCGCGAAGGAGGAGAATACCGTACAACTCCACGTGGGGTATGAACCCGGGCAGGGTAGTCAAGTGGCTAACGAGATTTATTTATCCGGGTCACAGCCACAGGATGTGGATGCTAGCCAAGAGTCAGACTACGTGCCACACAATGTTTCTGGTCATGATACTAGGCAGAGTCAGTCGATAATATTAGCTGGTTCTGGTGTTGCTGATGGGGATGAGGAAGGCGATGAAATGCAGAGGGTGATGGAGGAAGAGGACGAGGATGGATTTGCGGAGGATCTGGATTCTGAAAATTCCGAGGATGAAGTGGAGGTACCGATTCCTTCTGCATGGGATCAGGACATATCCACCGGCCTTACGGTCAATGATGACCATGAGACTCCATGGCAGTTTAATCTGAACCAAGTCTAGATAGGGGCTATGTTTGATACAAAGAAAAAATTGAAGTATGCGGTGATAAAGTGGGCCATGTCTACGCAGAGGGTTTTCCGGACACACATATCAAGTCCAACAAACTATACCGTGAAGTGTGCTGAAACAGGTTGTCCTGCGAAGGTGCACGGGCACGTGCCGAAGTATAACATCCACTGGGTTGTCACTAATGTGGTCGCACATAATTGTGTGAGGAAAAACCTGTTGGTTCGTCATCCAAACCTAACTTCAACTCTCATTGCGCAACTCATGTATACTGAGATAGTGGAGAAGAAAGATATGGAAGCAAAACACATCCAGACAGCAGTGAAGGTCAGATGGAATTATGAGATTCCTTATGGGAAGGCTTGGAGGGCTAAGCAGAAGGCTATGGAGGAAAGGTTTGGGACGTTCTTCGACTCATCTGATAATGTTGTCCGTCTCCTTGACATACTGAAGGAGAGGAATCCCGGCACTTATGTTAACATACAACACACGAGGTTGGAAAGTATACCAGATTTCAAGGTGTTGAAACGAGTATTCTTCTCTTTCGCTACGTGCATCGAAGCTTTCCGGCATTGTCCTCCTGTGATGTTTGTGGATGGTACATTCCTGACTGGTCAGTACAAAGGGCAAATCCTGACTGCTATTGGTGTGGACGGGAACAATCAAATCATCCCACTTGCCATGGCATTTATGGAGGGTGAGAACTTTCCGAGCTGGGTATGGTTCTTCCATCAAGTTAAAATTGCGATCGTGAAAGACCGACCAAACGTCTGTGTCATTCATGACAGACATGCTGGTATATTGAAGGCCGTGAAGACACTAAGGAATCCAACAGCTGACGAACCAACACCTTGGAAGGACTTGCAGAGCCGGTGGTGCATGCGCCATCTTGGGGCTAATTTTTTCTCACAGTTTAAGAACAAACGGTTGATGAACTTGTTCAAAAAATTATGCAACCAGAACCAGCAGCGCAAATACGAATTTATTTGGTCAAAACTAGATGAGTTTACTAAGAAGCAGGTCTGTGCGAGGAAGAAAATGGAAAAAGATCAGGTTAAATTAGCAGCACTCATCGCGGAGCTAGAGGAGCCAGTAGGTCTTTGTGACTTGCCAGCAATTGACCCTCCTAATACTCAGAGAAAGAAGGGCAGGGCAATAAAGAATTTTTCTGAGTGGATAGAGAAAGAGCCTCCGGTGAATTGGTCTTTGCTGCATGACACCCATGGAGCTAGGTATGGCCACATGACAACCAATCTTGCAGAGGTGTATAACTTTGTACTCAGAGGGAATAGAGCATTGCCACTCACAGCTAATGTAGAGGCTGTATTCCATGGCACTTTGAGATATTTCAGAGAAAGGCACGAGTTAGCAAAGAAGCATATTGCAGATAACCAGAACACACCTTATTGTAGCCGTGTCATGGAGTACATGGCAAAGAAGATAGAGAAAGCAAAGAAGCACACTGTCAGACTCATAGGTAATCAGGAAAGGAGGTATGAGGTTCAGCTTCCTACAGATGGTTTTGGTTCTGCAAATGAGGTGAAGACGCATGAGGTAAAAATTGGAACGGAATTTTATCCAACTTGTGAGTGTACATGCAACAAACCGAAGTTGTTGCACCTGCCTTGCTCACATGTGTTGGCTGCCTGTGGCCAGATTGAGTTGGACGCTATCTCCTTCGTGTCCCCATACTATTTAAAAGATGCAGTACTCAATGTCTGGACAGGTGAGATGACAGGGTTTAGAGTCGTCGGCAATTTCAACAACGTAAACGATGGGCAGAGAGTATACATTCCGGATCCAGAACTTCGGCGAACAAGCAGGGGCAGACGTAAGGTAAAGCGCATTCGAAACGATATGGACCAATCTGAAGCTGGTGGAGCAACCAGACAATGTTTGCTATGCGCGGCTTATGGGCATAGGATGAAATATTGTCCCGACCTGAACAAAGACGGTGCTTCCACATCGACGAGTGCTTCTACATCGACGACTGCGACAACAGTAGGAAGAGGCGGACGTGGTCGTGGCAGTCGTGGTGGTCGTGGCAGTCGAGGCCGAAGGGGCGGACGAGGAAGAAATAACTCGCAAGCTATATAATGTGTTGGACTATGTTTTAATTTGTAATATGTGTTGGACTATGTTTTAATTTGTAATATGTGTTGGACTATGTTTTAATTTGTAATATTATTTGACTATGTTATAATTTGTAATATGTCTGGACTATGTTTTATTTTGTAATATTATTTGACTATGTTTTAATTTGTAATATGTCTGGACTATGTTTTAATTTTTAATATGTCTGGACTATGTTTTAATTTGCACATGAGATTTGTTGTTTGAATTGCAGATATGGCTTCGTATCCGTTGCTTAATCGTAATATTGATAGAGGGCACCGGGCCGCACTTATGGAAGCGGGCAAGAACTTAGACGTGTTGGTCACTCGCACCCCAAAGTCTAACTGGATGATACATCATTCATGGGTTAATAGGTATGTGTCGGTATAATGACTTACTATGTTTGACATCATTTTAATAGCCGCTAACTGTATGCTACATTCTCTTTATTTTGTAGGTTAAGTTGGGCTGGACTTCTACCCTTGGCACGGCTGGTTGAGGGTACATTGGATGAGTGGGTTGAACATCCGCAATTGGATGAGGCAGGTGAACCAATGCAGTTACGCAAGAGGCAAGTGAAACGTTTCTCTTACCACAAGTCACTCATTACCTGCTTAGTAGATAGATGGAGACCAGAGACACATACGTTTCACTTTCCCTGGGGAGAGATGGCGCCTACTTTACAGGATGTGTCTTACTTGTTGGGATTACCTCTGGCCGGTGCTGCCATAGGTCCTTTAGAGGCAGAATCTGGTTGGCTAGCATCGATGCAGGGCCGTTTTTTGGCTGCGGTGCCAACTGCTAAGGTCCTAGACAACGATACTCACGGGCCTCGTTTTAAGTGGTTGACCCAGTTTCAGGTAACCTTCATGGCAAGTTTAAAAACTGATGTTTTCATTGTTGTCCTCATTGCATAGTTCAAACAATCTTTGGTTTCTATGTAGATTGTCTCCTTAGGATATCCCAATGTTCAGTTGTCAGAGGCACAGATTGACCGATCCCTAGAGGCATATATTTTGTGGTTGTTCGGCAAGACGATGTTCACGGAGAACCACGTGACCACTGTCGATGCACGACTCATCGGTATTGCACGAGAGATAGCTAACGCACGTTGCCCTGGGGACATTCTGCAGAGGAGTTTTGGTTCTGCTGTGTTAGCGGCTACGTACATAGGCATGTGCAAAGCTTGCTCGTTGAAGGCTAGAAAATCAGGTATTACAGGATGTCCACTATTGTTGCAGCTCTGGTCATACGAGAGATTCCCTATTGGTCGACCCTATGTCTACGTTGATAGACCTTTTGGTTTGGAGGACATGGCTGGGACTTACGTGCCTGCTATCGGCAACTTGCCTACTATGGGATCTGTTTGGACACGCAGAGAGATATTTTCATATTAAGTAACAACATGAATTACTAATGCTTATTTCTTGCCATTCAATAGTATTACTAATGCTTATTTCTTGTCATGCATAGAGACAGTTCACGCATAGCCAGGTGAGGGGCTGCTACCCCTCCTTCACGGCGCAGTTTGATAGTTTGCACGAGGATCAAGTTATCTAGGAGCCATACTCCCATCAGGCTATATTATCCAGGTGTCCAGTTGGGATTTCTGGATTGTGCACTAGAGATCGGCACTATTGGATGACCAAGGCCAAGTTGGTGTTTGACGTGACGGTTGAGGAGATGGCTCTTCATAGGGTGATGAGATAGTTCGGCCTATGCCAAGAGCCTGACATTCCAGTTATTCCACACTTACCAGATCACGTGCACAAGTAAGTAATACTATTTTAGTTCTCAGGTCTGCATTCAGAATATCACTAATCATGTAATGCGCATGTCAATCTCAGGTACAGTCGCGCAGGAGGAAACAAGTCCCACGATTCTTGGCTTTGCGACATTAGCCCTTACGTGGACGAATGGACTACTGCGCCGACAAATATCTGGGATGAGGTTCGGCCCTTTGAGTGGGACAAGTTCGGGTTGTATCTGCAGAGTTACCGGCATAGCACCAGGATGAACTTGGTTTCATCAGCAGCTCCTGATCAGATCGAAGCCCCTCTCACCAGCGATATGTACCCAACTGCCTCTGTTATGCGAACCAGACACCACGCGGTACGTGCTATGGTTCTCACATGTTAAGTTTTTTCTTAACCTGAACATATACAATTGGTTGACTATTCGTGTTGTCTGCCATACAACAATGATCTAATTGGTTAACTCTCCGTGTACAGGGTGACTTGACAAGCGAGGCGCTAGAGGAAGTTTCCGCTTTAATGCAACGCTTTGAGAGGGGAGATAATATCCCACCACGAGAGAACGTCTCATGGTTGAGGCGTCTTGATGAGAAGCTACGGGGGGTTTACGCAGCTGTTACATGTAGACGATCTTCGGATGTTGCTATTCCTCGTCCAGCACATCGTCCGCCACGCCACTCTCTGCAGCGTTCAGAATCTCGACCCTCTGTGCAGCGTTCAGAACCACGACCCTCTGTGCAGCGTTCACAACCAGGGAGCTCTTCCTGGCAGCAGACACCTCCTTCACAACCAGGGAGCTCTTTCTTCCAGCAGCCACCTCCTTCAGAACCAGGGGGCTCTTCCTAGCATCATCAGATGGACCTAGGTAACACTACTTTGTACATTCTTTTAAACATTGTAGGTTCGCAAATCAATTTTACATGTTTTACTTTACCGCAGTCGGCAGCCAGTCGCAGCCGTTCATGCATTCAGTCCAGTCACCGATGCTTAGTGGTGCTGGTTCGTTCTTAGCCGGCGACGACGACGATGATGACCGAGCTGCAAACACCTATGAGTTCTCGCAGACAGTTCTTCACACTCCACCACCACCATTGACGCAGGAGACACAGACAGACGAGGTTATCTATGGTCGTGGTAATCGTCAGCGTCATCCACCGGCTGATCGCTTATCGCCTTCCGGTCCTCGTCCGAGGAAGACCCAGATTCGTCGTCGTCTCCCCCAGTGATATCGTTATCTATATATGAGTCGTTATCTATATTAGTTTCAGACTATTCGCATATGTTACTATCGCACTTGCTTCTATCTGATCAGGATACATATATTGTTTTATGTATGCGAGAGACATATTACTATTAATCCGCATTGTTATTCGAGTTACATTTCCAAAGAGACTGCAACCGATAATTAAGATACAAGTACATCTCACATAAACGGTAGGACTGAACTTACAAAATACAGCTTACATACTACATGAAGGCATCATTGTCATCCTCCGTCGCTGCAGCACTCTTGCCCTTCGACGATGCGGTACTCTTGCCCTTCGACGATGAGGTACTCTTAGCCTTGGTGCTCGGCATGAAGATATCGTCTTCGTCTTTGCTGTCGGCAGTCCATAAATATGTATGCTCTGCTGCAATCCTTATAAAATTTTCACTCTTCGTCTGCACTACCTTCTTCCACCTTCCATGCAACCTAAGAAGTTCTTTACGTACCTCCTCATAGGTCCTTTCAGGCCACCCAGACCTACGTAATGCGTGAGCCAACTCATTCTGTATGGTGTCACTACAGATGAGTTCGTCCCATGGAACTATCCTATTGTCCATCCTGAAATTGATGGCTAGCCTAAGAAGACATTTGCTCATCTCAGGGTGAAAACTACGATCGAAAGGATAATCGGACATCTCGACTACACTAAAATGGACTGCTTATCCAACTCCGTGTGAAGGGGGTTTTATAGGTAGAGAGGAGAAAATGGCGGGAAAGAACGACTGCGGTATGGAGGGAAAGGTGCCGGGAACATATGGCGGGAAGGGGTTGGCGGGAAACGGGTGGCGGGAAGGGGTTGGCGGGAAACGGGTGGCGGGAAGGGGTTGGCGGGAAACGGGTGGCGGGAAGGGGTTGGTGGGAAACGGGTTGCGGGAACATATATCGGCACAGAGTTGGCGGGAAAATATTGAGGGAAATGAGGGGGAATGGTTGTGCAGCAATTATAATGAATTTATTTGTAAAAAAAAAACACTTAGAACCCCTCGGCCCACAGCACTGCCTACTACACTACACTGCACTGCCTACCCACCTTACTGTCAAGGGGGTTTTATAGGAAGAGAGTAGAAAATGGCGGGAAAGGGTTGACGAGAAAGGATGGTGGGAAAGGTAGCATAAATAATATTTATACAATAATATTATTACAATATTTATAAGACGGGCAATCGTTGTACATCATTAATAAGTCAAATTTCACAAAAAAAAACATTTCGGCTTACCATGGGCCAACAGGAGCCCACTCGGCCGTGTGGAGGACTCGTCGGCTTCGTGTAGGCCGACAGGCCACTAGTCGGTGTCGGCCCCCCATCGGCCTACTGATGGCCGACAGGCCCCCATCGGCCCACCCTAGGCCGACAGCCCCCCCGTCGGCCCAGCCCAGGCCGACAGGGTGCTATTTCTGATATTTTTGCATTCTGCCCAATAATTTTCAAAAAGGCTATAAATTTAGTCCTAGTTTTGAAAAAAAATCAATATAAGATTCGATTATTTATACCCAGTCAAACGTATGACAATTTGAGCTCTACAGACCTCTTTACACTTTCAGAATAGTTAACCTGGTAGAGACGGGACCGTCCAAACCAAATCAGTGCCTGCCCCTGCGATGGAACCTTATTCCCCATCGACCCGAGAGAGTGAGCGCCGCCAGGGCCAAGCCAGCCCCGCTGGACGTCGAGGGAAGCTTTGCTCACCCGGAGCCAAGCTGGAAGCTGCGGTCGCTCGACTCATCTTTCCTCTCCTCTGCTTTACTTCTCCAAACAAAACTTGTTTCTGCACATAGAAGTATATCCGGTAGTCGGGATAAGAAGCAAAACGTGTGGTGGAAGAAAGGTCCCTTCAATTCGGCAACTAGCCCTTGCATTTTTTACAGGACAAATGCTACGGACGTGTGTTCGAAATGTGCAACTAATTCGCAGAGTAGTAATTTTAAAAAATAGCACAAAAAGGAAAAACACAGTGTTTCGTTTTAAGAAAAAAAATGGAGATTACCCAAGTTGCTCATTTGTGAAACAAGAGTTTTATATCTATTATTTGTGCAAGAGTGTGGTTTTCGAAATGTGCAACTGACATGCATGAAAAAATTGCAAGGGAGAAAAAAAAATGCTACAATGAATTTCTGCAATATAAATGATTAGGAGTGTGCAAATTACTCTAGGTGCACATTCATGGCATTAAAGTTGCACATATACTATTTTACAACAGGCATATGAAGAAAATAGGGACCTACAAAACGATAATCGAAAGCTTAAGTGCTCCACAAACTATTTGACTTTTATTTTTCTAAAAAGGTCAGCTGAACCATCGTGAGAAAACACCTACAAAAAAATTAGCAAAGAAGATCAAAGGGACAAAAAAGATTATCTGGAATCTCCAGAATTTGAAACTTATCTTAGTTACACATTCCAAAATTAGAGTACCATGTTTGAATGTGCAATTCGTAGAAAATATACAGACATATTAACTATATTGGGGGATAGGGGTGGGGGGGTGTAGAAGTGTTGAAAAGGGCACATATCAGCCATTGCTACTTGCTAGGAATGCCGATGAAAAACAAAACATGAACAAGGACGTAACAGAACGCACACAACCAACCAACAAGCCAAGCCCATGAGCCTATAGTGAGCAGCATCTCTCTCCTGTCCCTCTCAGATAGGAATTTGGCAAAAAAAAAAACTCCAAAAAAGGGAATTCACAAAAGAAAAGTAATCACGCGATTCCGCATACACTTGATCGAACTGTCCAAAATATCAAAGTAGAAATGACAGTTTTTTCAACAGCATGAGAAGTAGCAATTTACTAAAGATAGAAAGATATCTCATATGCTAAAAAGAACCAGAGCTAAATCCATGTAGTATTGTGCTCGCTGTCCCTCGTGCGAAATCACGGCCAGGGATACTCCATTTTATGGTGGAGAGGCACACCTCAGAGATGCCCTTCGTCTCGTCGCCATGCAGACCCACGCCCTTACCTTCTGCCATCCATGGTGACTGCTGCTGCTAGCTGCATTACCATCCACGATTCCACGGCATCTCTTCTTCCCTTGCCCATCCATCCCGCTGCTCCTTCCGGTGGTGGTGACTAGTGAGGTGAGTCATGCTTTACCATTCCTAGTACTGAAGTTCTACATGGTAGGCGTTTGACAAAATGACAACACAAGGAAGAGTGCTCCATTTCTAATTGCTTTACAAGGTATTCAATGAGCACAAAGTAGGTTCACGAATGATCATCCAATTTTACATATGCATGATGTTTGCTCGAGAATTTTGCATGAATTTTGTGTATGTCATGGCTCTTTGGACCATGTCACTAGGTGTTGCTACTAATATCTAGCTTTCTTGGTATTAGTGGGCAACGGGATCGCACCTCCCTCTTATGCGCTGGTCGCTGTAGAGATGGTGGAATAGATTGGCGGCGAGTGAGGTTGCATTCTGTCAGGGGTCTCCAGGGTGTTTGTTCTAATTTTTCTTTTTGGGCGAAGAGGTCCCCCTGTGTAAAGTGTCCGGACAATCAGGTTTTTGAGGTTGTACTTTCTCGTTTCGTGTGCATTGTACTTCTCAAAAAAATATAACACTTGTCTACCTTTTCTCCAAGAAATGAGTGTCTCCCTCTGAGCACCCAGCAGCCGGCGTGCTTGTCACTCAATCTTCTCTTTCCCGACGCCCTCTTTACCATCACCATCGGTGGCAGGTTTCGGTAGACCTAGCGATATTGCGTGCTACCTGGGTGCGAGTTTGCCTCTATCTCTTGTACCAATGCCCCACCACCGCTTCAGCACCATGCCTCCTGCAGCAAGCCTTTCTGCTAATATTCGGGGGTTATTTAGGGTTACAATTACCAGCATAGCATGAGAACCAACCCGTGATTTGATGGTTAGGATGGTAGTGGTACGCCCAACCAACCAGGAATCAAACTCCAGGTTTGATACTTCAGTGTCTCATAAAGGTGGAATATTCTCTCAGTCGGAGGCGACGGTCCGTCAATATGGTGAATTCATCAACCTCAAGACCCGCCGGTTCAGCCCTAGGGAGGTGCTGCACTTACCAACATGTCAGTTATGTAGTTGCCCAGCTATCTATGCTATAATTACCTTGAAACAAATGTGGTTATCGTACTGTGTAGGCCACAGTCATGAACATTATACTGATGTGGTAGTTGGTTTGCTAAAATATAGTTTTACAACCCGATAACCTTTGTGAGTTGTAATCCTGACGAAATCTTAGCTTTAAAGGTTATGACTATTCTAAAATAGTTCGATAGCTCACACTAATGGCTTTGTAACTTCCAAGCTTAAAAAAGTGACTAAAAGACCCAATTGAGATAATTTTGATGTAAATAATGACACAGCATGCAGCATGGTAACCCCTGTAGTACCCGATGATAACTTCAAAGCTCGAAAAATTTGTTGAAACGTTGTAAGAGTTTTGTTTTCTATTCAGATAACTACTCTGTGAATTGTTGGAATAAGCCACAGCGTCTGGTGCAGTCGAGCTCGTCGGGCGCGTTGGGTGCGCGCGTACGTGCGGGACGCACTGGTGCGGTCGGGCTCGTCGGGCGCGTCGGGTGCGCGCAGGACGTGCGGGACGCAGCGGAAGCGTGGCGAGTGTGCGTGTGTAGTGTGTCTGTGCGTGTGGTCACTAGCGCGTGTGTGTAGGTAGGGTCCGAGTCGAGCCGGTTTGTGGCCAGGCTTGAGATCGTGCGGCGACGCAGAGTAGTTGCAGCGGGCGCTGGCGAGGCGGGCTGGCGATCAGGTTCTGCAGAGGAGCAAGTAGCTCACGTAGGAAGAAGATCGATCGCCAGGTGAGCGCGTACGTGCGCGGAAAGCTAGCTGGAGCCGTTGTGTGGAGCTGCGTACGAGTCGCCCTCGAATCAGTTTTGTGCGTGGCTGTTAACTGGACGTGCTTGACGGACATGCATGTAGCTAGTGGTTGGTTAGCGCGTGCTCGGTGCGTGGAGTTAGTAGCCGGGTGTGCTGGCCTGGTCATATGTGTGCACAGCTATAAAGCTCTCCTCTGTGTACTCTTGTAAACTGAGCCAACCAGTTGGAACAGAGAAATAGTATGCCGTACGTGCGGCTGGGTTCTTTGTGTACTTGTGTCTAGCTCCTTCTTCTACCTCCGTGCAGCAGAGAGAGAGAGAGAGAGCTAGCTAGGGCTGCGCCAACATGAATAGCTCGGTAACTCACATACTGCAGCCTTGATTATTTTTAGCCCTAATTGATTTTATAAACATGTCAATATAGGACCTATACGTACCGATGAGGGGTTGGGGGGTTGGCGGCAGGGGAGGCCTCTGAAGTAGCCCTAGGAGCGACCCAGGAGGCAGTGGCTCAGTTGTTCTGTGCCTCCTACTTACGTATAGGTAGCAAGTTCAGTTTGGTATGATGAGAACCTATGAGGCCGAATGCACATGTGCACATGCGAATGTAGAGACCGAGAAGGATAAATCGACAATCAGGAGATACGCCTGCAAGGTGGCCGACGACGAGCTCGACGTCGTCACCTATGAGGCCGAGTTCAAGGTGCCAGCAGGCTACGGCCCAGTCGGTGCCATGCTGGTCACCAACGAAAACGGCACCGAGATGTTCCTCAAGGACATGAAGGTCGTCATGGCCGTCGCCGGTGGTGGCAACAAGTGGGCATCCGGCCCCTCCTCATCCAGTGCCACTCCTGGCTGCAGCCGAAGTCTGGGGACGCTGTGGTGAAGCGCATCTTCTTCGACAAGGTAATGAAGAAACCTAGTTCAAGTCGCTTTTCGCATTTCATGGCCAAGCAGGTTTCTCCGAGCGCTGTCAAGTCTTGAACCAACTTTTTTGGTCTGTTGATTTTTTTTGTCATGTCTTATCAACACCATACGTGCAGCTCTACCTGCCGAGCCAGACTCCTCCCGGTCTCAAGAGCTACCGGAAGAAGGACCTGGTGAAGAAGCGCGGTGACGGCACCGGGCAGAGGGAGGCGACCGACCGGATCTACGACTACGATGTGTACAACGATCTCGGTGTCGGTGCCACCGTCCTCGGGGGTAGCATGCAGTTCCCCTACCCGCGCCGCTGCCGCACCGCCCGCCCCCGATCCGACAAAGGTACCCAGCACTAAATGATCAGAAATGCATACACATCATGCGCTTGCGCATGTTCATATATACAAAATGCGCACGAGCAGATCCAAAGTGGGAGACGAGGAGCGGTGACGTGTACGTGCCGAGGGACGGACGAGGCGTTCTCGGAGGCGAAGAACGTCCAGTTCTCGGTGAAGACTCTGCAGTCGGCGCTCCAAGCCGCGGTGCCGGCCCTGCAGTCCACGCTCATCGACCCTAGCCAGGGCTTCCGCTCCTTCCTCATCGACAAGCTGTTTGAGGACGGTGTCGAGATGCCGCGCAGTCAAGAGCTCGGCATCCTCCGCGGCGTCGCGCAACGCCTCCTGGGCTTCCTCCGCGACGGCCCCGGCCGCGGCGAACTCCTCCGCTTCGACACCCCTGCCAATGTCCAAAGTACGTACTACGTGAATTAAGTAATTAGTATTAGTACGGTAGTAGTAATTGATCGATCAGCTAGCGATGTGTTTACGCGCGGACATGCATGCGTACGTGTTCGTTGCATGGTTTTCACTTTCGATGAAATTCACTGAAATTCATTAATTTCAGTCACTTGAAATATTTACATTTCGGCCAAAATATTTCAGCAATTTAGTAGTATACATGAATTCAAATATATTTTTAAAATAATTTAAAATTTCTAATATTAAGTTCAATTCATGTGAATATTTCGACCTTTTGTCCGAAATGCAAACCGAAATCACTAAATTTCACTGAATTTCGGTGATTTCGGTAGGTGCTAAAAAAATTCTAAAACTGAAATTGAAAACCTTGGTTCATTGCCAAATGCAGAGGACAGGTTTGCGTGGTTACGGGCGAGGGGTTCGCGAGGGAGACACTCGCCAGTATTAACCCATACGCCATCGAGCTGGTCACAGAATTCCCTCTCAAGAGCAAGTTGGACCCGGCGGAGTACGGAGCGGCAGAGTCGGCGACCACCGCCGAGGAGCTGGAGGCGCAGATGGGGCACGCGACGATGGTGTCCGAGGCGGTCAAGAACAAGAGGCTCTTCATGCTCAACTTCCACGACCTGTTCCTCCCCTACGTGCACAAGATCCGCGCCCTGGAGCACACCACTATGTACGGCTCCCGCACGGTCTTCTTCCTCGCTGACGACGGCACGCTGCGCCTCTTCGCCATCCAGCTCACGCGGCCAGCCTCACCATCGCTGCCACAGTGGAGGCAGGTGTTCACCCCTTCCGTGGATGCCACAGAGTCCTGGGTATGGTGGATGGCCAAGTCCCACGTCCGCGCCCACGACGCCGGGTACCACTAGCTCCTGACCCATTGGCTGCGCACGCGTTGCGCCGTCGAGCCCTACATCATCGCCGCCAACAGGCAGCTCAGCGAGATGCATCCAGTCTACCGGCTGCTGCACCCGCACTTCTGGTACACCATGCGGATCAACGCGCTCGCACGCTCCGCCCTTATCAACACCGGCGGCATCATCGAGCTCTCCTCCCAACAGAGGTACGCCATGGAGCTCAGTTCCATTGCATATGACAAGCTCTGACGCTTCGACATGGAGTCTCTCCCCGCCGACATCGTCCGCAGGGGCATGGCAGAGGAGGACCCCACCGTGGAGCACGGCCTCAAGCTTGCCATCAAGGACCATCCGCTCGCCAACGTCGGCCTCCTCATCTGCGATGCCATCAAGGGGTGGATGCAGGCGTACATCTCCCGATATTACCCAGACGCCGCCACCGTCGCCGGCGACCACGAGCTGCAGGCGTTTTGGACGGAGGTGCGCACTGAGGGACACTGCGACAAGAAGGACGCACCCTGGTGGCCTAAGCTGGACGCGCCGGAAAGTCTAGCGCACACCCTCACAACCATCATCTTGGTCGCGGTGGCGCACCACGCGGTGGTGAACTTCGGGCCGTATGACTTCGGGGAGCACTTCCTGAACCGCCCCTCCATTGCGTGCACCAAAATGCCAGTGGAGGATCCCGTGGACGCCGCCACCTTTGAGAAATTCCTGGACAACGCCGACCAGGCGCTCCGGGAATGCTTCCCGTCGCAGGTGCAGGCAACGCTGGTGATGGCGGTGCTGGACGTGCTGTCCAGTCACTCTCCTGAAGAGGAGTACCTCGGAGGGATGGAGACCGTGCCATGGGGCGGTGACACCATGGTGCAGGCGGCGTACGTGAGGTTCAATGAGCGTCTTAAGGAGATGGACGGGATCGTCGACCGAAGGAACAAGGACCGGAAGCTCAAGAACCGGTGTGGCGCCGGCATCATGCCATACCAGCTCATGAAACCATTCTCGCAGCTTTGGATGACTTGATGTCCCACTTCCTCATCTCCTGCACATCCCCGCTCCCCTCTGCTCTGCTCCCAACCCCGAGCGACAGCGACCTGAAGGAGGTTGCCCCGGCGACAAGTGTCGCGAAGCGGAGCAGCGGCAGGCTCGCGGCCAAGCCGACGGCGGGGTGGTCAACAATGGACAAGGCCCAGCTGGTGCTGCTGAAGAAGGGTGGCATCTTGCCCGCGGATGCACCGGTGACTGCCGCTTCGGCGCCGGATCTGGCGAGGTACAAAGAGATGTACAAGAAACCGTTGCCGGACAATTTCATTGCGGCGATCAAATCCATGCTGGAGGCAGAGGGCTCGGGTCAGTTTGGAGGAGGGGCCAGCGGGGGGACAGGTGCAGGCTCTCCGTGCCTGAATCCCGGTCGCAGTGTCCGTGTTTTCCAGTTTATCCTATGTTAGTGCAGCTCCCTGCTTCAGTCGTTGGTGTTTTCGGTGTTGTGGGTAGGTTCGTGGTCAGTTGCCGTGTGTCGAGTCCTCTGATCTTTGTGGCTGTTAGCTCATCCTTGATGAGGTGGTGGTTGGCTGCGGTTCAGAGGCTGTTTTTCAGTTTGTTCGAGTGCCCACCTGTTTTATGGATTTTAATGTATTGAGCTGGAATGTGCGTGGGCTTAATAACCCGGCAAAGAGAAGAGCGGTGCAGATTTTCATTGCTAGTCTTAGCTGCAACATTGTTTGTCTGCAAGAGATGAAATTGAGTGATGTGACGAGGGGCCTGGTGGTGGAAGCGTTGGGGTCGAGGTTTGGTGACAATTTCTTGTTTCTGCCGGCTGATGGCTCCAGGGGAGGGGTGCTGCTGGCTTGCTCAGATGATTTTGAACTATCTGCGGTTCCTCTTGCTGCCGGGGAGCATTCGGTATCTGGCACGATCAGGTGCAGAGTAGATGGGATCACCTGGTCAATCTCTGGGGTATATGGACCGCAGTTGGAAGCAGACAAGATTCGGTTCATTAACGAGCTAAAAAGAGTGAAGCCCCTAATGCTGCCGCGATGGATGATTCTCGGCGATTTCAACATGATCTGCAAGGCTCGGGATAAGAGCAATAGCAATCTGAACCTGAGGATGATGGGCCGCTTCAGAGCAGCCATTGAGGAGTTGGACCTGATCGACTTCCCGCTGTTTGGTAGGCGTTTCACTTGGTCTAATGAAAGAGAAAATGTGACGCACACTAAGATTGACAGGGTTATGGTCTCTGGTGATTGGGATGCGGCCTTCCCCCATTATCAGTTGTCGCCAGCATCCACCAGTATTTCTGACCATTGTCCGATTGTGCTGAAGAGGATGGCTTGCTCTCACTACAAATCCTTCAGATTCGAGAACCATTGGATACGGTTCCATGATTTCAGAGAGGTGGTCTCTACGGCCTGGGCTAAGGAGGTCCAATCCGGCGACCCTGTTAGGGTCTTGGATACAAAGCTCTCCAGGACGGCTCGTGCTCTTCGTTTGTGGAACAAGCAGATTACTAGAGGGGCGATTTTTATGTCGGGCGTGGCCAACGATGTGATTTTCTCCCTTAATCTGGCTCAAGAGGAAAGACGTCTATCAGCCGATGAGAGGCAGCTACAAGAGATGCTTAAGGCCAAACTGTTAGGGATCGCGACTGTTGACAGAGCAAGGTGGCGTCAGAAATCCAGACTGACTGATATTCGCGACGGGGATGCTAGCACGAGGTTTTTTCACCTGAGAGCATCGGGGAGACGGCGTAAGAATCACATCCCGAAGCTGATGGGCAGTGCTGGAGAGGTTCATGACCACGATGGGAAGGCCAAGATCCTCTTTCAACGTTTCAGAGGAATTATGGGTGTGCCTTGTGAGAGATCGGCGAAGCTGAACTGGGAAAGGTTGGGGCTGCCACGTATGGATCTGGGGCATCTCGATGGCCCTTTTACTAAGCAGGAGCTTCTGGCCGCGGTCATGGAAACTCATGGGGAGAAGGCGCCTGGGCCAGATGGGTATACTGGCACGTTCTTCAAGCACTGTTGGGCCATAGTTAAGGATGATCTGCTCGCGGCGGTGAACTGTGTTCACTCTCTTCGAGGCCACAACTGGAATTTTTTAAACACTGCCAACCTGGTCTTGTTGCCCAAGCGTGCTGATGCCCAAGATGCTGCGGATTTCAGACCCGTGAGCTTGATGCATAGTGTCCCCAAGCTTGTTAGCAAGATGTTAGCGTCGCGGCTGGCCCCGGAGATCCATCACCTTGTCTCAAATAACCAGAGTGCTTTCATTAGAGGTAGAGCAATTCAGGATAATTTCTTGTATGTCAAGAATGTCATTAAGGCGGCTCACTCGGCGAAGACCCCTACGGTTTTTCTCAAGCTTGACGTGGCCAAGGCTTTCGATTCGGTGGGATGGGCCTATCTCCTGGAGGTTCTTGAGGCAATGGGTTTTTGTCAAAGGTGGCGTGACATGATCTCTCTGATTCTATCTTCGTCGTCGTCAAGAGTGCTGCTGAATGGATCGCCGGGTTTACCCTTCCTGCATTGGCGCTGTCTTAGACAGGGGGACTCCATGTCCCCCCTGCTGTTCATCCTCGCCATGGAGCCATTGCAGCGGCTCTTTTCTCTTGCCACCGAGGAAGGAATCCTATCTCCTCTGAGACCGCGGGTGGCCCATCTCCGTGCAAGTTTCTATGCTGACGATGCGGCTCTCTTCATTAATCCATCGGCATCTGACTTTGTGGCTGTGCATGCAATCCTCAGGCTCTTCGGTGATGCTTCCAGGCTCTCTGCCAACATGGCCAAGACTGTTGCTTACCCAATCTCTTGCTCTGGGGAGGACATTGCGCCCATGTTGGCTGATTTTGGAGGGGTTTTGGGTGTTTTTCCGTGTCAGTACTTGGGCCTTCCTCTCGGTGTGAGGAGGCCGCGGAGAGTTGAGCTGCAGCCAGTGCTTGACAAAATCGCTGGGAAGTTGTCTCCAAGAAAGGGGCGTTTGATGAACAGGATGGGGAGATTGGTTTATATTAACTCTGTGGTCACGGCCTCTGCTACCTTCTTCCTAACGGCCTTTCAACCGGACAAGTGGTTCATAAAGCGGGTTGATAAGATGAGACGCAATTTCCTGTGGGAGTGCGAGGAGGGGACTGCTGGTGGCAAAAGTCTCGTGAATTGGGTGCAAGTTTGCTCCCCCAAGAAATATGGTGGATTAGGAGTGAAGAATATTGAATGTTTCAGCTGGGCTCTGCGGCTGCGGTGGGAGTGGTTTCGATGGGATGAGGTGGACAGGCCGTGGAAGGGCACCCCGACGCTGTGTGACGGCCCTGACAAGCAGCTCTTCTCGAGCTGTACCACGATTCAGTTGGGTGATGGCTCTCTTGCCGCCTTCTGGTTGGACAGATGGCTGAATGGGGTTGCACCCTGTGTTCTTGCCCCGGAGATCTTCAAATTGACTCGCCTCAAAAAAATATCGGTCAAGGAGGCGATGGACAATGGGCGATGGATGAAGGGCCTGCAGCGTATGCACACTGATGCCCAGATCGAGCAGTTTGTCAGGCTTTGGGGGGAGGTGCAAAACGTGACTTTGTCCAACACCAAAGACTACATCAGTTGGGACTTAACCGCAAATGCTGCATACTCTGCTTGCTCTGCTTATGAAATCCAGTTTGCAGCTAGGATTGTGATGCCGTGTTTGGACCGGGTGTGGAGGTGCAAGATGGAAGGAACGGTCAAGTTTTATTTATGGCTGCTCCTGCAAAATAGAAACTGGACGGCGGATCGTCTGCGGGTGAAAGGATGGCCACACAATTCCATGTGCCGGCTGTGTGATCAGCAGGAGGAAACCGCGGAGCACCTAACTCTGTTCTGCTGCTATGCAAAGGAGGTTTGGTTCCAGTTCCGCAGAACAAGCAGCGCAATGTACAATGCTGTTTCGTCAGCGCCCTCGATTGGGGAGTGGTGGTTCAGGCTGTATTCTGCTAGGGGTGGGAAAGAGAAAGTAAAAGAGGATATCACTTTGGCCGCGTATATCGCGTGGAACCTGTGGAAGGAGCGAAACCGGAGGGTCTTTGAACAGAAGGAGATGAGGGCCATGTCTCTGGCTGATTTCATCAAGGAGGAGGTCAATTTATTTTTGGTGGCAACTAAGAGGAGGACCCCTGTAGTAGAGATGTGAGATATTCCGTGTTGTGTTGTTTTCGTGTTTGCTGAGTGCGTGGGTATGGTGCCTCAGCTAGGCTCGAGTGGTTTTGTATGACTTCTCTTTCTTCTATAATGCAAAGGCAGAGCTCCTGTTGTTCGCGTCAAAAACCATTCTCGCAGCCCGGCGTCACGGGCAAGGGCATCCCCAACAGTGTCTCCATCTGATCCTACAAAGCTACAATAAACCACATGTTTCGGATCCCTTTTCTAGCTGATGAGTTTACATATTTGAAGAAACCTTCGAAAGGATTTTTCATTTTTAATTTGTAATCAAGTACTTTAGGTGTTAGCTGTGACGTTGCTAATTCTCATCATGAGAAGAATCAGCGAATCCGTAAGTTCTGATCACTACTTTAGTGATCTAAACGTTCTTATATTTCTTTACGAAGAGAGTATATTACAAGACAGATTAGGACGGAGTGGAGGAAAAGAGGAACATGGAGTTCGACGCACTGGTGCAAAACCTGCTGCGAGGTGCTTGCCGTCTGAACACCTATCACGCGGTGAAAACTCACAAGCGCCAATTATTACAAGTTCTTGACAAACTTCACAGAAACTCCGACAGAACACAAGGCAAAAACCAAAAAGCACCATCTCCAGCAAGATGCTAAAAAAAGATCAGTTGCTGGTTAAGCCAAGGCCGTCGCTGTTGCCCTAACAGATTATTTGCTTCGTTCTTTCAAATTAATACTTCTATAATGTATAAACTATTTCGGGTACTTTATTGATCTATAAATCAAAGCGAAAGCTTATTTCAAGAGAATAATAAGAAGACTTGACATTTCACAGATGGCATCGCAAAGGTTGGTTTCACTTTGTTGCTCTAATCTACATCATCTACAACTTCAGTTTTGAAACTTGGGGTTTGCTTCGTACAACTCCTTTAGAAAAGTATACAAATTTCGATGCAAATCAACTCTTAAGGTTAGAACCAACCATTCCATTTAAAAAATGGAAGTTCGTTACACCCTCATGAGTTTCGCCATATAACACCACACTAGTTGTGCTGTTGATGATCTACATTATTAGCCGCCTTTTAAATATGCTACCTCGTTATATATCGTCCTACCATTTTCCTCATATTTAGCATGCATCTTTGTTGGTCGTCAGGTTTTGCTTCTTGCTATAATGAGCTGAGGTTTTAGAAGAATCTGATGGAAGATATGTACCAGAAGAATCTCAAGTCCCGGGATCAGGTTATCCTGAATCATTCTATTGATTGCACATAGCCAATAATTTTTTTTTAACACAGTACAGACGTAGATGCTCATACATACATACGTACATATGCTCACCCCTATGAACACACACACACTTTATCCCTATGAGCATATCCGAGAGACTGAGCCGGCACATCATCTTGTGATTGACTAAATCGCCACATACGCCTTCGTAGTCGATAGAAACGTCTCCTCCCACTGAACGCACATCGCTGAAAGGGCTGAAATAAATTCAGAAAAAATGCGAGCACCGATGTAAGTCTAGGACTTGAACCCTGGTGGGCTAAGAATACCACTGTTCTTCTAACCATGAAACCATAGATTGGTTTGCCACATAGCCAACATATGGCAACTATAGACTCTTGACTTTTTTAACACAATACAGACAGATACGTTGATACATACGCACATAAAGACACAGTTACCCCTATGAAAGCACACACGAGCCGGCACATCATCTTGTGATTGACGAAGTCGCCACATACGCCTTCGTAGTCGACCGGAACGTCTCCTCCCACTGAAGGCACATCGTTGAAAGGGCTGAAATAAATACAGGAAAATGCAAGCACCGATGTTAAGTCTAGGACTTGAACCCTGGTGACCCTATCTCCTTGTTGAGCAAAGCATAGGTCTCACACCACGCATAGCTCACCCTCGTGTGCCTTGTTGCACACGAGCTCGAGCGGGAAAGTTCGGTAACAACGCAATGGTCATTATATAGTCCACTCGAGCGAATGTTAGAATTCTTGCCCCTATAGGGTGATCCTATCTGGTGCAAAACTGTTCTTTCTCCATTCGAAGAAGTCAATATAAAACTATGGATGACATGCAAAAAAATACATTGGTAGGTGCAAATACATAGAAAATGTGGAATTGCTAAGTGCAAACAACCAAAAACCAAACATGGTGACACTATCCCATTTAAAGGTGTTTTCGAGACTAAAAATGCTTTCCAGACTAGCGCAATACAAACCCGCATCGGCTAGGAAACAAAAAAGCTCTAGTAGATAGATTCAAGAGCTGATCACAATACACTCAACCCTACTTGAGGCCTCCATCAGCTCCAGCACAAGCGGGCATTTCACAGACAGCGTGCTCGCCGACGTTGTGGTCAGCTCGCCAAACTTGTACCGGACGGTGCCGACGACCCACAGGTCCACGGGGAAGACACCCGTTCCACTTCCGGTCGCATTATCGAAGTATCCGGCGGAGCTCCCTTGGAGCATGGCTCGCACCGCGTCGGTCCGGCGGACGCCCTGGAACGACAGCGGCAAGGCGGCGCGGCTGAACTGCTCTTCCTCGTAGAATCCCTCCAGCTGCAGCCGGTCATAGTAGATGGATACCCGTTTATTGGGGTTCGAGATGGACAGACCGGCTGTGAGGTTGAAGGACAGCACCGGAGTGCTCGTCGTCGAGTTCAGGCTGAGGCGCCAGAGTGTTGCCGAGTCCACGGCGATCTGGATCGTCCGGGGACGGTAGATGAGCCAGATAAGGAGGGAGAGGACGCCAACGAAGGTGCAGATGCCGATGAAGACTCTCACCAGGATGCGGAATGGGGTCAAACGGCGGCGTGGGGGAGCTTGGGCCGGAGGGCTTGGATGAGGAGCGTAGTGGGTGGGCACGCCGTTGTCGATGTAACCCGTTTCCAAGGTGAAGACATGGCGTTCTTGCTGTGATTGGTACATGGCTAGAGGGAGACGACCCAGGTGACCTGACATGAAGGAATTCACAGATATAGTAGTGGATGCCCTTGTTCACAGCTGATCCGATCGATGTGCTAACATGCGGAGACAAAAACTGACGAAACCTTCAAGGCTCTTACCGGCAATATTAATAAACATGCTTAAGAAAACAAGGCACATCAACACAGGACGGTGGAAGCAGCGAAGCAAACACGTGGAAATGAAGATTGCAGATTTGCAAATGCAAACAAAGACTGATGCTACAACTGCGCAAATAATAAACCTTTCTTCTTTCTTCTTTTCTTCCTAGGTATTTATTAGCCTTTCTTCTTTTCTTCCTCTCATCCTGTAACATACCGTTTGTATGAACGAAAATTACCGTAGAACAATTGTTCTACGTTGTGCAGCTCAAAAAAGAAAACAAAAGAACTAGGGAACGTTCCCAGGGGAGGAGGCAGCAGCGAAGAAATCGTTCCTGGGGGTTCAATCGAGCGAACCGGAAACATCTCCAGTTTAGTCTAAGCCTGGTATTTTGGACTGACCTAGATTAGCTACTAAAAAAATTGCCACTGATATACACAAATAGAATCGCCAATAAGTTCAAAAATGGATCACGTACAAAAGAAATACCTTGAACCAAAATGAAATTTCCATGCCTTCAGAATACAAACGACCAGATAGTGGGGAATGATTAAACACAAATGTGCCATACATAAAAATTTATAAATGTCTTATGCACACAAGTCATACAGAAAGAAATTTACCATGATTTGCTAAAAATGGCATGTTCTTACTAACAAAAAAAGTCCATGCACTAGAAAATTGAAAAAGTCATGCTCTATATAGAAAAATGCCATGCTCTTTAAAAGAAAAATTCTCATCCTCTTTAAAAATTAAAGTTCCATGCTTGTAAAAAAATGTCATGCTCTTTGTAATAAAAAATGTCATGTTCTTAAAAGTAAAAGTGCCATGCTCTTTACAATAAAACTGTAATTCTCTACGGAAAAAATGATATGCTCTTTAAAATAAAAATGACAAACTCTTTAAAAGAAAAGTGACATGCTTGTAAAAACAATGCCATGCTCTTTGTAATAAAAAATGATATGCTCTTTAAAATAAAAGTGTCATGCTCTTTATAGAAAAATGCCATGCTCTACAAAAAATGTCATGCTCTTAAATAAATGTGCCATGCTTGTACAAAAAAATGTCATGGTCTTTGTAATAAAATAGGCTATGCTCTTTAAAATAAAGTGCCATGCTCTCTATAATAAAATGCCAAGATCTACAAAAATGACATGCTCTACAAGAATGACATGCTCTATAATATAAGTTGCATGCTCTTTAATAATAAAAATTGAATTGTGCACAAAAACAAATGCAATGCTACGAAATAAACTATCATTTCCTACCTAAATAAAATTGCCATGGTATAAACTATCATTTCCTAACTAAATAAACTATCATTTCCTAAGAAAACTAGGCACGTCAACAATGGACGGCGGAAACAACGAAGCAACCACCAGGAAATGAAGGTTGCAGATTTGCAAATGCAAACAAAGACTGATGCTTCCACTGTGCAAATAATTGCACTAAATCAGCGACAATTAATATACATAGGAGGGACCACAGTATTTGTTGTTTCATTTATCACTTGAGAATTTAGAAGAATAAATCAAATGGGTTAGTCGGAAATCAGAAAAACACGAGCATCATTGATTTGTACTAGATGATAAGGCCCCCGCTATAGTTGAATCATTTAAAGCTGAGTATTGCATCTGGCTTAGGACACTAATATTATATAATACCGGCTTATAGGGTGTAAGCCGAGATCTTAATTAGCACAAAAAGTATAATACCCAATTTCTATTTAGAAATTATCCGAATGCAAGGTATAAATTTTATTACATATAACTTGTATTTACTCTTATGTTTACTGTTTTACATCACATTTTCATATGATCCTTCGCCTAAGCAAAATGCTTCATAGGTTTTTCTGGCCGCGATGTAATTCATGCATGTACGCGATGGCTCCATACTTGGTTTATACAGTAGAGGTCGAAGGACAGAGAACTCTTTATAATTTCATCTACACGGTGAAGCATACGGCCAGGTAGGTTTCCTCCCCCGCAGAAGCACATACATAGAAACATACACTCATCCCTATGAGCGCACGCGCACACACTACCCCTATCAGCACCTTCATAGTCGACGGGAATGTCTACTCCCGCTGAACGCACATCGTCGGAAGGTTTGAATTAAATTCAGGAAAATAAGAGGTGGGGACTTGAACTCTGATGGGCAGGAAATACCATTGTCTTTCTAATCATCCAACCACAGAATGGTTCACGCAACCGTTCTTCTTGCAGGCTCATGTGGCCGAAAAGAGCACTCACACGAGAACAACAGGTTTTTTGTCTGCACGATTGTCAGCCCTCAGGAAGAAAAAAGAAGAGCGAGTCGGCCCATCCCAACACACTTCACGGGAGAAGAGAGAGTAACAATTCCCTGCTAGCACATAAGAAAACCCGGCAGGGCAACACTGGACGGTGGAAACAACGAAACAAACAGGAGGAAATGAAGATTGCAGATTTGCAAATGCAAACAAACACTGATGCTACAACTGTGCAAATAAGAAGCTGCTACTTGGATCGGACGGAGTTCAGTATTTGTTATTTCGTTTATCACTTAACAATTGAGAACAATAAATCAAATGGATCAGTAAAAAATCAGAACAATATGAGCATCATTGATTTGTACTATAGATGGTAAGTCGCGCTCTGCTGCCCCCGCAATAGTTGCTCTTGGCACTACAGGAAAATTCTAAAGCCGATTATTGAAAATACTCGAGGAAGGGCGACGTCGGCTTATAGTAAGCCGTGTGTTGCATCAGGCTTGGATCATTGTTGAGGAAATCATTAGCTGGTAGTTGCTCGGCTAGCTGGCGAGTAGGGTATTAATAGGCTAATCGGCAAGTTAATCGGCCATTTCATCAATTAATCGGATGATTTATCGGTTTATCGGCAACTCGGTGACACTACGAGTAGGGATTAATCAGCAAGTTAACTAGCTAATCGGATTAATTCTTGAAGAGGGACTAGGACATATCTTATTTAATACCGGCTTATAGGATGTAAGACGAGATCTTATTCATGGGCACTCGTCTCGTTTGTAAGTCGAGTGCAAAACAGAGGGTCTCGGCAACATAGAGCCACATGATGGCCGCCTGACGTTAATGGACGTGCGCCACGTGGAACCTCTCTAAGCATAGTGAAAAGATGTCATGTCACCACGTGTCCAGTATAAGCCGAATGTCTATAAATTACGCACGGTCTATAGGTAAGCTGAGAGCCTTGCCGGCCACTCGGCTTACATGTATGAGTCGAGTTTTCTGCTCGGCGTCCTCTTAGTGTCCGGAGTAATCAACTGCAGCAATGTGTCTGCCTACGCAAGTGCATGTCAGTGTATGCACGGTGTATGGTAAGCCGAGAGCTTTCCTTAATACAGGGCGTACAGGTAAGCCGAGTGTTCCGTTCGGCTTACACATAAACTGGGCAGTGTCATTTGGTGCCGGGAGTTCACAGGGTCTGACATGTGGCTTGTAAGCCGAGATCCACACTCGGCTTACGCACGTAGCGCGATAAAATGTCATAAGAGAAGTGGGAGTCAACAGACCTGTTATATTCACATGTACTATACGCTACTTGTAACCATACCCATGACACTAATTAAGGACTAAAGGAAGAAAAATAATCCTGGGCACGACTACCTTTTGACAATAAGCCTCATTCGCATGCATCCTATCAGGAATCCACCAGCTTGGAAAAATGGATTAGCTTTATTCATGTGTATGTTTCAGCCAAAAGTATTGGCCAGAAGCAATCAATCATTATCACTTCGGCCAATGTACATGGACGAGATGTGAGTCGGGGCGAGGGGCACGCAACCAGGCCGTGGAAGACAAGGTGACTGTGGACAACAAACGATTTGACAGTCTCCAATATTACCCTGATCTAGTGCAGTGCGTGTGTTCTCGTTATTCACGTGTCTTGGGCAGCACATACAAAGTACAAAATCTGTTTTGGTAGATCGAAGATATCATGATAGTGTGACAGAAGTTACCTATAATTATCTGTCTTGCATCTAAGTACCACCACAGCTCCATCCTCAAAGATGTTCACAATACATCATATGTGACACGAGTCTGCCTACAAACAATTATCAGCATAAAGTTGAAAAAACTATTGGACGATGTACTTTTGTCTCGACAAGTAACGTGTTCAGGCGAGTGGAACTAAAGTTGGAAGATGTAGATGTTGAGTTAGCAAATTAATCCCAGATTATGGAGATTTGATATGGTTCTCTCTCTTCACGCTTTCGCGGCTCGTGGTTCTACCTTTTCCAAGACTTGGTTTTGGTAATAGGATTCCAAGTAATTAACCCCCTCCTCTCTTTTTCTAAAGAATAATCTCGTCCTCATTCATCCATGGATTCAATTCCAACAGGTGGAAAACTGATGCATAAATTATTTTACCACTGGCAAAATCATAATGCAGTGGAAGGAAATTTAGAAAAATGCAATCATTGCATATAACGTGCCTTGTATTAGCACCTAGGAAATACATTCCTTGTATTAGATTTATTCATTTTTTTGTAACCCATATAAAACCCAACATTATATAAATATACACTTGGAATTCCTACTGTTAGCCCAAAAAATGTACTGGTACCCCAACAATAGTTATCCACGTTGTGGGAAAGGTGGTTATAGATGGATGCTTTTCGACATTGTGAATTTTGAGCCAAAATCCGTCGAGAGGAACTTAAGTTGAGATATGCAGATGCAAAGTTTGCGGAAATCCAGATTATCCCGACATGATATGGTGGCCTTTCCTAACACTTTATCAACTCTAGGTTGTTCCTTTATTGGACTATTTTGGTGAATGTGCACCAGTCACCAACACAAAATTAACCTTCTCCTATTTTCTTTTATTTTAAAATAACCCCCTCCCTTCCTCACTCGAGTACCGAAACACGACAAAGTGACATCTAAATGTTTGTGGAAGTAAGGATATTTATCGCGTGATGACTATAAAAAGGGAGGGGGGAGGGGGGGAGCGTACGGAAGAGGTGCAGATCCCCCATGACAACCTACTACTAGTAAGGTAACCAAATATTGTAGGTGTGCTCTTAGCGAATTTCCAATGAGAGTCGTGTCCGCCGGGGGCAAGGTATTATTTTTTCTAACATCATACTCCACTGAATCTTTGTACAAAGGTTCAGTTTTTGGGTAATGGTACAATTAAATTAGTTCACAGATTTGATCTTATGCCATTAAACAATTAATTTTGTGACTAAGTGCTCAACTTTACAATACGAACCTATGTAGCTCACAATGCTCAAGGTCTAGCCATGATTTTAATATGTGTTGCAATCGCTCAATGACGGGGTTTGTGTTTTACTACAGGGTGCAGGGTTTGGTTGGTTCGGAACTAGTTATCCACATAATAGCAATTGTTAGTGTTAAATTTTAGATGCACTAAGGAACTACCTCTTAAGTAATTTATATGTTCGTAAGTGTTGTTAGGTAGCTATACCGAACGAAAGGAACACTCGAATTACTGAAAAAATCCTTTTGAAGAAGAAGTAGAGAAGGGTGTGAATATATTTAGTTGGAAATTTGAGTTAATGAGGGCAAATGAATAGTATGTGGTATTGGACCAGAACAAATGAAAATAGGCCTGTGATGCTTAAGAGGAAAAAGAATACCAGATTCCCAAATAGAAATATACACTGTAGGGAGAACTCCATATTGGTTTGCCTAAAAAGGATTATGAGATTTCTCCAAAAATGGAATGAAGGGAATAATTATTTGAAGATTTGTGCAAAATCGTACATAAAATGCACTGAGCATTTACGTGGTAATTACAAATTTGCGAGTTAAAACTAGCCATCTTAATCCAAATTCACTTGCTCATGAAACAATCTAGCTGCAATACTATAGAAAATTGAATTCGTATTGTATAGCTTTGAAAAAGGTAACATAAGTACTCTTCAAAAGACCACATCATGTTTACGAGATTTCTAAAAAATGGATACATAGTCCAACACAAAACCTTTCGATATTGTAATTTCAAACTAAGGCAGTATCTATGTAATGCAGCAATATCACAGGAATTTGAGAGGAATCAGTTCAATCTTTGCTTGTAGTAAATTGCATGGAGGAGACGACTCTTGCGACCTAATGGTGTTAATGTTTCCATACCAAGGTACTAAGTAGGATAAATTCTTCTGCAAAAGCAAAATCTTTTGGATGTGCTCTCCCAACATTATATAAACCCAACCTCCTCCTCCTCTACACATAGGGCAGTTGAATCCTCTCAAAGACAAAGGAGCAAGCACCACCTTTTCTACCAGACCGTGCTTGCAATGGAAATTCCAGGGGCATCATCTCTGCGCTCCATGGCCATGTCATCAGCGTCACTGCTAAAGCGATTCAGGGGCGTAGCACAGTCGCCAAAAGGGTGCCGCTACAACCCACATAGTGCCGGCGTTGGGATTGTCTCGGCTATTATGGAACCAACCGCTGCACACCTACGCATTGTCGGGCCTCATATCCACGCCAACGCGCGTGAGATCCTAGAGGTTACACTACCAAACCTCTGTTGGAGCAATAGGAGGCCATTCCGAGCAGCCATACTGTCGTGCGGTCTATGCCGCAACTGGATCGGTTGTGGCACCGTCTACATGTTCAAATAAGCAATTGATTGTCAAGTCAGCACTTCCCCTTAGCATCCAAGAAATTAATGTTAATTATATTCTATGCATGCATGGCATGTTTCGTGTTTTTTGTGGCAGAGGTGAGACGGGATTCTGTAGACAAAAGTGTCTCGCCGACTATATCATGGAGCAGCTGGAAAAACAGACACAGACAGTGAGGTGGTGTGCAAGAGAAAAGCAGCCACCAATGGAGGACAATAAGGCAGGCGACGAGAGCTGCATTTTCTTCACCTGCGCTGGCAACCTATGATGCACATACATGTATGTTTGAGAATTGTTTGGGCTTAGAAGGACTGGAACCTATTTTTCACAACTGTATAACTTGGTGCTTTTGCAAATAATAGAACCAGATGGTTAGCAAATAGCAATACACTTTTGACGTGGTACGAGCATATCTCTTCATTCACATGTAACGAGGCATGCATACACTCGAGATAGTGGTACACCCCACATTACATGCTAGCTGTACAACACTTCCAAGTATGTTGTAACCACTAGCTCGACTTGAAAGCTACACTGATTTATACTTTTGGTAACTATGGAACAAAAAGTCTTTGTCTTCGAGACAAGATCTTTTAGCTCGCTCGGATCCAAGGTTTACATGCAAAACATGCATGGTCCCAGCTGCATATTAACACATCTAAAATATGATCGAGTGTATGTACGAATCCATATGTTAGGGTAAGATTTACTCCTCATTGGAAGGCACCACTTAATTGACAGAGTGTGTATGCTTTGGCCAAAAGCACTAGCCGGAAGTAATCCATCATTAGCACTTTGGCCAGCTTGCATCAAAAAACGTGAGACGGAGCAAGTGGATGCCTGACAAGCCCGTGGTGACCCGTAGACAACATCTAATTATTTCCAAACCTAGTAGAGTGTGTGTGTTCTCAGTACTTACATGTCTCAAGAAGCATAAGCATATACGTCGCACAAAAAAATGTTTTGATAGAACTAAGATAGTATCATGGTGTGCCGCAAGTTACCTATAATAAGCTGTCTTGCATGTATGTACCGCATAAACTCCAATCTCAAAGGTGTTCATGATACATCAGTGTAACACAAGTCTACCTACAAACGATCATCACAATAATGTTGAAATGCTATGAACGATGCGAGCAATTCTTTAGTGTTGCAAACACCGAGACAAATCTATTTAATTAATTTTGTCTTGAGAAGGGACACGTTCAGGCGAGTGCAAGTAAAGTTGGAAGATGTAGATGCTATTTCAGCGGAAATGCAATTCGGCTCTCGGGTCCAGATGAACCCGAAATCTGGACCACACCTCTGCTTCGAGATTCCCTCATAGCATAGTATTCTCAGGCGTATTGTGATATAAAAAATGGACCCCTGGCCCACGCCTCTGGCGAGCGAATTGACATGGCACACTAACGCCGTCCCGTTACAGACGGGGGACCGACGCTGCGCAAACGGTGCCGTCTGAGGTACTTATGCGGTGCCTAGCCCACGGCGTCACCTTCCTCCACACAATTCCCCAACCACCTCGCCGCTCCCTACCCAAAGCTCTCACCTCACCGTCAATGGAGTCCTCCTCATCGGCCGCCCTACCACTCACTCCATGCCCATTCTGCGGCGCCTGGCGTTTGTGTGTAGACTCAACGGATCCAGGCCGCCAGGAGATCGATACCACAAGTGCCCCAGAAAAGATGTGAGTCCTTGTCCCAAAATAGATCTATCTTGTACTAATCCAACGCAGATTTCACTTATCTGATCCCCTTCTCATTTTCGTAGATCCACTCCGGGAAATGCAAATTTTACGAGCGGCAGGAGGGTTACGAGAGGTACCTGCTTGGAAATCAAGAAGCACAAGTCATCGAGCAGATCCAGGCGGCTCAGCCAAGAACTTCTCCGGCGGCCCCAACCCCAGATGTCCCTGCAACCACTAGCCTGGTCCAAGGCCTGATTAGGCTCAACATTATGCTAGCGGTGACCAACCTGATGGCCACTCTGCTCGTGCAGCTGTCGCCATGGCGGCGTTCGCTGTCATGTTCCTGTATCGCTAGATCCAGATAAATGCACCCGTGCATCCTAATGTAATCTTAGGCATTGTGTTAGCTTAATCTATGTATGGTGCTCTATGCGTGGATAGATCAACAAGCTAACGATTAACTGCTTGTACTGATCTTCCTGACAGGACACCGTGCCTGGACAGAGTTTGCGCGCTGGAGCAGACGATTCGCGGCTATGCAGACAAGCTTGGTGAGCATTTAGTTGAGCCTGTCATTGGGTTAACTTTTGACTCGCTAGCTAGGCGAGGCTTATGATTTCTACAACCTGTATTTTGTAGGAGCGTGGTTTTGGAATGAGATATGGAAAGAGCGGGAATGCCGAGGAGACGAAATGCATGCAAGAGGTTGTATGCGGCTGCTCATTCGATATTTTTGTTCTACAAGAAAAAATTTATGCTTTCCTCATTTGATATGTGTGTATCCAGTAGTGTTGATTCCAAGTTTGGGGGTAGAGGGGCTATGGTTGCAGGGAAAACCAATAAAAGAAAACAATAGGTCTTGCCGGTGCAAGTGCTCGGCGATGATACAATTGCTTTGAACCCATGACAATGGATGGTACATTACAGAACACAGGGGCAAACCATAACCACTCGCTCACAACCACATGTGGGGAGAAAGTGAACTGGCTGTCACACAAGCACATTGATGTGTACACAAATGATCTCATAAAACAGCTGAGGCAGAATAATGTAAATGTCACAAAGGTTTATAGTATTACATTAAGTTTATTTGGAGATGTCGATAAGGATCCGTTTACGAAACGAACACTGAGAAATATGTGCGGGGAAATAAACAAGGAATGTGTAGAGGATGATGTTAGGGAAACCATAGATGTAATTACGGAGATAGCTGCAAAGGACAAAGAATTTGTGTTCAGGATTCAGCCTGATGCACACAGCCGGATCAAGATCTTCATGTGGGCAACGGGGAGCAGTAGCAATTAGTACATCTATTATGGTGATGTTGTAAACATTCGACACAACCTACAGAACAAATCTGTACGACATGCCAATCGGCTTGTTCGTCGGGGTGAACAACCACTTTCCGAGCATTATAATAGCTGGGATGCTTCTTCGGGATGAGCAGATAGAAAGCTTTGAGTGTGATTTTAAAGAATTTTTCCGAATGATGGGTGGCAACTAGGGGTGCAGAGTGCCGCCCGATCCGCCCCGCTCCACATGCTAAACATATTTACTTTAGTTATAGCTGCTTCTCTCAGATTTAGTTCAGTTTGAACTAATTCTCGACTTTATGCGGGACTTTGCGGGATGGCTGCTTGCATCCCTACTGGCACCCTTCCGCTGACCATCCTGACAGATAATGCTTGTATTGTATTTGTCCTAGAGAAAATTGCTGCCTCATGCACTATGATTTTTTTTAACAGATGGGCTAGCCAATAACAAATGATTGTTTGTTGTACACCAATGCAGGGAAATGGAGGTTGCAATTAAGAACACTTTGCCAACGACAACTCACTGGTGGTGCAAATGGCACGTGCTGAAGAAAGCACAGGAGATCTTAGGGCCAATGTACACAAAGAGGAGTGAGTTCAGAGCTGAGTTCCATAAAGTTATCAACCACATGTTGACGATTGAAGAGTTCGAAGAAGCATGGAAGATGCTAGTAGAGAAGTACAGCCTGAAGACCCATGTGTACATGACCCAGATATTCTTCAGTTATGTTCCTCTTCTGGAATTCCTCAGCTGCACGCAAGCTGTGAGACGACGCTAGATCCATGCCAAGTGTTTTCTTTATGAAAGAAATTGACTCCTCATGATGTTGCCATCCTGGCCACGGCCATCTCTATTACAGCTTCGTATACTAAACACCATAGCCACATCTGCTGCTCTGAACCTGTGAATTTTTGACTCACTGATCACCAGGGATCGGCGTACATCCACCTTGCTCATGCACCATGAACTGAGCCTGAGATTGAGCTTTTGAATCTTTGGCAATTCAAACATCTTTTTTGCAGCACTTGTAAAAACGATCTCCAGGGCTGTATCCGGTCGGCCCGCAGAACGACAGCACCTATTCTTTTTTGCCGTCACGAGGTCGAGCTGGTGGGGGTAGGTCTCCCTTCATTATTCCCAACTGACAGGTGGACCTGGCTAACGGAGATAGCGGTCCAAATTAACCATCTATACCAGGTGTCCATGTCCAGGTTCGTCAACACAAGTAACTGCGCCCTAGCGGCCAAGCCCACGTTATGCGTACACATGGGGGTCCACAGTGTATTCTGCACTTCAGTATAGAGCAGACAATGATTGCTGGTTCAGATCTCAATGCTTGCATGTGCGGCCGAGATATAGGGATCACCTGGACCCGGGAGCCAAAACGCCTCTCCCCTATTTCAGTAAATTAAATCCATATTAAGATTTGATATGGCTCTCTCTCTCCTCACGCTTAAGCGGCTCTCCATTCTACCTTTTTAGAGTCTCGGTTTTGGCTATAGCACTTGACTCACTCGACACTTTTGATACGGTTCTCGTGGATTGGTGGGAGGGATGATGCTTGTTGTTAGTGGGTGCTCTATTGCCTCGAGACCCGTGCGCGTCTTACTAAACCTACTCCTGCACATGATCGATCTGTAGTGATGGCCATCACCGGGGACGACGATGTGCTGGCGGCCAGAGAGGGAAGAGCCGACACTGCCTAGCCCTACGAGAAATGCCTCCGAGAATTTATCTATACCAACTAGGATAAATTCTTTGACGAAAGAAAAATGCTTTGAAAGTTTTGCAAGTATATCATGTATGCACTCCCTGAGAGATGTATGGGTTTTAAACCATTTGATTCAATTGTTGGTACTGTCACAAACTGTACAAATTAAGTGAGGGGAAGGGTGGGGGTGGGGGAGCTGGTGTAGTGGTAGAGTCTCTCGACTCGTGGCCTGGAGATCCTAGGTTCAAAGCAGCCTCACCTTGTGTGTTAGCTTTCAGCATGGGGTATGCCCTTTGTACAAATTAAATGAGCCTGAAATGAAATAATGTCAAAGTTGAGAGTTGTCCCTAAAAAATTTACGCTCTTGTTTTCCATTTTATCTTTGTGTTTTTCTCAGGCACAATTTTTGTGTGACTTGATTTCTTGTCCTTTGCTTAATGATTACCTTTGATATATGTGTGTATCTAATTCTGGAGTGTCTAACGTATCAAAAGTGGATTATACTCCCTCCGTTCTGATTTACTCGTCGTGGTTTTAGTTCAAATTTGAACTAAAACCACGACGAGTAAATCGGAACGGAGGGAGTACTTGACAAGATACAAAACAGAGAAGGAAATCCTTATAGAAGAGTCTAAGCATTTTGTTATAATTATTTATGGTTCTCTCCATATATATCCCATATGTTTTTATGGAAGGCCGCTTACTTGACCATATGATCATTTCCCAACTACATTTGTCACAACGGCAAAAGCTAGTAAATACTTTATGCTATCCTAAGTTAGAATCTGATGGTTAGCAAATAGCAGTATCCTTTTGACGTGGTATGAGCTTATCTCTTCATTCACGTGTAACGAGGCATGCGTACACTCAGAGATAGTGTTACACCACGCACACATTCCATGCTAGCTATATAACAATTCCAAGTAATTTGTCACACTAGCTGGACCTTGAATAAACGCTCCAATCCCAAAGGTGTTCACAATACATCAATTTGACACAAGTCTGCCTACAAAGAATCATCACAATAAAGTTGAAAAATGCTATGAACGATGGGAGCAATTCTACAGCGTGCAATTACCGAGAAAAAGTCTATTTAATTACTTTTGTCTTGAGAAGGAACATATTCAGGCGAGTGTAACTAATGTTGGAAGATGTAATAGATGTTATTTCAGCAAACTAAATCCATATTATTGAGATATGATATAGTTCTCTCTCCTCACGCTTCATCAGCTCTCGATTCTGCCATTTTTAGACTCCATTTTGGTAATAGCACTCGACTCACTCAGCACGTAATAAAAAACCATCCTCTTTTTAGAAAAATAATCTCATCATCAACTCGGTGCCAACCGGTGTAGCAAATTGATGCATAAAATCGTTTAGTGGTTGTAAAATTGCAATTCTTTACTTTGCGGGTGGTAAAATCGTAATTTTGTGGAATGAAATATTGAAAAAAGTAATCATTATATGTAATGTGCTAGTTTGCCCGAACAATAATTGTCTCCACCTTGTGGGAAAGGCAAGTTATCGATGGATGATTTTAGACCATTTAAAATATTGAGCTAAAATTTGTTTACATTGGCTTGAAAATGAAATGTCATATGTCTAGAGGAACCGTGTTTTTCCTTTTGGTTGTTCTTTTTTCATTATCACTTTATTTTTTTATTTTCTGTTTACCTTTTCCTTTATATTTTTCTTTTTCTTTTTATTTTTTTTCCATTTTTCGTTTTTCATTTCTTTTTTGCTTTCTTTTTATTTTTCATTTTGCGAACATTATTTAAATACTTAATATTTTTTAAAATTGTGACATTTTGTAAAATCATGATCAATTTTAAAATAAGTGAACATTTTTCTGAATCCCAAACATTTTTTAAATTCGTGAACATTTTTTGCAAATTCACTGACATTTTTTTAAGTTTGCATATATTTTTTGGAACAAGGGAACAATTTTCTTAAACCGACCAATATTTTTTGATTTTTGATTATAATTTTTGACAATCAGGAACATTTTTTATTTTTGACAAACTTATTTGATTTCATGAATACTTTTGAATCACCAAACTTTTTTTTATTTTTTGAAGCTTTTTTGAAATTTACTACCAATATACAAAACTCCCAAATATTATTGAATATTTTAACATATTATAAAAAGTCAAGAACTTTTTTTAGAAATTCTTGTACACTTTTTGAATTTGTGAACATTTTTTGAAATAGACGAACTTTTTGTGAATCTGTGAGAATTTATAATTTTTTTAATATGTGACATTTGTCAGAATCACGATCATTTTAGAATTTCCCGAATATTTTTCAAAACTATGAACATATTTTTTAATTCGTGGACATTTTATGGCTTTTACACTTTGTTTTTCTATATTCGCAAAAAAATTGAAATTCGAAACTTGTTTGAAATCCTGGATTATTTTCAAAAAGAAAGCACAGAAAAAATTAAAAATCAAAATGAGAAAAAGGTGGGCATTGCGCCCTGTACATGGGCTGGCCCAAAATGGCACAGGTGGGAGCTGGGGCTGCGCGTTCGCTCGATCCCAGGTGCGCAGGTCGCCAAATAGGGGGGCTGCGCGTTCGCTCGATCCCAGGTGCGCAGGTCGCCAAATAGGGGGGCTGCGCGTTCGCTCGATCCACGGCGAAACATTGTTTATTCCTAACAGATTCATGAGCTGATCACAATACACTCGACCCTGCTTGAAGCCTCCATCGCTGCAGCACAAGCGGGCATTCCACCGACAGCGCGCTCGCCGATGTTGTCGTCAGCTCGCCAAACTTGTACCGCATAGTGCCGACGATCCACAGGTCAATGGGGAAGACACCCGTTCCACTTCCCGTCGCGTTATGGAAGTATCCGGCGGAGCTCCCTTGGAGCATGTCTCGCACCGCGTCGGTCCGCTGGACGCCCTGGAACGACACCGGCAAGGCGGCACGGTCGAACCGTTCTTCCTGGTAGAATCCGGTCGTGGTAGATGGATACCCGTTTGTTGGGGTTCGAGATGGACACACCGGCTGTGAGGTTGAAGGAAAGCACCGGGGGGCTCGTCGTCGAGTTCACGTTGAAGCGCCAGAGTGTTGCCGAGTCCACGGCGATCTGGATCGTCCGGGGACCGTAGATGAGCCAGATGAGGAGAGAGAGGACGCCTATGAAGGTGCAGATGCCGATGAAGACTCTCACCAGGATGCGGAATGGGGTCAAACGGCGACGTGAGGGAGGTTCGGGCGCAGGGCTTGGAGATGTAACCCGTTTCAAAGGTGTAGACATGGCGTTCTTGCTGTGTTTGGTACATGGCTAGAGTGAGACGATCGAGGTGACCTGACATGCCCTTGTTCACAACTGATCCGATCGATGTGGTATCATGCCGAGACAAAAACTGACGAAACCTTCAAGGCTCCTAGCGGCAATATTAAACATGCTTAAGAAAACAAGGCACATCAACACTGGACGGTGGAAACAGCGAAGCAACCACGAGGAAATGAAGATCGCAGATTTGCAAATGCAAACAAATACTGATGCTATTACTATGCAAATAATTGCACTAAATCACCAATAATTAATATAGATCGGAGGGACCACAGTATTTGTTAGCTTCGGTACAACCCCTAAATACATAGATGGCTCAGATTATCCCATACCCCTTCATCGGTAAGGGCATGATGATCATATATTTGTAAAAGTGGCCCGCCCGCCCGCGCACTACGTTATGTATTCGTACGTCCACGGCCCAAGGCGTATTTTTTCATCCGCTGGGGTGGCGTCATTTGTTTTTGAGAAAGTAAAACTAAGGACCGCATGCAAAGTAGAACTTGCGACCTCTTCCACGGGGATCATTAGCACATTTTAACTAGCCATTAGGACAGGAGGGCTGGTTGTGACCGATTGTAGGCTTTTTTGTTTTTCATCCGCAGGGTAGCAGCGATTTAATTTCAATTTTCGTCGGCGCCGGTTCATGATAGTTGTGTTGCGTCACGCGCCGTGGCATGCGGGGCAGTTCAACGTGACCGGCTGAAAATCACGGCTGCACCGCCTACCGCTGTCATCTCGTCTGCCGTTGCACATCCGCTGCCGTCTGTCGCCCGCATGCCGTCGTGCCTGCCGTGCCACATGCCGCATCGCCCGCCCCGCCCTTAAGTCGTCGCGTCGCGTCGCGTTGCCTGCCCCCACATTCACACCGATGCGGCGCCCTCCAACCCCCCTCTGCCCGCAGCCCCACGGCTATAAAAAGCTGGGGCCGGCCAGCCGCCGCACGCCGCCCCTCCTCCTCCTCAGACCCCCGTTGTCCCTACTCTTCTCGATGGCGAGCTCCGGATTCAACAGCAAGATGGTCGATCTTGGCCATCAATTCTCTCGTGGCCGCATGCGGAGTTGAGCCGCTTCATACTGCTCATTCCATCGTCGGTACGGCTGCCGAAGGAGTGGCACATCACCGCCGATGGATACGCGACATTGGGGCCCGACGCAACACCGGAGCAGCTCTGCTCCCACACAAAAATGAACGAATTTGGACACCGAACACATTGCGTCACGCCCGGCCTGTGTTTTAGGGTGTTTTCACCTAGAAAACCGTAGAAAATGCATAGAATGCCAGAAATGAATGAAACTTGGTATGGATGCTGGCCATGGTGATGCCATTATGTGGGAAAATTTTGGGTACATTTGGTGTAGGTGAAAAAAAAGTGCTTCAAGACTTGCTCCCGCAGACCCGAACGGTCACGGTCGAACAGGGTGTATTTGTTGTCATGCACGAAATGACATCAAATTTGGCCAGCATGCGAGCATGCCCATTGTAGTCCCCCAAGCAAAAATTAAACGAATTCGGACACCAAACGTACGTTGCGTCATGTCTGCCATCTGTTTTAGGGATTTTCACTGGGAAAATCATAGAAAATGAATAGAATGCAAGAAATGAAAGAAACTTGGCATGCATGCTGGCCATGGTGATGCCATTGTGTGGAAAAAAATTGGGTATGCTTGGTGGTGTTGAAAAAAAAGTGCTTCGAGACTTGCCCTACCGGTATTCCCAAACAGTCCCGGTTGAACATGGTATATTTGTTGCCATGCACGAAATGACACCAAATTTTCCTAGCATGTGGGCATGCCCATGGCAGTCCCCCACGCAAAAATTGAAGAAATTCGGACACCGAACACACGTTGCGTCATGTCTGGCTTGTGTTTTAGTGTCTTTTCACTAGGAAAACTGTAGAAAATGCATATAATGCCATAAAAGAACAAAACTTGACATGCATGCTCGCTATGGTGAGGCCATTGTGTGGAAAAAAATTGGGTACGTTTGGTGGAGGTGAAAAAAGTGCTTGGAGACTTGCCCTACCAGCAAATCCGAACGGTCCCGGTTGAACATGGTGTATTTGTTGCCATGCAAGAAATGCCTCCAAAATTTGCCAGCATGTGGGCCTGCCCATGGCAGTCCCTCACACAAAATTTGAACGAATTCGGACACCGAACGCATGTTGTGTCACGTCTGGCTTGTGTTTTAGGATTTTTTTTGTTCACAGAAAAAACCCTAGAAAATGCATGAAAAGTCGGAAACCAACAAAACTTGGCATGCATGCTTGCCATGATATTTCCCTTATGTGAACAAAATTGGGTCCATTTGAAGGGGTGAGAAAAGAAAGTGCTTCGAGACTTGCCGTACCGGCATACCCGAAAGGTCAAGGTTGTGCATGGTGTGTTTAGTGCCATGCATGAAATGTCACCAAAATTTTCCAATGGGTGGGCCTGCCCATGGTAGCCCCCCACACAAAATTTGAACGAATTCGGACACCGAACGCACGTTGCGTCATGTCCGGCCTGTGTTTAGGTATTTTCACTAGGGAAACCCTAGAAAATACATGAAATGTCCTACAGTTTTTGTCTTTAGGACTTTTAAAAACTCGACGGAGGTTGTCTAACACTAATCAAGGCGAGCCTGTTTTTTTTTGGCTCTTGTTTGCCTGCTTTTTCTTCTGTCTTTTCGAAATATTGTTTCCAACAGCAAAAAGTGTTCTTGTTTTAATATTGGACCTCCAAAGGCTGAAGGTGCAACACACATAGTCTAAAAAAAGTGTAGGCTATCCTAAAAAGAAGTGTATTGCGTGCATGCCAGTGAATTGATGACGGGAGTAAGTTTTTTAGTACCACCTCACTTGCTCTAGCGTCTAGTCGGTGGAGCTCTAATATATACAGGAGACTAGGAGGGTGCTGGTCAAGAGGAAATGCATCAATCATGACATGCATTGAATGGGTAAAATGAAAACGTAATAAAATGCCAGAACTGACGGGTGCCTGAGTCGGTCGGGTTACTCGATGCCGGGGAATTTGATTATTTGCCACCCCTTATTTGGTACATTGACTATTTGTCATTTTTTACTTTGTATTTGATCTGATGACACTTTTTACCTGGGTGTTTGATATTTTGCCCTCTGTCAGATGGGTCCTAGAAAAAAAGACGTACTTGCCCTTACCTCTCCATTGACCAGGAACAGAGGAGCTCATTCTCATCCCCTCTCTCGCCCGAACGCAGGCGACAGCGGCGGCTGCTACTGGACGACGGCGGCGGCCCTGGTGGTACTCGACGACGGCGGCCCTGGTGAGTCCCTCTCTCCCGCTCCCTCCCTCTTTCCCGCTCCCTCCCTCTCTCGCGCTCATCTCCCCGGCGGCGCCCCTAGGGTTAGGGTAACCAGCAGGCGGAGCGGCAGCGGCCGGCCCTAGGGTTAGGGTAACCAGCAGGCGTCGCGGCGGCGGCTGGCTTGGTTGTGGTCTTGATGTGCCATCGCTGCTTGTGTGCTTCTGCCGCCGCCGCTATGTGCTGCTGCTGTCTGTTGCAGCTGCCGCCGCCGCTATCTGCTGCTGCTGTGTGCTTGTTTGGTGATTCTGAAGACATTCACCAAGGAGCGCCGGGCCGCAGCGCCGGGCTCAACCAACACGCTGGGCTCGTCGGTTGCAGTAGCGGTGACGGGTGATTGCATGCATATTAAAGCTCCTAACTCTGAATGGAAGGATAGAGTTCAGAGCTTGTTTTAAAGCTAGTACCAGTTACGTACTTCACTAGTATCAATTCTACGTACGCACTGTCATACATCAGACTATTTAACTCACTATACTAAAGGTACTATAGAGCTACACACATTTGCTGATGTCTGTATATGCAGTGCACAAGACATGGAGTACCTTGTCGTTCTGTACACAAGCTGCTTACTTGCTGCTGTATATCTCATGATGTTTGCTTGATTTCTTGCTGTTACAGACCACATAACTCGGATGAGCTAGGTGTTGGAGATGGCTGAAACGGAGAGGGGTCACGTCGTTGCAGACGGCTTTGATTTTCCTCCTTTGTTCCCGAGCAGAGGTGAGAAAGCAAAGTAGATTCTTTTTTGTGCTCATTGTCCAGTACATTAGCGAATAGACGCAAACTCCATCGTATATTGTTCGTTATTGGTCATTGTCGAGTAGGCCGCCTCTGCCGCCGTTGGTGTTCACATTAACTATTAGAGTAGCTCGTTATGTCTACAAGCTTGATGATGGAAGCGAGCAAGTTGTTGACAAGCATGATGTTGTGTTTGATTTCAACATTTCTGGTATGTCATGGGTTAGCTTCAATGAAGCTGTGGCACAACATATCAAAATGGGGATAGGCCAGGAGGTGCGGTTGTTTGCATTAGACACTGTCGAGAGCACAGTTGATCTTGTACTTAATGGTCAGCAACTGAATTCGCACTTTATTGGCAATCATTGGGACTTTGAGGCCAAGAAATCATTTCTGTTAGCTGAGGTTGTTACATTGGAGGCACCCAATGCAAAGAAAGTAGGGAAGAGGGCTCCAAAATAGCCAGCTGCTCCCAAACAGCCGCGTGCTCCCAAACAGCCGCGCGCTCCCAAAAAGCCAGCTACTCCCAAACAGCCAGCTGCTCTGAAAAAGCAACCTGCTCCGAAAAAGCCAGCTGCTCCAAAAAAGACAACTAACAAATCTGTAGAATGCAGTGCTAGCTCCTCTGTGGTTGTTGACAATTCAAACTTGTCAGCTTTCAAGATGGCACAGACAATGGGTAGTCAATATAGAGTTTTTCCTGATGATATGGAGTTTTCACCGGATGATGTTGACCACCCAGCCACAATGCAATCTCAAACTGTTTTTGATGTGGTTGATAGTACTGAGAGATGTGAGTCCTCCGTGGTTAATCAGGAAGAACCACTCATAGATTGGAGCTTGATTGAGATAGCTCCTCCCATAACTAAAGAAGACAATATGTGCGATCCTCTTGGTATTAACGATGTCGACATTCCCATAACCGAAGAGAATATGTGTGATTTTCTTGGTATCAACAATGAGGCGGTCCCTGAGCCACCACCTTCTCAACCTAGTGAGGAAGTTTACATGACCGATGAGGAGGACCGTCAGCTTTCATTGAGGCTGCCATTCCCGTGGATGATAGTGTGCCACCAGATGAGGAGATTGCATATGACAAAGAGAACCCGCAGATGTATCTTGGTGCTTTGTTTCCTTCAATGAAAGATTTTAGGATGGCTATCAGACAATATGGAATTAAAAGGGAGATCGACATTTGGGGATATAAGACTGATAAGAAAAGATATCTCGGCAAATGTAGAGCCAAAGGTTGTCCATGGAGGATTACAGCCAGAGTGAGGACTGATGGAGAAAGCATAAGGGTACTAAAGTTTTTTTTAAAGTATTGTTGATGTTTTTTCTGTGTTTATCCTATGATCTGATGGACTTTTAAGCATTGTTATTGTTGTTGTTTTTTCTATGTTTATACTATGATCTGATGGGCTTCCGATTGTATTGCAGGTTACCAAGATTTCTGTGAAGCACAAGTGCTCCTCTACCGGTAGGATAAAAAGCAGCATGCCATCTCAAGGATGGGTAGCACAGAGGACCGTACCCCTTATACAGAGTGACCCTACAATTGGATGCAAAGAGCTGTTGAAGAATTTGCAAGATACATATGGCACTACCATTGAGTATCATACGGTGTGGAAAGGCAAAGATATAGCACAGAAAGAGATTTATGGTAGCATGAGGCAAAGTTTTCAATATTTGTTTAACTTCAAAGCGGAAGTTGAGAAGAGATCCCCAGGCAGCATTGTAGAGGTGGATATGAAGATGGTTGACGGTATAGTTTGCTTTAACCGATTCTTTATGGCTCTTAAACCTTGCATTGATGGCTTTAAAGCTGGTTGTAGACCATATCTTAGTATAGACTCAACTGCACTCACCGGTAAATGGAGAGGTCACTTAGCCGCTTGTACAACATTAGATGGGCGTAATTGGATGTATCCAGTAGCATTTGCATTCATTGATGGTGAAACCGACGAAAATTGGACATGGTTCATGTCACAACTCAACAAGGCATTAGGTCATGTTTCCCCTCTAGCTATATGCACAAATGCATGTAAAGGTTTAGAGAATGCAGTCAAAAAAATATTCCCTCATGCAGATCAAAGGGAGTGTTTTAGGCATCTCATGGCTAACTTCTCTAAAAAGTTCCAAGGAGATGTGTTTGGCAGAATGTGGCCAGCTGCTAGGGCATATAGGCCACAAGTTTTTAACTACCACATGAATAAAATCCTAGCAGAAGCACCTGATGTGCATGAATATCTTTCAAGGTACCACAGCTTAAAATGGATGAGATGCATGTTTGACCCCCCCATTAAATGTGATTACATCAACAATAACCTTGCCGAGTCTTTTAATGGTTGGATTAAAGATTACAAAGATTTGCCACCTGATGAGCTAGCTGACACTCTTAGAGAGCTAGTCATGAAACTTCATGAGAAATGGAGAAAGATTGGAATCAAACTGAAAGGAAAAATTATTCCAGCCGTCATCCAACAGATTCATAATAGGACAAGGGGACTTAAACATTTGAAAGTTGGGAAATCTGGAGTTGCAAGTTGTGAGGTGAGGGACACAAGTAAATACAACTTGCGACATGTTGTGAAAACTGACCAAAGTGAGTGCACGTGCTTGGAGTGGCAGCACACAGGGAAGCCTTGTGAGCATGCACTTGCTTTCTTGCTAGATAGAAGGAACCCCAGATGGGAGGATTATGTGCATGACTATTTCTCTCTAGAGAAGTTTCGGGCAGCATATGCTGGAGAGATTGAGTCATTGACAGATAGGTCTCAATGGCCACATGTACAATTTCCATTTGACATGGAAGCTCCATTAGACAAGAAAAGAGGTGTTGGAACGCCTAGAAAGAACAGGTACAAGAGCTTCCTCGAAGGTGGAGATGGTGGTCCTAAAAAGAAGAAAGAGCCAAAACAGCTAGGCAGCAAGAATAGATGCAAAAGATGCCACATTTTAGGCCACAGGCAGTCCACGTGTCCGTTGAATGGACCAAAGCCAAGGTACTTGTAAATGATCAATGTTTATTTCATCACTTGTTTTACTATGTACTAACTTGTTTATGTGCAGGAAAAGAGAGAAGAGAGCACCAAGATATCCAGCTGATGATGATGCCTCGGCACCGGAACCTGAAGTTGCAGCCCAACAACCTGAAGTTGTCACTCCCAATAGGCACATGATCACTATACCACAAAGTCTTCAAGGCAGTCCCAATCCAGTGACAAGAAGGTAACACATCCACATACTATAGCAATGTCTATTTTAACTTGCACTTATTACATTTCTCAATACATGCAGCATGTTGGCTTCGGCGTTGGCTGATGAGGCAACACATGCAGCACCACAACTTGATGTGGCTGTCACTCCAACAAGGCACATGATCACTATGCCACAGAGTCTCCAAGGAAGTCCCAATCCAGTGACAAAAAGGATGTTGGCCATGGCATTGGCTGATGTGGTGTCGCAGAAACCTACCTCTACCATGGAGGACACCATGATAGCATACGACATGGCCTCAAGCTCAAAAGCTAGAAAGTTAACCCCGAAGAGAAGGAAGTACTAGTATTGTTCTTGATCTTCTCTATACTTTTGGTTGTAATATGACAGACTTAGCATCCTTTACTTTGGATGTAACATGGCAGCATGGCAGCAACTATTTCTTTATGCTTTTGGTTGTAACATGGCAGCTACTATGGCCTTGTGCTTTTGGTTGTAAAACATGGCAGCAAGAATAGATTATGGTAGATGGTGTATGACCATGTTAAATGCTTTATTTCGTTATATTGTCTTGATATTGTGTCATGGTGTATGAATATGTCCATCTGGAAATATATGTTTGAATTTTTCTATTTTGTGCATACATATCTTCACAGGTGAATTAACAGGCAAAATGTTGTCCAAATTGAGCCAAAATGCTGCCCAAAATTTGAACATTTTTTTGAACCACCCAGAAAAATTTCTAAGAATTACAGAAAATCATTCATATATGTGTGACTAATCTGGAAAAGTTTTATGCAATTTGGATCATTGGTTCAACGGCAAAATGCATTTCAACTTTGAGCTTAACTAGTTTAATCATATTTTGGCCGAAATTTGAAGTTGTCAGAAAAGTTTCAAATAATTTCAGAAATTCAATCATATATGTACGACTAATCTGGGAAAGTTCCATGCAATTTGGATCATCGGTTCAATGGCAAAATGCATTTCAACTTTGAACTTAACTAGTTTGACCACATTTTGACCGAAATTTAAAAGTTGTCAGAAAAAATTCAAAAAATTACAGTAAATCATTCATATCTGTGTGACTAATCTGAGAAAGTTTCATGCAATTTGGATCATTGGTTCAACGGGGTTATGCATTTCAACTTTGAACTTATGGATATATATAATGGAGCTCACGGAGTTTGAACGGGGGAAGGAGGGGGCGCAGGGAGCAGTGGGGCAGCATGAGGCAGTAGGAGGAGCATGAGAGGGCGAAGGCCACAGAGCAGCAAAGGGGAGCAGCAGGTACAGCGGCGGCGGGGAGCAGCAAGTACAGCGGCGGCGGGGGAGCAGCGCGTACAGCAGCGGCAGCTGTGATTTTGGACGGGATGTGCTCTGTTTGGGTTCAAGGGTAGAATGGTCCTCTATTTTGTCTACTTAGTTTGTCTATTATTTTCATAGATTGTTTTTGTATTGAAAAATGGCAAAAGATCAAAGTACAAAGTAATAAGTGTCACCAGATCAATTACAATCTAACTAGTGGCAAATTGTCAAAGTCCAAAGTAAAGGGTGGCAAATAATCAAATCCCCCCTCGATGCCAGAACCAATAAAATTTTAAAATTCCAATTTTCTTCATTTCCAAAAAAAAAATCATGTCTAAAAATGTTCTCCATATTGAAGAAAAATGTTCACCATGCGTTGGAAATATATTCACTGTGTATACTGTATAAGAACATGTTCATCGTGTATAGAAATTTTGTTTAGCGTGCATTTCAAAAAGTTCACCATATATTTGAAAAATGTTTATTGTGTATTTGAATAAAGTTCACCGGATACAGTGTGCTCTCAGACGGAGCCTTGTGGCCACCCGAACACCCTCTATTAAAAATGTTGTTTGTTTTGTCATCCATGTCAGGTTTGAAGTAAAAAAGTATTTAAAATTATTATCTAAAAATGTAACCAAGTTTTAAAACAATAATAAAGTTCAAAAAGAAGAAAAAAGAATTAACAGAAAAATAAAAGAAAAAGAAATAAATTTAAAGAAAAAATGCTTAGGCTTTGGCCCAACTAGGCGACAACATCGCTCCTGTCAGGCACCTGTTAGGCCGGCCTAAGCATTCGCGGGTTTTAAAAAGTTCATCGATTTTTAGAAAAATGTTCACAGATATGTAAATTTTCATTGATTTTGAAAAACGAAGATCACTAAAGAAAGTTGCAAAAAAATGTTCCCGGTTTTGGGAAACTCAGCTTGCCAGCCAGTTTTTGAAAAAAAAATCTATGTGAAAAAAAGTTCATCAATTTTGAAAAAATGTTCGCCCATTTGAAAGAAGTTCACGGCTTTAAAAAAAATAAGGATTCAAAAAATTCAAAGATTTGGAAAATATTTCGTAAATTTAATAAAAGTTCAAGAATTTTAAAAAGAAAAATAAAATGATTAAAACGAGAAAAGAAAAAAACAGATGAAAACTCGGCCAAAGGAAAAAAAAAGAAAACCACTGAGTATTATAATTAAGAGAGCTTTTGTACCTCTAAATATCGCAAGTGCTAATGTGGCCTGTTGGTGTATATATAGTCTAACAGGAGGTCGCAAGTTCGAACCTTGTTGGCTGCTTTATTTTTACACTTTAAAAAAAGGTGGAACTTTATGTGAGGAGAAAAAAAAGATAAACATATGAGTCTATACGTATATACATACCGATGGACGACTCATTATACATATGAAAGTCTGGAATGTCCATATTACCCTTTTATACGGTTTGTAGGCGGTGTACCGAAGCGGATCTCCTATTTTGTTTATCACTTGAGAATTTAGAAGAATAAATCAAATGGGGCAGTGCCCCGCTACAGTTGAATCATTTAAAGCTGAGTAATGCACCTGGCTTAGGACACTAATCTTATTTGATACCGGCTTATAGGGTGTAAACCGAGATCTTAATTACCACAAAAAGTATAATATCCGATTTCTATTCAGAAATTATGTGAATGCATGCTATAAATTTTATTACATATAACTTGTATTTACTCTTATGTTTACAGTTTTACATCACATTTCTGTATGATCTTTCGCCTAAGCAAAATGCTTCATAGGTTTTTCTGGCCGTGATGTTATTCATCCATGTACGCGGTGGCTCCATATTTGGTCTATACAGTAGAGGTTGGAGGACAAAAACCTTTTTATAATTTCATCTACACGGTGAAGCATACGGCCAGGGAGGTTTCCTCCCCCGCAGACGCACATACGTAGACATATATACTCATCCCTGTGAGCGCACACACACACACAACACCCCTATGAGCACCTTCATAGTCGACGGGAATGTCTAATCCCGCTGAACGCACATAGCTGGAAGGCCTGAGATAAATTCAAGAAAATAAGAGGTTGGGATTTGAACTCTGATGGGCAGGGAATACCACTGTCTTTCTAATCATTCAACCACAGGATGGTTCATGCAATCGTTCTTTTTGCAGGCTCATGAAGCCGAGAAGAGCACTCACACGAGAACAACAGTTTTTTTGTCTGCAGGATTGTCAGCCCTCGGGCTGAAAAAACAAGACCGAGTCGGCCTAGCCCAACACACTTCACAGGAGAAGAGAGAGTTACGATTCCCCCTGCTAGCACATAAGGGCTGATGTGGAGGTGAGTGAGAGGCATAGTTTTAAAAACCAGACCAAAGCATCGGTTAGACCCATAAAACCCAGAACTGCTGTGTCCTGAAGCTCTACATACGACCCCCCCCCCAACAAAAAAACCCAGTGAACACTGGTCAAACAGGCTGGTTAATTGCAGAATAAACCAAGTGTAGCGACCAAAATGTCATAGGAGAAGTGGCAGTCGACAGACCTGTACATATATTCGCATGTATACGCTACTTGTAACCATACCCGTGACACTAAGGAGTAAAGGAAGAAAAAAACACAGGGCACGACAAACCTTTGGCAATAAACCTCGTTCACATGCATCCTATCATGAATCCACCAGCTTTAAAAATGGATTCGCTTTATTCATGTGTATGTGTCAGCCCAAAGTATTGGCCGGAAGCAATCAATCGTTATCACTTCGGCCAGGTTACATGGGCGGGACATAAGCCGGGGCGAGGGGCACGCAATGAAGCCGTGGAATACACGGTGTAGACAACACACGATTTGACAACCTCCAATTCTATCCTGATCTAGTAGAGTGCGTGTGGTATCGTTATTCACATTTCTTTGGCCGCACATATAAAGTACAAAATTTGTTTTGGTAGATCCAAGATATCATGACAATGTGACAGAAGTTACCTGTAATTAGTTGTCTTGCATCTATGTACCACCGAAGCTCCAAGCTCAAAGATGTTCACAATACGTCATATGTGACACGAGTCTGCCTAGAAACAATTATCAGCATAAAGTTAAAAATACTATTGGACGATGTACTTTTGTCTTGATAAGTAACGTGTTTAGGCGACTGGAACTAAAGTTGGAAGATCTAGATGTTGAGTCAGCAAACTAATCCCAGATTATCGAGACTTGATATGGTTCTCTCTCTTCACGCTTTGGCGGCTCTCGGTTGTACCTTTTCCAAGACACAGTCTCGGTAATAGCATTCCAGGCAATTATCCCCCTCCTCAATTTTTTTCCGAAAAATAATCTCGTCCTCATTCATCCATCGATTCAACATCAACAGGTGGAAAATTGATGCATACATTATTTTACCAGTTGCAATCATAATTCATTGGACGGAAATTTAGTAAAATGTAATCAATGTATATAATGTGCCTTGTATTAGATTTATTCTTTTTTGTTGTAACCCATATAAACCCCAACTTATATAAATACACTATAGGAATTCCTACTGTTAGTGAAAGTGCGTTATATCGACTAGAGGGGGGGTGAATAGGCGATTTTTACAAATTCGTCACTGAGGAATTTCAAGGTGAGGAAATTCCTAAGCGACAAACTACATAGCAGCGGAATAAGTACTCAGATGCAAGCATAACAGAGCAGTAGCACAGTCATCATGATGAAATGAAAACAAGCACAGAGTACGAGTAGCGTAAACACAGGATAAGCAGGCAGAAGACAAACTGACTGAAGAAATTGTACTGAGGAAATTGAGAAAGTCTTCAGTCAAAGTCTTCAAACAGTAATGATCAAATACCTAGCAAGTATGCGAGGAAATGAAAGGGTTGAGGAAATAGAACCAGTAGCTCGGAGAAGACAATGATTTGGTAGACCAGTTCCAACTGCTGTGACAGTTGTACGTCTGGTTAGAGCGGCTAGGTATTTAAACCTAAGGACACACAGTCCCGGACACACAGTCCTCACCGTATTCTCCTTGAGCTAAGGTCACACAGACCTCGCCCAATCACTCGTGGTAAGTCTTCAGGTGACTTCCAAACCTTCACATACTCGGTCACTCGGCAATCCACAATTTCCTCTTGGATGCTCTAGACCATGACGCCTAACCGTCTGGAGGATGCACAGTCCTCAAAGGTAACAAGCGTCGGTTCCACACAGGAACAATCTCTTCAGTGATGCTCAATCACTTTGGGTTTGTAGGTGTTTGGGTTTTTGGGTTTTTCCTCACTTGATGATTTTCGCTCAAAGTCCTCGGAGGATGGGATGCTCTAAATGACAAGTGTCAATCTATCTCTCGGAGCAGCCAACCAGCTAGTGGTTGAGGGGGGTGGCTATTTATAGCCTAGGGAGCAGCCCGACATGATAAGACATAAATGCCCTTCAATGATATGACTGTTAGGTGGGTAGGATATTTGGACAGCTGGCGCGTAGCACAGCAACGGTCGGATATTTGAGTATCAAATTCCTCAGGGCTATCATGTTCCTCACTTGTAGGCAATCCGCACTGGCGAATTCCTAACTCCTCAGTCAGAACAAATTCCTCAGAGAACTGAAGAACTTCGTCTCTGTCACTGAAGAACTTGACTAAACTGAATGAGATTTCCAATGGCTTCACTCGAAAGGATTGGCTAGGTGTAGAATTTTGAGTTGAGCATCACTTGGAAACTTTTCCTTAGTTTTACCTCGACCCCCTTTTACAGTACGGTGTTTCCTATGACTCAAGAAGAAGAAAATGAAACTACGAAAACAAAAGTCTTCACGCTTCATAATCCTCGCATGAATATCAAGTCTTCAGGGTAACACCAATTTCTTCACTTTCAAAGTCTTCAAGAAAACCAAAGTCTTCAGTTGAAGACATTCATTTTTAGGGGTCGACATTCATCGTAAATAACAAACTCCTCATAGACTTATAGACCTGTGTACACTCACAAACGCATTAGTCCCTTAACCTATAAGTCTTCAATACACCAAAATCACTAAGGGGCACTAGATGCACTTACAATCTCCCCCTTTTTGGTGATTGATGACAATATAGGTTATGTTTTCAACGGGGATAAACATATGAAGTGTAAATACTGATATTGAGGAATTTGACTGCAAGATATAGAAGAACTCCCCCTGAAGATGTGCATATTTGAGGAATTTGCTTTGAAATAGCAAATGCACATTGTTGAGTAATATCATGGAGATCTCCTCCTATATCTTGAAATTCATACACGCATTTATCATATGATATGAAGAATTTGAAATGCATGATGAAATATGGTGTCTAACGAAATTCAGCATGCAGAAAGCAGTTCAAAAGTATCAGACCACCATAGGACTTAAGTTTACAACTCATCAGAGCAAACACCTCAGAAAAGCAAGAGTTGTAACTTAACACAAATATAGCCCATATATAAGACCCGCTTGAAGACTAACTCAAATTTCTCCCTCTTTGTCATCGAATGACAAAAAGGGACGAAAAATGAGGACTAACGCCCCTGAAGAATATCATCATGATGTCGATGGAGGAGCGCCAGCATTGTTGGGGTCATCCGTTGAGGTAGGGCCTGCCGCAGTGTCGTTCAAGTCTTCAGCTTCATCCGTCTCGCGCGATGAAGAATATGAACTGGCAACAAGCTGAGGAACTTTGACTTTCTTGAATTTCTTCGAAGGTGGCTGAGACCAGTCAAAGTCCTGTTGGAATCCCATCTCCTTGAGTTCTTCAGCACTATGAAGATTAGACAGAATGGCCCAAGTGCGGTCAAAAACTTCATGCAAGTAGTAGTGAGTCTTCTTCACAGTATTTTGAGTGACTGTCATGTTCTGAAGAATTGCACCAAACTGACGCTTGACCCACTTGTGATTTCGATCAACTTTCTGATGAAGACTAAGGAGAAGTTCACGATCAATCATCACACGCGGAGCTGTGGCTTGAGGATGATGTTCTGAAGCTTTGGCGGCAGAATCTTGAGTTGCAGAGTCATCATTGGTGGAATAGGAAGTAGCTTTGCGAAACTGTCCATCCAATGGACGAGTACCTTCATCAATAACAGCAGCCTTGCCCTTCTCGTCAGCTGAGGAAATAGTCCGTTTGAGGACTTCGATAGGGGGCAAATAGCTGAGATGATTTTGAAAGTCAGCCTTATAATGAATTGAAGACCTTGATCTGATGAACTTCATGATCCAGGGAGCATAAGGCTTCAACTCAAAAGGTGACAGAGCAGCATTGGCCAAAGTCCTCATGAAGAAATCATGGTAGTTGATAGGAATACCATGAATGATATTGAACAGCAGATTCTTCATAATGCCAACAACTTCTTCATCATCAGAGTTGTGGCCCTTGATTGGACTGAGGGTTTTGGTCAATATGCGATAAACTGTCCTTGGCACATAGAGCAATTCCTTGACAAGGAATTTGGTCCTTGGAGCTTGGCCTGGCTTCAAAGGCTTCATCAGCACTTGCATCAGATGATCAGACAGTTCAGGTTCAACATAGAGAAGCCTTGCACCTTCAGTGGGAGGAATGACTGGGACGGCATGAAGCAATTCAGAGGCCGGTGCTTTGAAATGAGTATTATCGGTCATCCACTCCAGTACCCATGAATTGACATCATCAACATTTCCAGTAATGTGCAGCGTGGCGAAGAATTGAAGAATGAGTTCTTCATTCCAATCGCAGATGTCGGTGCAGAAATTGAGTAACCCAGCGTCATGAAGAACACTGAGGACTGGGGTGAAGCAGGGCAGCGATTCCATATCTACATGAGGAATTTGCTCATGTTCAAAGATCTTATCCTTATCAAACAACAATGAGGAATAGAAGTTCATCTGGCTTGCAGTCCAGAAGCGCTTGCGACGAAGTCGAGCAGAGTCATAGGGATTGTATTCAGTGAAGAATATGTGCTCATTGAAGAAATCCTCAGCATTAAACTTCTGCTTCTTGGAGTGAGGGTTCTGTGGTTTGGGCTGAAGATTAACAGTTGAAGAATTTACAGCCTCTTGAGGTATAGCCACTGGAGCCACAGGCTGAGGAATTTCAGCAGCAACCTTGGCCTCCATTTCTTCAGACATATGTACATCAGCGCTAGTGACTGGAACTTCTTCAGGAACAGAATGAAGTGAAGCTTGACGTTCATCAGAGCCCGTATGAATTTCTTCAGTTGGCACAGGGGACTGAGGAACATGATGTAGCGGGGTTGTCAGAGGTGAATTGGGGTGATGACTTTCCCAAAAGTCATCATTCAGAATAGGTGTTGTAGACCCAATATCCACATCCTCATCTTCTTCAATTTCTTCGACGCCTGCCTCTTCAGCTGTGAACTGAGGCATGGGCGATGATACCAGTGGGGTTGAAGGGAAAGTATCCACTTCAATTTCTTCATCCATCTACTCTGTCAAAGCAGCAGAAGGATCTTCTTCATCATATTTACTTGGAATTTCATATTCCTCACCAAAGGGAATGATCTCCTTTGATGGCATGCTTGATATTGGAATAGCATCAATTGGGTTTTCAGATGAACTCGTCAAAGTCTTCAATTTCTTGGGAGCTAAAGACTCTGAAGATGCAGATGCTTTCCTTTTCTTCACAGCTGCTCGCTCCGCAGCCTTGGTTTTCTTTGCTTCTGTTGCAGAAGGAAGGTTGATGCTTGTCATCGGTGCAGGAGGAGTAGAGGAAATTGGTTGAATTTCTTCAGGCACAACTGATGTAGTTGCCCTGGCTTGTTCAGATTCCTCAGGCACAATAGCACATGCTTCAACTGGCCTGGATTGCTCTTTAGGCGCAATATTGGAGGTTGCCCTGGCATTTTCTTCAGAGACTGGAATTTCTTCATTAGCTCTGGCGCTTTCATTTTCTTCAGCAGACTGAACAGATGTTCCAGTCTGAGGAAATTTGGGTTGCGATGAAGCTGCAACACTTGGAGTAAATCCTTTTGCCATTCTGACGAATCTGACTTTGGCACCTAGCCAATCTGCACGGAATGCATGAAATTCATCACTGAGTGCTTTGATCTCAGCCTGCATAGACATAAGTTCTTCAGGAGACATTTTCACAACATTGTTCTTCAGAAAACGCTCCTTCTTGTACTGAGCCTTCTTCACCTGCCTGGCCTTTTTAAATTTCCATTTCTCTTCATTTATGAAGGCCGTCAACATGTGACTTTGACCAGGAGTGAGGTTTAATTCAGGCAAAGGTGTATTTGGATCCTTGTGCCATAGATCGATGAAATCAAGGATCTTCCTTGGATCCAGCATGAGGGGCACAGTACTGCCTTTGGCACTAGAGGCCCTTTGTTGTCGCTCTCTGATGATCTCAGCTAATTCTTCATCATCAGCTTCGTCTTCGCTTGACGGAACCTGAAAGGCGACTTGCTTCTTGTGAGGACTTGGCCTTGTGCCTCGTCCAGCAGTGGCCTTTTTCTTCAGCAAGATAGGAGTTGTTGAAGACTGAGGTGGAGCTGAAGAACTTGCAGAGACTCCTGAAGCAATTGAGATTCCAGTAGTCCTTTGGCATGTGGCAAGATGCACAGGTGCTGAGGACTTTGTAGGAGCAGCTGAGGATTTTGCAATTGAGGGAGTTGGAGCTGCTTTTGAGGAATTTGCTTGAGGAACAGGCCGTGAGGGCTTTGAAGAGCTTGGCCGTGAGGGCATTGAAGAGCTTGGCCGTGAGGGCATTGCAGCTGAGGAACTTGTCTTGACAGCTGATTTCTTCAGCATAGCCTTCTTAGGCTTGATAGCAGAGGCCTCAGCGGCGGCAGCAACAGAATCTTCATTGAATTTCTTCACTGCCTCCTTAGCCATTTTGGCCAGCTTGGCTTGACGCTTATCCCACTCCTGAGGAAATTCCTCACCTCTTCTGATGCTAGTGGGATCAGCTTCTTGGCCAGGAGCCAATGGAGGTCTTGGACATGGAGGGTTAACAGCGAATTTCTTCATGTACTTGGGAGTGACATAGCGATATTCCCTCCATTCTCTTGCCCTCCTCTCAATCTTCTGAATGCGCACTTTGCGCTAATTTTTGTTCTCCTTGCCATGAGTTGCTTCATCAGGAGTACAATATTCATCATAGATGTCATCAGGGATCTCAAAAGCAGTATTTGTTTCTGGCCTCTTTCCTCCCTTCTGAGGTCTTTTACCATCAGACATTTTCTTCACTTGAGGATTTTGAACAATCGAATTTTCTGATGAGGTATGTAATTTTTCTTCAAGGAACGCTGCAAATGAGTTAAGTTGATGAGAACCTAGAGATTCAGTAGCGGACATGTGTACCTGTGAACAGAATATAGGTGCGAAGAGTTTTGGAGAGGTCATATGCGTTCTCAGAAGATTTTCAAAAGTATCAAGTTTTGAGGAATTTGACCAGGGGTGTCTTGAGGAATTTCACTAAGCATTTTTGACTTAGGTTCCAGAGTTGTGTAGATTGAAAATCCACACAATTGAGGAATCTTGAAGAAAAACGTTGCTTAGAGAAACTGATCAAGGACAGAAGCAAGTTGGTGTTTAAGAACATGAAAGTTGAAGAATAAACACCTTTTGAAGATTTTGTGGAAATCATCAGAATCAACAAGGGCAGTAAAAATAAATTTTATTTACCCTTGACGAAGAACACGACGAACTGAGAGTAGCAGTGGAGAAGTTCGTCCGTTCAGATCTTCCACGCCCTAACTTGGCGATGGAAAACAGCTACGGCGGCGGCGGAGTGAAGATTTCCGCGGCCGGCGTGAGTACGACGGCGACGAGGTCGAGGCAGTGAAGCTCTTCCTCACCGGCGACGATGGAGTGTAGCGGCGGCGCTAGGTCTGAGAGCTCGAGCGAGGGAGTAAGATCGAGCAGGGTAAATGAGATCTGAGGAGGGCGAAGGGTATTTATAGCCGAGGTGAAAAACCGCTCGTCCGAAGAAAATGGACGAACATGCCCCTGACCCTTCTCATCCTAGCGACATGTGTCACCCACGTACTGTGAAGTGGAGATCATGTTTGATCCCGGGTGAATAGATAAATCTTATCGAGGGATATGGAATGGTTTGAGCGGCAAAAGCCAAAAATTCAGATAAGAATATTTTAAGGTTTCGTTCGCAAATTCTTCAGCTGTCAAGGACACAGTGAAGACTTTGAACGGGTTTCAAATAGAACGCACATGAAGAATTTGTGAACAGACTGGATTGAGTTTAGCATAGAGGGGGAAAGGGTCCGATCACATTCACTTAGAAGAAAAAACAACTTGAAGAATTAGCAATAAGTGAATGCTGTAGAGGACAGAGAACTCAAATATATATATAGTCAATGAAGAACACAGATGGAAAGAGTGAAGATTTTGCAAAGTTGAAGAATTTGAAAATTTGAAGAATTTGCACAATGATGAAAAACTCAACTTTTGAAGATTTTCAACTTTTTGTGGTGGCGTGACCCACCGTGTAAGAATGATGATTTCAGACACCGCGTACAATTGTCGTAGGGCTCTGAGAATCAAATTCTTCATTAATTTCTTCACACTTAGAGGGTTAGTCTTCATTGATTGATGAAAAACGTTACTTCGTGTGTTGCACATCTAAGTCATCAATTTGCATAAGTGTTAGGATGTGTGTCCTTTTCAAAGAACATTCGAAGATTCTAAGATATTTAGCTCACACCGCAACTTGCTAAATCTCTTCTCATCCAAGGGCTTTGTGAAGATATCCGCTAGCTGTTCTTCAGACTTCACGGGATCAATAGAGATGTCACCCTTCAACACATGATCTCGAAGAAAATGATGACGAATCTCGATGTGCTTTGTCTTCGAGTGCTGAACTGGGTTATGAGCAATTTTGATGGCACTCTCGTTGTCGCAGTAGAGTGGCACATTCTTCACATTGATGCCGTAGTCCTTGAGGGTTTGCTTCATCCATAGCAATTGAGCACAGCAAGAACCAGCAGCAATATACTCAGCTTCAGCACTAGAGAGTGATACGCAGTTCTGCTTCTTCGAGGACCAACATACTAAGGATCGTCCGAGGAAATGGCATGTGCCTGATGTTGACTTGCGGTCCACACGATCACCAGCATAGTCAGAGTCAGAATATCCAATGAGATCAAAAGCCGAGCCCTTGGGATACCATAATCCAAGTGTTGGAGTGTGAGCTAGATATCGAAGAATATGTTTCACAGCCTTATGGTGTGATTCCTTCGGTGTAGCTTGAAAGCGGGCACACATGCAAACACTAAGCATAATATCCGGCCTAGATGCACATAGGTACAATAAACAGCCAATCATGGAGCGGTATACCTTTTGATCGAAGTCTATTCCATTTTCATCAGTGCATAGATGGCCATTTGTGGGCATAGGGATTTTGACGCCTTTGCATTCTTGCATACCGAATTTCCTCAGAATGTCCTTGAGGTATTTCTCTTGAGAAATGAAGATGCCATTGCGTTGTTGACGAATTTGAAGACCTAAGAAGAATTTCAATTCTCCCATCATGGACATTTGATATTCCTCACTCATCATGTAAGCAAATTCGTCACTATAATGTTGGTTAGTACAGCCAAAGATAATATCATCAACATATATTTGGCACACGAATAATTCATCATCATAGGTTTTGGTGAAAAGAGTTGGGTCGAGTGAACTGGGTTTGAAGCCTTTCTTCATGAGGAATTCCTTCAAAGTATCATACCACGCCCGAGGGGCCTGCTTGAGGCCATAGAGGGCCTTATTGAGTCTGAAGACTTTGTCAGGATGCTTAGGATCTTCAAAACCTGGGGGTTGAGCAACATATACTTCTTACTCAAGCTTACCATTGAGGAATGCACTTTTCACATCCATTTGATATAAGATGATATTATGATGGTTAGCATAAGCAAGCAATATGCGAATAGCCTCAAGTCTAGCAACAGGTGCAAAAGTTTCATTGAAATCAATTCCTTCAACCTGTGTGTAGCCTTGAGCCACAAGACGAGCCTTGTTCCTCACCACTAGGCCATTTTCATCTTGCTTGTTGCGGTAGATCTATTTGGTACCGATGATATTGTGCTTGCATGGGTCCGGTCGCTTGACAAGCTCCCACACATTGTTCAGCTTGAATTGATGTAATTCCTCTTGTATCGCTTGAATCCATTTTGGCTCCAGAAATGCCTCATCAACTTTGGTGGGCTCTGTGATAGAGACGAAAGCAAAATGCCCACAAAAGTTAGACAAATGTGAAGCTTTTGAGCGAGTCAGAGGACCTGGTGCGTTGATGTCGTTGATGATTCTCTCAATCTGTACTTCATTTGCAACGCGAGGATGAGCAGGTTGACGACTTTGATTTGGCTCAGCATTTTCTTCAGAGCCATTTTCTTCAGATGCGCCAGCATGCTGTTCTTCATGTTCTGGAATGATTTCTTCAGCAGATTCTTCAAAAGGAATGAAATCCTTAGTAGCTTTGAACTTGATGGTTTCCTCAGGCGTCTTTTCATCTAGCACAGGAGGTAGGTGCTCTCTTTGCGAGCCGTTAGTTTCATCGAACCGCACATCTACAGTTTCAACAACCTTGTTGTGATAGGTGTTGAAGACCCTGTAGGTGTGCGAGTCCTTTCCGTAACCAAGCATAAAACCTTCATGTGCTTTCGGTGCAAATTTAGAATTGTGATGAGGATCTCTAATCCAGCATTTAGCAACGAAGACTTTGAAATAACTGACATTGGGTTTCTTGTCAGTGAGGAGTTCATATGAGGTCTTCTTGAAGAATTTGTGAAGATATACCCTGTTGATGATGTGGCATGCAGTATCAATTGCCTCAGGCCAGAAGTGACGAGGTGTCTTGTATTCATCAAGCATGGTGCAAGCCATCTCAACAAGAGTCCTGTTCTTGCGCTCCACAACGCCATTCTGCTGAGGAGTGTATGGGGCAGATAGCTCATGAGTAATACCAAGTTCATCGAGATAGTCATCAAGACCAGTATTCTTGAACTCGGTCCCATTGTCACTACGTATATGCTTGATCTTCACGCCGAAATTCGTCGAAGCCCTTGAGGAAAATCGTCTGAAGACTTCCTGCACTTCAGTTTTGTAAGTAATGACATGCACCCATGTGTAACGAGAATAGTCATCAACAATGACAAAGCCATATAGAGATGCTGCATTTGTTAGTGTGGCATAATGAGTAGGGCCAAAGAGATCCATATGAAGCAATTCAAAAGGACGAGAAGTAGTCATGATAGTCTTCGAGGGGTGCTTGGCTCTGGTCATTTTTCCAGCCTCACAAGCCCCACAAAGATGATCTTTGAGGAATTTGACACCCTCGATGCCAATGACGTGCTTTTTCTTCATGAGCGTGTGTAAGTTCCTCATGCCAGCATGACCCAGTCATTGATGCCATAGCCAGCCTTCTGAAGCTTTAGCAAGTAGACAAGTGGCAGGCTGTGGTCCTGCAGAGAAATCAACAATATACAAGTCTCCTCTCCTAAAGCCTTCGAAGACTTTGGAATTGTCAGATTCCATGAGCACTAAGCAATGATATTTGCCAAAGACAACAACCATATCAAGATCACAAAGCATTGAGACAGACATGAGGTTGAATCCGAGGGACTCGACAAGCATGACTTTATCCATGTGTCGATCCTTTGAGATTGCAACCCTACCTAGACCCAATACCTTGCTTTTGCCTTTGTCAGCGTAGGTGATATGCTTCAAGTGTGATGGAGATAAAGGAGTGTTCATCAGTAAGCTCTTGTCACCGGTCATGTGATTTGTACATCCACTATCGAGGACCCACTCAGTAGCTTTGGGTAAATCATCCTGCAGATGAATTAGTGCATCTTACGAACTCATATACTTCAGAGTGAAGAATATGACATCAAATTCATCAGACATATTTCATCAACAAAAGCAACATATGTATATATATATATATATATATATATATATATATATATATATATATAGCAATGTGAGGACGTGAGAAATGAATAAATCATTTCTTCATGATTAGCTTGCGTCCTTTCAAGCATTTCAGGTCACCAGCAGATTCTTCAGACGATTTAGTTCGTCTGGAGACCTGACCCTGCATAAGAGATTAGTTCTTTTTCTTCACCACCCACATCTGGAGGGGTGGCAAAGAGTTCATCATTCTGCGAGCTCCATAAGAGAAAGGTGGCATTGAAGCCAGAGTGCTTCGTTTCACAGGAGAGGGATTAGCATAGACATATGAGTAAGTAGAGAAATTCTTCGAGGACTTATGAATATAATGATTTGAAAAATAATGCACATAATCAGAACTCTTAGATTTTCCCTGCGAAACAGAAGCGTTAGCATGATGATGATCATGTGAGGACTTGGATCCATGTGAGGAATTTGATCCATAAGAGGACTTGGATCCATATGAAGACTTTGGTCCATATGAAGAATTTGATCTGGGGTTATTATTCTTCACAGGTGGTGTCATGAGGACATTCACCTGAAGACTTTCAAGGCACCTTTTGGGAACCCAGATTTTCTTCATAGGGGGACCATTCCTGCAGTTAGTTCCAACATATCTAGCAAATACCTCACCATTCTGATTTTTGAACAGTTTATAGTTGGAGTCAATTGACTCATCAGATGAATATGAGGATTCACAAGTAAAGCCAGATAAAGTGGATGGATCTACGGGAGATCCCTTCGCAGCAACCCATGAGGTTTTGGGATACTGCTCAGGTTTCCAGTAGGTTCCATCAGCATTGAGTTTCCTCTCAAAGGCAATACCCTCTTTCCTAGGGTTCCTGTTCAAGATCTGCTTTTTGAGCACATCACAAAGAGTCTGATGCCCTTTGAGGCTTTTCTACATGCCTGTCACATACAATTCCTTCAACCCTGCATTTTCGTCAGTGATACTAGTGGTATCCTCAGATGAGGAATTTGTGACCACAAAGATAGTTGAAGAATTTGCAGCAATAGAAGCATTTGAACATTCAGGTGAAGAATTAGCAGTTTCACGTTCAATGCATTTCAAGCATGGTGGAATAAATTCTTCCTGAGCGGAACTGATCTGTTGAGCAAGCAAAGAATCATTTTCCTTCTGAAGATCTTCATGACTCACCCTTAGCTTCTCAAGATCTTGCTTTCTTTGAAGAAATTCATAAGAAAGCTTCTCATGATCGGCTAAGAGAGTTTCATGATGACCTTGAAGGTTGTCAAACTTAGACTGTAGTTGCTGAAGATTATCAGTCAGTGTTTGAGTTTGATCCATTTCCTCACCTAACAGATCATCGCTTTTGTCTAGCATATTTTGAACCTTTTCCAAAGCCTTTTGTTGTTTAACAGCAATATTAGCAAGTTTGGAATAGCTGGGTTTGAGGTTATCATCAGATTCATCCTCACTTGATTCAGAGGAGGGATATTTGAGTACCTTGGCACCTTTTGCCATGAAGCAATAGGTGGGAGCATAGTCATCGTTGCCGTCATCAGCAGTGTTGGGGAAGCCATTTTCCTCAGTGTTGAAGATGGACTTGCTAACGTAAGCAGTAGCGAGGGCTAGGCTCGCCACACCAGAGTCTGACTCCTCAGATGCCTCCTCTTCCTCATGTTCCTCAGTTTCAGCTTCAGAGTCCATTTCCTTGCCAATGAATGCCCGAGCCTTTTTGGAACTGCTCTTCTTGTGAGATGAAGACTTTGAAGATTTTGACGATGAGGACTTTGAAGATTTCTTTTTCTTCTTTGAGTCATCGGAACTGTCATCCTTGTATTTCTTCTTCTTTGATTCCTTCTCCCACTGAGGACAATCAGTAATGTAGTGACCAGGTTTCTTGCATTTATGGCAAGTTCTCTTCTTGTAGTCACGGGATGAGGAATCTGATTTCATGTCATCACCTCTTGAGGATTTTCCAAATCGGCCACGTCTAGAGAACTTCTGGAATTTCCTCACGAGCATTGCTAGCTCCTGACTCAGTTCTTCAGGATCACCAAGGCTGCTACCAGAATCTTCATCTTCAGATTCAGAGACTGCCTTGGCTTTCAGTGCATGAGATCTACCATAGCTCGGTCCGTAGAGATCTCTCTTCTCAGCTAGTTGGAATTCATGAGTGTTCAGCCTCTCAAGAATATCAGCAGGATCAAGTGACTTGTAGTCTCCACGTTCTTGAATCATCAGTGCCAGTGTATCGAATGAAGAATCGAGTGACCTCAGCAATTTCTTCACCACTTCATGGTCGGTGATGTCAGTGGCACCCAGTGCTTGAAGCTCGTTTGAAATGTCAGTGAGACGATCAAAGGTTTGCTAAACATTTTCGTTGTCGAGTCTTTTGAAGCGGTTGAAGAGATTGCGAAGAACGTCAACTCGAGAGTCACGTTGAGTTGAGACTCCTTCGTTGACCTTGGACAGCCTATCCCAGATAAGCTTAGCTGTCTCCAAAGCACTCACTCTGCCATACTGCCCTTTGCTCAGATGGCCACATATGATATTCTTCGCTTGAGAGTCGAGTTGCTTGAACCTCTTCACTTCAGCAGCGTTTACGGAAGGAGTGACAGAGGGAACACCATTTTCCACAACATACCAGAGATCGTTGTCAATTGCCTCAAGATGCATGCGCATCTTGTTCTTCCAGTAGGGGTAGTCCGTCCCATCGAAGGTAGGACACCCAGCCGAGACCTTGATCATGCCTGCAGTCGACATAACTAAAACTCCAGGTGGTTAAACCAAAATCACACAGAACAAGGGAGTACCTCGCTCTGATACCAATTGAAAGTGCGATATATCGACTAGAGGGGGGGTGAATAGGCGATTTTTACAAATTCGTCACTGAGGAATTTCAAGGTGAGGAAATTCCTAAGCGACGAACTACATAGCAGCGGAATAAGTACTCAGATGCAAGCGTAACAGAGCAGTAGCACAGTCATCATGAGGAAATGAAAACAAGCACAGAGTACGAGTAGCGTAAACACAGGATAAGGAGGCAGAAGACAAACTGACTGAAGAAATTGTACTGAGGAAATTGAGAAAGTCTTCAGTCAAAGTCTTCAAACAGTAATGATCAAATACCTAGCAAGTATGCGAGGAAATGAAAGGGTTGAGGAAATAGAACCAGTAGCTCGGAGAAGACAATGATTTGGTAGACCAGTTCCAACTGCTGTGACAGTTGTACGTCTGGTTAGAGCGGCTAGGTATTTAAACCTGAGGACACACAGTCCCGGACACACAGTCCTCACCGTATTCTCCTTGAGCTAAGGTCACACAGACCTCGCCCAATCACTCGTGGTAAGTCTTCAGGTGACTTCCAAACCTTCACATACTCGGTCACTCGGCAATCCACAATTTCCTCTTGGATGCTCTAGACCATGACGCCTAACCGTCTGGAGGATGCACAGTCCTCAAAGGTAACAAGCATCGGTTCCACACAGGAACAATCTCTTCAGTGATGCTCAATCACTTTTGGTTTGTAGGTGTTTGGGTTTTTGAGTTTTTCCTCACTTGATGATTTTCGCTCAAAGTCCTCGGAGGATGGGATGCTCTAAATGACAAGTGTCAATCTATCTCTCGGAGCAGCCAACCAGCTAGTGGTTGAGGGGGGCGGCTATTTATAGCCTAGGGAGCAGCCCGACATGATAAGACATAAATGCCCTTCAATGATATGACCGTTAGGTGGGTAGGATATTTGGACAGCTGGCGCGTAGCACAGCAACGGTCGGATATTTGAGTATCAAATTCCTCAGGGCTATCATGTTCCTCACTTGTAGACAATCCGCACTGGCGAATTCCTAACTCCTCAGTCAGAACAAATTCCTCAGAGAACAGAAGAACTTCGTCTCTGTCACTGAAGAACTTGACTAAACTGAATGAGATTTCCAATGGCTTCACTCGAAAGGATTGGGTAGGTGTTGGATTTTGAGTTGAGCATCACTTGGAAACTTTTCCTTAGTTTTACCTCGACCCCCTTTTACAGTACGGTGTTTCCTATGACTCAAGAAGAAGAAAATGAAACTACGAATACAAAAGTCTTCACGCTTCATAATCCTCGCATGAATATCAAGTCTTCAGGGTAACACCAATTTCTTCACTTTTAAAGTCTTCAAGAAAACCAAAGTCTTCAGTTGAAGACATTCATTTTTAGGGGTCGACATTCATCGTAAATAACAAACTCCTCATAGACTTATAGACCTGTGTACACTCACAAATGCATTAGTCCCTTAACCTATAAGTCTTCAATACACCAAAATCACTAAGGGGCACTAGATGCACTTACAATCTCCCCCTTTTTGGTGATTGATGACAATATAGGTTAAGTTTTCAACGAGGATAAACATATGAAGTGTAAATACTGATATTGAGGAATTTGACTGCAAGATATAGAAGAACTCCCCCTTAAGATGTGCATATTTGAGGAATTTGCTTTGAAATAGCAAATGCACATTGTTGAGTAATATCATGGAGATCTCCTCCTATATCTTGAAATTCATACACGCATTTATCATATGATATGAAGAATTTGAAATGCATGATGAAATATGGTGTCTGACGAAATTCAGCATGCAAAAAGCAGTTCAAAAGTATCAGACCACCATAGGACTTAAGTTTCCAACTCATCAGAGCAAACACCTCAGAAAAGCAAGAGTTGTAACTTAACACAAATATAGCCCTTATATAAGACCCGCTTGAAGACTAACTCAAATTTCTCCCCCTTTGTCATCGAATGACAAAAAGGGACGAAAAATGAGGACTAACGCCCCTGAAGAATATCATCATGATGTCGATGGAGGAGCGCCAGCATTGTTGCGGTCGTCCGTTGAGGTAGGGCCTGCCGCAGTGTCGTTCAAGTCTTCAGCTTCATCCATCTCGCGCGATGAAGAATATGAACTGGCAACAAGCTGAGGAACTTTGACTTTCTTGAATTTCTTCGAAGGTGGCTGAGACCAGTCAAAGTCCTGTTGGAATCCCATCTCCTTGAGTTCTTCAGCACTATGAAGATTAGAAAGAATGGCCCAAGTGGAGATCCCCCATGACAACCTAAATACAAGTAAGGTAACCAAATATTGTAGGTGGCAATTCGGAGGCGAGGTATTATTCGCTCTAACATCATACTCCATTGAATCTTTATACAAAGGTAGATTATTTGGGTAATGGCACAATTAAATTAGTTCATAGATTTTTTGTCATGCCATTAAACATTTAATTTTTTGAATAAGTGCTCAACCTTACAATACGAACCTATTTAGCTAGCAATGCTCAAGGTCTAGCGTTGAATTTTAATGTGCGCTGCAATCGCTCGACGATGGGGTTTGTGTTTTACTACAGGGTACGGGATTTGGTTAGTTAGGAACTAGTTACCCACTTAATAGCAATTTTTAGTGTTATATATTTGATGAATCAAGGAACTATCCTTTAAGTAATTTTAATGTTCGTAAGTGTCATTATGCAGTTATACTAAATGAAAGAACCACTCGAATTGCGAAAATTTTCCTTTTCAAGTAGAAGTAGAGAAGGGTGTGAATATATTTAGTTGGCAATTTGAGTTGACTAGGTTAAATGAATAGTATGTGCTATTGGACCAGAACAACTAAAAATAGGCCAGTGATGCTTAAGAGGAATATAAGAATACTAGATTCGCAAATAGAAATATACACGGTAGGGAGAACTCCGTATTGGTGTTTTTTGATTTAGGTTAATTAGTTAGTTAGTTAGTTAGTTAGTTTTTTTAGGTTAATTAGTTAGTTGTTTTACCCTACTGTACATAGGTTAATTAGTTAGTTAGTTATTTTTTTAGGTTAATTACTTAGTTAGTTAGTTAATTAGTTAGTAGGTGGTGTTTTACCCTACTGTACATAGTCAAAAAAAGGAGATTTAGGTTAATTAGATTTTAGTTGATTTTAGGTTAGTAGATTTTAGTTGATTTTAGGTTAATAGATTTTAGTTGATTTAGGTTAATAGATTTTAGTTGATTTTAGGTTAGTAGATTTTAGTTGATTTTAGGTTAATAGATTTTAGTTGATTTTAGGTTAGTAGATTTTTCTGTCTCACGACTTTTCGTTGACTTTAGGTGTGATTAGTTGAAAAGCCAAAGCAAGACCCCGAGACGCACGCCTAAAATGCCGACGCACCGAGCACCACGAGGACGAAGGCAAAGACGACCCGCCCGCAAGCCAACCCCCCCCCAAACCACCCCCCTCCCATCCCCTACCTACCCGCCTCAACCCCGCTCGGCCGTCCCATTTGGACTTACATAAGGAAAAAAAGAAGAAAAACGAAGTAGAAGTGGAGATGCAAAAAAAAGTAAGAAGTAGAAGATGAAAAAAAAAGTAGGAAAAGTAAAATGAGGTCCGCGAGGGAAAAGAGGGTCGCGATGTGACGAGGCTCGATCGGGGAAAGGAGTCGAGGGTCTAGGGGTCGAGGATCGAGGTGTCGAGGGTCAGGATCGAGGGAAAAAGAGTCTGGGTCTACGGCGAGGATCGAGGTGTCGAGGGGAAAGGGGTCGAGGGTTCAGGATCGAGGGAAAAGGATCGAGGGTCTAGGGGTCGAGGATTGAGGTGTCGAGGGGTCGGGCTCGAGGATCAGGGAAAAGTCGAGGGTCTAGGGGTCGAGGATCGAGTGTCGAGGGGTCGAGGGAAAAGGGGTCGAGGGGTCAAGGGTCGCCGCCCCGACCCCCTGACCCCGACACCCCGATCCCGACACGACACCCCGACCCCGCCTCGACACCCCGCACCGCGACCCCGACACAGCACCCCGACCCCGACACGGCACCCCCGACCCTACACACCCCCCGACACACACCACCGACACCCCGACCCCCGACACGATACCCCAGACCCCACACTTCCCCCCACCCCGACCACAAGCAACCCCTACCCCCGACACACCCCCTTCACCCCCACCCCGACCCCCGACACGTCCTCCCGAAAAAGGTGCTCTTTGGCCTTCCAGAGGCCGACGGGGTCATATATTTTTGAATTATGAGTTAGGTCAGGTATTCAATTATTATTATGTACATATATATATATATATATATATTATTAATTAGTTCATGCTATTAGGTATTCAATTTTTTATTATGTTCATGATGATTATACACACTTAAATATTTTATTATGTTTATGTTGTACTAATTTCGTTTACTCTTTATCATTGCAGGTGTTGACAGATGGTGGGCGCGGGTCGAGAGCGCTCCGAGCCTCCTTCCTCGGCGCGTGCTGGGCGGGGTGCTATTATTCCACCCCAGCACCTTCGGAGAGCGCTGGCAGATAGCAGGCAGACACCAGCGGGCGCTTCTTCTTCGGTCGGGATAGGTTGGGGGAAGACGAAGAGGGCTGCTAGAGGTTGACGTGGCGGCGGGAGAGGTAGGAAGGCTGCTGTGCCTTCCTCGCCGCCACCCCCAGCTGATTCTCCGGACCACCGGAGTGCTCTGTCTCAGGTGGACCCGTCTTGGACTCCGGTCCATGAGCCTCGGGCCGACGAGCCTCGGGTGGCCGAGCCTTCGTCCGATGAGACTTGGGTCCCAGAGTCTTCATCCCAGGAGACTCCGGTCCCAGAGTCTGCGTCCCACGTGACTCCGGAGGCTAGTGGCCATGCTGATGGTGGCGAGGACACCTTTTCTGACGATAGCTATAGCGAGGGCGAGCTGGTTGAGGGGGGCAAGAAGGTCTACCAGCGTGGTGGTACAAAGCTACCGTCCGTGCCGCCGACCCGCGATCAGAGGTGGTTGATTGAGCCTAACGGGGAGAAGTAAGTGCATTTACTCTTTTTTAACCTTTTGCCTTCATGTTTCTTCAAATTAATATCTAATGTGTTGGCCTTGTCATACTACAGGGGTTGGAAACACTAGTAGAAAACAGGGCTTTGGTTCGGGCCAGCCCAGCCCATTAGTCCCGGTTCAGTCACGAACCGGGACCCATGGGGGGCATACGTCCTGGTTCATGCGCCCAGGGGGCCGGCCGGGGCCTCGTGGGCATTGGTCCCTGTTCGTCTGGACCCATTTGTCCCGGTTCCTGGCACGAACCGGGACCAATGGGCCTCGCTCCTGGCCCACATCCATTGGTCCCGGCTCGTGGCTTGAACCGGGACAGAAGTGGGGTCTTTAGTCCCGGTTCCACGCACGAAACGGGACCAATGAGGTGGCTATATATACCCCATCGCCGGCGAGCAGAGCACTCCACACTGCTCTGTTTTTTCTGGCCGGCGAGGGGAGAGCTTTGTGGTGCTCTAGCTCACCTCCTATGCACATGAGGTGTTTGATGAAATGCCCGAGCCACACTAGTTAAGCATTCTCCTCTCGAAGCTCGACCTTCAAGCTCCATTTTCCTCAAGATTTGTCTAGGTTTATCAGTCCGTCACGTCCCGTCCCCGTCTTCACCGCCGTCGATCGCCCGCGCCGATCTCGTCGACGGCATAACCGTGGTGAGCCTCTTGTTCTTATCTTCTTTCTAAAAAAAATTCTTACTTGTATGATTTAGATAGATACTTGTCTAATTTTCTTACTTTTATTATTGTTTGTTATTATATAGTGCGATGGTTTTGGTATCCGCCCCCGTTGGCCCTCGTCCTGTCTATGATTCGGATGTGGTATATATTATATTTTATAACTATTTGGTTCATTTATTGTTTATGACAATTATGCCGACCAACGTGACATAGATTTTTTTATCTAGGAGGTTTGTGAACGGGAAATTCCAAACGACCCTATTGTCGAGAGGTTAAATTTAGTTGAAGAAGAAAACAATTACTTGAAGGAAAAATTGAAAAAAATTGAGGAGGAGAAGATGATATTGGAGTTGCATGTTGCGGATGTCGTCGATGATCACAAGATCAAGATGGATGCAATGCGCTTCAAGATTAGAAAGTATAGAAAATATGTCATTCATACCGAGGCTTGGTATCATTATGCCGTTGGATCAATTGTTACCTTGGTTGCGATTATGATCGCATTTGTTGTTGCATTGAAATGTTTTACATAGTTTCAATGTATGGTTTAATTAGATGCTCTGGAGAGCTATATGTTGTTCAATGAGAACTATGTATGTACTTTGGTTTTAATGTGATGATGAACTTCTATTAATTTGGTCACTTATCTATTCATGATGTTTTGTAATGGTTTTTTACACACTTAATTATATATAATGCACACAGATGAACCGGCAATGGATGTACGGTGACAGACGCACCTCCGAGTACATTAAGGGCTTGCATAATTTTCTCGAAGTGGCTGAGGCAAACAAGCAGAATGGTTTTATGTGTTGTCCATGCCCTATATGTGGGAATACGAAGTCTTACTCTGACCGGAAAATCCTTCACACCCACCTGCTTGAGAAGGGTTTCATGCCACACTATAATGTTTGGACCAGGCACGGAGAAATAGGGGTTATGATGGAAGACAGCGAAGAAGAAGAGGACGATGACAACTATGTGCCCCCTGAATACGGTGATGCTGCAATGGGGGAAACTAAAGATCAAGAGGAACCAGACGATGTGCCTAATGATGATCTCCGCCGGGCCATTGTTGATGCAAGGAGACAGTGCGAAAGTGAAAAGGAGAAGCTGAAATTCGATCGCATGTTAGAGGATCACCAAAAAGGGTTGTACCCCAATTGCGAAGATGGCAACACAAAGCTCGGTACCGTACTGGAATTGCTACAGTGGAAGGTAGAGAATGCTGTGCCTGACAAAGGATTTGAGAAGCTACTGAAAATATTGAAGAAAAAGCTTCCAAAGGATAACGAATTGCCCGACAGTACGTACGCAGCAAAGAAGGTCGTATGCCCTCTAGGATTGGAGGTGCAGAAGATACATGCATGCCCTAATGACTACATCCTGTACCGCGGTGCGTACGAGGAATTGAACGCATGCCTGGTATGCGGTGCATTGCGGTATAAGATCAGACGAGATGACCCTGGTGATGTTGACGGCGAGCCCCCCAGGAAGAGGGTTCCTGCCAAGGTGATGTGGTATGCTCCTATAATACCACGGTTGAAACGTCTGTTCAGAAACAAAGAGCATGCCAAGTTGATGCGATGGCACAGAGAGGACCGTAAGAAAGATGGGAAGTTGAGAGCACCCGCTAACTGGTCGCAGTGGAGAAAAATCGAGAGAAAGTACCAGGCTGAGTTTGCAGGTGACCCAAGGAACGTATGGTTTGGTTTAAGCACGGATGGCATTAATCCTTTCGGGGACCAGAGCAGCAATCACAGCACCTGGCCCGTGACTCTATGTATCTATAACCTTCCTCCTTGGCTGTGCATGAAGCGGAAGTTCATTATGATGCCAGTACTCATCCAAGGCCCTAAGCAACCCGACAATGACATAGATGTGTACCTAAGGCCATTAGTTGAAGAACTTTTACAGCTGTGGAATGGAAACGGTGTACGTATGTGGGATGAGCACAGACAGGAGGAATTTGACCTGCATGCGTTGCTGTTTGTAACCATCAATGATTGGCCTGCTCTCAGTAACCTTTCAGGACAGACAAACAAGGGATACCATGCATGCACGCACTGTTTAGCTGACACCGAAAGTATATACCTGGACAAATGCAGGAAGAATGTGTACCTGGGGCATCGTCGATTTCTTCCGACCAACCATCAATGTCGAAAGAAAGGCAAGCATTTCAAAGGCTAGGCAGATCACCGGAAGAAGCCCGCCATGCGTACCGGTGATCACGTACTTGCTATGGTCAATGATTTACACGTAATCTTTGGAAAGGGTCCCGGCGGACTATCTGTTCCGAATGACGCTGAGGGACGCGCTCCCATGTGGAAGAAGAAATCTATATTTTGGGACCTACCCTACTGGAAAGACCTAGAGGTCCGCTCTTCAATCGACGTGATGCACGTGACAAAGAACCTTTGCGTGAACCTGCTAGGCTTCTTGGGCGTGTATGGAAAGACAAAAGATACACCGGAGGCACAGGAGGACCTGCAACGTTGGCACGAAAAAGACGGCATGCCTCCAAAGCAGTATGAAGGTCCTGCCAGCTACGCTCTTACCAAAGAAGAGAAGGAAATCTTCTTTGAATGCCTGCTCAGTATGAAGGTCCCGTCTGGCTTCTCGTCGAATATAAAGGGAATAATAAATATGGCAGAGAAAAAGTTCCAGAACCTAAAGTCTCATGACTGCCACGTGATTATGACGCAACTGCTTCCGGTTGCATTGAGGGGGCTTCTACCAGAAAACGTTCGATTAGCCATTGTGAAGCTATGTGCATTCCTCAATGCAATCTCTCGGAAGGTGATCGATCCAGAAATCATACCAAGGCTAAGGAGTGATGTGGCGCAATGTCTTGTCAGTTTCGAGCTGGTGTTCCCACCATCCTTCTTCAATATCATGACGCACGTCCTAGTTCATCTAGTCGACGAGATTGTCGTTCTGGGCCCCGTATTTCTACACAATATGTTCCCCTTTGAGAGGTTCATGGGAGTCCTAAAGAAATATGTCCGTAACCGCGCTAGGCCAGAAGGAAGCATCTCCATGGGCCATCAAACAGAGGATGTCATTGGGTTTTGTGTTGACTTCATTCCTGACCTTAAGAAGATTGGTCTCCCTCAATCGCGGTATGAGGGGAGACTGACTGGAAAATGCACGCTAGGAGGGGACTCAATAATATGCAGGGACGGGCATTCTTGGTCTCAAGAACACTACACAGTTCTACAGAACTCTACCTTGGTGACCCCGTATGTCGATGAACACAAGAACATTCTGCGCTCCAAACACCTGGAGCAGTGTGATGACTGGATTACATGTGAACACATCAGGACTTTCGGCAGTTGGTTGGGAACACGTCTCAGAGGTGACAACACTGTTTCTGATGAGCTGTACTCGTTGTCCAGGGGACCATCTTCGACTGTATTGACTTACAAAGGATATGAGATAAATGGGAATACATTTTACACGATCGCCCAAGATCAAAAGAGCACCAACCAAAACAGCGGTGTCCGCTTTGATGCAGCAACCAAGAGGGGAAAGGACACATATTATGGTTACATAGTGGACATATGGGAATTTGACGACGGACATGATTTTAAGGTCCCTTTGTTTAAGTGCAAATGGGTCAATCTGTCAGGAGGCGGGGTACAGGTAGAGCCACATTACGGAATGACAACAGTGGATCTGAACAATCTTGGGTACACAGACGAACCATTCATCCTAGCCAATGATGTGGCGCAGGTTTTCTATGTGAAGGACATGTCTACCAAACCGAGAAAAAGAAAAGATAAGGAAGCGAATACATCATACGATGAGCCAAAGCGCCACATAGTTCTTTCAGGGAAAAGAGACATCATGGGAGTGGAGGGTAAGACAGACATGTCTGAAGATTATGAAAAGTTTCATGAAATTCCTCCCTTCAAAGTCAAGGCTGACCCAAGCACCCTGTTAAGAGATGAAGAATATCCATGGTTACGGCGTAATAAGCAAAGGATACAAGCGAAGAAAAAGTGAAGACAGATGAAGTCAGAAAGGGTTGAAAATTGATGATATGGCTTTGAATGGTTCATTTTGAGCACACAAAAAGTCTGGAGTTCAAATAAGTTTAAAAAAATGAAATCCCTTTGTAACAGATGAGTTTTTGTCCGAAACCCTGATACTTCGAAAGAGATTGTCCATTTTGTACACGAAGTGCATCCAGTTTTTGCCGTAACCCTCTCAACTTTTTAGCACATGCTATGTGGGTGAAATGATGATATCATGCCAATTTTCAACCTCTTCAGAGTTCATGTGAAGTGCTTTTCAATTTCAGGGTCATTTAGCTCAAAAAAATCAGTAAATGCATGAAAAATAACAGATGAAGTCAGAAAGGGTTGAAAATTGAATTATGGTGGCTTTGAATGGTTCATTTTGAACACACAAAAAGTCTGGAGTTCAATAAGTTAAAAAAATTGAAATCCCTTTGTAACAATGAGTTTTTGTCGAACCTGATACTTCGAAAGAGATTGTCCATTTTGTACACGAAGTGCATCCAGTTTTTGCCGTAACCCTCTCAACTTTTTAGCACATGCTATTGGGTGAAATGATGATATCATGCCAATTTTCAACCTCTTCAGAGTTCATGTGAAGTGCTTTTCAATTTCAGGTCATTTAGCTCAAAAAAATCAGTAAATGCATGAAAAATAACAGATGAAGTCAGAAAGGGTTGAAAATTGATGATGTGGTTTGAATGGTTCATTTTGAACACACAAAAAGTCTGGAGTTCAAATAAGTTAAAAAATGAAATCCTTTGTAACAGATGTTTTTGTCGAACACCTGATACTTCGAAAGAGATTGTCCATTTTTACACGAAGTAGCATCCAGTTTTTTTGCCGTAACCCTCTCAACTTTTTAGCACATGCTATGTGGGTGAAATGATGATACCATGCCAATTTTCAACCTCTTTCAGAGTTCATCTGAGTGCTTTTTAATTTCAGGGTCATTTAGCTCAAAAAAATCAGTAAATGCATGAAAAATAACAGATGAAGTTAGAAAGGGTTGAAAATTGATGATGTGGCTTTGAATGGTTCATTTTGAACACACAAAAAGTCTGGTGTTCAAATAAGTTCAAAAAAATGAAATCCCTTTGTATCAGATGAGTTTTCGTCTGAAAACCTGATACTTCGAAAGAGATTGTCCATTTTGCACACAAAGTGCATCCAGTTTTTGCCGTAACCCTCTCAACTTTTATGAAACTCTAATAGCAAAAATAATAAACTAAAAGAATGAACTAGAAAACTTTAATGAAACTCTAATAGAAAAAAGAATGAACTAGAAAACTTTAATGAAACTCTAATAGCAAAAGGAATCAACTAAAATTATCAAAGTATTTTCTGTTCAAAACATTAAAAGCAAAAAGAATTTTCATAAAGAACTTTTTTTGTTAGAAACTTTAATAGCAAAAAGAATTATCATAAAGATTTTTTTTGTTAGAAACTAAAATAACAAAAACTGTGTTTGAATATAATGATAAAACACAGTAAAATTAAATAGCAGGAAAAAGAATCACTCCAAAATCTATTTTTATAGTAAAGTTAATCACAAACTAGTGATTCACACAAATTTCAAAGAATTCAAATTTAAACTATTCAAATTGGAAAACTAATGTCACTAACAGCAAGTTTATAATTTTTATTACCTAAAAGCTAAAAGAATCACTGAAAAACAGTTTGTATTTTGTTGTAAGTAGAAACAAAATAAAATAAATAAAGCAAAAAACAAAACAAAAAAACTAGAAAAAAATAAAAAAAAATGCCACCTACTGGGCCACCACGGCCTGAATACGACTAGAAACCCATCCATGGGCCAGGATTCAGGCCCGCAGAGGCCCAGCAGGCCCACGGGCAAAGAGTAGCAGAGAAGGCCCCAAAGCCTGCAGTTGAGAGGAGCTCGAGAGGGTCGGTGCAGTAGCGCTTATAAACCACTCTCGAGCTCTCTCAACTAGCGAGGTGGGACTAAACATCCCACGGCACCGCGCCAGCGCAAGGCCTTTGGTCCCGGTTGGTAGCACCAACCGGGACGAAAGGGGGGCATTGGTCCCGGTTGGTGGAACAAACCGGGACCAATGCCCCCCTTTGGTCCCGGTTCGTGCCACCAACCGGGACCAATGGTGTCTGTTTCTCGCCCTTTGGGTTGCTGAAAAGAGACCTTTGGTCCTGGTTGGTGGCACGAACCGGGACCAAAGGGTGGCATTGGTCCCGGTTCGTGGCACCAACCGGGACCAAAGGTGTGGCTATATAAGCCAACACTTAGGAAAATTTCCCCAAGTGCTCCCATTCTCCCCCGACGCCGCCAGGCCGCTCCTCGCCGCCGTCGCCGCGCCCTGCCTCGTCGCCGCCTGATCCTCGTCGCCCGTGCCCCGTCGTCCCCGTCGCCGTCGTCGCCATCGCCCGTGCCCCGTCGTCGTCGTCTTCCCCGAGCCCACGCTCCTGCCCCCGCCCCTGCTGCCCCGCCCCCGAGCACGCCCCTGCCCCGGCCCGCCCCCACCATCGCCGTCGCCGTCGCCGTGCCATCGCCGCCGTCGCCGTAGCCATGCCATCGCCGCCCCCGCTGTGAGCCATCGCCACCGTCGCCGTAGCATATGTATTAATTGTTTTGTTCATAGCATTTTTTTATATGATGAATTTTTTTTTCATAGCATTTTTCCTAGCCATATATATGTATGTGGCTATATGTATGTATATATGGATGTTCATAGAAGTTTTTTTATATGTATGTGGCTATATGTATATGTCACTGTCGATATAGCCCCTCCCCGATAACTTCGACATGAGGGGGGGGGTCGATATACCCCCTCCCCGATAACATTTTTTTATATGATGAATTTTTTTCATAGCCATATATATGTATGTGGCTATATGTATGATGTTCTTAGAATTTTTTTATATGTATGTCGTTGTCGATATAGCCCCTCCCCGATAACTTCGACAAGAGGGGGGGGGGTCGATATACCCCCTCCCCGATAACTTTGACATGAGGGGGGGGGGATCTCCTACCCCCTCCCGCCCCTACCCGACAAACTCTCGAGGCCACCCAAACCACTAGAAGATAACTCCGGTAACTTCGACATGAGGGGTGACGTCGATCAACCCCCTCTCGCCCGAACAAGTCTATGTATTATTTTATATCGCGGTGGGCATATATCAAAGTTTGATCATATGTCAAAGTTTGAATTTTGACATATGCAACATTTGATCATATATCAAAGTTTGATCATATGTCAAAGTTTGCGATATACCCCCTCCCCGATAACATTTTTTTTATATGATGAATTTTTTTTCATAGCCATATATATGTATGTGGCTATATGTATGTATGGATGTTCATAGAATTTTTTTATATGTATGTGGCTATATGTATGTCGTTGTCGATATAGCCCCTCCCCGATAACTTCAGCATGAGGGGGGGGAGGTTGATATACCCCCTCCCCGATAACATTTTTTTTCTAAGTTACTAAGGTAAAATGTTCACCCCCTCTCGATATACCGGGCGACCAACTCTCGAGGCCACCCAAACCCTAGAAAAAAAGCATTGTCGATCTCCTACCCCCTCCCGCCCCTACCCGACAAACTCTCGAGGCCACCCAAACCACTAGAAGATAACTCCGGTAACTTCGACATGAGGGAGGACGTCGGTCAACCCCCTCTCGCCCGAACAAGTCTATGTATTATTTTATATCGCGATGGACATATATCAAAGTTTGATCATATGTCAAAGTTTGAATTTTGACATATGCAACATTTGATCATATATCAAAGTTTGATCATATGTCAAAGTTTGAATTTTGACATATGCAACATTTGATCATATGTCAAAGTTTGAATTTTGACATATATAGATTTATCAAGAATGCCCCCATTATGGATGTGCACAAGTTGATCCAATTTTTTTCTGATCTCATATATATATATATTCTTCTATATGTCACGTTGTCTGTCAAAGTATTGAAGAAATCCATGGCTTCATCATTAGTCGGAAGTAACAGGCATATGATGCTACGAAGCTCTTCAAAGTTGTTTTGGAACGGAGTTCCGGATAGAATAATTCTCCTTTTGGTACGAATTTCAGCAAAGGCCTTCCAAATAGCGATATTCGGAAGGCTCTTGCTGAACTTTGTACCAAAAAGTGAATTATTCTATCGGGAACTCCGTTCCAAAACAACTTTGAAGAGCTTCGTACCATTATATGCCTGTCATTTCCGGCTAATGATGAAGTCATGGTTTTCTTGAATTCTTTGACACTAGACAACGAGACATATAGAAGGGTAGATGAGATCAGGAAAAATATGGACCATTTTCTGCACATCCAGAATGGCGTCATTTTGTTAAATCCCTTGTCGGTCCGGATGTCGGACATTCATGAGAGAGGCGGTCCAACCCAAACCCTAGAAGCGTTGTCGAGGCCACCCCAAACCCTAGAAGCGTTGCCTAGGCCACCCCAAACCCTAGAAGCGTTGTTGAGGCCACCCCAAACCGTAGAAGCGTCGAGCTAGCTAGGTCTACGTTTGCACAAATATATCCATCTGTCATGTTTGTATATTAATTGCCATGTTGTAATATTTGCAGAAACTATGGAGCACCGAGACATCGAAGCAGAACAGTTGTTGGGGGACATAATCCTCGGCGGAGGTGATGTCTTGTCGTTTCTCAACGACACCGATGGTCTGGAAGGAGAGGGTGAAGCAGGCTCCGGTGATCGAACAATGGAGGTGGAAGGACATGATTATGATGGCTCCGGTGACGGAATGCCGGTGGAAAAAGGAGACCGTGATGACTGCTCCGGTGAGCAAACGGAGGAAGGAGATGTTGCAAAGTCCGGCGAGGCATATATATTAATTAAGCCTGTGCTGACTACCTAATTCATGCATTAATTGTTTTGGTATGTACACATATTAACTCTCTTCTTTCTTCTTTTCTAGCCCTCCGGATCGAGCCAAACTTCGGTAACGAGACGAGGCCCGAAGAAAAGGTTGCGCCAGGATGAAAGGTTCACGATCACAGCAATCAAGGGCGATGGCCAACCGATTGAACCCAGCCGGACCAAGGAAGCATTTTTTGCTCAGTGCGGGGTTCTTGTTAGGGACATGATCCCGATCAGCATCCACCAATGGAATAAGCCTAAGAGCGAAGACCCTCAAGTGTCTTTTGTCAACGATAGACAGAAAGATGATCTTTGGACCGCGCTGAAGGCAAATTTCACCCTACCGCCAGAGGAGGATCCGGATAAGCCAGTTATAGAGCCATTGGTCAAGGCTCATGCTCTTAAGAAGATGGCAGATCTATTCAGGAGGTGGAAGAATGAGTTGAAATCAACGTTTGTCGACAAAGGGAAGACTCCAGAATTCACCAGCCGATTTGAGAAGATAAGAGATCACTGGCTCGCATTTGTAGCCCACAAGACATCGGAGAAGAGTAAGAAGATGTCAGCGACAAACAAGAAAAATGCTGCAAAGAAGGAGTATCACCATCGCACGGGGTCAGGTGTCTACCTCAAAGCCCGACCGTTGTGGGACAAGGCTGAGAAGGACCTGCTTGATAAAGGGGTCGAACCAGAGACATTGAACTGGCCAGACCGTTCAAGGACTTGGTTCTTCGGGGTTGGGGGTACCTTGGACCCTGAAACAGGGAAGTGCCCGTCAAGAAGCTTCAGAAGTATATCGCCGCAGCGCAGCAAGGGACGTTCGTTCCCGACAGAGAGAATGACGAGCTCACATAGGCCCTCGGGAATCCTGAGCACCCAGGACGAATGCGAGGCACGGCAGGCTCCGTTGCATGGAAGGAAGGGTTTCCCAGCGCAGTCGGTTACAAAACCTGGGAGAGGAGGAGGAAAGTGGAGCAGACCGAACTGCAGAAGCTGAATGCAAGGGTACGAGCGCTAGAGGAACAAGCACTAGTTCAGAGGCAGCGACCTGCCGAAGCTACCCCAGAAGCTACCCCGCCATCTCAGCGGAGAAGCAGCGTGGCTTCCACCGAGCTCCTTCAGCAGCCTCACTTCACAGCTCCCAGCTACCTCGTGGATGCTATCACGGAGGCTCAAGATTGCCACCTTATGGCGCAATGGCAGCACCTCAAAGTCAAGGCGGCTGTCGGCTCTGTTGCACCTCCTCAACCCGGCGCAACTTTTCACCGCCTTCCGATTCCAGAAGTCTAAGCTGTTGTGATGGTCGATGAAATAACGGAGGGATTTGAGGAGCTCGAGCTTGACCACCCTACTGGTGAAGGGGAGACTCAGCTGGGTCTTGCTCTGAAGACTCCATGTCTATGGCGGAAGGAGCTCATCAACCTTCCGAACTGGACGCCTCCGCCTCCTCCTCCGGCGAGTCAGGGCACTCCGCCTCCTCCTCCGCCTCCTCCTCTGGCGAGTGATCAGGGCACTCCGCCTCCTTCTCCGGCTGCTCCGGCGCGTGGCGGCACTCCGCCTCCTTCTCCAGCTGCTCCGGCACGTGGCGGCACTCCGCCTCCTTCTCCAGCTGCTCCGGCACGTGGTGGCACTCCGCCTCCTTCTCCGCCTGTGCCGGCGCGTCCGAGCAGCCCGCCTCCTTCTCCGCCTCGTCAACAACAGCGGAAGACAGCTGCCGCCGCTCCGGCTGCTCCGGCGCGTCGTAGCACTCCGCCTCCTTCTCCGCCTCGTAAGCAACGAAGTAAGACAGCCGCAGCCTCTCTGGCTGCTTCGGCGTCTAGCAGTACTGCCAGAGGCGGGAGGCAATACAAATTCGGTCCATCTCTCAAGCCTCTAGAGAAGTTACCATACGAGATGACTGAGGAGGAAAACGCGAAGATCTGTCAAGCCCAAGTGAAGGACTTTTTTGCAAAGAAAAATCCACCTCCGGAGGAGAAGATGGATCCGGTGAAATTGAAGCGCACTTTGAAGAACCTGAAGCGACCACCACCGCATCCGCCAGATGACAACCATGTCCGCGCTCTGAAAAAGGCAGTGGAAGGAGCGCGCCAGTCGGGAACTACTTCAAGTGACAAAAGGTTACAAGAATGAAGAAGAGGGAACAAAATTCCCCAGCTCGGCGAACAGGCAAACCAATCGTGCCCCCCGCTCAAGGTGTCTAGCGATATCGTCGCAAATCTACCGGGGATGCTGCCCGGTACCAATCCTGGTGATTACCTTCCCGACGATGCACATTTTGATACAATGGAGGTGGACGAACACAAATACCAGTACGGGAAGCCTCTCGACAGACCTGGTGATCCTCCTCTAACAACGATGATGCAAAGATTCCATAAGTGGTACATGGACACCTGCAAGTCTGGGAAGGATATTTTGACGCTGAGAGTTAAAGAGGAGCACGATCTCGTTGGAATTGATCTGTTGTCTGTTCCATTTGAGGAATTCTTCCAGTTTTTCAATCAAAAGGACCTTGATAAAATAATCATCACTTGCTACTGTCTGTAAGTACTATACTTCTGTAATTAAGTCTCTATATACAGCTCAGCTCTTTCATTGCATGTATATATAATTATCCTCACTATATTATGCAGATTGAAGATCGTCGAATGCAGAAATGCACAAATCTATGATATTGGGTTCATTAACACAAATCTCATAGATGAATGGACGGTTACATATCATGCGAAAGAAACCGAGGCCAACTTGCTACAATCGTTGCTTAAAAATCAAAACAAAGATAAAATACTCTTTCCTTACAACTTCAAGTGAGTGTTACTGTCTTCTGCATATTCGGTTTCCCTTATTACTCGAGGTTATAGTAATGTAATTGATGAGTTATGCATGCGTGCGCAGCTTCCACTTTATTCTCCTAGAGATTAAGCTTGAGCAGGGACTAGTAACCGTCTTAGACTCAAGACGAAAAGATCCCAAGGAGTATGCGGCCATGACTGAAATGCTCCAGAAGTAAGTTCAATCGATCATTATCGCACCATATCGGCAACTTTGGTCATTTCCTGGTATCAAGTAATTATTTTCTTTGTCTCGCAGGGTTTGGAAAGTGTTCACCACAGAAGCTCCGGGACTGCCGGGGAAGCTGCGATTTACACACCCGAAAGTAAGTACTACTAGCTAGTTCCGCGCATCTCCCATTGATTCTAGCTAGTTTCATCAATACCATTTATAATGCTTGATTATCAGTTTGATTGACCTTTATTTCTCGTAAAGTGGTTGTGGCAGGAAGGCGGGAATAATTTTTGTGGATACTACATTTGCGAGTACATCTACAACGCGACGACCTCTAAGCGGGGCTACTCTGAAAAACAATATGAAGTGCGTAAGCAATAATATTCACAATTTTATTTTATTACCATCATTTGTGTTGAGTTTCATTCATATATATGTATTGACCCCCTTCTTCAAATTAGATTTGGCAGATGCGGGATGAACTCCTACGACAAGATCGCATAAAAGCAATTCAAGAGGAATTGGCGGGATTCTTTCTTGACCACGTCATCAATCCAGCCGGAGAATACCATGTGGAACTTGACATGAAATGTTAGGGATTGTAAGAGATCTTATATTGTATATATGTAGCTAGTAGCGTCGGATAGATATACGAAAACTTGTTGTTCGACCAATCTCTCGGAGAAGGAGGAGGTCGATCACTTCTCTCTATATATGTTCATGACGATCTTGTATACTTAATGGTTTCCTTCATTTGCTTACTAGCTAGCATGTTGAGTCCTCTCTATACGTATAGTACGTAGCGTCGACGAAGCACGGAGATAAGAGAGGACACTTCTCTCTAGCTATTAGCTAGCTAACACAATATATGAAACCCCTAAATTAACCCTACAAAACCCCCAAAACCCCCAACCCCCCCCCCTTTCAAAAAAAAAACCCCAGCTCCTGAGCTACTGACACGTGGATGATCTTTGGTCCCGGTTGGTGTTACCAACCGGGACTAAAGGCCCTCCTCTCTGGGCTCGCCGCAGCGGCCACGTGGAGCCCCATATGTCCCGGTTCGTATAAGAACCGGGACTAAAGGTGTTGGGCTTTAGTCCCGACCCTTTAGTCCCGGTTCCCGAACCGGGACAAATGGGCCTTATGAACCGGGACAAATGGGCCTTTTTCTACTAGTGAAACACGCCCCTAGTGTCCGCAGGCCCAACCAGGTCCTTGGTGTGCTTTGCCGGCACCACTTCCCGGGGTGGGTCACGTTGCCCGGTGAGGGAGAGGTTCCACAGCTAGCAATGAGCTGGGATCTGTACATGGCTGCCCCGGCCCCGCCGGAGGAGAGGGTCGACGGTGTCTTGTGCGAGACGGTGGCCGACATTATGAGGCGGCGGTTTTGGGTAATTTCTCCTTTACAGAATTAAAAATCAACAGTACCTAGTGATTGTACTAATCAGTGTTGTCTTGTTCGATTGCAGACCTTCTACTGGTGTCTTGAGGAACACGAGGCGGACGCGGCTATGGTTCTCGAAGCCGGGTGCAAGCGCCTACTTCACAACTTACGGCACGAGGCTAGGGTGCAGGCTGTTCGAGACTACTACGCCTCAACTAACATTAAGAGGGCCAAGAAGAAGTGCCACGCCAAGTATCTGAGTAAGGAGAAGTACATGAAGGTAATTACCTATTCTTAAGGCCTTGTACTTAGTTTCCTTGATTTGATTCGTAGGCGTAGCGCTGAAATTTCTCTTTGTCTAACTTAGGTGCCCCCGAGATGGTGTGCGGATAGGATGGACTGTTGGGAGGCGTTGGTGGATGAGTGGTGCTCTCCCCAATGGCTAGCCGTCCACAACAAGGCCAGGGATAAGCGTGCCCAAATGCAAGGTGTGCCACACCATCAAGGGAGCTCCAACCTGTTTGAGTACGGGGATCACTGGGTATGTGGTTTGCTTCACGATTCATGCAATTTCATTCTTCATGCTAGCTTGAGCCCTTAACTAATATGTTGTTCCTCTCTTTTAGGCGCGACACAACAAGAAGGACATGCCACCGCTGTACGACCTCTATGCCATGGCCCATACTGCCCCGTACAAGAAGTCCACGGCATTCTCTGAGGATGACCTCGATCATCCAGGGAGCTTCACCAACATCTCCTCCCACAACAATCTCATGAGGTACAGAGACGTTGGGAAGACGAGGAAAGGGAAGGACTTCAACCCGAGCCAGAGTCCTTTTGATCCAGAGATCGTGATGCTATCTGGTGGCGGGAGGTACCATGGCTCGGTAGCCATTGGGGATGGACTCATACGTTGTACCAAAACTCTCCCGGAGATCAAGAAGCGCCAGACGAGCTCCGATCCTGAGATACCGCCTCGTCCACGGCCAATGGAGCTCGCCATCGACGCTAGGGCCCAGGAGCTTCTGGCGGAGGCAAACAGGCAGGCTAAGAAGAAGGAGAGGGAGTTGGAGGAGAGGACGGCTAGTATGTTGGAGGCGGAGAGGAACCGGAACGACGCGTCTCACCGGGCCCTATACGAGCTCCTCGTGGTAAGTTTCTCCTGCATATTAGCCAAATCATGCATGTAATGTTCGTTTCATTACTAACTAATATGACTGACTCGTGAAAACAAAATGTGCAGTCAGTGTGCGAGAAAAACGGTCAGACCCCTCCGCCGATGCCCCAGATTGGTATAGCGGACACGGTGAGTTTCATTTGAATGGTCATTAGTTACTAGTATTCACATTTCAGTTGCATCATGCTAACGAGACATTGCAAATGATCTTTGGTGCAGCATGCCTCCCGACAAGCATCGACCAATCCTTCTCCATCTGGCACTGGCGCAAACCCGACCGGTCCTTCACCTCCGTGATGATGGTAAGTTTTCCCAATTGTTTTGCTTAACAAATGCATACTTAGCTTAAGAAATGACCTACTTAGCTCCAAAATGACCTATACTTAGGTTATTTTCCTCGAAAATGACATAATAACCTTACTTAGCTCCAAGATGACATATTTTACCTAGGATAGCTATAAAATGACCTATACTTAGCATTTTTTCCTCCAAAATGACTTCCTATGCTTAGTTAGCTGAAAAATGGCATAACTACCTAGGATAGCTCAATAATGATCTATAATTAGCTTAGCTAGTTCATTTATGACATAATTAGCTCACTTAGGTAAAAAATGGCATAATAACCTTGGTTTAGCTCCAAAATGACATAGACTTAGCTTATTTTCCTCCAAAATGACAAAATAACCTTACCTACCTCCAAAATGACCGATTTTAACTAGGATAGCTCTAAAATGACCCACACTTGCCATTTTGCCCTCCAAAATGAATAAACATGCTTAGTTAGCTCAAAAATGGCATAACTACCTAGGTTAGCTCAAAAATGACCTATACTTAGCTTCTTCAGTTCATTTATGACATACTTAGCATACTTAGGTAAAAAATGGCATGATAATCTTGGTTACCTCCAAAATGACATAGACTTAGCTTATTTTCCTCGAAAATGACATAATAACCTTACTAAGCTCCAAAATGACCTATTTACCTAGCTTAGCTCTAAAATGACCTACACTTAGCATTTTTACCTAGCTTAGCTAAAAAATGGCATTTTTACCTACCTTAGTTAGAAGAAGAAGAATATAAAGAAGAGCTTCTTCTTCTTCTTCTAACTACCTTGGATTCTGGATTCGGCTGCTGCATCTTTGATGATGGTTTTTGTGCAGATTTTGCTTGGTGTGCCATGTTATAGCTAGGGTGCAGTGGATTTGATATGACCATGTAGTGATCATTTATGCCTAGTGTCACATATATTTCATAGTCTGATTTGGACATGGCATAGTGCTAATGGTGTTTTACGTGATTCAACATCACCATTGATTTGTAGCGTTTCATAGAGTTAAATGTGCTTTGATGCTGCTGCTGAACACTTGATTAACATATCCCTGCATCTTTACTGTCAAGAATTTGTGCCTGACTTGCCTTGAACTGTGCATTAGAACTACTATCGAGGAGAGCACTGCAAGTTTGTGTTTAGCTATTTACCGTTGCATGTACCTGTGCTTCAAATTTGTGCCTGCTATCAATTATACAATTTGAACTCTTCTGCCATTTCCAAGTACACACAATGTATATTAGTGTGTCATATGTTTCGTTTGGTTTATATGGTGCTGATGATCTTTCTCACCCTGTGTCTAACTACCTGCAGATCAACGGGTCTCTGGCTCGCAGGGCCATCAAGGACCTGAAGGAGAGGGGGCTCATCAGGATGGTGTCAATCCACTCCAGCCAGCAGATCTTCACCAGGGCGACAAACACCTGATTTATCATTATCATGTGTTCTATGGCTGTTTTCTAGTCCAGTAAACTGAGGTGTTGCTGTTATATTGAAGTTCACTATGTTCAGGGAGGCACTCTGTGCCGCCAGTAATGTTGAATTGCTTTTGAGTTTTGGTACACTTTAAGATCGTTTTGTCAGCGCAATGAAATCTACCTTATATGTTGGATATGTTGTTGGAAACTTATTGTTGGTATGCTTGTTGAAATTATTTTCAAATGTGTGTATATATATATCTGTGAAATTCTGTGAAATTGAATGAATTTAAGAAAAAACAGAAAAAACAGGGGCTGTACAGGCTCTTTGCCGTCTTCTGGCAGACGGCAAAGAGCTCTGCCGTCAGCCAGCAGACGGCAAAGCTGCCACGTGGCAGCTACCTGTGCAACCTGGGGTGCACTGGGCTGGCCTATTTGGCAGCTTTGCCCTCTGCTGGCAGACGGCAAAGACCTTTGCATCTTTGCCGTCTGCCAGCAGACGGCATAGCATGCAACGTGGCAGCTATCTGGGGGGGCATCTGGGCCGTCTGCTGGCAGACGGCAAAGATGCAAAGGTCTTTGGCACGCCGTTAACCCCTTAACGGACCTAAGCTGCCACGTGTGCCGTCCAGGCCCTTTGCCGTCTGCCGGCAGACGGCAAAGGACTTTGCATCTTTGCCGTAGCTTGTTCAGCCGGATGTGTTGCCGTCTGCTGGCTAACGGGAAAGGCCTTTGCCGTCCGCCAGGCATGCCTTTGCCGTCTGCCGACGGCAAAGTTCCTGATTCTTGTAGTGATGATTTTTTTATATAAAAAAGATAAGAACAAGAGGCTCATCAAGGTGGTGCCGGCGACAGGACGCTGCAGGCGATCGATGATGGTTGTTATGACGGGGACGGGAAGGCACTAAGTAAACCACACATACATATGCAAACTAAGAGTTAATTTGAGCTCAAATTGCATGTAAATCAAATAAACTACCACATATAATTACTCCCAAACTAAAACCCACAAATCACTCTACTTATAGAGCATTGCAAGAGCTAATCTAGCAATGAGAGATGAAAGGACAAAGTTGCTAACCTTTGTGATCACTTGGATGGATGGGGGGCCTTCAAATCTTGACAAATTTTGGCAAAAATGAAGGATGAGCTCGAGCAATGGGGAAGAACAGAGGAGAGGAAGGAATGAAAGGGGAAAACAGAGAGAAATGGGCTCGGGCTCAACGAAGTGTTTATATAGAGGCATCTTTAGTCCCGGTTGATTATACAAACTGGGACTAAAGGTGCATCTCTAGTACCGGTTCGTGCCACGAACCGGGACTAAAGGGGTTGGTGGGGCCGGTTCGTGCCACGAACCGGGACTAAAGGGGTTGGTGGGGCCCAGCCTGCCACCACCTCTTTAGTCTCGGTTCGTGACACGAACCGGTACTAGAGGTTCAACACGAACCGGCACTAATGAGTGCCGCCTGCCTAGCCGTTGGAACCGGCACTAATGGTCACATTAGTGCCGGTCCGTATTTGAACCGGGACTAATGAGGTGAACATTAGTTCGTTTTCCTACTAGTGCCTTAGCATGTGATCAGCATGTGAACGATTGAAAACTATGCACAGCTGGTCAGTGTGGGGACCATGAATTGTTACTGCCCAAGACCATGAGCTACACACCATTCAGCACACAGCATCACGCTTATCACGCTGCTATATAATTTTACCGATGTTTTAAACATTGCCACTCCGTCTCTTTATATATGTACAAGCCATATACATCTTTTCTGCGGGTGTTCCTTCCATTGATTATTAAGTTATCAGTGTACACATAGTACCGAAGTTTTGATGTGTTTCCTTTGCGACGAGTTGAGATTTTAGAAGAAACTGAAAGAAAATATGGACAATACGCCTCCAGTCCTTGCATCTATGTATATGTACTGAGAAACATAATTCTTGGTTCTTGGTTTCAGGTAATTAAAAAGTTTAATGTTGGGTTATTTGAAATATCTGAGCTGCTAAGTTGATCGAAGTCTCGAATATTTCACTATCTCTCTCACTATAATTCTGGACCATTTCCACCATTTGTTTTTGTGTTCCTTAGTTGGTCATCGTGTTATGACTTATGAGATGCTGAAATAGACTATTGGTGCATCTTACTGGTGAGGTGAGATACTAGAAGAAGCCGAAAACAGATTTGAGTAGACATTGACCTGATATTCTTCAGATTGTGTCCAAGGAAAATTGCCCGCTGATCAAAGTGTGCAGAACCAAGCCATAATTTTAGTGATCTGAATGCAGATCGAGTAATAGCTCACACATATCACAAAGGATGAAATTAGTGTTTTCTTAATTTTTCTTTTTACAAACTATGAATTAATATTTCAGTTAGTTAACCAGAAATTAGTTTTCCAAATTACAGTTCTTAAATTCTGTGCTTGTGGTGATCCCATCTACCTAGGGTGAGGATCTATGGATGACTTGGTTTCAGTTTCCTTTCACTTTCTTGACATCTACTGGTTTCCTTTTCTACTATTTGTTCGATAAGTTGTGTTTCCGTATCAGCAATTCTCACCGCATAATAAGTTTTCTACAGGAAACCGGATTGTGTGCTCATATGTACCTCGCTAGACAAACTATCACCCCAGAACAAATATGTTCTTCAACTTTTCAGGCTTGCGTTTATAGAGCAAGCCACAGTTAATTTGAGATATGCAACCTCCATGTAGGTTTCCTCTTTTACCATCTTGGGGCAAAATTATCATTAAAATAAGCAAGCCCAACTTTTACCGAACATGATCAGAATCAGCTAAGTATTTAGAAGATAAGACTTCAAAATTTGGGGGTAGAAAAAGGCTTTGAGTAACCGAATAAGGCAAGAGCAACAAAGCCATGTCTAGTGTCCTCTATCAGGAGTTTGGGGAGAAAAAATGATGCAACTTTGGCTCCCACAAAAAATGAGTTGACATATTAGTTTGAACTAAAATGGTTATTTGCCCGACCGTATACTTGTGATGGGCATGTGAACAACTAAAGATTATGGATAGCTTAGCTAGCCAATATGAGAAACACTATTACTCCTCATGAGTTGCACATATTTCAGCGGTATCACGCTTACCGTGCTGCTGTAACCAGCGTTCTGAACATTGCCCACTCTGCCTCTTTATCTATGTCCTAACCATATGCCTTTTCAGTTGGGTTCCTTCTGATTGTCATCCGGTTATGATTGTACACTATTAGTGAACTTCCGATCTCTGTTTTCTTGCTGATGAGTTGAGATTTTAGAAGGAACAGAAAGAGAATTTGGACAATTCAGGCGGTGGTCGTGGTCCCACCAACAAAGCAGGAAAATTCAATAGGAAAATAATTTTTGACATTAAAGTTCAAAATAATTACTCACCTATGCCCTTGGTGCCGTCCCGTCATTGCTGGGCCCCACTGAAAAAGCTATGGTCAAATGTGTTAAAAGCGTCACCTCTGGCACGTTGCAGTTGACATGACAAGTAGTGGGTCCTATAGAGTGGTGTGGTTGATGTGATGATGTGGTGGGTCCCAAAGGCACGCAAACAGAACATCCCATTGTTACATCCCAGCCTCCTATGGAGCCTTCTCAGGGCATATGCACTGTGAGCCGTCGGATTGCGAGTCCAAACGTATCCTGACCGTCGGATTTCTAGATGGATCGATCCTGGCCGTCGGATCTTCAGTGATGTGACAACCAATGAATAGTGCCTCTTCTCTGCCTGTCGTTTTTCACGCGCTGTACCCTCCTACCTCTCAATGACAGACGGGACCCGAACGCGGTGGGCCGCTGCTGTCATAGACCGTGGAAGCAGGTGCGGCCCTGTGTTGGTTGTTGTGTGCGCAGTGGGCGTGCCACCGCATATAATTTTTGGTGGCCGCCGAGGGCTCTTTAGGGATTTCACTTATTTGGCCTTGCGTGGCTTGCTATGGATGGCTGGGCTGCGGGTAAGGGCGAGGCGAGAACCCTAGCCGACACGCCCCACCTTTCCTGCACGCACGTGCGATGCATCTCGCCGCCGCCGCCATCCTTCCTCCCCTACCGTCGCCCACCCGGCACACCGTCGCTCTCCCGCGCCTTCTCCTTATCCGTTCCTCTCCCGTCGGCGAGCTCGCCGCTGACACTGCTTGTCGTCGCCATCGTCGGAGGAGAGGGACAGACAGATCTTACGCATCCCCATCGACGCGAGGAGCGCAGGAACTATCAGTGCCCCTCCGGCCAGATCCTCCCTATTTCTTCTGTGGCGCAATATTGGGAGGAGTGGAGGCTGCCGCTTGCGCATCTGCTTCACTCGGAGGAGCGCGCCATCTCCATCGATGGGAGGAACGCAACAGTGGCATCGAGCCAAGGTGAGCCCCCTCCTCTTTCCGCCGAGAGAGAGAGAGGGATAGGGAGAGAGTCGATTTGATTGACTAAATCTGTAGCCAGCCAGAAGCAAGGTTCAGGTTCATTCTTGTACGAACATCTACGCTGCTATACATATGCTCACGTACTGGTCCCAGTAAAATCAATCAAGCAGCTTGCTTAGCTTTGCACTTGTACATACGTGTATTTCTCTTGGGTTGATCCAAGTAACTGTTTCAAATAAAACAACTCTGCGCTTGACCTCGGCAGTCGTCCGCTCAATCTGTGGCGTCCCTGAGAAGCTGCACACTGAATTCAAAGGGATTTGGACTGTTCGTTTTACCTGAACCTGAAGTTGACACAATTGTAGGTGGGAAGTGCACCGGAGGGAGAGAACCACTCGGGTGTCCACTTGAAGGGCATGTCGTCATGGTTGCCGACCGCCGTGGACCACGGATGCCCCTGCAAAGAAGAAGGGGGGACCTAAAGCGAAGAAGGTGAGGTTCAGAGATTACTGTTCTGGATAGCCATGGTTGTTTTGCTTTTTGATGGAGGTGATAGTGTGATGTGTGCTGATGGTTGCAGCCATAGGACTGGGATGACCAGGATTACATTCCTGACCCTGACGACAAGAAGCCAGAGGTAGCCTTACATTTTTTGCTACAAAATCTATATGATGATGATCTTATTTTTACTATCAGTGTTGATGTCATAAAACTGAGCAAAGCAAGAGTGGGCACCTGATTCTGCATTATCTATTATTGTTTCACAAAGGTCTAAATTAAATTAGATGGCCATAGCAACTCTAGCAGCGCCAACATAAGATTTGGCATTATGGCTTCTTTCCTGACATCAGTTGTTCCTGGCAGGGTTATGATGAGATTCCCAAGGAAATTACTGATCCTGATGCAACGAAGGTGCTTATTCACCCATTCTTTGAACAATTTTGTTGCCTCCAGTATGTGCGCTTTCACATCATTTAATACCTATGGCAGCATGAGGACTGGGATGAGGAGGAATATGGCGAATGGATAGCTCTGACCATTCCAAACCTAGATTACAAGGGACAATGGACACAAAAGGTATAACCATGACGGTACACTAGATATCTAATTCTTCTAGACAAGCATTAATGTGCATTTCAAGTTTTGACATCATATTTTTAGTGTATTTAGAAAATCAAGAACCCAAACTACCAAGGGAAAATGGAAGGCGCCTTTGATCGACAACCCTGGTAACATGAGCTTACCCAATGTTGTACATTCAAACTTATTTATTGTCCACTTGCCTTCTCTTATAAGAAGCTATGTATTTTGATCGCTTCCTATATATGTTTGTGGGATCTGCTACCTTTTGTTATGCTTCGTGAAATATGACACAGGCACTTTGATCCTTGGCTGCTATTATGTACCGCCACTACCTGTTATACATAATGTGTTGTGTGCATCATGGTTTACTACTTGAAAATGCATGCTTGGTAGCCTCATTCTCTTGATTAACTGCAGATTTCTGCTCTGCCCTTTTGTATTCAATCAAGGAATGTATACAATTTATTGGCTGATATTTGAACCTCTACGCTTGTGTGCACTAGAATGGGATTTCTTATGGTTTTCTATGTAAATCTGCAACACATTGTATCTTTTACTGGTCCATGACAATGGAGAACCCATGTTTTAACAATAAATTGTCAAGCAATTCTAATTTGTACCTTCTACAAGCTGATGTAGTTATTGTCAAGAACAGTCGGTTCAGTGTTGTCATCATGAAAGAAATGGGCTCAGTCGCATGTTGCCTGTCCTACTAAAATTAACATTTTAAGGCCTTTCACTTTCATTGTTGCATGAAAACTTTTGTGAAACTGATGTACCTCAGTGGATGCAAAAAAACATACCGGTGCCATATGATGAACCTATACTTTCCAAGTTTCCATAATGAACTTGATTTCTATCCACACGCGTGTACAACTGCATAAACCTATACATGTTATCTTAATTAGGTAATTGATGCTATTTAGAACGTCTCTCGGTTAGTCAGAATGAAATCTTAGAGACTTCTCAATCTTGCACAGGTCCGCACCAATGAGGTTGCAAATGCGGTTGTATAGCTTGTAGATAAAGTTCACTACATCCAGAAGATTCATTTCTTTGCCTTTTTGGAGAATGCTGCCAATAATGTTTTATTTGAACGTTTCTCAACTGCATATGTGAATGTGAATATATGAGTAATGTGATTAAGTGATGTCGAGTTGTTAATGTCTCTTTTCTACACCAATTGTTTGTTCCCTGACCTTTAGTCTGTAGTGCTGCTTTTTTGTTGAACCCTGAAATTGGCTCATGTGCTTTCAAGAAGTTAAACATCTTTCTTTTGTGCACTATATACCGTCTGTCAGGAATATCAAACGTTTTGTTCCTCCTGTTATTTTCATGCCGATGCTTGGCTTACGAGGTTGCAGGTCGACTTGGGATATGTTGAAATTTATTTTTGTTCATCTTAGTTTTATTTTGTTCGTGATTTGATTCGTTATTATTTAGATTAAATTAATTAATGTCGGATTTGATTCATTATTATTTTGTTCATGATTGATGTGCCCATCCAGTCGTCACCATGCACGAGACTATAGCACTCCGCTTCGATGGTAGTAGAAGTACCACTCAAATGGAGCAGTGTGGCCGCCACCACAGAGACAGAGTTTGACATCGAGCCAGTGCCGATTGCCACAAAAACGTATTTTCGTTTGCCTTTGAGTCACGTGTATATCCCAACTTTTCTAATAGTGCAATTAGTTAATTTTGTCATGCCATCAGTTAATTTTTATCATGATCTTTCACATGTGAACTTTTGGATAATGCTCATAATCTACACGTTTGTGTAGTTCCAATTTGATTTCTCTCTGAATTTTTATCATGCCATTAGTTAACTTTATTTTTTTACTCCATTTTGTTCCTGTAGGTTATGAACCATCCTTGTTGCCATCAATGCCTCGTGAATTGTTAGTACATAAGTACCCAGTGTTACCTTATTCATATTTAATTGTAGCTCTTGTGTGCAATCTGACAGGGAGGCCAAAAGTTTCAGTTCATTTGAGACTTTAGGATCTTCCTTTTTGCTTGGATAAATTACTTGGCTGATGATAAATAAGCTCTCATGTTAAAAAAAAAATCTTGCTTTAAGAATATGTTGTTTCTTTAGTATCCATATATTGTTTTGCAGTTGCTAATCTCCATTGGATTGTTGCTTGGGGTCGCGGATAGTTGTTGTGCCACTGACAGGTACAGTTTTCTTCTCTTCTTCCTATCTATGTGCAAGAAGAATAGAGGATGTTGCATGATTTATGTATGTTGTTTGAATTAAAGTACAAAGTCCATTTTGAAAAGTGTCGGTTATCCATGTGCCATTAGTTAGTCAAACAAACATGTTATTCAGTATCCATGAGAAAATAAGTTTTGCTAAATTTGCCATTCCCAGCTACAATACTAGGTATTTTTTAATTCTGATAGCAAGTGCTGGGTGGATGTGCCCATTTTTTTTTGCAGTGTAGGGAAACAAAATAAGAACTTAACTTAGTTGGCACATGGATGTAGTCCCATATGGTAAATTTGTCCCCCCTCACACGCACAATCCTCATCTCTGATTGGATGCCATCTTTTAGGAGCACATGACACAACATAAGAAAAGTTAATAACATTGACTACTAAAATTTGGATGATTAGAGCCTAATTGATTCAATTGAATTTAGACTTTCTGATATGGATAATCATATAGAAATAGAGGATCAACATTTGACTGGGTGCTATAGAAAAAATGGTCCCAAGAAATTGGTGAAGATGTGATAAAAGCTATAGATTTAGAAAATTAGTTTGTACTATTGATTCTAATCAATGGTATGAAAGATTTAGAAAAAAAACTTTTGTACTATTGATTCTAATCAATGGTATGAAAGATTTAGAAAATCAGTTTGTGCTATTGCTTCTAATCAATGGTATGAAAGATTTAGAAAATCAGTTTATATTATTGCTTCTAATCAATGGTATGAAAGATTTAGAAAATCAACCTACACTATTGCTTTATAGTAAACAATATGGTGAACACCCAGGAACACCCAGTTTATTACATAGTTTATGTATGTGCTTTATCCGGATTGTAGTTTCAGTCATAGGTCATGCAGGGCACTGTTTCTAATAAAAGGCCATGCTTTTGTATGGTGTTTATTGCTATGATGTTTACTGTCGGTGGTACCTTTAGATTGTTGACTATATTTTTTTTGTACTATGTTCTTCTGGGGTGAACTTTGATTTGATTTCCGTCTGTCCATCCAGAGGAAGTTGATGAGTCATAGAGATTTAGAGGAAGCAATTGATATATAGAGTTGTTGTGGTTCCTATTTCTTCAGGTACTTACTTTTCTTGCAGTTTCCTTTTAGTGACGAGCTACCTCTGCCAATAGTCATTTATTTGTTTCATTACCAGTCCCTGTTGACTACAATGTAACCATGCATTGGCAGCAGTTTTTAATCACTTAGAAAAAGGCAACCCGATAAGTCTTGCTTCAGATTATGTTTCTACTGCTATTGTCCACTCTTCATTTGTGTTACTGCTTTTTGAACACGCACTAGTAGAAAAAGGCCCATTTGTCCCGGTGCATAAGGCCCATTTGTCCCGGTTCGGGAACCGGGACTAAAGGGTCGGGACTAAAGCCCAACATCTTTAGTCCCGGTTCTTATACGAACCGGGACAGATGGGGCTCCACGTGGCCGCTGCGGTGAGCCCAGAGAGGAGGGCCTTTAGTCCCGGTTGGTAACACCAACCGGGACCAAAGATCATCCACGTGTTAGTAGCTCAGGAGCTGGGGTATTTGTTTTTTTTTTGAAAGGGGGGGGGGGGGGGGTGGTTAGGGTTGTGTAGGGTTAATTTAGGGGTTTCATATATTGTGTTAGCTAGCTAATAGAGAGAAGTGTCCTCTCTTATCTCCGTGCTTGGTCGACGCTACGTACTATACGTATAGAGAGGACTCGACACGTTAGCTAGTAAGCAAAAGAAGGAAACCATTAAGTACACAAGATTGTCATGAACATATACAGAGAGAAGTGATCGACCTCCTCCTTCTTCGAGAGATTGGTCGAACAACAAGTTTTCGTATATCTATCCGACGCTACTAGCTACATATATACAATATAAGATCCCTAACATCTGATGTCAAGTTCCACATGGTATTCTTCGGCTGGATTGATGACGTGGTCAAGAATTGCTTTTAAGCGATCTTGTGGTAGGAGTTCATCCCGCATCTGCCAAATCTAATTTGAATAATGGGGTCAATACATATATATGAATGAAACTCAACACAAATGATGGTAATAAAATAAAATTGTGAATATTATTGCTTACGCACTTCATATTGTTTTTCAGAGTAGCCCCGCTTAGAGGTCGTTGCGTTGTAGATGTACTCGCAAACGTAGTATCCACAAAAAATATTCCCGCCTTCCTGCCACAACCACTTTACGAGAAATAGAGGTCAATCAAACTGATAATCAAGCATTATAAATGGTATTGATGAAATTAGCTAGAATCAAAGGGAGATGCGCGAAACTAGCTAGTAGTACTTACTTTCGGGTGTGTAAATCGCAGATTCCCTGGCAGTCTCGGAACTTCTGCGGTGAACACTTTTCAAACCCTGCGAGACAAAGAAAATAATTACTTGATATCAGGAAATGAACAAAGTTGCCGATATGGTGCGATAATGATCGATTGAACTTACTTCTTGAGCATTTCAGTCATGGCCGCATACTCCTTGGGATCTTTTCGTTTTGAGTCTAAGACGGTTACTAGTCCCTGTTCAAGATTAATCTCTAGGAGAATAAAGTGGAAGCTGCACACGCATGCATAACTCATCAATTACATTACTATAACCTCGAGTAATAATGGAAACCGAATATGAAGAAGACAGTAACACTCACTTGAAGTTGTAAGGAAAGAGTATTTTATCTTTGTTTTGATTTTTAAGCAACGATTGTAGCAAGTTGGCCTCGGTTTCTTTCGCATGATATGTAACCGTCCATTCATCTATGAGATTTGTGTTAATGAACCCAATATCATAGATTTGTGCATTTCTGCATTCGACGATCTTCAATCTGCATAATATAGTGAGGATAATTATATATACATGCAATGAAAGAGTTGAGCTATATATAGAGACTTAATTATAGAAGTATAGTACTTACAGACAGTAGCAAGTGATGATTATTTTATCGAGGTCCTTTTGATTGAAAAACTGGAAGAACTCCTCAAATGGAATAGACAACAGATCAATTCCAACGAGGTCGTGCTCCTCTTTAACTCTCAACGTCAAAATATCCTTCCCAGACTTGCAGGTGTCCATGTACCACTTATGGAATCTTCGCATCATCGTTGTTAGAGGAGGATCACCAGGTCTGACAAGAGGCTTCCCGTACTGGTATTTGTGTTTGTCCACCTCCATTGTATCAAAATGTGCATCGTCGGGCAGGTAATCACCAGGATTGGTACCGGGCAGCATCCCCGGCATATTTGCGACGATATCGCTTGACACCTTGAGCGGGGGGCACGATTAGTTTGCCTGGTCGCTGAGCTGGGGAATTTTGTTCCCACTTCTTCGTTCTTGTAACCTTTTGTCAGTTGAAGTAGTTCCCGACCGGCGCGCTCCTTCCACTGCCTTTTTAATAGCGCGGACATGGTTGTCATCTGGCGGAGGCGGTGGTGGTCGCTTCAGGTTCTTCACAGTACGCTTTAATTTCACTGGATCCATCTTCTCCTCCGGAGGTGGATTTTTCTTTGCAAAAAAGTCCCTCACTTGGGCTTTACAGATCTTCGCATTTTCCTCGTCGGTCATCTCGTATGGTAACTTCTCTAGAGGTGTGAGAGTCGGACCGAATCTGTATTGCCTCCCGCCTCTGGCTGTACTGCTAGATGCCGGAGCAGTCGGAGTGGCTGCGGCTGTCTTCCTTCGTTGCTTACGAGGCGGAGAAGGTGGCGGAGTGCTACGACGCGCCGGAGCAGCCGGAGCGGCGGCGGCTGTCTTCCGCTGTTGCTGACGAGGCGGAGAAGGAGGCGGGCTGCTCGGACGCACCGGCGCAGGCAGAGAAGGAGGCGGAGTGCCGCCACGCGCCGAAGCAGCCGGAGAAGGAGGCGGAGTGCCCTGATCACTCGCCAGAGGAGGAGGCGGAGTGCCCTGACTCGCCGGAGGAGGAGGCTGAGGCGTCCAGTTCGGAAGGTTGATGAGCTCCTTCCGCCATAGACATGGAGTCTTCAGAGCAAGACCCAGCTGAGTCTCCCCTTCACCGGTAGGGTGGTCAAGCTGGAGCTCCTCAAATCCCTCCGTTATTTCATCGACCATCATAATAGCATCGCCTTGTGGAATCGGAATGCAGTGAAAAGTTGTGTCGGGTTGAGGAGGTGTAACAGAGCCGACAGCCGCCTTGACTTTGAGGTGCTGCCATTGCGTCATAAGGTGGCAGTCTTGAGCCTCCGTGATAGCATCCACGGGGTAGCTGGGAGCCGTGAAGTCAGGCTGCTGAAGGACCTCGGTGGAAGCCACGCTGCTTCTCCACTGAGATGGAGGGGTAGCTTCTGGGGTAGCTCCGGCAGGTCGCTGGCTCTGAACTAGTAGTGCTTGTTCCTCTAGCGCTCGTACCCTTGCATTCAGCGACTGCAGTTCCGTCTACTCCACTTTCCTCCTCCTCTCCCGGGTTTTGTAACCGCCTGCGCTGAGAAACCCAACCTTCCACGCAACGGAGCCTGCCGTGCCTCGTGTTCGTCCTGGGTGCTCAGGATTCCCGAGGGCCTGTGTGAGCTCGTCGTTCTTTCTGTCGGGAACGAACGTCCCTTCCTGCGCTGCGGCGATATACTTCTGAAGCTTCTTGACGGGTATTTCAAGTTGCTCCTTCGTCCAATGGCACTTCCCTGTTTCAGGGTCTAAGGTTCCCTCAACCCCGAAGAACCAAGTCCTTGAACGGTCTGGCCAGTTCAATGTCTCTGGTTCGACCCCTTTATCAAGCAGGTCCTTCTCAGCCTTGTCCCACAACGGCCGGGCTTTGAGGTAGCCACCTGACCCCGTGCGATGGTGATACTCCTTCTTTGCAGCATTTTTCTTGTTTGTCGCTGACATCTTCTTACTCTTCTCCGATGTCTTGTGGGCCACAAATGCGGGCCAGTGATCTCTTATCTTCTCAAATCGGCCGGTGAATTCTGGAGTCTTCCCTTTGTCGACAAACGTTGATTTCAACTCATTCTTCCACCTCCTGAATAGATCTGCCATCTTCTTAAGAGCATGAGCCTTGACCAATGGCTCTATAACTGGCTTATCCGGATCCTCCTCTGGCGGTAGGGTGAAATTTGCCTTCAGCGCGGTCCAAAGATCATCTTTCTGTCTATCGTTGACAAAAGACACTTGAGGGTCTTCGCTCTTAGGCTTATTCCATTGGTGGATGCTGATCGGGATCATGTCCCTAACAAGAACCCCGCACTAAGCAGAAAATGCTTCCTTGGTCCGGCTGGGTTCAATCGGTTGGCCATCGCCCTTGATTGCTGTGATCGTGAACCTTTCATCCTGGCGCAACCTTTTCTTCGGGCCTCGTCTCGTTACCGAAGTTTGGCTCGATCCGGAGGGCTAAAAAAGAAGAAAGAAGAGAGTTAATATGTGTACATACCAAAACAATTAATGCATCAATTAGCTAGTCAGCACAGGCTTAATTAATATATATACCTCGCCGGACTTTGCAACAGCTCCTTCCTCCATTTGCTCATCGGAGCCATCATAATCATGTCCTTCCACCTCCATTGTTCGATCACCGGAGCCTGCTTCACCCTCTCCTTCCAGACCATCGGTGTCGTTGAGGTACGACAAGATATCACCTCCGCCGAGGATTATGTCCCCCAACAACTGTTCTGCTTCGATGTGTCGGTGCTTCATAGTTTCTGCAAATATTACAACATGGCAATTAATATACAAACATGACAGATGGATATATTAGTGCAAACTGTACCGCCTCTCTCATGAATGTCCGACGTCCGGACCGACAAGGGATTTAACAAAATGACGCCATTCTGGATGTGCAGAAAATGGTCCATATTTTTCCTGATCTCATCTACCCTTCTATATGTCACGTTGTCTAGTGTCAAAGAATTCAAGAAAACCATGACTTCATCATTAGCCGGAAATGACAGGCGTATAATGGTACGAAGCTCTTCAAAGTTGTTTTGGAACGGAGTTCCCGATAGAATAATTCGCTTTTTGGTACAAAGTTCAGCAAAGAGCCTTCCGAATATCGCTATTTGGAAGGCCTTTGCTAAAATTCATACCAAAAGGCGAATTATTCTATCCGGAACTCTGTTCCAAAACAACTTTGAAGAGCTTCATAGCATCATACGCCTGTTACTTCCGACTAATGATGAAGCCATGGATTTCTTCAATTCTTTGACAGACAACGTGACATATAGAAGAATATATATATAGATGAGATCAGACAAAAAATTGGATCAACTTGTGCACATCCATAATGGGGGCATTCTTGATAAATCTATATATGTCAAAATTCAAACTTTGACATATGATCAAATGTTGCATATGTCAAAATTCAAACTTTGACATATGATCAAACTTTGATATATGATCAAATGTTGCATATGTCAAAATTCAAACTTTGACATATGATCAAACTTTGATATATGTCCACCGCGATATAAAATAATACATAGACTTGTTCGGGCGAGAGGGGGTTGATCGACGTCCCCCCTCATGTCGAAGTTACCGGAGTTATCTTCTAGTGGTTTGGGTGGCCTCGAGAGTTTGTCGGGTAGGGGCGGGAGGGGGTAGGAGATCGACAACGCTTTTTTTCAAGGGTTTGGGTGGCCTCGAGAGTTGGTCGCCCGGTATATCGAGAGGGGGGGTGAACATTTTACCTTAGTAACTTAGAAAAAAAATGTTATCGGGGAGGGGGTATATCGACCCCCCCCCTCATGTCAAAGTTATCGGGGAGGGGCTATATCGACAACGACATACATATAGCCACAAACATATAAAAAAAATGTTATCGGGGAAGGGATATATCGACCCCCCCCCTCATGTTGAAGTTATCGGGGAGGGGCTATATCGAGGGGGGGGTGAACATTTTACCTTAGTAACTTAGAAAAAAATGTTATCGGGAGGGGGTATATCGACCCCCCCCCCTCATGTCAAAGTTTACGGGGAGGGGCTATATCGACAACGACATACATATAGCCACTACATATAAAAAAATGTTATCGGGGAAGGGGATATCGACCCCCCCCCTCATGTTGAAGTTATCGGGGAGGGGGTATTGAGAGGGGTGAACATTTTACCTTAGTAACTTAGAAAAAAATGTTATCGGGGAGGGGGTATATCGACCCCCCCTCCCTCATGTCAAAGTTATCGGGGAGGGGCTATATCGACAACGACAAACATATAGCCACATACATATAAAAAAAATGTTATCGGGGAAGGGGCACATCGACCATCCCCCCTCATGTTGAAGTTATCGGGGAGGGGGTATATCGACAACGACATACATACAAGGAAAAAAATGTTATCTGGGAGGGGGTATATCGACAACGACATACATACATGGAAAAAAATGATATCCATCTATACATACATAGCCACATACATATATACATGGAAAAAAATGCTATGAAAAAAAATACATATATGAACAAAAAATTAATACATATATGAACAAAAAAAATACATATATGAACAAAAGAATGCTCTGAACAAAAAAATTAATACATATATGAACATCCATACATACATATAGCCACATACATACATATATACATTATATATATATGAACAAAAAATTCAACATATAAAATATGAAAAAAAAATCATCATATACACAGAGCCGGGGCGGCGGCGGCTCACAGCGGGGGCGGCCGGCGAGGGCGACGGCGGGGGCGGCGAGGGCGGCGACGGTGGGGGCGGTGAGGGTGGGCTGGGGCGCAGGGGCGCGGCCGGGCGCGCTCTCGGGGGCGGCGGACGGCGACGGCGTGGGCGGCGGATGGCGTCGGCGTGGGCTCGGGGGCGGGGCAGGGGCACGGGCGACGGCGATGGCGTCGGGGCAGCCTGGCGGCGTCGGGAAACTGCGATGAAACTGAAAATTTTCACAAGTCTTGCTTATATACACGAAGCATTGGTCCCGGTTCGTGACACCAACCGGGACTAATGACCCCTTTAGTCCCGGTTGGTGCCACCAACCGGGACCAAAGGTCTCTTTTCAGCAGCCCAAAGAGCGGGAAGCAGGGACCTTTGGTCCCGGTTGGTGCACAACCGGGACTAAAGGGCGTGCATTGGTCCCGGTTTGTGCCACGAACCGGTACCAATGCACCCCTTTAGTCCCGGTTGGTGCCACCAACCGGGACAAAAAGCCTTGTGCTGCCCGCGTCGCGGCCAAAAGTTATTCCCACCTCGCTAGTTGAGAGAGCTCGAGAGTGGTTTATAAGCGCTGCTGCGCCCACTCTCTCGAGCTCCTCTCAACTGCAGGCTTTCGGGCCTAAACTCGCACTATGTGCCTGTGGGCCTACTGGGCCTGCTGCGGGCCTGAATCCTGGCCCATGGTTGGATTTCTAGTCGTATTCAGGCCATGGTGGCCTAGTAGGCGGCATTTTTTTTATTTTTATTTTGTTTTCTTTGTTGCTTTATTTATTTTATTTTGTTTCTACTTACAACAAAATACTTACTGTTGCTATTTTTATTTATTTTATTAAATTTTATTTCATTTTATTTTGTTTCTACTTATTTATTTTATTTTATTTTTTGCTTTTTTTATTTATTTTATGAAAATTCTTTTTCTTTTAATGTTTTGAACAGAAAATACTTTGATAATTTTAGTTGCATAAATTTTATATAATTTTAGTTTCAATAATACAAGAGGTTTAAAAAGTTTTTTAGTTGATTCCTTTAGCTATTAAAGTTTCATTAAAGTTTTCTAGTTCATTCTTTTTCTATTAGAGTTTTTTTCTATTAGAGTTTCATCAAAGTTTTCTAGTTCATTCTTTTAGTTTATTATTTTTGCTATTAGAGTTTCATAAAAGTTGAGAGGGTTACGGCAAAAACTGGATGCACTTCGTGTACAAAATGGATAATCTCTTTCGAAGTATCAGTGTTTCGGACGAAAACTCATCTGTTACAAAGGGATTTTATTTTTTTTAACTTATTTGAACTCCAGACTTTTTGTGTGCTCAAAATGAACCATTTAAAGCAACACCATCAATTTTCAACTCTTTCTGACTTCATCTGTTATTTTTCATGCATTTACTGATTTTTTTGAGCTAAATGACCCTGAAATTGAAAAGCACTTCAAATGAACTTTCAAGAGGTTGAAAATGAGCATGATATCATCATTTCACCCACATAGCATGTGCTAAAAAGTTGAGAGGGTTACGGCAAAAACTGGATGCACTTCATGTACAAAATGGACAATCTCTTTCGAAATATCAAGGTTTCGGACGAAAACTCATCTGTTACAAATGGATTTCATTTTTTGAACTTATTTGAACTCCACACTTTTTGTGTGCTCAAAATGAACCATTTAAAGCAACATCATCAATTTTCAACCCTTTCTGAGTTCATCTGTTATTTTTCATGCATTTACTGATTTTTTTGAGCTAAATGACCCTGAAATTGAAAAGCACTTCAAATGAATTCTGAAGAGGTTGAAAATTGGCATGATATCATCATTTCACCCACATAGCATGTGCTAAAAAGTTGAGAGGGTTACGGCAAAAACTGGATGCACTTCGTGTACAAAATGGACAATCTCTTTCGAAGTATCAGGGTTTCGGACAAAAACTCACCTGTTACGAAGGGATTTCATTTTTTTGAACTAATTTGAACTCCACACTTTTTGTGTGCTCAAAATGAACCATTCAAAGCCACATCATCAATTTTCAACCCTTTCTGACTTCATTTGTCTTCACTTTTTCTTCGCCTGTGTCCTTTGCTTATTACGCCGTAAGCATGGATATTCTTCATCGCTTAACAGGGTGCTTGGGTCAGCCTTGACTTTGAAGGGAGGAATTTCATGAAACTTTTCATAATCTTCAGACATGTCTGTCTTTCCCTCCACTCCCACGATGTCTCTTTTCCCTGAAAGAACTATGTGGTGCTTTGGCTCATCGTATGATGTATTCGCTTCCTTATCTTTTCTTTTTCTCGGTTTGGTAGACATGTCCTTCACATAGAAAACCTGCGCCACATCATTGGCTAGGACGAATGGTTCGTCTATGTACCCAAGATTGTTCAGATCCACTGTTGTCATTCCGTAATGTGGCTCTACCTGTACCCCGCCTCCTGACAGATTGACCCATTTGCACTTAAACAAAGGGACCTTAAAATCATGTCCGTAGTCAAGTTCCCATATGTCCACTATGTAACCATAATATGTGTCCTTTCCCCTCTTGGTTGCTGCATCAAAGCGGACACCACTGTTTTGGTTAGTGCTCTTTTGATCTTGAGCGGTCGTGTAAAATGTATTCCCGTTTATCTCGTATCCTTTGTAAGTCAATACAGTCGAAGATGGTCCCCTGGACAACGAGTACAGCTCATCAGAAACAGTGTTGTCACCTCTGAGATGTGTTTCCAACCAACTGCCGAAAGTCCTGATGTGTTCACATGTAATCCAGTCGTCACACTGCTCCGGGTGTTTGGAGCGCAGAATGTTCTTGTGTTCATCGACATACGGGGTCACCAAGGTAGAGTTCTGTAGAACTGTGTAGTGTGCTTGAGACCAAGAATGCCCGTCCCTGCATATTATTGAGTCCCCTCCTAGCGTGCCTTTTCCAGTTAGTCTCCCCTCATACCGCGATTGAGGGAGATCAATCTTTTTAAGGTCAGGAATGAAGTCAACACAAAACCCAATGACATCCTCTGTTTGATGGCCCATGGAGATGCTTCCTTCTGGCCTAGCGCGGTTACGGACATATTTCTTTAGGACTCCCATGAACCTCTCAAAGGGAAACATATTGTGTAGAAATACGGGGCCCAGAACGACAATCTCGTCGACTAGATGAACTAGGACGTGCGTCATGATATTGAAGAAGGATGGTGGGAACACCAGCTCAAAACTGACAAGACATTGCGCCACATCACTCCTTAGCCTTGGTATGATTTCTGGATCGATCACCTTCTGAGAGATTGCATTGAGGAATGCACATAGCTTCACAATGGCTAATCGAACGTTTTCCGGTAGAAGCCCCCTCAATGCAACCGGAAGCAGTTGCGTCATAATCACGTGGCAGTCATGAGACTTTAGGTTCTGAAACTTTTTCTCTGCCATATTTATTATTCCCTTTATATTCGACGAGAAGCCAGACGGGACCTTCATACTGAGCAGGCATTCAAAGAAGATTTCCTTCTCTTCTTTGGTAAGAGCATAGCTGACAGGACCTTCGTACTGCTTTGGAGGCATGCCGTCTTTTTCGTGCCAATGTTGCAGGTCCTCCCATGCTTCCGGTGTATCTTTTGTCTTTCCATACACGCCCAAGAAGCCTAGCAGGTTCACGCAAAGGTTCTTTGTCACGTGCATCACGTCGATTGAAGAGCGGACCTCTAGGTCTTTCCAGTAGGGTAGGTCTCAAAATATAGATTTCTTCTTCCACATGGGAGCGCGTCCCTCAGCGTCATTCGGAACAGATAGTCCGCCGGGACCCTTTCCAAAGATTACGTGTAAATCATTGACCATAGCATGTACGTGATCACCGGTACGCATGGCGGGCTTCTTCCGGTGATCTGCCTCGCCTTTGAAATGCTTGCCTTTCTTTCGACATTGATGATTGGTCGGAAGAAATCGACGATGCCCCAGGTACACATTCTTCCTGCATTTGTCCAGGTATATACTTTCGGTGTCAGCTAAATAGTGCGTGCATGCGTGGTATCCCTTGTTTGTCTGTCCTCAAAGGTTACTGAGAGCAGGCCAATCATTGATGGTTACAAACAGCAACACATGCAGGTCAAATTCCTCCTGTCTGTGCTCATCCCACACACGTACACCGTTTCTATTTCACAGCTGTAAAAGTTCTTCAACTAATGGCCTTAGGTACACATCAATGTCGTTGCCGGGTTGCTTAGGGCCTTGGATGAGTACTGGCATCATAATGAACTTCCGCTTCATGCACAGCCAAGGAGGAAGGTTATAGATATATAGAGTCACGGGCCAGGTGCTGTGATTGCTGCTCTGCTCCCCGAAAGGATTAATGCCATCCGCGCTTAAACCAAACCATACGTTCCATGGGTCACCTGCAAACTCAGTCCGGTACTTTCTCTCGATTTTTCTCCACTGCGACCCGTCAGCGGGTGCTCTCAACTTCCCGTCTTTCTTACGGTCCTCTCTGTGCCATCGCATCAACTCGGCATGCTCTTTGTTTCTGAACAGACGTTTCAACCGTGGTATTATAGGAGCATACCACATCACCTTGGCAGGAACCCTCTTCCTGGGGGGCTCGCCGTCAACATCACCAGGGTCATCTCGTCTGATCTTATACCGCAATGCACCGCATACCGGGCATGCGTTCAAATCCTCGTACGCACCGCGGTACAGGATGCAGTCATTAGGGCATGCATGTATCTTCTGCACCTCCAATCCTAGAGGGCATACGACCTTCTTTGCTGCGTACGTACTGTCGGGCAATTCGTTATCCTTTGAAAGCTTCTTTTTCAATATTTTCAGTAGCTTCTCAAATCCTTTGTCAGGCACAGCATTCTCTGCCTTCCACTGCAGCAATTCCAGTACGGTACCGAGCTTTGTGTTGCCATCTTCGCAATTGGGGTACAACCCTTTTTGGTGATCCTCTAACATGCGATCGAATTTCAGCTTCTCCTTTTCACTTTCGCACTGTCTCCTTGCATCAACAATGACCTGGCGGAGATCATCATCGGGCACATCATCTGGTTCCTCTTGATCTTCAGCTTCCCCCGTTGCAGCATCATCGTATTCAGGGGGCACATAGTTGTCATCGTCCTCTTCTTCTTCGCTGTCTTCCATCATAACCCCTATTTCTCCGTGCCTGGTCCAAACATTATAGTGTGGCATGAAACCCTTATAAAGCAGGTGGGTGTGAAGGATTTTCCGGTCAGAGTAAGACTTCGTATTCCCACATATAGGGCATGGACAACACATAAAACCATTCTGCTTGTTTGCCTCAGCCACTTCGAGAAAATTATGCACGCCCTTAATGTACCCGGAGGTGCGTCTGTCACCGTACATCCATTGCCGGTTCATCTGCGTGCATTATATATAATTAAGTGTGTCAAAAACCATTACAAAACATCATGAATAGATAAGTGACCAAATTAATAGAAGTTCATCATCACATTAAAACCAAAGTACATACATAGTTCTCATTGAACAACATATAGCTCTTCAGAGCATCTAATTAAACCATACATTATTGAAACTATGTAAAACATTTCAATGCAACAACAAATGCGATCATAATCGCAACCAAGGTAACAATTGATCCAACGGCATAATGATACCAAGCCTCGGTATGAATGGCATATTTTCTATACTTTCTAATCTTGAAGCGCATTGCATCCATCTTGATCTTGTGATCATCGACGACATCCGCAACATGCAACTCCAATATCATCTTCTCCTCCTCAATTTTTTTCAATTTTTCCTTCAAGTAATTGTTTTCTTCTTCAACTAAATTTAACCTCTCGACAATAGGGTCGGTTGGAATTTTCGGTTCACATACCTCCTAGATAAAAAAAATTCTATGTCACGTTGGTCGGCATAATTGTCATAAACAACAAATGAACCAAATAGTTATAAAATACAATATATACCACATCCGAATCATAGACAGGACGAGGGCCGACGGGGGCGGATACCAAAACCATCGCACTATATAATAACAAACAATAATAAAAGTAAGAAAATTATACAAGTATCTATGTAAATTATACAAGTAAGAATTTTTTTTCTTTTAGAAAGAAGATAAGAACAAGAGGCTCACCACGGTTATGCCGTCGACGAGATCGGCGCGGGCGATCGACGGCGGTGAAGACGGGGACGGGACGTGACGGACCGCTAAACCTAGACAAATCTTGAGGAAAATGGAGCTTGAAGGTCGAGTTTGGAGAGGAGAAAGCTTAAGTAGTGTTGCTCGGGCATTTCATCGAACACCTCATGTGCATAGGAGGTGAGCTAGAGCACCACAAACACCTCCCCTCGCCGGCCAGAAAAAACAGAGTAGTGGAGTGCTCTGCTCGCGGGCGAGGGGTATATATAGGCACAACATTGGTCCCGGTTCGTGGTTGGAACCGGGACTAAAGGCCACCCTTTGGTCCCGGTTCCAGCCACGAACCGGGACCAATGGATGTGGGCCAGGAGCGAGGCCCATTGGTCCTGGTTCGTGTCTAGAACCGGGACCAAAGGGTCCAGACAAACCGGGACCAATGCCCCACGAGCCCCGGCCGGCCCCCTGGACGCACGAACCGGGACGTATGCCCCCATGTGTCCCGGTTCCTGACTGAACCGGGACTAATGGACTGGGCTGGCCTGGACCAAAGCCCTGTTTTCTACTGGTGACGTCTGGAACATGTAACAAGCAGCAAGCTGCTCTTCAACATTGTTGATAACGGCCAAAGAGCTTCTGAATATGAACGTCGTTGATAACAAGATAGCTAACTATCTATAGTAAAATTCAGCTACATGTGTTCAGTTGGTCCATTAGTTACTTCCTTGGTCCTCCTGGTTGCCGTTGAACAGATTATTATTTTTTGTTTTTGTTTTGCTCAGGTCTTATTTGCTCAAGCATGAGTGATATCTTTGTGTTCACTTCAGTTACATTGCATGCCTTCCTTTTTGTTGCCAGTAATGCGAGCTATACTTCAACTAAGTACAAGATAATTCTCGAGCACTTCCTTCCATTGTGTATGTGGCTCCTTATTGTCATTGATTAACAAAGGGAAAATTAAATGCAACAACTCTTTAGAAAATAATTTTCAGAGTAGGATTTTTTTTAGTACTGTAGGCTTTGCTTATCAAATTGCAATTGTTTATGGTGCTTTTTTATAATATATGTTTCTGAAATCTAATCTCTTTGTGCTGAATTAGTTGTTGTGGTCACAAGTTAATCTTTTTGCATGTCTTCACTGAAGGGGGCTTATGGGTTTATCTTAAGCATCTTATCTTAAACAAGGGTCAACATTAACTATTCTGTTAATCACCCAGTAGAGGTTTGCCTATCATTGTATCAAAGAGTTTACTATTTTCATTTGCTCAGCAAAGTTTTGAGGCATTCAATCATAATTATCTAATTGTAATGCTTTTATGATGCAGGAATAATATCTTGTGATGTGGCTTTCTTGCATCCCATATGCCCAGTTGCTCCCGAAAAAGAGTGGTGGTGTCTACTGGTTAATCCTTTTGGATATGTTCACGGATGGATGCTCGATGCGCTCGGTTCATACCGTTGCTGATACTTACCTTCTCTTGCTGATTTCCCCAAATCATGCACATAGCTTTTTTAGTATGGGTTAGACAATCTCCCTTTGTAAAAAAGTATATATGTATGTCGCCTTTTGTGTGAGTGAAATATCCATCAACATTGTACTGGGACCATATGCTCTTTGTACTAAATTTGATGTTTTCTACTAACTTTGTAATGGATTTTGATTCTTTGTACCGGACTAATGCTTCCCTGAGAAACAACAGACGCTGGATCATTGCCTTAAACAGTCACCATGCGCCAAGGCGCTTCCTACCTGGTTACTATTAATAAGTGTTGGCTTCCTCATGTGTCTGCTAGAAATCCTAATGTTGGATCAGTGGTCTCAATTTTTCTTTTGTATCTGTTTGCCGTCACTCTAGCTCTCTCTCTTTTTGTACCACCTTCATTGCAGTTACGGATACAACGTTTGGTTGCTTAATAGCTAATAAAATTCTCGAACATAATATTGGACTGCTTTGAGTTGTTTACAGGGTTGACTTGAGTTGTTTTAATTCTGATGAAAATGCCCATTGGATTGTTGCATCCTAATGTTGTTCTTACACCTTCGATATGATAGCTTTATTATCAGGTTGGATATGACCGCACCCCTACGGAGTGCGGGGTGCGGCAAGCCGCACTTTCCATCTAGTAGATGGTAATATGATGGGAACTCACGTTGGGGCATGGACCTAGTTTCTTCACCACCGTTAGTTGCACAGACTGAAATACACAAGTTTGAGGGTAGGATTTGAATACGCAACTTTGACAGTGGCAGGGACCGATTTTTCCCAAATAACAAAGGGGCGCACGAAACATCACTGTTATAGGACCCACCATTTTCAAACATGACATCAGCAGATTGATGGTTAGTACAGGAAAAATAAGAACCGATACGATGTGTACATACCAAAGAAAACTTGGTTCTTCTACTTTTTAATCCATGTCCGTGGGTGTTTTCATCTTCCTAGATTTTCATTATGGCTAATTTACGCCCATGAAAACTCGCAAACTCTTAAAAAATCCGGTTTCCAAGATCATATACAGCACTAACCAAACTGAGAAATTCGCCTGGCTTCATTTACTGAGAAAAATGCATTTGATAGCTGGAACCTAGCTACCTGTAGGTCTCACCTTTTGCCATCTCTGGACAAAGATTGTGATTGATATAAGGAAGCTCGACTTTTACATAATATGGGATTTTGAAAGAATGACATACAAAATTTCATAGTATGAGAGTGTGGATATGGAAAGTAACAAAGTCATGTCTAGTTTCCTCCTCGGCCCGCACTAGGCGTCAATCAGATGATTGTTACCAGTTTTCAGTCGCCTTTCGAGCCAGCGATCGGACTAAGTCAACCATCTTTTTTTTGTGTTGCCTGGGTGTGCAAACGCAAACGTCTCATACGGGGTGCATTGGCCCACACAAAAACACTTCCACACACATGTACGTCAGCATGCATCAAGCCACAGGCCGTTGGGCTTTATACACATGTACGGAAACATCTCAAGATCGAGTGGTTGACTTTTGTAGTGGGATGCAAATTATGGGTGACCACTTGACGCAGAGGAAAGGTTGTGCAGTGGCGGCGGTCACATCGCATGTAATAGCTGGGATAGTGAAAAAGTGGTGGCGACAACACTTGCATGACTTCGATGGTGGTGCTACCGAGCACTCGGTCGCGAGGTCCGGGGTGAAAGCCTAGGTCTGACCCGAGATGGTTATACCTGGCAATGGCGATGTTTTTTTACGTTGTTACCTTGTTGAAGGCATTGCCCGGATATGCTCCGACTGTTTTTTCAGGGTGAAAACCTAGATTCTCGCCTTGGTGGTTGGATCCGGTGACGGCGACGCTTGAGTGTCGCTCCCTTCTTCAAGGCGTTGCTGTTGAAGAACCTTGTCATCTGTGTGGTGTCATTAGATAATTGGTACGGATATGGTGTTTACTATAGTTTGCCGATCGTGGCTCTGATCACTTTTGGTTTTTATTTTTTCCTCGGCTACACATAGCTTTGGTCTTATATGACTTTGCTATTTGCCGCCTTATTTTTCGTGTGTGTGCACGTTTGTGTTGGCTGTGTGCATCCTAGTTATGCAGAGGCCGGGTGTGTGCTCTTTGAGTTTGTATCCTCTTGATGCTTCTTTTTGAGCTAAGAAAATCCACCCTTTGTTGAAAAACAGAAACATGCATGAAGCCACAGGCTACAATGTTTTAAAGCTGCGCCTAGTTGATAATTTCAAAATTGCAAAAGCCCCAATGCACTTTGCAGCAACGAATGGCCGACCCTTGTAGCGCGACATCACTGTGCGAACACTGTGCAACAATGATGGCCGGCTTTGCAGTGTCAGCCGGCCCAGTTTGTAGTAGGGCCGGACACCCCTTACCATTATGTGTCAAGGCTTGCAGCAACTGTGGTCGGTCTCTATAGCGTCAAACATCCCGATTTGCAGCAGGAATGGCTACGCCTTGCAGCATGGTGCATCGGGTTTGCAACATGGTTGTCTGGCTTTGCAATGTCACTCGTCTTGGCTTGCAACATGGACGAGCACCCCTTGCAGTGTGGCCAGCCATCGGATCACACGATCATTGCGGTGTGGCTCATGCCCAATACATCTCAGGACTACCTTACCCCAACTTCCCTTCGCAACACTCGTGGTCGCCACTCGAAGCATGGCTCGCAACACCGGCGGTGCCCCTGCAACATGGCTAGCAACACCAGCGTTGCTCATGTAGCATGCCTCGTAGCACCAACTTGTAGCACACCTCACGACACTGCGATGCTCCCTGCAGCATCGCCATGCTGGCGTCATTCCTGCAGCATGGCGACGCCCCCCCCCCCTCCCCCCGCCCCCTAACACCGGCTCCTTGTAATAAGCCTCACAACAAGGCGGCACTCCCACACCATGTTGATGCTCCCACGACACTCGCTGGCAACATGCCTAACACCACAACAATGGCCCCTTGTAGCATGGTGGCTCCCTCGCAACACCAGCTAGTAGTACGTCGGTGTCCTTTCAACATCGGCTACAAGCACGGTGGTGTGTTCCAGCAACACCCGTTCGCAGCGGCAGAGCTTTCCATTGCAACACTTCTCTTAGCAACTACGATGACCTTGCAATAATAGTTGGTGCAACATCTCAGCCTCACAGCGCTTCTCGTAGCAATGGCCACCGGCGTTTGGAGAAGCGGGCACCGAGCAACCCTACTCGATGCAGAAAGGCAGACAACGGCGAGGGTCAGGGAGAAAATGTGTGGAATGGATCATTCTGCAGGAGATAAGATTGGGATGAGAGAGCGATGAGAGGGACTCACACCGAAACGTGTGGCGCGAGAGAGGCGGTTGACGCGAGCCAAAATCAGCCGATGGATCTAAAAAAATCAATTAAAAAATAGAGATGATTTGGTTGCTAAATACCTATTCCTATTTTATGCCTTATTTTGTTAAGTTAATGGGAGTTGCAGTGACACCATTTTGCTGTAATAAGAGCGACCGAGTCCAACTAAAAAAAAATAAGAGCGACTGAGCGAGTAGCTACTAGCTAATCAGCTTACGGTATTACGTGGGGCCTTGTAAAGTCAACACAACCACACCGGCATGTGAATGCTGAGCACGAACCATGCAGCCGAATAAGGCACACACCGCCATGTGAACGGTGCATGGCACGCACCCAGAAGAATCGTGATCAAATGTTATCCGGTGGCCCAGCAGACGACTGATGCGTGCGTTACAAACAGCCAGTTGTCTTAAATCGTAGAGTTCGGATGAAAAATGCAACTTTGACTCCAAGTGAAAATGACGTGGGATATTAAAGAGCGAACTGAATATGACTATTTACACTAACGTAGGAATACATGTGACCGGTATGTGAACAACTGAATATCATGCACAACTAGCCGACTGAGATGTCGTTACTCATGAGCTACGCACCATTCAGCAGCACAATATCACAGTAATAGTGTTGTTAATTTAACCGCCGTGGTTTGAGTATTGGTCGCTCTGTCCCTTATATATCTCAGACAATTTGCACCTCTGCAGCTCTTACTTCCGTTGGTCAAGATGTTATAAGATGTACAGCATTATGGAACTTTTTATGTGCCTTCTTGCTCATGACTCATGAGTTGAGATTTTAGAAGAAACTGAAAGAGAGTGTGGGCAATTGTGAAGATCATCTTCTGCAATTGACCACCGAAAAACCAGGGAAAGACAACAGGAAAGTGTACTTCTGCAAGTCGAAGAATATCAATCTGACTGAGAAGCATGCTAACCCGGAGAAAATGGATTTGATTGTTTTTTCTTTTTTCGCAAATACGCAAAAGACATGCATATCATTGCGTTGATAGAGAGAAATAGAATCAAATAGCATGGGATTTGATTGTATCCCAAAAGACTTCTCCATGCGATTTGATTGTATCCCATGGAGAAGTGCTTGGTAGGTTCGACTTGAAATGCGTAGAGTGTGTCTTGTTGAGAAGTGCACAGTGTCCACAAGATAAATCGAAGTGCGTAGAGTGGAGCAAGTACGATATTCATTTTGCGTTGTTGTGAGTAATTGATGGTATAATACTTCTTCCTTCCCAAGAATTATATCAGGTGTATAAGCATTGAGTCAATCATATAAAAATTATATATTATTGATTTGTCAACATCCATGAAAGCAATTAGCCTAGTATGAGTAAATTATTTATTTTGTCGTTTTTTCTGTCCATCAATGAACTAGGCTCAGGAAGGAAGGCGACTTGCTCCAGTCCCCGGCTGCGGCAGCCTCTCATAATCGTTGACAAACTGGTAGAGACATTTCACGGGCTGGAGAAGGTTCGGGGGGAACATGAGCTCCAAGCTGGCAGCCACCGGCAACATTGCCGAGAGTCTATGCTAGACCAATGTGTCTGGCAGAAGGGGATCAACCATGTATCCGCTGCAAAGCAAGCAATGATGGACTTGGTCAGTATATAGGCTCTGCAACAACATAATGCCCATGGTCAGTCACAAGATCGAGTATGGACATAACCAAATTGACTCCCATTATTTTGTCCAGGCATGCTTTCGCTAAATCGACGGAGGCTGAAATAAAAGGAATATCAAGCCACTAAATACTAGATCATGGGTTTCACTCTAAAGATTTAGTCGAACGTACATCTTCTGACTACTTCATATGCCATGAATGATTAAATGGACAGATAGTCTGCTTGATCTTTCCTCTACCTATTGTGCTCAGTAAGACAAGGTATGTTCTGTTCTAAAAAAAAGGTGTGTTCTTTTGAGTTACTTTTTCTAATTACCTTTATCTACTTACTGGTAATCTTCATGACAAGGTACCTAATTTTTATCTGTGCCAAGATATTAATCAAGAAGCAATTATTTTCACGATTTTATACAAGGTGCAACTTAGTCTAAAGCACCCGTGATGTAACTATATAACTCAGAGTAGCAACAGATTCATTCATTGCAGCTCATATCACATATGTATGGACAAATGCACTCAATGTACGTGAATTCATAATTTGATTCCAATAAGCGAAGCATGTTTAGTTCATTCTGTTGACCGCAGACAAGCCACCATACACTGAAAAAGGAGAACATTTCAAACAGCCCAAGGGCTCCGATGGTGTGCCGAAGCAGCAGACTAACATAAATATATGTCAGGCTAAGATTTTAGTATGTATCCTCGCGCTACATGTTTTGCAGAAAAACCAAACTGAGAGGGCCCTGTGTTATTGAGATGAACCAAGAGGGATGGATGCTAATCAATTAATCAATCAGCAAAAACCAAACCGACCAACTTGGTAGTTTCCTTGCTAACTTCCACGTTTTCAACTTTAGACGTAGTCACATCCCGGGGGACTTCTTTCCAGGTGTGCCAAATATGTTTGTGCCACGTTTTCAAACTAAGAATAAATATTTACCCCAGCATATGCATGTGATCAGCATGCGAAACAACGATGCGCAGCTGGCCAGTGTGAGAAACATTAATTGGTACTCCTCATGAACTACGCATCAATCGGCCGCATCACACCTATCACGCTGCTAATGTAACAGCTATTTTGAGCATTGCTCACTCTTTTTCTTTATATACCTCTAAACCATATGCATTTGTTCTGTTGGGTTCCTTCCGTTGGTCATCAAGTATTCAAGTTATGAGTGTACACTACCATTGAACTTTTGATGTGTTTTCTTGTTGATGACGAGTTGAGATTTTAGAAGGTACTGAAAGACCATATGGACAATGATCGCTGTAGACATGTGGGCTTACCCATTGAGAGACCAGGAAAATTGAGCAGGAAAATGTTCTGCTGCAAATCTAGGTTCCGTCCCATGAAGAAGTCCTCAGTTTAAATTTGAACTGGGTACAGTGTGTCCCGTTGAGAAGCACTCAGTGACCTGGGGCTGTAAGTGTAGCGCCGGCGCGGGCCTCGGGACTGGGTGAGGAGGGAGTAGGCGAGCTGCGGCTGTGCTGGCATGGATCTGCCCGGGAGCGGCGCCGGTGTACGAGGCGGGAACAAGCCAGCAGCAGGGGCTCATGCGGTGTGTGCTGGCGCAGGCTAGTGGCTGCGTGTGCAGTCAGGTTGGGGGAGAAACATGTTGGGCCTGTGCAGTTGCTGGCTGAACCCCAGGTTGTATCCAAATTCTATATAGTTTACTACTGAATTTTTCCCATGACCCGGGCGGTGGGCTTAGTTGCGCGGGGCCCAGCTTCGTGCAATCAATGTGTGCATCAAGATAAAATGGATCGAAGTGTGTACAGTAGGGGTAGTTTTCGCTTTTTCCGAGTGATTATTTAAATTGTTTATGTCGTTATGATCCTATCCACCCGTTCTTTATCAACGGTGGCATCCCGAACCGCGATGATCAAGACAGGACATCTGCAGTACAGTTAGAGTTCAAAATGTGATGCAAAATGAAACATATGTAGCCGAATGTCAGGCAAAATCTTGAAGAATCTCTTCCTGCAACTGGTAGAGAGAAAACCCAGGTTATGACGTTATTTGGATCATGCTTTTACGTTATAGTCCTTTTCTTGCCGAGAATATTTTTCCTTAATTTCATAGGCATCTGCACTTAAAAACGGATGCCTACCTTATGTTTCCTTGTCAGACTAAGAAGGAACAGTACAGTAGGAGAATGATGTGTGCTTTTGCTGGACAAGGACAAGTGCGCTACAAATACAAGTCCAAGGAAGCAATTCTGTCATTGCTGTTGCATTACGTGACTTCATTGATGTTCTGAGAGACACTGAATGGATATATGGCAAATGTTCAGTAGGCATTCGGCGAAGGTTGACTGCATACATCGGATTCAGAACCACCGCCATTGTTGGATCATTTCAGCAGCACAGTCGACTGGACCAAGTCTGTCGGCAGCAGCCTCGGTCTGGTGACACGAACGCTGGCCTCCTGGTGATCTCAGAACGTACCAAGGTTCATTAGAGTGTCAATATGGTTTCTGCATGTTGAAAATTTTGCAGTAGTGCTTATAATGTTGCCCGATTCTAGGGGCGGTCAAGTGCTCCTGGATAGCAGGGGATGCCTGATGATTCTCCAGAATACACATGAACCACGCAAATGTAAAATTGCAGTGTATTTAACTATTTATCTCTGGCTTTTCATAACGTCCTTCCCCTGCTCAGTTAGAACATGAGATGAGGTCAATCTGTATATTCTCAGTACAACCTGCACTATCTTTGTTGATTGAGGGTGCTTAACTGCATTTTCGACTAGCTGATCTTGACACCACCGCTGCTGTTGGCATAAATGCTTCATTTAATTCTTGCATTATGGATTTATGGTCATGCAGTTCCTGCATAATGTGTGATGGACTCCTTCATGCAACTCTTGCATAATGCACTTGCTACTTACTGTTAGTCCCCATGAGTTTCAACATTCAGTCACACTTGTTGACCTATTGGTTTAACTAAACTTTAGCTGGTGCTCTGCCTTGTTATATATCTTTAATACCATTTACTCATTTTGTCTATGCATTTGTTTCGTTGGTCGCCGTCTTATGTTAGAATGAGACTTTAGAAGAAAATGAAAGAAGATGCTTGTTGGGAGGAGCGAAGGACCGATGATCAATTGGCACAGATTGTGTGCGGATATATCACATATAGCTTCCTGCATTGTTGACCACACCGGCGGAGCAACGGCAACTGCCCAGCATTTTGAAATATGTTCACTAATTTTTTAATTCCTGGGCCTTGGAGCACCGGTCCTCAGATTGTTTTCTTATATTTAGCCTGCCCAGTAATGGACGCGGATGTTTGGACTATGGGTGTATATACACCCTATTTAGAAAAATATTAATTAAATAAACAGTCAAAAACATCTGAAAATATTTTTGAAATAAATTTGACCTTCCATTGTACTAGTAAAAAAATCCAAAAAAAGAAAAAAAAACCCTTTGACTTCTTTTTTAAAGCAAATTTTTGGCCAAAATATTGTGAATAGTGACCTACAATAGAAAATAAATGTTGTTGTTTTTGCCCTGAAGTCAACGCTGATTTTTATTTGTGAAAATTTATATACTAGTGTAAAAGAAAGTCAAGTTTATTCTAAAAAAACTTCTGAACTTTTTTGACATTTTTTTAATAATTATTAAGAAAAATCCCTTATAGGGCGTAGATACAACCAGGAACTAGGGGGTATTTCCCGCCCACTAATGGCTTTATGTTCCGCCACTGGTTGATCTTTTGGGCGCTCACATAGCCAAGGGCCATTCCATTTTGGTTGTTATTACTTACTCCCTCCATTCCTAAATATTTGTCTTTTTAGAAATTTCAAATGGACTACCGCATACGGATGTATATATACATATTTTAGAGTGTAGATTCACTCATTTTGCTTCGTATGTAGTCATTTGTTGAAATCTCTAGAAAGATAAATATTTAGGAACGGAGGGAGTATGAGTTATGACTCGCATTGAATCCTGTCAGTTGTTGGGGAAACATTGCGGCAGCTGAGGGAGACTTTCTTCCTGTGATTAGCTCATTGAGAATCAAGCCTTGGGAAGGTCAAAACATGTATTGAGCTTGATGGGAAGCCACGTAGACCGATTTTACTTTTAATAGGGAAACCTGCATCAAACTCGTGCTATCTCATGCTGTTGGTGATTTCAAAATTTATTCCATTAAAATTCATTGGATCACACCGCCCACGATAGGTCATTAATTGATACCCTGAAATTTAAGAGCTGGTGTTGTTCTAGCTCTTATTCACGCACCAGTAGAAAAACGACTTTACGTGAGCCCCGTCAGTCTCGGTTTGATAATAGCCCGGTACTAACGTGATCATTAGTCCCGGTTCAACAGCCAGGGGGCGGGCATCATTAGTCCCGGTTCGTTGCGTGCCTCTAGTCCCAGTTCGTGTCACAAACCGGGACTAAAGGGGTGGTGGCAGGCTTGTGTCAGGCTTGGGCCCCCACGAGCACATTTAGTCCCGGTTCGTGTCACAAACCGGAACTAGAATTGCACCTTTAGTCCCGGTTCGTATAACCGACTGGGAATAAAGAGATCACTATATATAGTGCTTCGTCCAGCCCGAGCCGAAGCCCTCTATTTTTTCCTTTTCCTCTCCTAGTTCTTCCCCTTTTGCTCGAGCTCACCACCATTTTTGCCAAATTTGTCAAGATTTGAAGGCATCCCATCCATCCAAGTGTTCACAAAGGTTAGCAACTTTGTCCTTTCATCTCTCATTGGTAGATTAGCTCTAGCAATGCTCTATAAGTATAGTGATTTGTGGGTTTTAGTTTGGGAGTAATTATATGTGGTAGTTTATTTGATTTATATGTAATTTGAGCTCAAATTAACTTCTTAGTTTGCATATATAGGTGTGGTTTACTTAGTGCCTTCCCGTCCCCGTCCTAACCACCGTCGATCGCCCGCACCATCCCGTCGCCGGCACCACCTTGGTGAGCCTCTTGTTCTTATCCTTTTTATATATAAAAAATCATGTTTGTGTGATTTAGATAGTTACTTGTATATATAATTTTCTTACCCGTACGTTGTTTGTTATACATAGTGGCATGGTTTTGATTTCCGTCCCCGTCGGCTCTCGTCCGGTTTATGATTCGGATATGGTATATTCTTTTTTGTAACTATTTGTTGCATTTCGTGTTTATGACAATTATGCCCATCAAGTTGACATAGATATTTTTATCTAGGAGGTATGTGAACCGGAAATTGCAACCGACCCTCTTGTCGAGAAGTTAAATTTAGTTAAAAAAGAAAACGAGTATTTGAAAGAAAAATTGAAAAGAATGGAAGAAGAGAAGATAAAACTGGCGTTGTATGTTGCCGATGTCGTCGATGATCAGAAGATCAAGATGGATGCAATGCGCTTGAAGATTAGAAAGATTAGAAAATATGCCATTGATAATGAGGCTTGGTATCATTATGCTGTTGGATCAATTGTTACCTTAGTTGCGATCTTGATCGCATTTGTTGTTGCATTTAAATGCTTTAGCTAGAGAGTTTGTATGTTGTTTTATGAGAATAAGTGTGTTTGAACTTTATGTATGAACTTGTATTAATTTGATCTTTTTCGGTTTTGTGTAATGAAGATGAGCCGGCAATGGATGTACGATGATCGATGCTCTTCCCAGTTCATTAATGGCGTGAATACTTTTCTGCTTGCGGCTAAGGCAAACAAGTGGACGGATGGTTTTATGTGTTGTACATGTGCTGTCTGTAAGAATGATCACAATTACTCTAACTCAAGAACCATTTCACATCCACCTGTTTACGTCCGGTTTCATGTCCGGCTATAACTGTTGGACCAAGCACGGAGCAAGAGGGGTCCTAATGGAAGAGAATGAAGAAGAAGAGGATGATGACAGCTATCCTGGCCATGGGTTCCCTGAATACGATGGTACAACAATGGGGGAAGAAGCTGAAGAAGAGGCATCAGATGAGCCCGCTGATGATCTTGGTCGGGCCATTGCCGATGCAAAGAGAAACTACGCAAGTGAAAAGGAGAAGAAGTTGCAGCGCATGTTAGAGGATTATAAGAAATTGCTGTACCCAAATTGCGAAGACGACAAGAAAAAGCTGGGCACCACACTGAAATTGCTGTAATGGAAGGCAGAGAATGGTGTATCTGACAAGGGATTTGAAAAGTTGCTGATAATATTAAAGACGATGCTTCCAAAGGACAACGAATTACCCGATAGTACGTACGAAGCAAATAATGCTGTCTGCCCTCTAGGATTAGAGGTGCAGAAGATACATGCATGCCCTAATGACTGCACCCTCTGCCGCGGTGAGTACGAGGATTTGAATGCATGCCTGGTATGCGGTGCATTGCGCTATAAGATCAGCCGCGATGACTCTAGTGATGTTGAGGGCGAGCACCCCAGGAAGAAGATTCCTGCCAAGGTGATGTGGTATGCTCCTATAATGCCACGGTTGAAACGTTTGTTCCAAAACAAAGAGCATGCCAAATTGATGCGATGGCACAAAGAAGACCTTAAGAAAGGCAGGAAGTTGAGAGTACCCGCTGACGGGTCGCAGTGGAGAAAAATCGAGAGAAAGTGGGAGGACTTTGCAGATGACGCAAGGAACGTATGGTTTGGTTTAAGTGCAGATGACATTAATCCTTTTGGGGAGCAGAGCAGCAATCATAGCACCTGGCCTGTGACTCTATGTATCTATAACCTTCCTCCTTGGTTGTGCATGAAGCGGAAGTTCATTATGATGCCAGTACGACATTGATGTGTACCTAAGGCCATTAGTTGAAGAACTTTTACAGCTGTGGAATGAAAAAGGTGTACGTGCGTGGGATGAGCACAAACAGGAGCAATTCGACCAACATGCCTTGCTGTTTGTAACCATCAATGATTGGCCTGCTCTCAGTAACCTTTCAGGATAGACAAACAAGGGATACCACACATGCATGCACTGTTTAGATGATACCGACAGTATATATTTGGATAAATGTAAGAAGAATGTGTACCTGAGACATCGTCTATTTCTTCTGATCATGCATCTCTTAGGAAAGAAAGGCAAGCATTTCAAAGGTGAGGCAGATCACTGGAAGAAGCCTCGCCACCGTACTGGTGATGATATACTTGATATGGTCAAGGATTTAAAAGTAATCTATGGAAAGGGTCCTGGCGGATAATCTGTTTCGAATGACGCTGACAGACGCGCACCCATGTGTAAGAAGAAATCTATATTTTTTGACCTAGCCTATTGGAAAGACCTAGAGGTCCGCTCTGCAATCGACGTGATGCATATGACAAAGAATCTTTGCGTGAACCTGCTAGGCTTCTTGGGTGTGTATGGGATGACAAAAGATATACTGGAGGCACGGGAGGACCAGCAACGTATGCACGGAAAAGACACCATGCATCCAAAGCAGTATCAGGGTCATGCCAGCTACGCTCTTACCAAAGAAGAGAAGGAAATCTTCTTTGAATGCCTGCTCAGTATGAAGGCCCCGTCTGGCTTCTCGTCGAATATAAAGGGAATAATAAATATGGCAGAGAAAAAGTTCCAGAACCTAAAGGCTCATGACTGCCACGTGATTATGATGCAACTGCTTCCGGTTGCATTGAGAGGGCTTCTACCAGACAACGTTCGATTAGCCATTGTGAAGCTATGTGCATTCCTCAATGCAATCTCTCAGAAGATAATCGATCCAGAAATCCTACCAAGGTTACAGAATGATTTGTGCAATGTCTTGTCAGTTTCGAGTTGGTGTTCCCACCATCCTTCTTCAATATCATGACGCACGTCCTAGTTCACCTAGTCGACGAGATTGACATTTTGGGTCCTGTATTTCTACACAATATGTTCCCCTTTGAGAGGTTCATGGGAGTCTTAAAGAAATATGTTCATAACCGTGCTAGGCCAGAAGGAAGCATCTCCAAGGGCCATGAAACAGAGGAGGTCATTGAGTTTTGTGTTGACTTTTTTCCTGACCTTAAGCCGATTGGTGTTCCTGAATCGCATCATGAGGGAAGACTGTGTGGAAAAGGCACGCTAGGAAGGGACCAAGTAATATGTATGGACGGGCATTCTTGGGCGCAAGCATACTACACAGTTCTACAAAATTCCGGCTTGGTGGCTCCGTATATCGAGGAACACAAGGATATTCTACGCTCCAAACACCCAGAGCAGTCTGACGACTGGATTACACGTGAACAAACGGGGACTTTCGCCGGTTGGTTGCAGAAACGTCTCATGCATGACGACACTGTTGCAGATGAGTTGTACTTGCTGTCCCAGTTACCATCTTCAAATATATTGACTTTCAAAGGGTACGAGATAAATGGGAATACATTTTAAACGATCGCCCAAGATAAAAAGAGCACCAACCAAAACAGTGGTGTCCGCTTTGATGCAGCAAACACCAATAGGCCAAAGGACACATATTATGGTTACATATAGGAGATATGGGAACTTGACTATGGACGTGGTTTGAAGGTCCGTTTGTTTCGGTGCAAATGGGTCAATCTGACAGGAGGCGTGGTAAAGGAAGACCCGCAGTACGGAATGACAACAGTGGATCTCAACAATCTTGGGTAGGCGGACGAACCATTCGTTCTAGCCAATGATGTGGCGCAGGTTTTCTATGTGAAGGACATGTCTACCAAGCCGAGAAAAAGAAAAGATAAGGAAGTGAATACATCATACGATGAGCCAAAGCGCCACATAGTTCTTTCAGGGAAAAAGAAACATCGTGGGAATGGAGGACAAGATAGACATGTCAGAAGATTATGAAAAGTTTCTTGAAATTGCTCCCTTCATAGTGAATATTGACCCGAGCATCCCGTTAAATGATGAAGATTGTCCATGGTTATGGCGCAAAGGGACACACGCGAAGAAAAAAATTTATACCCCAAGATCCCACTCTAGGATGTGACCGGCTTCACCGTCATCACTTTCTTCTCTAGTGAGTTTCCGGACTTATATATCTGGAAAGTCCCACTTCGGACAAACCGGAGGGAATCTTTGTAATAGTTAGGGTACTTATGTGTTTTGGACAAACTGGAAGCACTTCGTGTACAAACTGGAGAATCTCTTTCGAAGTATAAGGGTTTCGGACGAAAACTCATCTGTTACAAAGGCATTGCATTTTTTTAACTTATTTTAACTCCAGACTTTTTATGTATTCAATATGCACCATTCAAAACCACGTCATCAATTTTCAACCCTTTCTGACTTCATTTGCTATTTTTCATGCATTTACTGATTTTTTGAGCTAAATGACCCTGAAATTGAAAAGCACTACAAATGAACCGTGAAAAGATTGAAAGTTGGCATGGTATCATCATTTCACCCACATAGCATGTGCTAAAAAGTTGAGAGGGTAACAGGACAAACTGGAAGCACTTCGTGTACAAACTAGAGAATCTCTTTCGAAGTATCAGGGTTTCGGACGAAAAGTCATCTGTTACAAAGGCATTGCATTTTTTTAACTTATTCAACTCCAGACTTTTTGTGCATTCAGTATGCACCATTCAAAACCACGTCATCAATTTTCAACCCTTTCTGACTTCATTTGCTATTTTTCATGCATTTACTGATTTTTTTGAGCTAACTGACCCTGAAATTGAAAAGCACTACAAATGAACACTGAAAAGGTTGAAAGTAGGCATGGTATCATCATTTCACCAACATAGCATTTGCTAAAAAGTTGAGAGGGTTACGGCAAAAACTGGATGCACTTCATGTACAAACTGGAAAATCTCTTTCGAAGTATCAGGGTTTCAGACAAAAACTCATCTGTTACAGAGGCATTTCATTTTTTTGACATATTTCAACTCCAGAATTTTTGTGCGTTCAATATGCACCATTGAAAGCCACGTCATCAATTTTCAACCCTTTCCGACTTCATTTGCTATTTTTCATGCATTTACTGATTTTTTTGAGCTAAATGACTCTGAAATTGAAAAGCACTCCAAATGAACTCTGAAAAGGTTGAAAGTTGGCATGGTATCATCATTTCACCCACATAGCATATGCTAAAAAGTTGAGAGTGTTACGGAAAAAACTGGATGCAGTTCGTGTACAAACTGGACAATCTCTTTCGAAGTATCAGGGTTTCGGACGAAAACTCATCTGTTACAAAAGGCATTTCATTTTTATAACTTATTTCAACTCCATACTTTTTGTGCGTTCAGTAAGCACCATTCAAAGCCACGTCATCAATTTTCAACCCTTTCTGACTTCATTTGCTATTTTTCATGCATTTACTGATTTTTTTGAGCTAAATGACCCTGAAATTGAAAAGCACTACAAATGAACCGTGAAAAGATTGAAAGTTGGCATGGTAACATCATTTCACCCACATAGCATGTGCTAAAAAGTTGAGAGGGTTACGGCAAAAACTGGATGCACTTCGTGTACAAATTGGACAATCTCTTTCGAAGTATCAGGGGTTTTGGACGAAAACTCATCTGTTACAAAGGCATTTCATTTTTTTAACTTATTTGAACTCCAGACTTTTTGTGCGTTCAGTATGCACCAGTCAAAGCCACGTCATCAATTTTCAACCCTTTCTGACTTCATTTGCTATTTTTCATGCATTTATTGATTTATTGAGCTAAATGACCCTGAAATTGAAAAGCACTACCAAATTGAATATAATGATAAAACACTCTAATATTAAACAGCAGGAAAAATAATCACTCAAAAATCTATTTTTAAAGTAAAGTTATTCACAAAGTAGTGATTCACACAAATTTCAAATAATTCAAATTTAAACTATTTAAATTTGAAAACTACTGGCACTAACAGAAAGTTTATAATTTTTGTGACCTAAAGCAAAAAGATTCACTCAAAAACTCTAAATAAAGAAAAAAACTCAGAAACAAAAGAAAATAAATAAAGCAGAAAACAAAAAAAACTAGAAAATAAATAAATTCGAAAAAATGCCCGCCTACTGGGCCGCCACGGCGTGCATACGACTAGAAATCCAACTTCCAGTTGGGCCAGGTTGCAGGCCCGCACGACCCAGTAGGGGCCACAGGGCAGGACAGGTTTGATAGGCCCACATAGGCCTGCTTAAGAGAGGAGCTCGAATGAGCTACCGCACCGGGGTTTATAAACCAGTGCGGGCGCCCTTCGTTGGGCGTGGTGGGACTAAACATCCACCACACTGCGCCGTGCGAGGAACATGCCTTTAGTCCCGGTTGGTGGCTCCAACCGGGACTAAAGGCCCCCCTTTAGTCGCGGTTGGAGCCACCAACCGGGACTAAAGGTTTGGCTTCCCGCCGCTTGGCCTGGGTGAATTTCACCTTTAGTCCCGGTTGGTGGCCACTAACCCGGACTAAAGGTCCTGTATATAAGCAGGGACTTAGCAAATTTTCAGAACTCATCTCCAGTCCATCTTCCTCTCCCGACACCGTACCACACCTCGATGCCGCCAGGCTGCCGGCCTCGCCGTCGCCTCCGAGCCGTCCCCGAGCATCGCCGCCGCCGAGCCCGCTCCTCGTCGCCGTCCTGCCCCGACGCCGAGCATGCCGCGTCGCCTTGCCCCGACGCCGATCGAGAGCACGCCGTGCGCCGCCCGCCCTGCCCCGTCGACGCCGCCCGTGCCCTCCTCCCCGATCAAGCCTCGCCGTCGCCTCGACCCCTCGCTGTGAGCTCGCCGCCCCATCCTGTCCGGCAATTTTTTTCACTAGATGATTAGATATGCTTAGTTATAGTATATATGTATGTATATATGTGTACAATGTATAGAAAAAAGTTGAGGAATCTGACATTTGAGGAATTAATTAGTATATATGTATGTATATAAATTTTGAGGAATTTTGACATTTGAGGAATTTTGACATTTTGATCCAGTGTATAGAAATTAGTATATATATGTATGTATACAATGTATAGAAAAAATTTGAGGAATTTTGACATTTGAGGAATTAATTAGTATATATGTATGTATAGAAATTTTGAGGAATTTTGACATTTTGATCCAATGTATATAAATTAGTATATATATGTATGTATACAATGTATAGAAAAAATTTGAGGAATTTTGACATTTGATACAATGTATAGAAAACATTTGAGGAATTTGTTAAAAAATCACAATCAAGTATTTAAAAAATGTTAAATTTGCATACAATTTGTTCTCGATGTCTATGATGCCCGGCCCGCATCCTCGTCGTCGACTCGGTGGCGACAACCTGCTTGAGAGGCGCCATGTCCGGGACTGGGCTCCGCCGGGCTAGCACTGGGAGGTGCTACCTTTCGGGGCGCGCAGCTTGGTGAGGAACCGGGCTCACATCGTCGACCCGGAGCTTCTTTGGTGGCGTTCGTGTGGGCCACTTTCGGTGCGGAGGCAGCCGGCCCCGCCGGAGCTGCTACGTCGCTCTGTCAGGGAGGAGGACGAGCACGTCCGTCGCTACATGGTTGCGTTGGACGTCAGGTTCTCCAATACCTTGCAGGTTCTTCAGGGATCTCACCCGAGCTATGATCCTATGATCGTTCCTTCTCTTTGGGTGTCCACCGCCCACACCTCAGGAACCGCGAGTGAACTAGATTCTTTGATAATATTCGATCTGTATTAGCTAGAGATGTTATATGATAATATTCGAGATGTATTAGTGATAATTAATACTCGAGATGTATTCGAGATTATATATTCGATAATATTCGAGACGATGTATTCGAGATTATATTTGATAATATTCGATGATGCATATTATCTGGATTATTCGAGATGTATTAGTGATATTATTCGAGATGCATATTATGTACTATGATTCAGTTTTTCCTTAATGATTGCATTCTAATTTGAATACTAAATTGTTTTATCTTTCTTCTGGATCGATTAGTTCATATAAGCTATGGACAATACCGGCAGAGACGGAGAAGAGACCCTGTTCGACATCATACGCTCCCCGAGCCCATATGAGAATGAACCTGAAGATCACAGCTCGCAATATTTGAACAATTCCGGTGAGGGTATGATATTTGATGAAGATGAACGAATAGATGAAGGCCACAACAATGATGACGAAGGAAATGTTCTTCAAATAACAAAGACCGGCGAGGTATATTTATATAAGGCATCTGGTGATCATTACATATATTAATTGATTTGTATATATATATATATATATATATATATATATATATATATATATATATATTAACGAATCGATCTTTCTTCTTTTAGCCCCCCGGATCGAGCAAATCTTCTACAAGCAGGGCAGTACGAGGCCCAGCCAAAAGGTTGCAGGTTGGCGTAAAGTACAACATCGATGCCATCAAACCAAATGGCAAACCGCTTGAACCGAAGAAGAATGTAGACAAGTTTACTTGTCAATGCGGAGTTATTGTCAGGGACCAAATCCCGATCTCCGTTCAAGAATGGAATAAGCCAGCAAAGAGAGTTCAAGGAGTTACTTTTATCGACGGAAGAGCAAAAGATCTACTTTGGGAATCACTCATGTCACATTTCACCCTACCAGATCATTTGAAAGATGCTGAACGGGAGACAGTCAAGAAGTGTGCTCTTAAGAAGATGGAGATAGCATTCAACAACCACAAGAAAAAAATATGGGCCGGGTATGTCAAAGCAGGAAAGCAGACTCCAGAATTCAAGGGAACATTGGAGAAGGCAAGAGATCACTGGGACGCTTTCGTACAGTTCAAGGAATCGGAAGCAGCTTAGGAACGGTCGAGAATAAAAAAGATTAATGCTGCGAAAAAGAAGTGGCACCATACTCTGGGGCCAGGTGGGCCGACCTATGTGGGATCTCGCTGAGCAAGAGATGATTGTTTCAAGGGTCACTCCAGTTACATTGAGTTGGCCCCCCAGGTGCATGACTTGGTTTTATGCGCATGGGGGGAAGTTGGACCCAGAGACAGGGCTGGTTATGGAGCGGGCAAATCTTAAAGAAGCCTCCGACGCTTTACTTGTTGCAATAGAAGATGCTCGAGCGGGGGCGTTCAAGCCCGAGAGAGCGAACGATGAGCTTACGCGCGCCCTGAAGAATCCTGAACACCCGGGACGAACACGAGGCAAAGGTGTTGTTCCGTGGTTTGAGGGGTTTGCGGATTGGAACGCCACTTACAGAAGCCGTGCGAGAAAGAAGAAGCAGGAGGAGGAGCAGAGGAAGCAGGAAGCAGACCGCCTTCAACTGGTAGAATCAAAGCACGTGGAGTTGGAGCGCGCTTTCATAAGGCAGCAGGAGCAGCTCGACTCACATAACCAGGAAAGGGCGTCTCAGCGGCAGCAGCAAGCAGATCCAGCATTGGATAACACCGTCCCATCTATGCCGAGAAGCAGGCTGGGTTCCACCCCGGCCGATGATGCACTGCTGGCTAGATACCCTGTGGATGATATCGAAGTTTCGACACCTTGTGAGCTACACATGAAAGTGAAGAACATATCCATGAAGTTGGCAGACGGCTATGCTTTAACAAATCCCCCTGAAGCAACCTTCCATTGCAATCCGATTCCAGCTGGCTATGCTCGTGTCGGGGTTGATGAAGAGATGTCAGGATATTATGAGCTAGAGCTCATAACTTTCCTGGAGGTGACGAGGAGCGCACACTGGGAGAGGCCATACATCGTATCATTCTATGGAGAAAGGATTGCATCGTCTTTCCAAGGCCACCGACTCGTGCTCCAACAAGTCTGCCGCGTCAGTCAACTCCTGATCCTTCTAGTCTGCCACCGCGTGAGCCGACTCCTCCTGCTCCAAGTCCTGCACCGCGTCAGCCGTCTCTGCCACCGCGTCAGCCGACTCCTCCTCCAAGTCCGGCACCGTGTCAGCCGACTCCTCCTCCATGTCTGGCACCGCGTCTGCCGTCTCCGCCGCCTCAGCAACAGCGGAAGAGAGGCGCCGCAGCTACGGCGGCTAGTGGTACAACAGGCAAGAAATTCAGAGCTGGTCCAAGCCTCAAGGCTCCTCGAAAGTTGCCTTACGACTTGACTGACGAGGAAAACAAGGCCGTAGTGGATGCCAAAGTTCAGGCCAATGTTGCACCGAAACTGCCCCCGCCGCCAAAGGAGAAAATACCTGAGGAAGTCATACAACTCTTTATTGATAATGCTCAAGCGGCTGTGAAGAGAAGGGACTCAGACTATCAGCGCTCTATTAAGAAGCTATATCATGCACAAAAAGAGAAGGCGTCGAGCTCGAGCCCGAGCCAAGCAGGTAAAAATGCGGGAAGACAGTTCCCCAGCTGGGAGAACAGGCAGTGCAATCGATCCCCCCGCTCATTGTACAACCACATGTGAGTACCGCCGATCAGCTGGTAATAACCGACGATCATAGAAGGATGGCTAAAGAGGCTGGTGTCACTGTTTATCAACTCCTAGAGATCGAGCCTATCCCCAGGATTCAAGATGACGAAGTAGCATGGAAATATGTCCCCGACCAACCTCTGGTCAGGCCTGAGGAGATACCGCTTCTATCAACGAGAATGTACAGATTGCATGAGTGGTACCTGAGAGAAGTAAAGAACTTGCGAGAGTCCCTCATGGTGAAAGTCAAGGCAGAGCATTACTTCCATGCAAAAGATTTGTGGGTTGAGTTTGATGAAATGTTTCAGTTATTCAATCAAGACGCACTCGACAAATCTCTCGTCAGTTGCTATTGTCTGTAAGTGATTTCTTTCTGTAATTTAAGTCCCTGGCTAGCTGTCGTCGTTCATTACCTGTAATTATCCTCACTATATTCTTTTCTGTGGTATTATGTAGAATGAAGATGTATGAAATGAAAAGAGATGGATGCTATGGCATTGGGTTGATTGACCCAAATACCGTTAATGAAGAGACATGGTCACGTCACACAAAAGACACAGAGAAAAGCTTGCTACAGTTTTTGATGCGACTAAATACCCAACCAGAAATACTACTTCCTTACAACTTCGGGTGAGTGTTACTGTCTTCTACTACAAATTCTGTTTTGCTTACTAGATGTTAATAAGTGTAGTTGATGAGTTATGCACATGCCCGCTTAATTATACAAACATGTGCGCATGCAGTTTTCACTGCGTCCTGTTAATTATTGAAGTTGACGAGGGAAAAGTTCACGTAATTGACTCACTACTTAAAGAAACTAAAGAATACTCAATCGTGAATGGGATGCTCGCCAGGTAATTTCAATCATTATTGCACTATGTCGGCCTCTTTAGTTCATTTCCTGATATCAACTAATTAATTAATAACTCCTTTATTCATTTTCTTTGCCGGCGGGCAGGGTTTGGCAAAAGTTCATCAAACAGGTTCAAGGCCAATGGCCACAAGAGCTGAAATGGGTGCGACTCAAGGTAATTAAGTAGTACTAGCTACGTCCGTGCATCTCCTGAATTCTATTTTCAATACCATTATAAAGCTTGATTAATTATTATCTGATTGAATTCTATTCTCGTAAAGTGCAGGCGCCGGGGAATAATTTATGTGCATACTACGTTTGCGAGAACATTTGCTTTATGACCGAAAGGAGCAAAGATGCAAGAAATCTTTCGGTACGTAAACACAATTCACGATTCTTTTTATCATGATCTAATATATATACACACAACTAATATATTCATATTGATCTCCTTTTTTAATAAAGATGCAAGATATGCGGGATAAGCTCCTACCAACGGACCGCATACGAGCACTTCAAGAGGAGATTGCGGGATTTTTGGTTGACAAGGTCATAGATCCCAAAGGAGAATACCATTTCACCTAATGCCTGCGTATGTAATGATCTGCAAATTGTAGGAGAAATTGCATGTATACCAAATTGTATATATATTATATATGTGTGTGTATGCATGGTCGTACGAGAAATTCTATGATATATGATTGGTTGTACGAGAAATTCTATTATATATCGACGTGTACAGTATGTAGTAGCAGTGGCACTTGACGACTGCAGTAGCGTAAAATATGTTTGAAATGAAAAACACAAAACGAAAAGGAAAAATAAACCATAAATCATAAATCCTAAAACCCTAAACCCCTAAACCTCTAGTCCCGGTTGGTGTCACCAACCGGGACTAAAGGTGCCCCAGCCCCCGGCGCGGGCTCGTGCCACGTGGTGGGCCTTTGGTCCCGGGCTGTGACGAACCGGGACTAAAGGGGGGGGGGGGGGGATTTAGTCCCCACCCTTTAGTCCCGGTTCCTGAACCGGGACTAAAGGCCCTTACGAACCGGGAGTAAAGGCTGATTCTGCACTAGTGAGGGATGAATTTGCTCGATATGGACCACATACTGAGGCGAAAGCACGTAAATGTTCCAAGACAGTGCCAACGTCCTAGGATGAGACCAGAGCTAGACCACTGACTAGGAAGAACAGGGGACAGTGGGACTGTGGAAAAATACCAGTTTTCTTGACCAGGGATATGAGTAGTAACGATGTTGGTGTGAGTTGAGATTTATATATCTTTTAGAGGTCTCAAGTGTAAAATGTACATATAATATAGATAGAGAATAGAGAACTGGATCGGATGAGATCCAGAGAATTCCCCATTCATCGCCTCTGCCCCTCTCTCTCTGTTCTTCAACTCAGATCACTCAAATCTTCATGTTTTTTGTATGAAAATCAATATGGCATCAGAGCAGGTTCGTTCCTTTGTGTTCTCCCTGCAATTTTGAGCGAAGATTGGCCACCAACGAGGTGTTGTGTCGCCGTAATCTGGAGCTTGTGGTCGTTGTTGTAGTGTGTGGTGGTGTGGTCTGTCTGCGTCCATGTCTTCATCCCCGCTGCGGTCTGCCGGAGTGAGGTGCTGTACGATGGCCGTTGGACCAGGACATAGGTCTGCAGCGCTGCTCTGGTTTGGTGTAAAGTGGTTTGCGACGCGGTCATCTTCATCCCCAAAGTGTTGTCCTTTTTCTTCCTGGTACGTATCAAGCCAACAACTGGTTCATCTCCAAGTTTTTTATTTGGCACATATTCTCCGGCGTGAGGACTCCATCACAAAGAGAGGAGAGGCCAAATTAAATCAGACTAGTGTGCTACAGGCTACAGTAAATTAGCAACTGCCGTGGTGAACCTTAATATAATTGTTGTGTGTGCTTTGGGTGTGCTTTTGCATTGGAAATGTCAGAACAATCTAAGGACAAATCAGGGGATTCAAGTATAGAAAAAATGTATGAAATATTCAGTAAATTGCTTGAGCAGCAGCAGCTTAAAGCAGTCCCAGAGACAATTAAGTATGCCCTGGAACCGAATCCAGTGAGGTTATCAGGTCCTGGCAACTATGTCAGTAGGGCACGCCATGCTCAATTGATACTAAGTTCTCATGGCTATGAGAACCTGCTTGTAGATGATGAAGAAAAGCATAAAATTAGAGGTACTCACACAAGACCGATCAATGATAGAGTTTTAGTATGGCTGTTGGGAAGCATGGATCCAGTAGTGCGACAACAGTTCGAAATAATGTCAACCGTGTGTGAAGTGTGGACCGCCTTCGAGAAGCAAATTGCTGGGAAATCAAACAAAATGCAGGCAACCCGCATTATGGAGGAATTAGCTCATCTAAATCAAGGTACAAAGTCTGTAACAGAATATGTTGGTTAATTGAAATGGTTGTATAGGGACCTACACTATTATCATCCTTTTCAACCAGTTGACAAGAAAGATCTGGCCATTCATCACAAATGGTTTGAGACAATTGTGGCCAAGCTGTTTCTAGATGGACTAAACCAGAAGCTTAACCTTCGGCGACAACTCATTCGCTCAACCAGAATGACCCAGTCTTGATGATATTATTTCTAGTGTGCTCGAGGAAGAAACTCGGTTGGCTCAACCCAAGGAGGAGGATCTGAAATGTGGAGACGACTGCTACTTCTTGAGCTTGCGTTGATTTTTTTTCTTGAAGAGGAAATGGTGATGCAACAAAGTATAGATAAGTATTTCCCTCAGTTAAGAACCAAGGTATCAATCCAGTAGGAGGTACAAGCAAGTCCCCAATAGATGCACCTGCACAAACTAACAATCACTTGCACACAACGCGAAAAAGGGGTTTGATTGCGGCTAGAGCTACGTCGGTATTTCCCCAAAGAGGAAGGGATGATGCAGCACAGCGATGGTAGGTATTTCTCTCAGTGATGATACCAAGGTTATCGAACTAGTAGGAGAACCAAGCAACACTACGTAAACGGTACCTGCACACAAAGAACAAATACTTGCAACCCGACGTGTTAAAGGGGTTGTCAATCCCTTTCGAGTAAAGGCGCCAGAAATTGGCACGTGGACGGGAGAAAGTTGTAATAAATTGATAGATGCAAATATAAGAAAATAAAATTCAGCGAGGTATTTTTGGGTTTTTGATAATATAGATCTGAAAATAAAAGCAAATAAAAATAGATCTTGAAGGCAAATATATTAAAGGAGAGACCCGGGGGCCGTAGATTTCACTAGTGGCTTCTCTCGAGAAAAATAGCATACGGTGGGTAAACAAATTACTGCTGGGAAATTGATAGAACTTCAAATAATCATGACCATATCTAGGCAATGATCATTATATAGGCATCACGTCCAAGATTAGTAGACCGACTCTTGCCTGCATCTACTACTATTACTCCACACATCAACCGCTATCCAGCATGCATCTAGTGTATTAAGTTCATGGAGAAACGGAGTAATGCAATAAGAATGATGATATGATGTAGACAAGATCTATTTATGTAGAAATAGACCCCATCTTGTTATCCTTAATAGCAATGATACATATGTGTCGGTTCCTCTTCTGTCACTGGGATCAAGCACCGTAAGATTGAACCCATCACAAAGCACCTCTTCCCATGGCAAGAAAAATCGATCTAGTTGGCCTAACTAAACCAAAGATTCGAAGAAGAAATACGAGGCTATAAGTAATCATGCATATAAGAGATCAAAAGACTCAAATAACTTTCATGGATAAAAACATAGATCCGATCATAAACTCAAAGTTCATCGGATCCCAACAAACACACCGCAAAAAGAGTTACATCAAATAGATCTCCAAGAGACCATTGTATTGAGAATCAAAAGTGAGAGAGGAAGCCATCTAGCTACTAACTACGGACCAGTAGGTCTACAATGAACTACTCACGCATCATCGGAGAGGCACCAATGAGGATGATGAACCCCTCCGTGATGGTGTCTAGATTGGATCTGGTGGTTTTGGAACTTGCGGTGGCTGGAATTGACTTTTGTCGACTCCCCTAGGGTTTCTGGAATAATGGGGTATTTATAGAGCAAAGAGGTGGTGCAGGAGGCCACCGAGGTGGGCATAACCCCCAGGCGTGCCCTGGTAGGTTGTGCCCCCCTCGGGGCACCCCTCTAGTACTTCTTCGGCCCATCTTGTGTCTTCTGGTCCAGAAAAAATCCACAAAAAGTTTCGCTGCGTTTGGATTCCATTTGGTATTGATTTTCTGCGAAGTATAAAACAAGCAAAAAACAGCAACTGGCATTGGGCACTATGTCAATAGGTTAGTCCCAAAATATGATATAAAGTTGCTATAAAAAGATTGTAAAGCATCCAAGAATGATAATATAACAGCATGGAACAATCAAAAATTATAGATACGTTGGAGACGTATCAGGGTTGTCAATCCCTTCACGGTCACTTGCAAGAGTGAGATCTAATAGAGATAGGTATAAAAGATAAATAAAAGGTAGAATAAAGTAAATATAAATAAAGTGTAGCAAGGTATTTTTGGGTTTTTGGTTTTATAGATCTAAAAATATAAGAAGAAAAATAGACCCGGGGGCCATAGGTTTCACTGGAGGCTTCTCTCTTGAAGAACGCATACGGTGGGTGAACAAATTACTGTTGAGCAATTGATAGAAAAGCGAATAATTATGACGATGTCTAAGGCAATGATCATGAATATAGGCATCACATCCATGACAAGTAGATCAACTCCTGCCTGCATCTACTACTATTATTCCACAAATCGGCCGACTCTTGCCTGCATCTAGAGTATTAAGTTCATAAGAACAGAGTAACGCCTTAAGCAAGATGATATGATGTAGAGGGATAGATCCAATCAATATGGTAAAACCCCCATCTTTTTATCCTTTATGGCAACAATACAAATACGTGCCTCGCTACCCCTACTATCACTGGGTGAGGACACCGCAAGATTGAACCCAAAACAAAGCACCTCTCCCATTGTAAGAAAAACCAATCTAGTTGGCCAAACCAAACCGATAGTTTCAAGAGAAATACAAAGCTATCTTAATCATGCATAAAAGAGTTCAGAGAAGACTCAAATAATATTCATAGATAATCTGATCGTAAACCCACAATTAATCGGATCTCAACAAACGCACCGCAAAAGAAGATTACATCGAATAGATCTCCAAGAACATCGAGGAGAACATTGTATTGAATATGAAAGAGAGAGAAGAAGCCATCTAGCTACTAGCTATTGACCCGTAGGTCTGTGGTAAACTACTCACACATCATCGGAAGGGCAGCAAGGTTGGTGTAGAGGCCCTCCGTGATCGAATCCCCCTCCGGTGGAGTGACGGAAAAGGCCGCAAGATGGGATCTCACGAGAACAGAAGCTTGCGGCGGCGGAAAAGTATTTTTGGTGTGCCCTCTAGTATAGGGGGAATATTTGAGCATTTTTAGTGGCGGAGTTAGGGTTAGGAGAGCCATGGGGGGCCCACAAGCCCCCTGGCCGCGTCCCCTTGGGGCATGCCCCTAGGGCTTGTGGCCCCCTCATGGGTCTTCTGGCCTCCTCCCCAAGTCTCGTGGGTTTCTTCTGGTCCAAGAAAAATCATCGTAAAGTTTTATTCCGTTTGGACTCCATTTGATATCGATTTTCTGTAGAAGTTAAAAACAAGGAAAAACAGAAACAACCACTGGGCACTAGGTTAATAGGTTAGTCCCAAAAATGATATAAAATAGCATATAAATGCATATAAAACATCCAAGATGGATAATATAATAGCATGGAACAATCCAAAATTATAGATTTGTTGGAGACGTATCAAGCATCCCCAAGATTTATTCATGCTCGTCCTCGACTAGGTAAATGATAAAAACAGAATTTTTGATGCGCAATGCTACCTAACATATTTTATCAATGTATTTCTTCTCATTGTGGCATGAGATTCATAAGCAAAACAAAAGTTTAATATTGACATAGAAACAATAATACTTCAAGCATACTAATAAAGCAATCATGTCTTCTCAAAATATCATGGCCAAAGAAAGTTATCCCTAACAAATCATATAGTCTGGTCATGCTCTATCTTCATCACACAAAGTATTTATCATGCACAACCCCGATGACAAGCCAAGCAATTGTTTCATACGTTTAATGTTCTAAAGCTTTTTCAACCTTCACGCAATACATGAGCGTGAGCCATGGATATAGCACTATAGGTGGAATAGAGTATGGTGGAGGTTGTGAAGAAGACAAAAAAGGCAAAAAAGGAGAAAGTCTCACATCAACTAGGCAAATCAATGGGTAATGGAGATGCCCACCAATTGATATCGATGCAAGTGAGTAGGGATTGCCATGCAACGGGTGCACTAGAGCTATAAGTGTATGAAAGCTCAAAAGAAAACTAAGTGGGTGTGCATCCAACTTGCTTGCTCACGAAGACCTAAAGCAATTTGAGGAAGCCCATCATTGGAATATACAAGCCAAGTTCTATAATGAAAAATTCCCACTAGTATATGAAAGTGATACAATAGGAGACTCTCTATCATGAAGAACATGGTGCTACTTTGAAGCACAAGTGTGGAAAAATGATAGTAACATTGTCCCTTCTCTCTTTTTCTCTCATTTATTTTCTTTTCTCTTTTTTTGGGCTCTTTGGCCTCTCTTTTTTCGTCCGGATCCTCATCCCGACTTGTGAGGGAATCATAGTCTCCATCATCCTTTCCTCACATGGGACAATGCTCTAATAATGATGGTCATCACACTTTTATTTACTTTACAACTCAAGAATTACAACTTGATACTAGAACAAAGATATGACTCGATATGAATGTACTGGGATGTGCAATGATCTAGCATGACATGTATAAAAAATATGAACGGTGGCCTTGCCACAAATACTATGTCAACTATATGATCACGCAAAGCAATATGACAATGATGGTACGTGTCTTAATAAACGGAATGGTGGAAGTTGCATGGCAATATATCTCGGAATGGCTATGGAAATGCCATAATAGGTAGGTATGGTGGCTGTTTTGAGGAAGGGTTTATGGTGGGTTTAATGCACCGGCGAAAGTTGCGCGGTACTAGATAGGCTAGCAATGGTGGAAGGGTGAGAGTGCGTTTAATCCGTGGACTCAACATTAGTCATAAAGAACTCACATACTTATTGCAAAAATTTATTAGCCATCAAAGCAAAGTACTAATACGCATGCTCCTAGGGGGATGGAAAATACCATCACTCGTCCCCGACCACCACTCATAAGGAAGACAATCAAAAATAAATCATGCTCTAACTTCATCACATGACGGTTCACCATACGTGCATGCTTCGGGAATCACAAACTTTAACACTAGTATTTCTACTAATCCAAAATTACTCACTAGCATGACTCTAATATCACCATCTTTATATCTCAAAACAAATGCAAGATATCAAACTTCTCAAATATTCAATGATCTTTATGGAAGTTTTTATTGTATCCCTCTTCGATGCCTATCATATTTGGACCAAATTCATAACCTAAGCAAATTGCCATACTGTTTTTAAGACTCCCAAAATAATACAAGTGAATCATGAGAGTTCATAAATTTTTACAAAATAAAACCACCGCCCTGCTCTCAAAAGATATAAGTGAAGAACTAGCGCAACTACCTAGCTGAAAAGATATAAGTGAAGCACATAGAGTATTCTATTAAATTCACGATTAATATGTGTCCCTCTCAAAAGGTGTGTACATCACGGATGATTGTGGTAAACTAAAAAGCAAAGACTCATATCATACAAGACGCTCCAAGAAAAACACATATCATGTGGTGAATAAAAATATAGCCTCAAGTAATTTTACCGATGGATTGAAGACAAAAGGGGGGATGCCATCCGGGGCATCCCCAAGCTTAGATGCTTGGTTGTCCTTGAATATTACCTTGGGGTGCCTTGGGCATCCCCAAGCTTAGGCTCTTTCCACTCATTATTCCGCGGTCCATCAAACTTTACCCAAAACATGAAAACTTCACAACACAAAACTTAACAAAAAACTCGTGAGTTCCGTTAGTGAAACAAAGCAAATAACCACTTTAGGTACTGTTGTAAACTCATTTGATTTTAATATTGGTGTTATATCTACTGCATTCTAACTTCTCCATGGTTCATCCCCCCCCCCCCAATACTACCCATAGATTTATCAAAAAAAGCAAACAACACAAAGAAAACAGAATCTGTCAAAAACAAAACAGTCTATAGTAATCTGGATATTTGCCCAACTTCTGTAACTCCAAAAATTATGAACAAGTAGTACAACAGATGCAATTTGTATATCAATCTTGTGTAAAAAATTCAGAATTTTTCGCTGGATCTGTGAATTTACAAAATTCTGCAACTGGACGTAGAAGTTTCTATTTTTCTGCAAAATCAAATCAACTATCACCATAGATCATCCCAAAGGTCTTACTTGGCTCAAACATTAATTAAATCACTAAAACACAATTACTACATAAGTAATATTGTTTATTTATTCAAGAATAGAAGCAAAAAAAAAATTTGGGTTGCCTCCCAACAAGCGCTATTGTTTAACGCCCTTAGCTAGGCATAAAGCATAGATCTAGGTATTGTCATCTTTGGTATTTAATCCATAAGAGGCCCTCATTATACTTTCATATGGTAACTTAATTTTATTTCTTGGAAAGTCTTCCATGCCCTTCCTTAACAGAAATTCAAATCTATTGTTTCCTTCTTTCATATCAATAATTGCACCAATCGTTCTAAGGAAAGGTCTACCAAGAATAATAGGGCATGTAGGATTGCAATCTATATCAAGCACAATAAAATCTATGGGCACATAATTCCTATTTACAACAATAAGAAAATCATTAATCCTTCCCATAGGTTTCTTAATAGTGGAATCTGCAAGATGCAAATTCAAAGAACAATCATCAATTTATGGAAACCAAGCACATCACATAGAGTTTTTGGAATAGTGGAAATGCTTGCACCAAAATCACACAAATCATTGCACTCATAATCATTAATTTTAATCTTAATATTAGGTTCCCATTCATCATAAAACTTTCTAGGGATTGAAACTTCCGACACAAGTTTTTCTTCAAAAGATTTCATCATAGCATCAACAATATGTTTAGTAAAAGCTTTATTTTGATTATAAGCATGAGGTGAATTAAGCATGGATTGCACCAAGGAAATACAATCAATCAAAGAACAATTATCATAATTAAAGTCCTTGAAATCCAAAAGAGTGGGTTCATCAGTACTTAAAGTTTTGACCTCGCCAATCCCACTTTTATCAAATTTTTCATTAAGATCTTCACCCTCCAAATTAATGGGATGCCTTCTAGCTAAAGTTGACACATCTCCAATCCCATCTTTATCAAGATTTATATTGGAAAACAAAGATTCAATAGGAGTCACACCAATCACTTTAAGATCTTCATCATTATTATAACAAAAAAATAGAAGAACATACTTTTTCTAGCCAATCTCTTTTAGCACGCATCCTAGTGGTTCTCTCTCTACTTTCATTAATAGAAACTTTAATCGCTTTTAGAGACTCATTAATATCAATCTTGGGTGGCATAGATCTAATCTTAAAAGAATCAATCTCATGAGAAATTCTATCAATGTTTCTAGCCAAATCATCAATTTTAAGCAATTTTTCTTCTACCAACATTATTTTGGCCAGGCATGCTTTCACTAAATGGACGAAGGCTGAAATAAAAGGAATATCCAGCCACTAAATACTAGATAATGGGTTTCACTTTAAAGATTTAGTCGAACGTACATCTTCTGACTACTTCATATGCCATGAATGATTAAATGGACAGATAGTCTGCTTGATCTTTCCTCTACCTATTGTGCTCAGTAAGACAAGGTATGTTCTGTTCTAAAAAAAGGTGTGTTCTTTTGAGTTACTTTTTCTCATTACATTTATCTACTTACTGGTAATCTTCATGACAAGGTACCTAATTTTTACCTGTGCCAAGATATTAATCAAGAAGCAATTATTTTCACGATTTTATACAAGGTGCGACTTAGTCTAAAGCACCCGTGATGTAACTATATAACTCAGAGTAGCAACAGATTCATTCATTGCATCTCATATCACATATTTTTGGACAATTGCACTCAATGTACGTGAATTCAAAATTTGATTCCAATAAGCGAATCATGTTTAGTTCATTCGGTTGACCCTAGACAAGCCACCATACAACTCAAAAAGGAGAACATGTCAAACAACCCAAGGGCTCCAATGGTGTGCCAAAGCAGCAGACTAACAGAAATATATCACAGGCTAAGATTTTAGTATGTATCCTCACGCTACATGTTTTGCGGAAAAACCAAACTGAGAGCGCCCTGTGTTATTGAGATGAACCAAGAGGGATGGATGCTAACCAATTAATCAATCAACAGAGACCAAACCGACCAACTTGGTAGTTTCCTTGCTAACTTCCACGTTTTCAACTTTAGACGGAGTCACATCCTGGGGGACTTTTTTCCAGGTGTGCCAAATATGTTTGTGCCATGTTTTCAAACTAAGAATAAATATTTACCCCAGCATATGCATGTGATCAGCATGCGAAACAACGATGCGCAGCTGGCTAGTGTGAGAAACATTAATTGGTACACATCACACTACTAGGGAAAATCTTATACACAGAGGTATAGCAGTAGCGCTGGACAGAACTAAGCGCTACTGCTACCTAGTAGTAGCGCGCGTCAAAAAAGCGCGCTACAACTACACACTAATCGGCCGCATCACACCTATCACAAAAGTACCTCCCGCGGCGGAATCTAAAAGATTTCTAGATGCAAAATTCAATCCAGCATAAAAAATTTATATGATCATCCATAAACTTAAACCATGAGTAGGGCAATTTCTTATCATCAATTTCATCCTCTCCCAAGATTGTGCAACATGTTCATGATCAAGTTGCTTAAAATTCATTATATCGTTCATAAAGGAGATGATCTTAGTGGGAGGAAAATACTTGGAAATAAAAACATCTTTACACTTGTTCCATTAATCAATACTATTTTTAGGCAAAGATGAAAAGCAAGTTTTAGCACGATCTCGTAGTGAGAAGGGAAATAGCTTAAATTTAACAATATCATTATCCACATCTTCTTTCTTTTGCATATCACACAACTCAATGAAAGTATTTAGATGGGATGCAGCATCTTCATTAGGACTACCAGAAAATTGTTCTTTCATAACAAGATTCAACAAAGTGGCATTAATTTCATAAGATTCCGCAATAGTGGCAGGAGCAATCGGAGTACTAATAAAATCATTATTATTAGTGTTGGAAAAGTCACACAACTTGGTATTCTCTTGGGTCATCGTGACAAAACAAGCAATCTAGCACACAAGCAACCAAAAAGCAAACAAAAAGACGAACGGAAGAAGGGCGAATAAAAAGGCAAATCTTTTTGTATTTTTCTGAAAATCGTTTTAGAGGTGGGGGGGAGGAAAACAAGAGGAAAATGGCAAATAATATAATGCAAGAGATGAGAGTATATGATGGGTACTTGGTAGGCTTGATGTAGACATCCCCGGCAACGACGCCAGAAATTCTTCCTGCTACTTCCTGAGCTTGCGTTGGTTTTTCCCTTGAAGAGGAAAGGGTGATGCAGGAAAGTAGAGATAAGTATTTCCCTTAGTTAGAGAACCAAGGTATCAATCCAGTAGGAGGTACAAGCAAGTCCCCAATAGATGCACCTGCACAAACTAACAAATACTTGCACACAGCGCAAAAAAGGGGTTGTCAATCCCTTCACGGTCACTTGGAAGAGTGAGATCTAATAGAGATAGGTATAAAAGATAAATAAAAGGAAAAATAAAGTAAATATAAATAAAGTGCAGCGAGGTATTTTTGGGTTTATAGATCTGAAAATATATGAACGAAAATAGACCCGGGGGCCATAGGTTTCACTAGAGCCTTCTCTCTTGAAGAAAGCATACGGTGGGTGAACAAATTACTGTGGAGCAATTGATAGAAAAGAGAATAATTATGACGATATCTAAGGCAATGATCATGAATGTAGGCATCACGTCCGTGACAAGTAGACCGACTCCTGCCTGCATCTACTACTATTACTCCACACATCAACTGACTCCTGCCTGCATCTAGAGTATTAAGTTCATAAGAACAGAGTAACACCTTAAGCAAGATGAGATTATGTAGAGGGATAGATCCAATCAATATGGTAAAAACCCCATCTTTTTATCCTTGATGGCAACAATACAAATACGTGCCTCGCTACCCCTACTGTCACTGGGTGAGAACACCACAAGATTGAACCCAAAAAAAAGCACCTCTCCCATTGCAAGAAAATCAATCTAGTTGGCCAAACCAAACCAATAGTTCGAAGAGAAATACAAAGTTATCTTAATCATGCATAAAAGAGTTCAGAGAAGACTCAAATAATATTCATAGATAATCTGATCATAAACCCACAATTCATCGTATCTCAACAAACGCACCGCAAAAGAAGATTACATCGAATAGATCCAAAAGAACATCGAGGAGAACATTGTATTGAAGATCAAAGAGAGAGAAGAAGCCATCTAGCTACTACCTATGGACACGTAGGTCTGTGGTAAACTACTCACACATCATCGGAAGGGCAGCAAGGTTGGTGTAGAGGCCAGCTGTGATCGAATCCCCCTCCGGCGGAGTGCCAGAAAAGGCCTCAAGATGGGATCTCACGAGAACAGAAGCTTGCGGCAACGGAGAAGTATTTTTGGTGTGCCCTCTGGTATATGGGGAATATTTGAGGATTTATAGTGGCGGAGTAAGGGTTAGGTGAGCCATGGGAGGCCCACAAGCCCCCTGGCAGCGCCCCCCTGGGGCGCGCTCCTAGGGCTTGTGGCCCCCTCGTGGGTCTTCTGGCCTCCTCCCCAAGTCTCGTGGGTTTCTTCTGGTCCAAGAAAAATCATCGTAAAGTTTTATTCTGTTTGGACTCCGTTTGATATTGATTTTCTGTAAAAGTCAAAAACAAGGAAAAAAACCAAAACTGCCACTGGGCACTAGGTTAATAGGTTAGTCCCAAAAATGATATAAAATAGCATATAAATGCATATAAAACATCCAAGATGGATAATATAATAGCATGGAACAATAAAAAATTATAGAGACGTTGGAGACGTATCAACGACCGTGCGGCTTTATCTATGCAATACCGCCATACTCCCATGCCCTTTGGCAAGATAGAAAAAAAAAGTTGTTTTGTGATCACCGTAAGAGAAAAGGACACACAAAGGTTGGATGTTTTGAGCTGCATGGATATCCATCATGGTTGGAAAAAGGAAAATCTCGGACAGGAGGAGTTCAAAGTGTGAATAGAAGGCAGGCTAACCACACCACGTCTCTATGGGAGCCACCAGTGGTAGATGTACAAGCTCTTGAGGAGTTCAACACCAAGCTTAAACTCTCAGAAAGCTCATCTTCCTCCCAAGGCACTGATATGTCTCCAACGTATCTATAATTTTTGATTGTTCCATGCTATTATATTATCTGTTTTGGATGTTTTATATGCATTAATATGCTATTTTATATTATTTTTGGGACTAACCTATTAACCTAGAGCCCAGTGCCAGTTTCTGTTTTTTTCTTGTTTTTGAGTTTCGCAGAAAAGGAATATCAAACGGAGTCCAAATGGAATAAAACTTTCAGGATGATTTTTCTTGGACCAGAAGACACCTACGAGACTTGGAGATGAAGTCAGAAGACCCATGAGGCGACGACAAGCCGTAGGGGCGCGCACTAGGGGGAGGGTGCCCCCTGGCTTGTGGTCCCCTCGGGAGTCCACCGGCCTACTTCTTCGTCCTATAAATTCACATATATTCCAAAACCCTAAAAAAGAGCCACGAAAATACTTTTCCACCACTGCAAGCCTCTGCTCCCGAGAGATCCCATCTTGGGGCCTTTTCCGGCGACCTGCCGGAGGGGGATTCGATCACGGAGGGCATCTACATCAACCCTATTGCCCTTCCGATGAAGCGTGAGTAGTTTACCTCAGACCTACGGGTGCATAGCTAGTAGCTAGATGGCTTCTTCTCTCTCTTTGATTCTCAATACCATGTTCTCCTCGATGGTCTTGGAGATCTATCCGATGTAATCTTCCTTTGCGGTGTATTTGTCAAGATCCAATGAATTGTGGATTTATGATCAGATTATCTATGAATATTATTTGAATCTTCTTTGAATTCTTATATGCATGATTTGATATCTTTATATTTCACTTCGAATTATCGGTTTGGTTTGGCCAACTAGATTGGTATTTCTAGCAATGGGAGAGGTGCTTAGTTTTGGGTTCAATCTTGTGGTGTCCTCACCCAGTGACATAGTAGGGGTAGCGAGGCACGTATTGTATTGTTGCCATCAAAGATAAAAAGATGGGGTTTTCATCTTATTGCTTGAGTTTATCCCTCTACATCATGTCATCTTACTTAAGTCGTTACTCCGTTCTTTATGAACTTAATACTCTATATGCATGCTGGATAGCGGTCGATGTGTGGAGTAATAGTAGTAGATGCAGAATTGTTTCGGTCTACTTGACACGGACGTGATGCCTATTTGCATAATAGTAAAAGTCAAACCAAGTACCCATCTTATCTTCCGGTGTGGTCTTAAGATAAAAGCCTCTCACCAAGGGTTCATAAAACAGGAATTTTTGCCCAAACCCTAAGGTACTGTTCTCGTGCAACCCCATCTTTATCAGCATCCACTCGCACAATTTCACCTAGCCAGTTGCCAAGTGCTTTACCAAAAGCTTCAGTTCTTTTGTCAAGGGGTAAATCATCCACTCGAACCCAAACGTCCACCTTGTCAAAGACCATCTCGGAAGGTCTGGTGTTTCCTTCATACTCTTTCAGAATCAGGACGCTGAAATCATACTGCCATGGCCCATTGTAAATCGTGTGTTTCCAATCCCCCTCACTGCCAAAGTGAACTTCAAAAGTGCTTGAGCCGAGCTCTATAAACTTGGCCTCTCGGTGCAATCGCCATGCCCTCTGCATTTTTTTCCTCAACACTAATTATCATTGGCCTTGTCAAGAACACCTTTCCCACCGCCGACCACCTTGAATACTTTGGAACTATCTTTTCTGGCTCAGCAAACACAAACCCCTCTGCTTCCTTGTCCATCAAAACCATACCACCCAGTCTCGCCAAAAGACTCAACGTTTGGTCTGGAGTCTTGCTCTCCACCGGGGATTTGGAAGGGCCTCGACTAGCTGATTCTCCCACCTTGCGCGCCGGCGTAGATGCAGATCCCCCTGTTGCAGTCTCCACGTTCTTCTTATTGGAGGCCAAGGCCTCAGCCGACATGGATGGGCTCGTTGTCCTCCTCTGGTTTGTAGCTCCTGACATCGCAGATGCATGGCTTGTCATAGCCACCGCCGCCACCTTCTTTTGGATCGCCTCCCCCGCCACCGCCGCGGTGAGTTTGGCTTGTTTCATTGGAGTAGCCGCCGCCGCCGATGAAGATCCCCATCTTCTCTGAAACCCTAGTCGTCTTTCCTGTTGTTTTGTCCGCCATCAGCTCCGCCCCTAGCGGAGGAGAAACACCACCGGTCTGTGTCTAGGGCTGCGCCGTCGCCTCCCTAGCCACCACCGTAGCCACACTACCCCCGCAAGTCAAAACCCACCCCTAGCACAGGTGGACAATCCCCATGCAATCGCCTCCTGTCGCCTTAGAGCTTTCATGCGTGGTGGACCCTCGTGCCTAAGCAATCGGTACTTTATTAGTTTGTGGCTTGCGCTACGGAATTTATTCCCAGCTTTTTCATTTACAGGTTATACACATCATCCATGAGCTCATGAAACCCCTGCATGAACGTTGCCAAACGGCGCCAATTCGTCAGCAAACACCGCACCATGATCTAGCAAACAGACAACCATGCCGGGTTGCACAACCGATCGCAGTCATCGGCGACAACCATACTAGCTGCCTACGCGAGATCGCCGGCCGCCCCCGAAACCTACAAACGCAAGCCCCCAATCGACCAGTGCAGCAACATCATGCGTACTTATTATATATATACGTGCGCGCATCGACACAATCATCAGCACATCAACCATTTCCCAAGAGCCGAGCTGCACCGATCGATCGTCGCACGCCATGGTGGCTATGGCGCCCGCTGCAGGGCTGGTCCTGGCTTCGCTCGCCGTGGTGCTGGCAACCACGCTGTGGAAGGCGGCGGTGCACCTGGTGTGGCGCCCCTACGCCGTCGCGAGGGCGTTCCGGCGTCAGGGGATCCGCGGGCCGGCGTACCGGTTCTTCGTCGGCAACAACGAGGAGGTCATGGCGATGCGCGCGGCGACGGCCGACGATGTGCTCGACCTCGGCTCCCACGACATCATCGCGCGCGTGATGCCGCAGTACAAGGCGTGGGTCGCGTCGTACGGCAAGATGTTCCTGTCGTGGTCGGGGTATACGCCGACGCTCTGCGTCGGCGACCACGACATGGTGAAGCAGATCCTTTCCAACAAGACCGGGCTGTACGGCAAGCCCAACCCGGGGCCCAACTTCCTGGCCCTGCTGGGCAAGGGCCTCGTCTTCTCCGACGGCGACGACTGGGCGCGCCACCGCCGCATCGTGCACCCGGCGTTCACCATGGACAAGCTCAAGATGATGACAAGGACGATGGCGGAGTGCGCGGGGGACATGGTCCGGCCGTGGGAGGCGCTCGCCACGGCGAGCGACGGCGGCGTGGCCAGGGTGGACGACGTCGGGCAGCAGTTCGTGGAGCTGACCGCCGACGTGATCTCGCACACGGCGTTCGGGAGCAGCTACAGGGAGGGGAAGGAGGTGTTCGTGGCGCAGCGGGAGCTCCAGTACATCGCCTTCTCCACCATGAACAACGTCCGCGTCCCGGGCCTCGAGTACCTCCCCACCAAGACCAACCTGCGGCGGCGGCAGCTCACGGGCATGGTGCGCGGCACGCTCATGGCGATCATCCGCGAGCGGCAGGCCGCCGCCAAGGAGGCCAAAGGCTACGGCAACGACTTGCTTGGCCTGATGCTCGAGGCCAACGCGTCGGCCGGCGCCGGCGGGCAGAAGGCGGCCGCCATTAGCATGGACGAGATCATCGACGAGTGCAAGACCTTCTTCTTCGCCGGGCACGACACAACCTCGCATCTCCTCACCTGGGCCATCTTCCTCCTCGGCAAGCACCCCGAGTGGCAGCAGAAGCTCAGGGAGGAGGTCCTCCGGGAGTGCGGCGGCACGGGGACGCCGCTGAACGGCGACGCGCTCAACAAGCTCAAGCTGGTAAGCCCCTGCCTATCCCATCACTCTGACCCACTTAATGCACACTCCACAACGACGGGTGACACGCACTTCACCCGTGATCGATGATGGCAGACGACGATGGTGCTGTACGAGACGGTGAGGCTCTACGGCGCTGTGATCATGATCGCGAGGGAGACGACGGCGGACACCGAACTCGGCGGCGTGAAGATCCCCAAGGGCACGACCACCATGATACCGATGGCGATCATGCACCGGGACGAGGAGGTGTGGGGCGCAGACGCCGGCGAGTTCAAGTCGGACCGGTTTCAGAGCGGCGTGGGCAGAGCGGCGAAGCACCCGAGCGCGATGCTGGCCTTCTCCGTTGGCCCGCGGTCGTGCATCGGGCAGGACTTCGCGATGCTGGAGGCCAAGGCGACGCTCGCCGTGATCCTGCGCCGGTTCGAGTTCGAGGTCGCGCCGGAGTACGTGCACGCGCCGGCCGAGTTCCTGACGCTGCAGCCCAAGTGCGGGCTCCCCGTGCTGCTCAAGCTCCTGGATCAGTAGAACATCTGCCTCTTTGAACGACTACTGCTGCTATAGTATATAAGTACAAAATACATGAGTGATTTGCTCGCCAGTGGGCTTGTATCCTTTTGGTTTCGGTTTCTGAGCTGTGGGCTTGTATCTTCACTGCGTATACCTCTTGACTTTGTGAGCAGAGACTGTGAGGTGTTTTAATAAGTACAGTGCAAATCATTGAGGTTTCTCCTAATCCTCGCTCTGATTGACAAATTGTCAAGGTTTATCCGCACTCTAATTAAACTAATCATAAGGGTTTATCAGCCAGGATTAAACTAATCACCCACACTCTAATTAAACTAATCATGCAGATTTAAGATCACTATAATTAAACTAACCACAAAGGTTTATGGAAATGCTAACTGGCACAGCGACCCCTCCATCTCCCATCGATTTCGTTTGCACAAATCCTGCGACAGGATCCTTGCCACGTCGGATTCGCAAACCCGTTCGCTATAAGCGAAACGCAAGCAAACCATATATTCAAAGTACTAGAGCAAGCCCATTGGCTAGCAGCGCACCCCTTCGCCCAGGTGTTAAAGGTATTTTTCTTATTACTATAAGAGATGGCATTTTTATTTATTTAAGAGATGGCATTTTTACTTATTTAAGAAATGGCATTTTTATTTTATTTTTATTTTAAGGTATGGAATTTTTATTTATTTAGAGATGGTATTTTTATATTAAGACATGTTATTTTTTTTAAATATTAAGATATGCAATTTTATTTTAAGAGATGGCACTTTCAATTTTAAAGAGATGGCATTTTTTAATATCAAGAGATGGAATTTTTATTTTAAGATTAGGCATTTTTAATTTTTAAGAGATGGCATTTTTTAAATATCAAGAGATGGAAATTTTATTTTAAGAGATGGCATTTTTTCTTTTTAAGAGATGCATTTTTTTAATATCAAAGAGATGGCATTTTTAATTTTAAGAGATGACATTATTATTATTAAGAGAATATTTTTTTATCTAAGATAGGTTTTTTTTTTCAAATATACAAAATATTCTGGGATACAAGAGACAATTTATACTGCCTATACATATTAACCAATACAAGGCTCACTTTATGTTTTTATATTAGAGATGGCAGTTTATTATTAAAGATGGCATTTCTAATATTTAGGAGATCCATTTATTAATATAGAGATGTTTTTTATTAAGAATGCATTTCATTATTAAGAGATGGGAGTTTTTTATTAGTAAGAGTGGCATTTCTATTTTAACGTGGCTTGCGTATATAAAGAGCATTTTTATTATTAAGGGGTGGCATTTTTTATTATTCAGAGATCGTATTTATTTTTATTGAGAGATGGAATTTTTATTATTAAGAGATGACATTTTTATCCCGAGGAATGCCAGTTTTAAAATTTTTTAGCATGGCATTTTTCATTTGTGTAGTTCATGTAACTTTTTCTAAAAGCACACTCATTTGCATATTTTATAAAATTTAGAGAGATGGCATTTTTTATATAGTAGCCTTACAATTTTTTTCATAAGTTAGTTCATGGAAATTGAGAGTCTTTTTTGTTGATGGCATTTTTTCAAAAAAAAAAAGAGGTTAAAGTGGGTTGCTGGCTCAAACACGGGGTCGCGCTGGAGGCAGCGAGCTAACCAGGCGAAACGTTTGCTGAAGGCAAACCCCCTAGCTGACGATCGCCAGGTAAGGGCGTCCGAGGTTTATTAGGGCATCTCCAAAGCGGGACCTCAAACCTCCCGCAAGCATCCAGGCCACGCTGTCCGGACGCAGTTTGTCATCCAACGCGGTCCTGTATCGGTCCGGCGACACGTCCGCACATCCGTTTTCCTGCAAACCCGAGGCAACCAAAGAAGGGCTTTGCGGGAGTCAAACCACCATGTACCCTCTCCTCCCTATGTGATGACGGAAGGTCGTGCTGCTATTTGTCTCATGCATGTTGCTTTGGCGGAAAGTTATCGGACAGCATGTTGTTTGGCGGAAGGTTATAACATGCACATATGTTGTTTGGCAGTTGCTACTTGTGAGTTGCATTGGGATTTTCTCGAAGAGGAGAGGATGATGCAGTACAGTAGAGATAAGTATTTCTCTTAGTTAAGAACCAAGGTTATCAATCCAATAGGAGAACCACGCAACACCTCGTTAACAGCACCTACACACAAAATAACAAATACTTGCATCCAACGCAAACAAGGGGTCGTTAATCCCTTGGCGGTTAATTGCAAGGATCAAATCTCGTAGTGATAGATAGATAAACAAAAACATAAAATAAAATAAAACTATATACATTACAGGAAGGAATTTTTGGATTTTTAAATGTGATTAAAATATACCCGGGGCCATAGTTTTCACTAGAGGCTTCTCTCTTGAACATAGCATATGGTGGGTAAACAAATTATTGTTGGTCAATTGGTCGAAAAGTGCATAGTTATGACGAGATCTAAGGCAATGATCATGAATGTAGGCATCATGACCGTGACAAGTAGACCGACTCCTGCCTGCATCTACTACTCTTACTCCACACATCGACCGCTATCCAGCATGCATCTAGTGAAGGAAATATGCCCTAGAGGCAATAATAAAGTTGTTATTTTATATTTACTTATTCATGATAAAGGTTTATTATTCTTGCTAGAATTGTATTGATTGGAAACTTAAATACATGTGTAAATACATAAACAAATACCGTGTCCCTAGTATGCCTCTACTAGACTAGCTCGTTGATTAAACATGGTTAAGGTTTCCTAACCATGGACATGTGCTGTCATTTGATAACGGGATCACATCATGATGTGATGGACAAGACCCATCCGTTAGCTTAGCATAATGATCGTTCAGTTTATTGCTATTGCTCTCTTCATGTCAAATACATAGTCCTTTGACTATGAGATTATGCAACTCCAGGATACCGGAGGAATACCTTGTGTGCTATCAAACGTCACAACGTAACTGGGTGATCATAAAGATGCCCTACAGGTATCTCCGAAGGTGATTGTTGGGTTGGCATAGATCGAGATTAGGATTTGTCACTCCGAGTATCGGAGAGGTATCTCTGGGCCCTCTCGGTAATACACATCATAAGCTTGCAAGCAAATGACTAAGGAGTTAGTCAAAAGGTGATTTTTTGCAGAATGAGTAAAGAGACCTGCCGGTAATGAGATTGAACTAGGTATGAAGATACCGACGATCGAATCTCGAGCAAGTAACATACTGATGGACAAAGGGAATTACGTATGTTGTCATAACGATTCGACCGATAAAGACCTTCGTAGAATATGTTGGAGCCAATATGAGCATCCAGGTTCCGCTATTGGTTATTGACCGGAGAGGTGTCTCGGTCATGTCTACATAGTTCTCGAACCCGTAGGGTCCGCACGCTTAACGTTCATTGATGATATAGTATTATATGAGTTATGTGATTTGGTGACAGAATGTTGTTCGGAGTCCCGGATGAGATCACGGACATGACGAGGAGTCTCGAAATGGTCGAGAGGTAAAGATTGATATATAGGACGATGGTATTCGGACACCGGAAGTGTTTCGGGGGTCACCGGGTACTTATCGGGTCACCGGAAGGGGTTCCGGGCACCGCCGGCAAAAGATATGGGCCTTATGGGCCAAGAGGGGAAACGCACCAGCCACAAGTGGCTGGTGCGCCCCCCATATGGGCCGGCCTAGGAGGAGAAGGAAAGAGGGGAAGGGAAAGGAAAGAGTGGAATAGGATTCCCCCTTCCTTCCCTCTGTCCCCCCCTTTCCTTCCCCCTTGGGAAAAGATGGCAGGGGGGGCGCAGGGCAAGGCAGGGCCCCTAGGGGGCCGGCGGCCAGCCCTAGAACACGCCCTGGCCTCTCCCCTCCCCCTCCCACCTATATATATGTGGGAGGGGGGCGCCTAGCACACCGCAGACAATTGCTTGGCCGTGTGCGGCGCCCCCTCCACCGTTTACACCCCCGGTCATATTTTCGTAGTGCTTCGACGAAGCCCTGCGAAGATCACTTCACCACCACCGTCACCATGCCATCGTGCTGACAGAACTCATCTACTACCTCGACATCTTGCTGGATCAAGAATGCGAGGGACGTCACCGAGCTGAACGTGTGCAGAATGCAGAGGTGTCGTGCGTTCGGTACTTGATCGGTTGAAGCGCGAAGAAGTTCGACTACATCAACCGCGTTGTGAAATGCTTCCGCTTACGGTCTACGAGGGTACGTAGACACACTCTCCCGCTCGTTGCTATGCATCTCCTTGGATAGATCATTGCGTGTGCGTAGAATTTTTTTTGTTTTCCATGCAACGATTCCCAACAGTGGCATCAGAGCCAGGTCTATACGTAGATGATATGCACGAGTGGAACACAAAGAAGTTGTGGGCGGTGATTTTCATACTGCTTACCACCAACGTCTTATTTTGATTCGGCGGCATTGTGGGATGAAGCGGCCCGGACCAACCTTACATGTCCACGTACATGAGACCGGTTCCACCGACTGACATGCAACTTGTTTTGCATAAAGGTGGCTGGCGGGTGTCTGTTTCTCCTACTTTAGTTGAATCGAATTTGACTGTGGCCGGTCCTTGAAGAAGGTTAAAACAGCAAACTTGATAATTCACTGTTGTGGTTTTTGCCGTAGGTAAGAACGGTTCTTGCTAGAAGCCCTTAGCAGCCACATAAAACTTGCAACAACAAAGTAGAGGATGTCTAACTTGTTTTTGCAGGGCATGTTGTGATGTGATATGGTCAAGATATGATGTGATATACGTTATTGTATGAGATGATCATGTTTTGTAAGTTATCGGCAACCGGCAGGAGCCTTATGGTTGTCTCTTTATTGTATGAAATGCAAACGCCATGTAATTGCTTTACTTTATCGCTATGCGTTAGCAATAGTTGGCGAGACGACCACGACGCAATGATGGAGATCAAGGTGTCGAGCCGGTGACGATGGAGATCATGATGATACTTTGGAGATGGAGATCAAAAGCACAAGATGATGATGGCCATATCATGTCACATATTTTGATTGCATGTGATGTTTATCTTTTATGCATCTTATTTTGCTTAGAACGACGGTAGCATTATAAGATGATCCCTTCACTATATTTCAAGATATAAGTGTTCTCCCCGAGTATGCACCGTTGCGAAAGTTCGTCTTTTCGGGACACCACGTGATGATTGGGTGTGATAGACTCTACGTTCACATACAACAGGTGTGTGACAGTTATGCACATGCAGAATACTTGGGTTAAACTCGACGAGCCAAGCATGTACACACATGGTCTCGGAACACTGGAGACCGAAAGGTCGAACATGAGTCATATAGTAGATATGATCAACATGAAGATGTTCACCATTGAAGACTACTCGATCTCACGTGATGATCGGACATGGTTTAGTTGATTTGGATCATGTATCACTTAGATAACTTGAGGGATGTTAATTTAAGTGGGAGTTCATTAGTAATTTGATTAATTGAACTTAATTTATCATGAACTTAGTCCTGATAGTATTTGCAAATTTATGTTGTAGATCAATAGCTCGCGATATAGCTTCACTATTTTTGATATGTTCCTAGAGAAAACTAAGTTGAAAGATGATGGTAGCAATGATGCGGACTGGGTCCGTGATCTGAGGATTATCCTCATTGCTGCACAGAAGAATTATGTCCTTGATGCACCGCTAGGTGACAGACCTATTGCAGGAGCAAATGCAAACGTTATGAACGTTTGGCAAGCTCGATATGAAGACTACTTGATAGTTTAGTGCGCCATGCTTTACGGCTTAGAACCGGGACTTCAAAAATGTTTTGAACGCCACAAAGCATATGAGATGTTCCAAGAGCTGAAATTGGTATTTCAGAATCATGCCCGTGTCGAGAGGTATGAGACCTCTGACAAGTATTTTGCCTACAAGATGGAGGAGAATAGCTCAGCCAGTGGGCATGTGCTCAGAATGTCTGGGTACTACAATCGCTTGAATCAAGTGGGAGTTAATCTTCTAGATAAGATAGTGATTGACAAAGTTCTCTAGTCACTATAACCAAGCTACTAGAACTTCGTGATGATCTATAATATGCAAGGGATGACGAAAACGATTCCCGAGCTCTTCGCGATGCTGAAATCAACGAAGGTAGAAATCAAGAAAGAGCATCAAATGTTGATGGTTATCAAGATGACTAGTTTCAAGAAAAGGGCAAGGGAAAGAAAGGGAACTTCAAGAAGAATGACAAGCAAGTTGCCACTCCTGTGAAGAAGCCCAAAGCTGGACCTAAGCCTGAAACTAAGTGCTTATATTACAAAGGGAATGGTCACTAGAAGCGGAACTGCCCCAAATACTTGGCGGATAAGAAGGATGGCAAAGTGAACAAAGGTATATTTGATATACATGTTATCGATGTGTACTTTACTAGTGTTCGTAGTAACCCCTGGGTATTTGATACCGGTTCAGTTGATAAGATTAGTAACTCGAAACAGGAGTTGCAGAATGAACAGAGACTAGTTAAGTGTGAGGTGACGATGTGTGTTGGAAGTGATTCCAAGGTTGATACGATCACCATCGCACACTCCTTCTATCTTCGGGATTAGTGTTGAACCTAAATAAATGTTATTTGGTGTTTGCGTTGAGCATGAATATGATTGGATCATGTTTATTGCAATACCGTTGTTCATTTAAGTCAGAGAATAATTGTTGTTCTGTTTACATGAATAAAACCTTCTATGGTCATACACCCAATGTGAATGGTTTATTGAATCTCGATCGTAGTGATACACATATTCATAATATTGATGCCAAAAGATGCAAAGTTGATAATGATAGTGCAATATATTTGTGGCACTGCCGTTTAGGTCATATTGGTGTAAAGCGCATGAAGAAACTCCATGCGGATGGGCTTTTGGAATCACTTGATTATGAATCATTTGATACTTGCGAACCATGCCTCATGGGCAAGATGACTAAAACTCCGTTATCCGGAACAATGGAGCGAGCTAATGACTTATTGGAAATAATACATACCGATGTATGCGGTCCGATGCGTATTGAAGCACGCGGCGGGTATCGTTATTTTCTGACCTTCACAGATGATTTGAGTAGGTATGGGTATATCTACTTGATCAAACACAAGTCTGAAATGTAGGAGATATGCCCTAGAGGCAATAATAAATGTTATTGATTATCTCCCTGTTCATAATTAGGTTTATGTTCCATGCTATAACTGCAATGATTCTCGAGTCTGCAAATAAAACGAGGCTCGGAGGAAGACTCATATGCACGTGTGGGATAATAAACGGTAAAATGTATTCCTAGTCTGGCCTCTAAGACTAGCTCAAGTGTTGCATGATGGTTCTGTTTTCCTGATCATGGGCATGTCTATGCCAGCAACTTTGAGGGCACAGTGTTAGAAGAACATTTGTGTTGAATCGACCCGATTGATGTTATGCTATGAGATTCTTTCGTCACAAGTTAATGGTTAATAACACAGAGATGGTTAATGTTTGCATGATTCCTTAGACCATGAGAGTATCGAGTTTCTTCATGCTTGCTTCATGAACTTTGGGGTTTGTTAAACGTCATCCGTAAATGGGTGGCTATTACGGCGGCTTACGGGTTCATGGAAAAGTATGTCAAGTAACTTGATAGCTCAAGATTGGGATTTGCTCCTCCGACGATGGAGAGATATCTTTGGGCCCTCTCGGTGTTACGGTATCCATCATCGTCTGGCCAGACACTTTGTGATTTGATCACGGGGATGCCGGAACACGGAACGAGAAAAGAGAACAATACCGGTAACGAGGTAACTAGCATAGTGGACAAGTTGTTGATCCACGGGAATGCCAACATGTCTCACCTCGGGTATTTGTAACATATCACGAAGCAACAGGAATAGCACACGACAACTGGAGGTTCCCTCGAATATTCATTCGTGTGGGTATAGGGGTCAATATGGGTGTCCACGGCTCCGATGTTGATCATTGATCGGAAGGGGTTCCGTGTCATGTCTATACTTCACCGAACCTATAGGGTCACATGCTTAAGGGTCATCTATCTGCTGAATACTAGACAGGGAGTCTGAGAGAAAATCACCGAAAAAGTTTCGGACACCGAAAAGTTTCGGACAGCGGAAAAGTTCCGCAGAGAGAGGTCACCAGATGAGTTCCGGTGAAACTGAAAAGTTGTTTCAGGGGATACCATTAAGTCAAAATGGTTTCGGCACATGCCTGATAATTCTTGGAGGATACCAGAATCATTCTGGAAACTTCTGGGAATTTTCTGGAAGAAAAACCGGAAATGTTCCGGGGCTGCCGGAACCGCTTCAGATGCTTTTCGCAGATGAAATCACTAAACTGGAATTGTTCCAGAACGCATTGAAAATTATTTTAGTGGGTACTGGAAATGTTCTAAGCCCACATAAATATTTTCAGTTCGAACGGACGCTGAAAAATGTCGTCGTGAATAGTGAAAGTGCTTTTTGGGAATTTTAGGGAAAGCACCTTTTGGGAATTTCCCAAAAGGCTTCTAGAATGCCTTAGGCACTAAGGAAGCCCCCTTGGGGGGTCCCCCAAGGGTGTGGCCGGCCAAGCATGGTGGAGCTCCTTGGAGCTCCACATGGCACCCCTTTTATCTTTATTCTTTTGTGGAAAGGCATAAAGTGGGGGCACTTTGGGTTTTTTTTGTATGACATCTTAACCCCTTGGCTATCCTATAAATAGAGGTGGAGGGGCAGCCCTCCACACTCATCCCTTCTCACATACATGCCATTGCAATGATCTGGCTTCTCTCTCCCTCCCACGAAAAGAGTTTCGTAGAGCCGAAAGGCTGTCTGGGTTCCGGTGGGAACTAGTTCTGGACGGCGAAGCCCTGCCGGATAGATGACACCGTATGTGTGCAACTCTGTAGAGAGGTCGTAGTTTCGATCTTAGTGCCCGAGGGGCTGTTCGAGAGTGCCTCCCGAAGGGCTGTCCAAGTGACGGTCCGAGTTCTGTGAGTCCTCCCGAAGGGCTGTCCGAGTGACCGTTCGAGTTTCGAAGGTCCTCCCGAAGGGCTGTCCGCGACACCGTCCGGGGGACTGTTCGACCGCCTCCCGGAGGGCTGTCCGAAGGGAAGACGAGGGTATACATCCTCGCGGTTGGGAGGTTGTAAATCCTAGCTGCGGGGATCTGCACCGCCGATCGTCATCGACTCTACTTCCGCTGCGCTACGAGTCGGTAACAAAATGATCAAACCTTGTATGCAGTCTCCATAGTGGTCCTGGGCTGGTGCGTAGGTCAAAAAAAATTTGTTTTCTGCTGCGTTACCCTACAGTGGCATCAAGAGCCGTGCTATGCGTAGATGCAGGTTGCGATCTAGAATACATAGTGATGTATGGGTGTTGCACAATATAATTAGGTAGTAGATGAGTTCTATTACTGAAAATTATTTGTGCGGGTAGCAGATGAAATCTGTTACCCGATGTTCTTGTTGCTTCCCTGGAATTTGCATATTTCTGATCTTGATAACAGCATGGTGGAGTTTCAATGTTCTGGCAATCCGCGATCCTGATTGATCAACGAAGTGCTAACAGTTCATTGAATTCCACTGTAGTTAAAAGGAAAGATGAAATTTCGCAGACGAAAGGGCAATGCAGATATGATCTGCACGGGGGTCATGCGTATGACGAAGTTTAGTATGGGGCTCGAGATTTATTATCTCGGTTTTCATACACCCTGGAAAGTTAATCTAGCGACTTGAATTATCATACTTGATGATGGACGTTGGTAGCTTCGGTTTGTTTCGAAACCTTAGAAGCCACGAAAAACAAGTTTTTGCATGAACCGATTAGAGGCGTCTAACTTGGTTTTGCAGGAGGGTTTGCATGTGCATATGATGTGGTATAGCAGTGCTCATAATAATTTGATTATGTATGAGATGTCTATATGATGTAAATTGATTAAACATGACCTGCGTGTCATGATTTGGCATGATGGCTGGAGCCATATGATTGCACTTTAAATGACCTGCGAGTCAACCTTGTGTAATGCATTATTTTATCAGCTATAGAGATAGCAATATTATCTGGTGCATCGACAAGGTGGTGGCAATCTTCGCGAAGGTGATCACCGACGTGAATGCCGAAGACGAAGGAATACAAGACTTCTCCGTCAGAAAGGGCTATACCATATCATGCTATTATGAATTGCCTGAGATGTTTATCCCTTATGTTGCACCCTTCTTGATTGCGCGGTAGTCACTTTTATTAGGGTGATCTCTCACAAAAATATCAAGTAGTTAGTGTTCTCCCAAGTGTAGCACCGTCACGGCACCTAACTTTTCGGGGTATCACATGCTAACATGGGTACGAACGATTAGGGATGTGTGAGGCGGGTGAGTTGAGACCTCGCAGCGAGATCACTTGGTTGTCTTGACGTTCAGGCATGAAAGTCATGAGCTCGGAACACACGCATCGAAAGATGAACAAGAGTCACATAGAGATGTGATTGGCAAGTTTGCCTACCGATTGAGATTTTCGTCATCAGTGATGCTACCATCAATGGCGTTGAATTGAAATGCGGATCTTGAATCACTCACAATCAATTATGAGAGATATTGATTTGAGTGGGAGCGCACTGTTGAATTAACTTGTTCAATTCTCAGTGCAATTAATTTTGAACACTGTCTAAGTGTGATTTGCATAATAGTTGTAGAATAATGGCTCGCATTTCCACCTTCCCTATTAAAATTGAATAGCTGTTAAATATCTGGTTAAAACTTTACGGTTGGTAACGTAATGTGAGGATTGTCCTCAAGAGTGCCGAGAAGGACTTTGTCCTATCGCATACTTTCGGTATTCTCTCGCTTATGCTATGGATCATGTGACTCTCGTCCGTTGATCCAAAAGCTAGAATTCCATTTCAGTCAAGCGCAATATGTTTGTTTCCATGAGACCCAAACTTCGAAAGTTTGGATAGTTATGTGATATTCATGGAATCTGAAAATTATTTTCAGAGACAGACAAAGGCTAAAAGATATGAGATATCCAAAGCAATGTTTGTTTGCAAACTATTAGTAAAGGAGTTTACTATGCATTAGACTGATAAGAGAGGGATCCAGAAGAATGCCTGTCATATGATGAAAGGTGAATAAAACAACAACTTAAAGAGAAAGGAAGTGTCCGAAGGGTGTTAGTAAGACTTTCACGCCTAGGAAGTCCGGGGCTAACGCCACTCTTAAGTTCGGTGCTTTTTCTGAGAGTAGGAGAAATACTGAAAGTTAAACTGTTAGAAGTATAAAGGCAGAAAGAAAGGAGACTGGAATATCCAGCTCATGTATGAATGTCATACAAGTTTTTGATGTATAGAAGGCTGGTCAAAGATATAGTCCTTGGGAATTATGATTAAATTGTTAATCACTGATTCTTGGGTATTGTGAGTTAATCACAAAGATACCCGCTCGATTGCTTTCTGTTGCAACTCGATGTAAGAACTACTATGGCCTGAAAGACTAGCCAGAAATTAGTTTTAGGTATACACGGGGAACATAGTAAATGTTACTATACCTTCCATCGGTGTATTACCGTCTGTATTTATTTTTATAATTCGTTTGGAGTTTCACAAACTCTAGCCCATTGCATAAGGTATGTTGCAAGAAGGTTGTTTATAAGAGAACTTTTGATGTTCGATGTTATGAATAACATAAGGGCCATACTTTCATTATGAATGAGATGTATGTTATGAATATTGATAATAATACATTACCTCTGGGTTTACTTTCATAATTCATTTTAGAGTTCCATACACTCTAGCCCATTGCACAATGTTTGTTGCAAAAGAGTTGTTCATAAAAACAACAACTGTTGTTCAGTATTATGAATAACATGAAGGGCCAAGCTTCCATCCTAGATGGGATGTATGTTATGAATATTGATGGTAATATGATACATCCATAACACTGACGCTAAATGTCGCAAGACTAAAAGAATACCACACAAGTGTGGCACTGCATTTGGTCACATTGGAGAAACCCGCATGGATAAATTCCATTATGATGGATTTTGAAGTCGTTTGATTTTGAATCATCTGACACTTGCAACTTTCCTCCGAAAAGAGAAGTGACTGAAATACCGTTCACAGGCCATAAGGAACGGACAACAAACTTATTGGTGATCATACATTTGATGTGTGTAGTCCGATAAAGGTTGTTGCAAGTAGTGGATTTATCTATCTTTAGAAATGACTCAAGTAGATATGTGGATATTTACTTGATGAGACGTAAGTCTGGATCTTTTGAAATCATTCGAAAGGTTTTCAAATATGAAGTAGAAGTTATTGTAACAAGAAAATTATGTCTCTACAATTCGATTGCAGAAAGAAATATTTGAGTTACAAGTTTAGCGAATGTCTGATGAGTTGTGAAAGGGGTTTCATAACTTGCACCTCCCGGAACACCACTGCAAGAGGAAAGTCCGTGAAGATGTAATCGAACCATTTATGACATGGTAAGATCAAAGATGACATAATTAAATTTGCCATTATCCCTTTTAAAGTGATGCTTTAGAGACTGCGGCTTTTACACTGAAAAGAGCTCCATTAGGTCTGTTGAAATGACACCATGTTATGGTACGCCCAACCATGTTATATCTTTTCTTAACATTTGGAATATGGGGCTTGTGTAAAAGGTTACAAACCTATTCCAAATCAGACAAGTGCTACTTTGTAGGTTATCCCAAAATGTTGGGTATTCCTCCCTCACTATGCCGAGGCAAATAGGTTTGCCACTAAGAACGGTATGCTTTTTGAAGAAAATGGTTCTTTCAAAAAGGTGAGTGGGAGAATAATGCAACTCGACGAGATAACCAGTATCTCCGTCATCAGGTCAAAGGAAAGAGACCTTGGAAGTAATTCCAGAGTTTCCTACTATGACTGATACGGAAGTCTCTACAATAAAATGTATGGACTTCGGTCGAACTTGCAGCTGGACCACGTAGGCAAGGCTCGTGCAAACCTCTCAGGTGCGCAAACGAGATATTGTTGTTAGACAACAGTATACCTACGATACACAAGGAAGCATTGATGGGCCCTGACTCCGGAATTGGCTAAATGCCAATACAATCCGAGATAGTTTCCATATAAGTGATTCAAGATTAAAACCTTGATACACCTTTCGGAAGACTTAGAGTCTGACAAATATTTATGGAACTATAACTGATACGAATAAAAATGTTTTATCCATAAAGCTCGACTTGTTGCAATATACAAGTTCAAGGAGTTGACTACGATGAGGTTGCTTCACCGTAGCGATGCTTAAAGTCGGTTCGGGTTGAACTAGCAATTAATACATATTTCAATCATGAGATATGAAACAAGGATGACGAAAGGATTTCCATCTAATGGAAATAAAACCAAGGCCTTGCATGTGTTATAGTCCAAGGTATTTTGTCAGTCCAGAGGATGCTAGTAAGTATGCAAACTTCAGAGTTCCAGCAATGGACAGAAGAGAGCAAAATGGAGTTGGAATCTTCGTGTTTTGATGAAATAGTCAAAGGGGTTTTGACTTCATCAATGGGTAACGAAGATGCTTATGATTCAAGAAAGTAAGTGGGAGCATAATAATATTTCTAGAAACGTTGTGTGCTTGACACATTGTTAATTGGAAATAAATTTCTTGACACGAATTAGGACTTCATTTAAAAAATAGTTTTTTGATGAAGTGCCTGGGCTAAACAGCCTTTATATTAGGCATGATGATCTATGGAGATAGATTTACCTAATGGGGCTGAGCAAAGATACATATTGACAAAATGCTAAAACCTTTTAGCATTAAAAACGTCAAGGAGTGATTCTTGCCGAAGTCACATGGAAAGAGTTTTTGCAAGACTCAGTGTCCCAAAACACTGATGAGCAATATACATGATGGAGATTCCACACACTCTTGTGTTTGGATTAATCATGTATTCCATGGTATGTAAAACAACCAGATATGTCCAATACTCCAAAGATGTTGCAAGTATGGATACCAAAGTGATCAAAGTACTGATCATGGGACAACAGTGAAAGATGTCATTGAGTACTAGAGTAGTACTGATGACATGTTTTCTCGCAAGAAGAGATTATGAAGTGCTCGGTGTAAGTAATTACATCGATACAGTCTTCATCCATGCTCCAAGCGATTTTCGATTTAAATTGAGGGTTTTGTGTAACACACAATATGGTGGCACGGTAGTTGGAAATTGTTCCAAACAAGTTACTGTGGCGAATTCTATAACAGAGGCGAAGTATGTTGCCGCTTTTAAAAGCGACAAACAAGATGTTGAATCATATAGTTCATTCATGAATTTAGTATGGTTCCAAGATGGCTTTTGTCAATGGGACACTACTGCAAGTAGTTGCTCCATAACTCAGTCTGAGGAATCCAGGTTCGACCTATGATTCGCATACATACCAAGCCAAGTCCACACAAAATATGACTTTTGTGAAAGCGTGAAAACGCGAGGATATGCAAAGATACACACGGAGCTGAAGTCGTCAGATCCGTTGGACATTCAGGCTATACCACAAGCGAAGCATATTTACACCGGTGTGCCACAGGTGTAAAGTGCATTAGCATTAACTAGATTATTGACTCTAGTGCAAGTGGGAGTCTGTAGGAGATATGCCCTAGAGGCAATAATAAATGTTATTGATTATCTCCCTATTCATAATTAGGTTTATGTTCCATGCTATAACTGCAATGATTCTCGAGTCTGCAAATAAAACGAGGCTCGGAGGAAGACTCATATGCACGTGTGGGATAATAAACGGTAAAATGTATTCCTAGTCTGGCCTCTAAGACTAGCTCAAGTGTTGCATGATGGTTCTGTTTTCCTGATCATGGGCATGTCTATGCCAGCAACTTTGAGGGCACAGTGTTAGAAGAACATTTGTGTTGAATCGACCCGATTGATGTTATGCTATGAGATTCTTTCGTCACAAGTTAATGGTTAATAACACAGAGATGGTTAACATTTGCATGATTCCTCAGACCATGAGAGTATCGAGTTTCTTCATGCTTGATTCATGAACTTTGGGGTTTGTTAAACGTCATCCGTAACTGGATGGCTATTACGGCGGCTTACGGGTTCATGGGAAAATATGTTAAGTAACTTGATAGCTCAAGATTGGGATTTGCTACTCCGACGATGGAGAGATATCTCTGGGCCCTCTCGGTGTTACGGTATCCATCATCGTCTGGCCAGACACTTTGTGATTTGATCACGGGGATGCCGGAACACGGTAACGATAAAAGAGAACAATACCGGTAATGAGGTAACTAGCATAGTGGACAAGTTGTTGATCCACGGGAATGCCATCATGTCTCACCTCGGGTATTTGTAACATATCGCGAAGCAACAGGAATAGCACACGGCAACTGGAGGTTCACTTGAATATTCATTCGTGTGGGTATAGGGGTCAATATGGGTGTCCACGGCTCCGATGTTGATCATTGATCGGAAGGGGTTCCGTGTCATGTCTATACTTCACCGAACCTATAGGGTCACACGCTTAAGGGTCATCTATCTGCTGAATACTAGACAGGGAGTCTGAGAGAAAATCACCGAAAAAGTTTCGGACACCGAAAAGTTTCGGACAGCGGAAAAGTTCCGCAGAGAGAGGTCACCGGATGAGTTCCGGTGAAACTGAAAAGTTGTTTCAGGGGATACCATTAAGTCAAAATGGTTTCGGCACATGCCTGATAATTCTTGGAGGATACCAGAATCATTCTGGAAACTTCTGGGAATTTTCTGGAAGAAAAACCGGAAATGTTCCGGGGCTGCCGGAACCGCTTCAGATGCTTTTCGCAGATGAAATCACTAAACTGGAATTGTTCCAGAACGCATTGAAAATTATTTTAGTGGGTACTGGAAATGTTCTAAGCCCACATAAATATTTTCAGTTCGAACGGACGCTGAAAAATGTCGTCGTGAATAGTGAAAATGCTTTTTGAGAATTTTATGGAAAGCACCTTTTGGGAATTTCCCAAAAGGCTTCTAGAATGCCTTAGGCACTAAGGAAGCCCCCTTGGGGGGTCCCCCAAGGGTGTGGCCGGCCAAGCATGGTGGAGCATGGCACCCCTTTTATCTTTATTCTTTTGTGGAAAGGCATAAAGTGGGGGTACTTTGGGGTTTTTTTGTATGACATCTTTACCCCTTGGCTATCCTATAAATAGAGGTGGAGGGGCAGCCCTCCACACTCATCCCTTCTCACATACATGCCATTGCAATGATCTGGCTTCTCTCTCCCTCCCACGAAAAGAGTTTCGTAGAGCCGAAAGGCTGTCTGGGTTCCGGTGGGAACTAGTTCTGGACGGCGAAGCCCTGCCGGATAGATGACACCGTATGTGTGCAACTCTGTAGAGAGGTCGTAGTTTCGATCTTAGTGCCCGAGGGGCTGTTCGAGAGTGCCTCCCGAAGGGCTGTCCAAGTGACGGTCCGAGTTCTGTGAGTCCTCCCGAAGGGTTGTCCGAGTGACCGTTCGAGTTTCGAAGGTCCTCCCGAAGGGCTGTCCGCGACACCGTCCGGGGGACTGTTCGACCGCCTCCCGGAGGGCTGTCCGAAGGGAAGACGAGGGTATACATCCTCGCGGTTGGGAGGTTGTAAATCCTAGCTGCGGGGATCTGCACCGCCGATCGTCATCGACTCTACTTCCGCTGCGCTACGAGTCGGTAACGAAATGATCAAACCTTGTATGCAGTCTCCATAGTGGTCCTGGGCTGGTGCGTAGGTCAGAAATTTTTTGTTTTCTGCTGCGTTACCCTACATGAAACATTTGAAAAGTTCAAAGAATTTCAGAGTGAAGTGGAGAATCATTGTAACAAGAAAATAAAGTTTCTACGATGCGATCGTGGAGGCGAATATTTGAGTTACGAGTTTGGCCTTCCTTTAAAACAATGTGGAATTGTTTCACAACTCATGCCACCTGGAACACCACAACGTAATGGTGTGTCCGAACGTTGTAACCGTACTTTATTAGATATGGTGCGATCTATGATGTCTCTTACCGATTTACCACTATTGTTTTGGGGTTATGCATTAGAGACAGCTACATTCACATTAAATAGGGCACCGTCTAAATCCATTGATACGACACCGTATGAACTATGGTTTGGCAAGAAACCTAAGCTGTCATTTCTTAAAGTTTGGGGATGCGATGCTTATGTCAAAAGGTTTCAGCCAGATAAGCTCGAACCCAAATCGGAGAAGTGCATCTTCATAGGATACCCTAAGGAAACTATTGGGCGCACCTTCTACCAAAGATCCAAAGGCAAGATCTTTGTTGCTAAGTTTGGATCCTTTCTAGAGGAGTTTCTCTAGAAAGAAGTGAGTGGGAGGAAAGTAGAACTTGATGAGGTAATTGTACCTTCTCTCGAATTGGAAAGTAGCTCATCACAGAAAACCGTTCCCGTGATGCCTACACCAACTAGAGAGGAAGTTAATGATGATGATCATGAAGCTTCAGATCAAGTTACTACTGAACTTCGTAGGTCGACCAGAGCAAGATCCGCACCAGAGTGGTACGGTAATCCTGTCCTGGAAGTCATGTTATTAGACCAAGGCGAACCTACGAACTATGAAGAAGCTATGATGAGCCCGGATTCCGAAAGATGGCTTGAGGCCATGAAATCCGAGATAGGATCCATGTATGACAACAAAGTGTGGACTTTGGTGGATTTGCCCTATGATCGGCAAGCCATAGAGAATAAATGGATCTTCTAGAAGAAGACTGACACTGATGGTAATGTTACTATCTACAAAGCTTGACTTGTTGCGAAAGGTTTTCGACAAGTTCAAGGGGTTAACTACGATGAGACTTTCTCACCTGTAGCGATGCTTAAGTCCATCCAAATCATGTTAGCAATTGCCGCATTTTATGAAATCTGGCAAATGGACATCAAAACTGCATTCCTTAATGGATTTCTTAAAGAAGAGTTGTATATGATGCAACCAGAAGGTTTTGTCGATCCTAAAGGTGCTGACAAAGTGTGCAAGCTCCAGCGATCCATCTATGGACTGGTGCAAGCATCTCGGAGTTGGAATATATGCTTTGATGAGGTGATCAAAGCATATGGTTTTATACAGACTTACGGTGAAGCCTGTATTTATAAGAAAGTGAGTGGGAGCTCTATAGTATTTTTGATATTATATGTGGATGACATATTGTTGATTGGAAATGATATAGAATTTCTGGATAGCATAAAAGGATACTTGAATAAGAATTTTTCTGTAAAAGACCTCAGTGAAGCTACTTACATATTGGGCATCAAGATCTAAAGGGATAGATCGAGATGCTTAATAGGACTTTCACAAAGTACATACCTTGGTAAAATTTTGAAAAACTTCAAAATAGATCAGTCAAAGAAAGGGTTCTTGCCTGTGTTGCAAGGTGTAAAGTTGAGTAAGACTCAAAGCACGACCACGGCAGAAGATAGAGGGAGAATGAAAGTCATTCCCTATGCCTTAGCCATAGGTTGTATAAAGTATGCCATGCTGTGTACTAGACCAGTAGTGTGCCTTGCCATGAGTTTGGCAAGGGGTACAATGGTGATCCAGGAGTAGATCCCTGGAGAGCGGTCAAAATTATCCTTAGTTACCTAAAAAGACTAAGGAAATGTTTCTCGGTTATGGAAGTGATAAAGAGTTCGTCGTAAAGGGTTATGTCGATGCAAGCTTTAACACCGATCCAGATGACTCTGAGTCTCAATCTGGATATGTATTGAAAGTGGGAGCAATTAGCTAGAGTAGCTCCATGCAGAGCATTGTAGACATAGAAATTTGCAAAATACATACGGATCTGAATGTGGCAGACCCGTTGACTAAACTTCTCTCACAAGCAAAACATGATCACACCTTAGTGCTCTTTGGGTGTTAATCACATGGTGATGTGAACTACATTATTGACTCTAGTAAACTCTTTGAGTATTAGTCACATGGCGATGTGAACTATGAGTGTTAATCACATAACGATGTGAACTAGATTATTGACTCTAGTTCAAGTGGGAGACTGAAGGAAATATGCCCTAGAGGCAATAATAAAGTTGTTATTTTATATTTCCTTATTCATGATAAAGGTTTATTATTCATGCTAGAATTGTATTGATCGGAAACTTAAATACATGTGTGAATACATAAACAAATACCGTGTTCCTAGTATGCCTCTACTATACTAGCTCGTTGATCAAAGCTGGTTAAGGTTTCCTAACCATGGACATGTGCTGTCATTTGATAACGGGATCACATCATTAGGAGAATGATGTGATGGACAAGACCCATCCGTTAGCTTAGCATAATGATCGTTCAGTTTATTGCTATTGCTCTCTTCATGTCAAATACATATTCCTTCGACTATGAGATTATGCAACTCCCGGATACCGGAGGAATACCTTGTGTGCTATCAAATGTCATAACGTAACTGGGTGATCATAAAGATGCCCTACAGGTATCTCCGAAGGTGATTGTTGGGTTGGCATAGATCGAGATTAGGATTTGTCACTCCGAGTATCGGAGAGGTATCTCTGGGCCCTCTCGATAATACACATCATAAGCTTGCAAGAAAATGACTAAGGAGTTAGTCACAAGGTGATTTTTTGCAGAATGAGTAAAGAGACCTGCCGGTAATGAGATTGAACTAGGTATGAAGATACCAACGATCGAATCTCGAGCAAGTAACATACCGATGGACAAAGGGAATTACGTATGTTGTCATAACGATTCGACCGATAAAGATCTTCGTAGAATATGTAGGAGCCAATATGAGCATCCAGGTTCCGCTATTGGTTATTGACCGGAGAGGTGTCTCGGTCATGTCTACATAGTTCTCGAACCCGTAGGGTCCGCACGCTTAACGTTCGTTGACGATATAGTATTATATGAGTTATGTGATTTGGTGACCGAATGTTGTTCGATGTCCCGGATGAGATCACGGACATGACGAGGAGTCTCGAAATGGTCGAGACGTAAAGATTGATATATAGGATGATGGTATTCGGACACCGGAAGTGTTTCGGCGGTCACCGGGTACTTATCGGGTCACCGGAAGGGGTTCTGGTCACCCCCGGCAAAAGATACGGGCCTTATGGGCCAAGATGGGAAACGCACCAGCCACAAGGGGCTGGTGCGCCCCCCATATGGGCCGGCCTAGGAGGAGAAGGAAAGAGGGGAAGGGAAAGGAAAGAGTGGAATAGGATTCCCCCTTCCTTCCCTCTCCCCCCCTCTTTCCTTCCCCCTTGGGAAAACATGGCAGGAGGGCACAGGGCAAGGCTGGGCCCCTAGGGGGCCGGCGGCCAGCCCTAGGGCGTGCCCTGGCCTCTCCCCTCCCCTCCCACCTATATATATGTGGGAGGGGGCGCCTAGCACACCCCAGACAATTGCCTAGCCATGTGCGGCGCCCCCCTCCACCGTTTAGACCCCCGGTCATATTTTCGTAGTGCTTAGGCGAAGCCCTGCGAAGATCACTTCACCATCACCGTCACCACGCCGTCATGCTGACGGAACTCATCTACTACCTCGACGTCTTGCTCGATCAAGAAGGCGAGGGACGTCACCGAGCTGAACATGTGTAGAACGCGGAGGTGCCGTGCGTTCGGTACTTGATCGGTTGAAGCACGAAGAAGTTCGACTACATCAACCGCGTTGTGAAACGCTTCCACTTACAGTCTACGAGGGTACGTAGACACACTCTCCCCCTCATTGCTATGCATCTCCATGGATAGATCATTGCATGTGCGTAGAATTTTTTTTGTTTTCCATGCAACGATTCCCAACATCTAGTGTATTAAATTCATAAAGAACGGAGTAACACCTTAAGCAAGATGACATGATGTAGACAAAGTAAATACAATTAATATGAATAAAACGCATCTTTTTATCCTTAATGGCAACAATACAAGTATGTGTCATGTCCCCTTCTGTCACTGGGATTGAGCAACGCAAGATCGAACCCATCACAAAGCACCTCTCCCATTGCAAGATAAATCAATCTAGTTGGCCAAAACAAACTGATAGATCGGAGAGAAATACAAAGATATAACAATCATGACTAAAAGAGTTCAGAGATGACTCAAATAATATTCTTGGATAATCTAATCATAAACCCAAAATTCGGCGGATCCCAACAAACACACCGCAAAAAAGGATTACATCGAATAGATCTCCAAGAACATCGAGGAGAACATTGTATCGAAGATCAAAGAGAGAGAAAAGACCATCTAGCTACTAGATATGGACCCATAGGTTTGTCGTAAACTACTCACACATCATCGGAAGGGTAGCAAGGTTGATGTAGAGGCCCTCCGTGATCGATTCCCCCTCCAGCAGAGTACCAGAAAAGGTCTCCAGATGGGATCACCGAAGAACAGAAACTTGCGTTGACAGAAAATGTATTTGGGGTGGCTCTCTGCTGTATGGGGAATATTTGGAAATTTATAGAGCTGAAATTAGGTCAGGAGGTGCCACGAGGGGCCCACGAGCCTGCCCCCCCTCCCGTGGCGTGCCTAGCCGTCTTGTCGCTGCCTCGTGGCACTTTAGGTTTTCTCCCGAAGCTTCTAGATTCCCTTCTGGTCCCGAAAAAATCATCAAAAAGTTTCATAGCATTTGGACTCCATTTGGTACTGATTTTCTGAAAAGCAAAAAACAAGCTAAAAACAGCAACTGGCACTAGGTTAATAGGTTAGTCCCAAAAAATGATATATAATTGCATAATAAACATCCAAGATTGATACAATAATAGCATGGAACAATAAAAAATTATAGATACCTGGAATTGGGGATGGATACGATCAGATCATTAATGAAGGTTGGCAGATTGGGAATGGATAGTTGGAAGGAGTTCACAATTCGCTAGCTAATCTTAGGACACTACTGGAATTGTGGAGCAGAGATGAATTTGGTTCAATTAGTAGACAACTTAAAGAGATGAGAGCTAAACTTGAACATGTAAGGTCTGTTTCACTTGGGACAGGTCGTTCACATTCAGAGAAGAACATGATGGGAAGAATTTCTGAGCTTTTATCCTGGGAGGAAGCTATGGCAAGGCAAAGATTGAGGACATCATGGCTGGTTGGTACATCCATTTTGCATCATGTTTTTATATCAATATTTATTGCATTATGGACTATTATTTCACATTATGGTACAATACTTATGCCTTTTCTCTCTTATTTTACAAGATTTACATGAAGAGAGAGAATGCCGACAGCTGGAATTCTGAACCTGAAAGGAGCAAATCTGAGAGACCTATTCTGCACAACTCCAAAAGTCCTGAAAATTTATGGATAATTATTTTGGAATATATAAGAATTATTGGGCACGGAAACTACCAGAGGGGAACCATCAAGTGGCCACAAGCCTGGGGGGCATGCCCTACCCCCCAGGGCGTGCCCCTAGGACTTGTGGGCCCCCTGGCAGGTATCCGGTGCCCATCTTCTTCTATATGGAGGGTTTTGACCTAGAAAAAAATCAGAGGATAGCTCTTGTGGCGGAACCTGGGCAGGAGCAATCTAAAGCTCCGGTAGAGCGATTCTGCCGGGGAAACTTCCCTCCGAGAGGGGGAAATCGGAGACATCGTCATCACCAACGATCCTCTCATCGAGAGGGGGTCAATCTCCATCAACATCTTCATCAGCACCATCTCCTATCAAACCCTAGTTCATCTCCTATATTCAATCTTTGCCTCAGAACCTCAGATTGGTACATGTGGGTTGCTAGTAGTGTTGATTACTCCTTGTAGTTGATGCTAGTTGGTTTATTTGGTTGAAGATCATATGTTCAGATCCTTAATGATATTCAACACCCCTCTAATTTTAAACGTGAACAAGCTTTGTGAGTAATTGTTCCTGAGGACATGGGAGAAGTCTTGTTATAAGTAATCATGTGAATTTGGTATTCGTTCGATATTTTGATGAGATGTATGTTGTCTTTCCTCTAGTGGTGTTATGTGAACGCCGACTACCACTAGAACAAAATAGTCGCGTAAGGTCGCTTTTTCTACGACGGTTTCTAATTTGCCTCTACACCCATGGACATTAGGCAGCTAAACTCGCTTTTTAAGACGTTTACAAGGCGTAGCATAGTTATTATAAGAACTAGGTATTTTTTATGTAATAGCTATTTTTAAATGAGTTAGGGACGATTTTTGAGACGTTTCATACGTGGCTTTGTCCTTCGACTAAAATTTTGGCGGTCCCAAATTCGTTTTGCTTTACCGCTTGTTTTTAGGGATGCCCGCGTTTTGTTCTTAAAAAAACGATGCCCGCCTTTGTTTTGGACTTTTTTTGGCTGACATATAATCCCAGGATCTTTTCCCACGCCCCCATCTTTTCTGCCGTGCAATTTCTTCAACCTCCCACCAAATATCAAATCTGCGGTGGCTCCAAGCCTATCCCACGCGTCCCCCACTTCCCCATCCTGTGCGGCAGCAGCCTCGCCCCGCGAGCTGCCCTCCGCCGGCAGCTTCTTCTATCCTCCATCGGCGACCTCACCAGTCAGAGCGCGACCGGCGTCCGTTGTCCTCCCCGTCACCGCGCCCCCCTGTCCTGACATCGTCCTCACCGTCGCCAAGCCGGGTCCGTGCCGGCGTCAACCTCGAGCCAAAACTCCTACACGCTCCTCCAATCCCATCTCGTGCACAATTTATACCATTAAATCAACAAGGTACATCCTTCATTTATGCATCTCACCACTTTTATATCCAGATTAGTTGACACAATCTGAATTAGGACCAACCACCATCAATTAGATAACTCATGCATCATATCTGATGGAGCAATCCAGTTGGTGGTGCGTCCTGCAACTTGTGTAGAAATTTTCTGTTCTTCATCTCACTCTAACTTACGAATTTCGCCAGATCAGTCTTTTGGGCAAACAGGAGCGAATACATTAATCTGGTGTCCTGGAAACTTCAAACAGGTGCTCCCTCGAATACCATTCTGCTAGTATGATAGAATGACTTTCCATTAAGTAGATTGCATTTACTTGTTGTAAGAACCCCTAAAAAATTACTTGGATCTAAGAGAATTCCACTTTAATCTGCAATCACAACATGATTCTACCTTTCATTTTTAATGATGTATAATTTTAGCTTTCGCAACCTAGCATCACTTGGTTTGCCCTACTACTTAAAAAGAAAAATGACATGTCTATGTAGTCTGCACTTTAGTTAGTTCTTGCTTCACATGACTTTGTGCGGCAGAAAAGCCGTAGTTCTTGGTCCACCACTAATGAACTATACATATTGTTTCCATGGATTTTGTTTGCTTTAACTCCATAGAAGCTCACTATGTTTCACAATTGTCCCATTCTGGGATGATTATGCATCATAATTACGCCCAAGTAAGATCAGAGTATCAGACCCAAACTAGATGCAGTTTGATACTCAGTCTGATCACATACGCCTGCTAAGCTAATTGTCGTTTGCCTACCATCTGATACAGCCTTGAAACATTATGATTTTACACAAGTCAGCTGGCCATGGGGGTGATGCAGGTTAGCCTGGTAAGTTAACCTAGACATGGCTTAGGTACATTCTTTTGGCATCTCAGGCATGCTGTGACAACCATGATAATGTTGATGTGCACATTCACCTTCAGAGGATTATCCCCTATTGTTTCTTGCTTATAAAAGTGATTGTGCTGAACACATCATCATAAAAGGTGCTTCATATGTACTTGTTTATCACTTCTCAGTTTGGTCCTTGCTTTGTTCAGCTAGCAAAAAACATGGATGCTACTACATTAACGATGGAATGTTCTAGCGGTAAGTGGGGCATTTAACATATTCTACATTGTACATGCTTCATGTTGATAGTTTTGTTTCTTTTAGTTTGTCTTAAGGTGGTCGATGTCCTCATTGTTGAGGAATGAGTGCCAATTTGTTTCACGGCTTTTTACAGTATATTCTCAACTTTCGGTCTTTTGCTCAGTCATATTGTAGATGTCTACATATCTTGTGATTTCTGTCACCCAGTTCATATTTTCATGGATGCTTGGCAAGAATTTGTGTGTTGCATGATCATAAGAACATGGGTCAAGCTGTATGCAGTTTCATCTTTCTTTGATATACATACCTGCCACATTAACAATGATATATTCGTGCATGATATTATATGGACGGTAGCTATGCATGTGGTTCCTCTGTTGGTGTTAGTTACCACTCTGCCGTTTCCCAATTACATGTGTATATTTTGTCCACAAGAATAAATAAAAGTCAGTTTTCTCACACATAACACTATGTGAATATGCAATGAGTCCCAGCTAGTCCAACATCTGTCCGACAGAGCACTAACGTTGCCAATATGTATACCATCTACCAAGAAATGTCCTAACTTCCAACTATCCTCATTGCTCGCATACTATAGAACATCAGAAAATTGCCAACAATTAAACTATGATATATTTACTTCTTCGATTTGTCTGCCAAAATTGAAGCGTATGTATTGGTCTTGAAGAAAAATAGTTATGTGTTTTATTTCAAATGAGTTGCATATTTTTCTTCTCATAGCCATTCGTAAGGTATTTCCACAATATAAGTCACTATATGAATCTTGTCTTACTTTTGAATTTGTTTCATTTTATGGCAAGGTTTTCTACAGTTGTTCTCCATCCAAACACACTGATTTTAATAGGAAACGCAGATGACCAAATAACTTTCCATAGATATCTAAAGATTATCCCCAGTGCCGTTTCTCGCTAATTCATTTATTAACTGCACTACAATGTTTTTTTAATGAGTAAACTGAAATACATTCCTATGGTGCTTGTTAGAAATTGTTCATGGATCCTAATTATTATTTTGAATAAACACAAGCATCAGATGTATTGTGCATGTTTCATTTGCTTCTACTGCCATAGCCATAATCTTGTTGGACTGCATTCTGATGTTTAGAGACTGATCTCAAATATGAATTGTGTTACTTCTATTAATCACGAAGTATGCAGGACAAGATGGAAAGGTGTGACAGATTTTAAGGTAATTTTGATTTTAAATGTTCTTGAAATTAGGTGCTTAAATATAATTGCAGAGATCAATGAAAATGGTGTTCCCAGTGAAAGGTCAGCGACAATTCCTGCTCAACATCTTAGCTGGTCAGCAAAGAAATCAACATTTGGACCATTGCATATTCCAACATGGGACGATGAATTGTTTTTGCCGAAACATGGGCAGCGGATCACATATTTGGAGGTAAAAACTTCATAGCACCGTAACTTGAATCACTATGTTTGTTTGACATGCTTCCAATCAGTTTTACTTATTGAATCACTATGTTCGTTTGACATTCTTCCAGTCAGTTTTACTTATTGAAGGAGTGTATTCTAACAACCCTAATGAGACAAGATAGCTTACATGTGATAGTATCTTAATGAGCATTAGCAAAAAAAAGGAGTGTATTCGAAGAAAAAATATTTCAATGGTCAGAAGAGGTCTTTAGCTGAAATTATAGTAGATGTCTAATAGCTGGTTCAACTTTGATATTCTTCAACACACATTGCGCTTCCAGGTCAAAAGAGTTACGGGAAGCTATTTGTTTTCAGCATAACCGAGGACACTGAGGAGAAATGAGGAGAAGATGGATGGACAAATATATCAGTTCCTGCCTGCAGCTTATGAAGAATTCATCAACTTAGCCAATAGGATATTTTTCTTGATATGTATTAAACTTTCTCTCCATGAATGTTTAGTTCAATTGTGATATGCTAACTCCACAAGATATAAATCAAAGTATCGGTGCTGCTTTCAACTATGTGATGTTATGTTTTTCTAGTCCTGCTGAATGCTGATTGTGAGAATATCGTGCGTACATATGAAATGGAGGATCTAGATTCTAGCATTTCCTGCGTGCGACCATGTGTGCATGAATAAAACTCAAATTACATTTGAAAACCAATTTTCAAATGCAAAGCGGAGTAAAAATGACATTTGTCCATCTAAAGACGTTTATAACATCCCAACAAAACGTCTCATTATTAGTAGAGACGTGGTGTAAGATGTGTCTAACAAAACGTCTCTACTTGCATAGACATGAACTAAACGTCCCTATGAAACGTCTCATTTCATGAAGACACGCTTAGCAAACGTCTCAATGTCACTTGACACGGTCCGTGTGGAGACGCTCCAAGGACGCTTTACGAAAGTGACCCTACAGTCCATTAGAGATGAAATAACGCGTCTCTAGCCTACAAATCTGACGTCTCTACATGCATATTTTGTTGTAGTGTACATGACACTTCACCATGATTTGGGCCTAGAGGAATGCATTGGGAAGTAATAAGTAGATGATGGGTTGCTAGAGTGACAGAAGCTTAAACCCTAGTTTATGCGTTGCTTCGTAAGGGGCTGATTTGGATCTACATGTTTCATGCTATGGTTAGATTTGTCTTAATTCTTCTTTCGTAGTCACAGATGCTTGGGAGAGGGGTTAATCATAAGTGGGAGCCTTGTCCAAGTAAGGACAGCACCCAAGAACCGGTCCACCCACATATCAAATTTTCAAAGTAATGAACGCGAATCCAATGAGCATGATGAAAACTAACTTGACGATAATTCCCATGTGTCCTCGGGAGCGCTTTGCTTTATATAAGAGTTCGTCCAGGCTTATCCTTTGCTATAAAAAGGATTGGGCCACCTTGCTGCACCTTTGTTACACTTGTTACCCGTTACGAATTATATTATCACAAAACTATCTGTTACCGATAATTTCAGTGCTTGCATAGAACACCTTGCTGAAAACCGCTTGTCATTTCCTTCTGCTCCTCATTGGGTCCGACGCTCTTACTTATCGAAAGGACTATGATTGATCCCCTATACTTGTGGGTCATCAAGACTCTTTTCTGGCGTCGTTGCCGGGGAGTGAAGCGCCTTTGGTGAGTGGAATTTGGTAAGGCAAAACTTATATTGTGTGCTGAAATTTACTGTCACTTGTCACTGTGGAAAATAATCCTTTGAGGGGCTTGTTCGGGGTATCTTCACCCCAACCGGAAGAACAAAGAGTTGCTCCTCAACCTACTGTACCTACTAAAAATATTTATTATGAAATTCCTTCGGGTATGATAGAGAAACTGCTAGCTAATCCTTATGTTGGAGATGGAACACTACATCCTGATATGCACCTAATCTTTGTTGATGAAGTTTGTGGATTATTTAAGCTTGCAGGTTTGCCCGGAGATGAAGTCAAGAGGAAGGTTTTCCCTTTATCTTTGAAGGGAAAGGCATTGACATGGTATAGGTTATGTGATGATATTGGATCTTGGAATTACAACCGATTGAAATTGGAATTTCATCAGAAGTTTTACCCTATGCATCTGGTTCATTGTGATCGGAATTATATATATAATTTTTCGTGAAGGAGAAAGTATTGCTCAAGCTTGGGGGAGGCTTAAGTCCATGTTATATTCGTGCCCCAATCATGAGCTCTTGGGAGAAATTATTATTTAGAATTTTTATGCTCGGCTTTCTCGTAATGATCAATCCATGCTCGATACCTCTTGTACTGGCTCTTTTATGAAGAAGACTATTGAATTCAAATGGGATCTATTGGAAAGAATTAAAGACAACTCTGAAGATTGGGAGCTCGACGAAGGTAAGGAGTCAGGTATAAAGCTTGAATTGGATTGTGTTAAATCTTTCATGGATACCGATGCTTTTCGTGAATTTAGCACTAAATATGGACTTGACTCTGAGATAGTAGCTTCTTTCTGTGAATCATTTGCTACTCATGTTGATCTCCCTAAGGAGAAGTGGTTTAAATATCATCCTCCCATTGAAGTAAAAATAGTAGAACCCATTAAGGATGAAGAAGAAGAAACTGTTACTTATAATGTTGATCCTGTTATTCCTACTGCTTATATTGAGAAACCACCTTTTCTTGTTAGGATAGAAGAACATGCTAAAACTTTAGCCGTAGTCTGTAAGAGTTATACTAGAACACCTACACCCCTGAACAAATTAAAGTTGAACCTAGTATTGCTATCGTTAAAGATCTCCTGGTCGATAATATTGATGGGCATGCTATTTATTTTTGTGATGAAGCTGCTAGAATTGCTAAACCCGATGAAAAAGATAAACATAGACCTGTTGTTGGCATGCCTGTTGTCTCTGTTAAAATAGGAGATCATTGTTATCATGGCTTATGTGATTTGGGTGCTAGTGTGAGTGCAATCCCTTTCACTTTATATCCATAAATTATGAATGATATTGCACCTGCTGAAATAGAAGATATTGATGTTACTATTAAGCTTGCTAATAGAGATACTATTTCACCAATTGGGCTCGTTAGAGATGTTGAAGTCTTGTTTGGGAAAATAAAATATCCTACTGATTTTCTAGTTCTTGGTTCCCCACAAGAAGATTTTTGTCCCATTATATTTGGTAGACCTTTCTTGAACGCTGTTAATGCCAAGATAGATTGTGAGAAAGAAACTGTTAGTGTAAGTTTCGGGGATGTGTCTCATGAGTTTAATTTCTCTAAATTTCGTAGACAACCTCATGATAAAGAATTACCTAGTAAAGATGAAATTATTGGTCTTGCTTCAATTGCCATGCCTCCTACTGATCCTTTAGAACAATATTTGCTAGACCATGGAAATGACATGTTCATGAATGAAAGAAAGGAAATAGATGAAATATTCTTCAAACAAATGCCTGTTTTGAAGCACAACTTGCCTGTTCAGACTCTTGGGGATCCTCTACCACCCAACAGTGATCCCATGTTTGAACTTAAGCAATTACCTGATACTTTGAAATATGCTTATCTTGATGAAAAGAAGATACATCCTGTTATTATTAGTGCTAACCTTTCAGAGCACGAAGAAAAGAAATTATTGAAAACTCTGAGGAAGCAGTGTGCTGCTATTGGATATACTCTTGATGATCTTAAGGGCATTAGTCCCACTCTATGTCAGCATAAAATTAATACGGAACCTGATGCTAAAACAGTTGTTGATCACCAGTGACAGTTGAATTCGAAGATGAAAGAAGTGGTAAGAAATGAAATACTACAGCTTCTGGAAGCAGGTATAATCTATCCTATTGCTAATAGTAGATGGGTGAGTCCTGTTCATTGTGTCCCTAAGAAGGGAGGTATTACCGTTGTTCCTAATGATAAAAATGAACTTATCCCACAAAGAATTGTCACAGGATATAGAATGGTAATTGATTTCAGAAAATTAAACAAACCTACTAGGAAAGATCATTATCCTCTACCTTTTATTGATCAAATGCTAGAAAGACTATAAAATCATACACACTTTTGCTTTCTAGATGCATACTCTGGTTTTTCTCAAATACCTGTGTCACAAGAGGATCAGGAAAAAACTACTTTTACTTGCCCTTTTGTTTCCTTTGCTTATAAACGTATGCCTTTTGTTTTATGCAATGCACCTGCTACCTTTCAAAGATGTATGACTGCTATATTCTCTGACTTTTGTGAAAAGATTGTTGAGGTTTTCATGGATAATTTTACTGTTTACGAAACTTCTTTTGATGATTGCTTAAGCAACCTTGATCAATTGGGAGAAGTGCCACTTTATGGTTAATGAAGGTATTTTCTTGGTGCATAAAATCTCCAAAAGAGGTATTGAAGTTGATAGAGCTAAGGTTGATGCTAGTGAAAAAATGCCATGTCCTAAAGATATCAAAGGTATAAGAAGTTTCCTTGGTCATGTTGGTTTCTATAGGATATTTATTAAAGACATCTCTAAAATTTCTAGGCCTCTCACTAATCTTCTGCAAAATATGTTCCATTTGTCTTTGATGATGATTGTGTAGAAGCATTTGAAATCCTTACGAAAGCCTTAATCTCTGCACCTATTGTTCAACCACCTGATTGGAACCTACCCTTTGAAATTATGTGTGATGCTAGTGACTATGCTGTTGGTGCTGTTCTAGGACAAAGAGTTGATAAAAAATTAAATGTTATCCATTATGCTAGTAAAACTCTAGATAGTGCTCAAAGGAACTATGCTACCACTGAAAAAGAATTTTTAGCAGTTGTGTTTGCTTGTGATAAGTTCAGATCTTATATTGTTGATTCCAAAGTTACTATTCACATCGATCATGCTGCTATTAAATACCTTATGGAAAAGAAAGATGCTAAACCTAGACTCATTAGGTGGGTTCTCTTGCTACAAGAATTTGATTTACATATTATTGATAGAAAGGAAGCTGAGAACCTCGTAGCAGACAACTTGTCTAGGTTAGAAAATATTCTTGATGACCCACTACTTATTGATGATAGCTTTCCTGATGAACAATTAGCTGTCATAAATGCCTCTCGTAATACTCCATGGTATGCAGACTACGCTAATTATATTGTTACTAAATTTATACCACCTAGTTTTACATACCAACAAAAGAAAAAGCTTTTCTATGATTTAAGACATTACTTCTGGGATGACCCACACCTTTATAAAGGAGTAGATGGTGTTATTAGACGTTGTATACCTGAGCATGAACAGGAACAAATCCTATGCAAGTGTCACTCTGAGGCCTACGGGGGACACCATGCAGGAGACAGAACTGCACACAAGGTATTACAATCAGGTTTTTATTGGCCTACTCTTTTCAAAGATGCTTGTAAGTTTGCCTTGTCTTGTGATGAATGTCAAAGAATTGGTAATATTAGTAGACGTTAGGAAATGCCTATGAATTATTCACTTGTTATTGAACCATTTGATGTTTGGGGATTTGATTATATGGGACCTTTCCCTTCCTCCACCGGGTATACACATATTTTGGTTGTTGTTGATTATGCTACTAAGTGGGTAGAAGCTATTCCAACTAGTAGTGTTGATCACAACACCTCCATTAAAATGCTTAAAGAAGTTATTTTCCTGAGGTTTGGAGTCCCTAGATATTTAATGACTAATGGTGGTTCACATTTTATTCATGGTGCTTTCCAAAAATTGCTTGCTAAGTATGATGTTAACCATAGAATTGCATCTCCTTATCATCCTCAGTCTAGTGGTCAAGTAGAATTAAGTAATAGAGAAATAAAATTGATCTTGCAAAAGACTGTTAATAGATCTTGGAAGAATTGGTCTAAGAAACTTGATGATGCATTATGGGCTTATAGAACTGCTTACAGAAATCCTATGGGTATGTCTCCATATAAAATGGTATATGGAAAAGCATGTAACTTACCTCTTGAACTAGAACATAAAGCTTATTGGGCAATTAAGGAGCTCAACTATGATTTCAAACTTGCCGATGAGAAGAGGTTATTTGACATTAGCTCACTTGATGAATGGAGAACCCAAGCCTATGAAAATGCCTAATTGTTTAAAGAAAAGGTTAAAAGATGGCATGATCAAAGGATACAAAAGCGGGAATTCAATGTAGGTGACCATGTCTTGCTATACAATTCTCGTTTAAGATTTTTTTTGCTGGAAAACTTCTCTCTAAATAGGAAGGACCTTACATTATCGAGGAAGTTTATCATTCTGGTGCCATCAAAATCAACAATGCCAAGGGCAATAACCTGAAGGTGGTAAACGGGCAAAGAATCAAACGTTATATCTCAGTTACTCTCATAAATGTTCAAACCAATATTATTAATACCATAACACCGGAGGAGTACATAAGGGAAACCTACCGAAACGCTCCAGAACCCTGAAAAGGAGTAGGTCCTCCAAGGCTTGTCGCCTCCTCGTGCACTATTCAGACTACTTTTTATTTTTCTAAATTTTTAAATATTCCAAAACGGAGTAAAATTGCCTTTAGAAGACTTTTGGAGTCGGTTTACTTACCGTATCACATACCTACTCCTTTTCACCCTGGCTTGTGGCCACCTCGTGTGCCCTCCAGACTCCGTTTTCTTGTAGAATACTTGTTATGGTCGCTAAAAATTCATTATATAATCTCCCGAGGTTTTGACCACCGTACCATGGCAATATCCTCTGTTCTTGTTTCGAGCTGTTTTTCTAAGAGATCTAGATCACCATGACGTCCCCAAGAGCTCCGAAGGACAAGTTCTTCGAGAAGGTCGTCAACCCCTACCTTGCTGAGGTACTGCAACACCCTCAAACCATTGAGATGCATGAGGGGGTGCTGCACATCCAGGATGTGCAAGGGCCAAAGAAGACCGGAAGCGTGGAGACCAGGCTCGAAGCAATGGAGCAGCAAGTCTTCAAGTGCCAAGGGATGGTGGAACATGGACTCAATGCCAATCACTCCATGATCACGGAATTTACCCGTGATCACAAGATGGACGCCAAGAACATCGGGGATGCCATCTTTAAGCTTCATGAGAAAATCGAGCATCTCCAAGCCCAGATCTATGACCTGCAAAACCAAAACTGTGAGTATGAATACATATTTAAGAGGATGAGTTTGGCTGCAGATCTGAGGATCTCGGAGACTCGTTCATCTTTTTACGATGGTGAACCTATGCCTTGGAAGACGGAGGACAAGCTGCCCATGTCATCAACCTCATCACCAGCACCACCTCCGAAGGAGACTTGAGTACACGGGTAATGGCACTCCCCTTGGCTTGTGCCAAGCTTGTGGGAGGTGCCCCGGTATCGTATCACCATCATATCTTTACTTTTATCATTTTTCTTAGTTTGATCCTTTTGGTTATATCTTGATCTAGTAGAATAAGAGTTTTAGTATGATCTAGTTTTTGAGTTTTGCCTTGAGGTCCCTCTATGTAATCGAGTGAGAGAGTTATATAATAAAGAGTAGTTTTTAGTAAGGGCTTTGCTTTCTTGCTTTGGTCTTGGAAAAGAAGAAAAGAAGAAAAAAAGGGAGAATAAAAAGAGTATATAATGATCTTATGGAGAGTGATTACTTCACATATAAGAAGTATGAGGATTGAAACTTGTTGTGGGTTGATGACAAACATAGTGTTAGTCATTGTTGCAATTAAAAGGAAGTAATAAAGAAAGAGAGGTTCACATATAAATATATTATCTTGGAAATCTTTTATGATTGTGAGCACTCATTAAAATATTATATGCTAAGAAGTTGATGTTGGACAAGGAAGACAACATAATAAGTTATGTTCGCTTATTTCCGAATAGAAGTTATATTGTCATGGATCCTCTAACATGTGATGCTTGTTTCCACCTCATATTAGCCAAAAACTTCCGCACCAAGTAAAGATACTACTTGTGCATCCAAACACCATTAACCCAGTTTTGCCATGAGGGTCCACTATACCTACCTATGGATTGAGTAAGATCCTTCAAGTAAGTTGTCATCGGTGCAAGCAATAAAAATTGCTCTATAAATATGTATGATCTATTAGTGTGAGGAAAATAAACTTTATACAAACTTGTGATGGGGAAGAAATAAAAGCGACGGACTGCATAATAAAGTTTTCTATCACAAGCGGCAATATAAAGTGATGTTCCGTTGCATTAAGGTTTCATGCATCCAACCAAAAAGCGCATGACAACCTCTGCGTCCCTCTGCGAAGGGCCTATCTTTTACTTTTTAGTACTTACCTTTATGCAAGAGTCATGGTGATCTTCACCACTTCCTATATTTTGCCTTTTTCTTTTGGCAAGCGTCATGTGTTTGGGAAAGATCTAGACACATATATCCACTCGGATGTAGGTGATCATGAGTTATTATTGTTGACATTACCATTGAGGTAAATAGTGTGGAGGCGAAACTATAAGCCCCTATCTTTCTATGTGTCTGATTGAAGCTTTGATTTCATAAGTCTCGCATGAGTGTTAGCAATTATGAAAGACTAAAGGATGATTGAGTATGTGGATTTGCTAGACAAGCTCTTATATTGACTCTTTCTGATGTTATTATAAATTTCAATTGCTTCAATGAGTGAGATCATAGTTTCTTGGTTTTCAATAAAGTTTTTGATTCATACTTTACTTTGTGAATTGATTATCACTTTAGCATAAGAAATTATATGACAATATATTGCTTTTCTAAAGATGATCATGATGCCCTCATGTCCGTATTTTATTTTATCGACACCTCTATCTCTAAACATGTGGACATGATTATCGATCTCGGCTTTCGCCTGAGGACAAGCGAGGTCTAAGCTTGGGGGAGTTGATACGTCAATTTTGCATCATGTTTTTATATCAATATTTATTGCATTATGGACTGTTATTTCACATTATGGTACAATACTTATGCCTTTTCTCTCTTATTTTACAAGATTTACATGAAGAGGGAGAATGCCGACAGCTGGAGCAAATCTGAGAGACCTATTCTGCACAACTCCAAAAGTCCTGAAAATTTACGGAGAATTATTTTGGAATATATAAGAATTATTGGGCGAAGAAAATACCAGAGGGGACCCACCAGGTGGCCACAAGCCTGGGGGGCACGCCCTACCCCTAGGGCGCGCCCCCAGGGCTTGTGGGCCCCCTGGCAGGTCTCCAGTGCCCATCTTCTACTATATGGAGTGTGTTGACCTAGAAAAAAAATCAGAGCATGGCTCTCGATGCGGAACCTGGGCAGGAGCAATCTAGAGCTCCGGTAGAGCGATTCTGCCGGGAAACTTCCCTCCGGGAGGGGGAAATCAAAGACATCGTCCTCACCGACGACCCTCTCATCGAGAGGGGGTCAATCTCCATCAACAACTTCACCAGCACCATCTGCTCTCAAACTCTAGTTCATCTCCTGTATTCAATCTTTGCCTCAGAACCTCAGATTGGTACCTGTGGGTTGCTAGTAGTGTTGATTACTCCTTATAGTTGATGTTAGTTGGTTTATTTGGTGGAAGATCATATGTTCAGATCCTTAATGATATTCAACACCCCTCTGATTTTGAACATGAACATGCTTTGTGAGTAGTTACTTTTGTTCCTGAGGACATGGGAGAAGTCTTGTTATAAGTAATCATGTGAATTTGGTATTTGTTCGATATTTTGATGAGATGTTAGTTGGTTTATTTGGTGGAAGATCATATGTTCAGATCCTTAATGATATTCAACACCCCTCTGATTTTGAACATGAACATGCTTTGTGAGTAGTTACTTTTGTTCCTGAGGACATGGGAGAAGTCTTGTTATAAGTAATCATGTGAATTTGGTATTTGTTCGATATTTTGATGAGATGTATGTTGTCTTTCCTCTAGTGGTGTTATGTGAACGTCGACTATATGACACTTCACCATGATTTTGGCCTAGAGGAAGGCATTGGGAAGTAATAAGTAGATGATGTGTTGCTAGAGTGACAGAAGCTTAAACCCTAGTTTATGCGTTACTTCGTAAGGGGCTGATTTGGATCCACATGTTTCATGCTATGGTTAGATTTATCTTAATTCTTCTTTCGTAGTTGCGGATGCTTGCGAGAGGGGTTAATCATAACTGGGAGGCTTGTCCAAGTAAGGATAACACCCAAGCACCGGTCCACCCACATATGAAATTATCAAAGTAACGAATGAGAATCATATGAGCATGATGAAAACTAACTTGACGATAATTCCCATGCGTCTTCAGGAGTGCTTTGCTTTATATAAGAGTTCGTCCAGGCTTATCCTTTACTATAAAAGGATTGGGCCACCTTGCTTCACCTTTGTTACACTTGTTACTTGTTACCCGTTACGAATTATCTTATCACAAAACTATCTGTTACCGATAATTTCAGTGCTTGCAGAGAATACCTTGCTGAAAACCGCTTGTCATTTCCTTCTGCTCCTCGTTGGGTTCGACAGTCTTACTTATCGAAAGGACTATGATTGATCCCCTATACTTGTGGGTCATCACTTGTGGAGGGAGACCACAATACAGGGTTCTTCCATGCACAAGCACGGCAGCATCATCGCACTAACAAAATCAAGTGTTTGCGTCGTCGTGAGGACGGAACATATGAGTATGATCAAATCAGTATGGAAAACATGGCCATCAATTTTTTTCTAAAAATTTGTTTACTACTAAGGAGGTGACAAAACCTGAGGTGGTGATGGAGTGGATCCAAAGTAAGGTTATAGATGATTTCAATGCTAGTTTGTGCGCGCCTGTTAGAGATATGGAGATTGAACGGGCCCTCTTTATGATGCATCCGCACAACTTACTTGGACCGGATGGTTTCACTATTGGGTTTTATATCAAGCACTGGAGTTTTCTTAAGAGGGATGTTTGTGACGCCATTAGGGGATTTCTGAATGGAGATGAGATGCCACAACTTGTTAACATTACTATATTGGTGCTTATTCTGAAGGTAAAATCCCCCAAGATTTAACTCAGTTTAGACCTATTGCTCTTTGTAATGTTTTGTATAAAATAGCCTCTAAAGTTCTTACGCTCCAGATCAGGCCTATGTTGGAAGAGATAATTTCAGAGGAACAAAGTGCATTCATACCAGGGCGTTTAAACACCGACAATGTGCTCACTGCCTACGAATGTATTCACTATCTCAAGAGGAAGAAAGGTAAGTATGGAGCTTGTGCCATTAAGCTCGATATGGCGAAAGCCTATGACCAAGTCGAGTGGGCGTATTTAAGAGCATTTATGACAAGGATGTTTGTTGTGGATGCTTGAGTAAATAGAAAAATGGCATGTGTTGAAACTGTCACTTTTTCGGTTAGAGTAAATGGAGTCTTTTCTGAACAATTCAAACCAACAATGGGAATTTGCCAAGGGGATCTGATATCTCGTACCTCTTCCTGTTATGTGTCGAGGGGCTTAGTAGCATGCTGAAGTTTAGAGGAACAAATCACTTGGATCGAGGCATTAGGGTGGGCATCCATACTCCATGGGTTTCTCACCTTCTTTTCTCTAACATCTGCCTAATTTTTTCATATGCATCAAGTGAGGGTGCTCATCGGTTACATGAGATTTTGGAGCTTTATAGTCTTGGGTGTAGGAAGATGGTTAGTAAGGAAAAGTCAGCAATTTTTTTAGTACCAATTGCACCAATGAGATGACAGTGGAGGTTCACATGACGTTAAGTATGTTGGGAAACGTAGTAGAAAAACAAAAAAAAATCATGCCTACGCACACCCCAGATCAATATAAGATGCATAACGGGTCGGGATCACGATCGTTACCATCACCGAGTTGCAGCGGAAGAAGAACGTGTCGGTTTAGATCGTACTTGAGTCCCTCGAACCATCGATGAACGATCCCACGAACCGCCCACGAACAGTCCCCTCAAACAGAAGACCGAAATCATGACCTCTTTACTTGGTTACAAGCGTGCAGCCTTCACGATCTGGCAGTGCTTCGCCGTCCAGAGCTAATAGTCACCAAAGAATTAGAGGGATGAGATTAGAACCACACGGGGCTTCTAATTATGAGTACTAGAGGATTAGTCTAGCTATTATTAGTCAACTAGGACCAACTAGAGCTAGAACTAGAAGAACTAGAGGAGCCTCCAAAACTTGAATATACAAAAGAGCAAAAAAAACCTAGTATATATAGGTTGGAGGGCAGAGGAAGGGCTTCCACCAAGGATGGAAAGCCTCCTTGGGGCACCGGCCAAAGTGGGGATGAGTTGGACGCCTCCCCTACCCCAATTCGGCATCCTTCCTTAGGGAAGGGAGGCGCCTTCCCACTTGGGTCCTTGTGGCCCAAGTGGCCATCCACCTCCTGGCCTTTTAAGACCCGTTGATATTAAATTAAATATAAAATTATTCTAAATATTTTCAGACCATTTTATATATAATCTAACATCCTCGGAAACATTTTCCACCTATATATATTTATCGGTAATACCCGGTATTACCTGATAATCTTTGAAACCCTTCCGTGCCCGAAACGCTTCCGGATCCTCTCAGAACTATTTTGAATACTAATGAGACAATTCCACAAATATATTCTCATCACTCCTGTCCTACTAACACTCAGCAGATCATGATTTCCTTAATCTTGTGACCGTAGGTTCGGTAACTCATAGATGTGAACCCCTTCGTTCAATGACCGATAGTGGAACCGTGGACGTCCATGTCGATCCCTATGAGCACATGAATGATATTCGAGTGAACCTTTGGTTATTATGTGATGTTCCCTTTGCTTCATGATACTTTACAAAACCCGGGATGCATCAGTATCCTCCTGAGTCAAGACATGCTCATTATACCAAAATCCGCTTTACCGGTTTTGTTCCTTTTTCTCGTTGTTGTGTTTGGCATCCCCATGACGTAGTCACCTGTGTCTGGCCAGACAATGATGGATGTCATCACACCGAGAGGGTCCTAAGAATATCTCTCCATCGCCGAAGGAGCAAATCCCACTCTCGAGCTATCTAGTCCCTTATCAAACTTTTCGATGAACCTGTAAGTTGTTGTTATGATCACCATGTTACAGGTGACGTTTGAGGAACCCTAAAGCCTACCGTACGGTAAGAAGTGACTACGATGCTCTCATGGTCTCAGGAGCAAAATCACATGTTAACACTTTGTGTTATTACAATTGATTATAGGCGATATTACTCAATTCACAACAGACAAATTTGGGTCGATTCAATATGATTGCTCTTCTAACATCATAATCTCAATGTTGTTTTAGAACTATCGTTTAACACTTTAAACAATATCCTAAGATTCAGAAAACATGATCACCAACGACACTTTATCTAGTCCTAGAGGGAAGACTAGGAATCTTTTATTTAACCGTTTATCATTCCACACGTGCATATGAGTTTTCCACTGAATCGCGTATTCCAGGATCATAGCAGTTATAACATAGAATATAAACTATTTAATCATGATCACAGAAATATAATAATACAAATATTATTGCCTCTAGGGCATATTTCTAACAAGGTATTACTGCTGAAGCCCTCGTAGAGAAATACCTTGGACTTCCCACTTCTTTGGGGAGATCAACTAAAGCTGAGTTCGAACATATTGTGTCAAACGTCAAGAAGTTAGTAAATGGAGGCATTCTGCAGATGTTTAGTAGTGCTGGAAGGGAGACACTAATCAAATATATTTGTCAAGCCTTTCCTACATACTCAATGAGTTGCTTTCGTTTGTCTAAAAAGTCCTACAAGAAGCTCACAGGAGTCATTGCCCGCGTTTGGTGGGGTGGAGATGAGAAGAAAAAGAAGATGCACTAGGGGAAATGGGATGAAATCGCCATACCCAAGGGAGAAGGAGGAATGGGGTTTAGGGACTTCCAATTATTTAATCAAGCCTTGCTTGCAAAATAGGGCTGGCGCCTGATTACGAAACCGGGCTCGCTTTGTGCCCGAGTATGATACGTCCATTTTGCATCATGTTTTTCTACTATTATTTATAATGTTTTTATGCATAATAATGCTTTATGGAGTAATTCTAATGCCTTTTCTCTCATAATATGCAAGGTTTACACAAAGAGTGAGAATGCCGGCAGCTGGAATTCTGGACCCGAAAAAGCTATGTCAGAGACACCTATTCTGCACATCTCCAAATGAGCTGAAAATTTACGGAGAATTATTTTGGAATATATAAAAAAATACTGGAGCAAATAACTACCGGAGAGGGGCCACCTGGTGACCACAAGACAACAGGGTGCGCCAGGCCCCCCAGGCGCGCTTTGGTGAGTTGTGGCCAGCCCAGCCCACCTCCAACGCCCATCTTCTGGTACTTAAGGTCTTTTTACCTAAAAAAATAAGGAAAGGACTTTCAGCACGGAGCGTCGCCGTCTCGAGGCAGAACTTGGGCAGGAGCACTTTTGCCCTCCGGCGGAGTGATTCCGCCGGGGGAACTTCCCTCCCGGAGGGGGAAATCGAAGCCATCGTCATCACCAACAACCCTCTCATCTTTGGGAGGCAAATCTTCATCAACATCTTCAACAACACCATCTCCTCTCAAACCCTAGTTCATCTCTTGTGTTCAATCTTTGTACCGGAACTTCAGATTGGTACCTATGGGTGACTAGCAGTGTTGATTACATCTTGTAGTTGATTACTATATGGTTTATTTGATGGAAGATGATATGTTCAGATCCATTATGCTATTTAATACCCCTCAGATCTTAAGCATGAATATCAATGTGAGTAGTTACTTTTGTTCTTGAGGTCACGGGAGAAGTCATGTTGCAAGTAATCATGTGAAGTTGATATGTGTTCGATATTTTGATGATATATTGATATGTATGTTGTGATTCCCTTAGTGGTGTCATGTGAACGTCGACTACATGGCACTTCACCATCTTTGGGCCTAAGGGAATGCATTGTGGAGTAGTTATTAGATGATAGGTTGCTAGAATGACAGAAGCTTAAACGCTAGTTTATGCGCTACTTCGTAAGGGACTGATTTGGATCCATATGTTTAATGCTATGGTTAGATTTTATCTTAATACTTTTCTCGTAGTTGCGGATGCTTGCGAGGGGGTTAATCATAAGTGGGAGGTTTGTTAAAGTAAGAAGAGCACCCAAGCACTGGTCCACCCACATATCAAATTATCAAAGTAGCGAACACAAATCAAACCAACATGATGAAAGTGACTAGATCAAATTCCCGTGTGCCCTCAAGAACACTTTGGTTATTATAAGAGACCGTTTTGGCCTATCCTTTGCCACAAAAGGATTGGGCTACCTTTCTGCACTTTATTTACCATTATCGTTACTTGCTCGTTACAAATTATCTTGCTATCAAACTACTTGTTACCGACAATTTCAGTGCTTGCAGACATTACCTTGCAGAAAACCGCTTGTCATTTCCTTCTGCTCCTCGTTGGGTTCGACACTCTTACTTATCGAAAGGACTACGATTGATCCCCTATACTTGTGGGTCATCAAGGCTCTTTTCTGGCGCCCTTGCCGGGGAGTGAAGCGCTCTTGGTAAGTGAAAATCGGTAAGGAAAGTTTATATTATGTGCTGAAATTTATTGTCACTTGTTACTATGGAAAACAATCCTTTAAGGGGTTTGTTCGGGGTATCTTCACCTCGACCAAAAGCAAAATTAGTTGCTCCTCAACCTACTGCACCTACTAAAAATATTGGCTATGAAATTCCTTTCGGTATGATAGAACAACTGCTAGCTAATCCTTATGCAGGAGACGGGACTATACATCCTGATATGCATCTTATACATGTGGATTATTTAAGCTTGCAGGTTTACCCGGAGATGAAGTTAAGAAGAAGGTTTTCCCTTTATCTTTGAAGGGAAAATCATTGACATGGTATAGGCTATGCGATGATATTGGATCTTGGAACTGGAATCGATTGAAATTGGAATTTCACCAAAAAAATTATCCTATGCATCTAGTTCATCGTGATCGGAATTATATATATAATTTTTGGCCTCGTGATGGAGAAAGTATCCCTCTAGCTTGGGGGAGGCTTAAGTCAATGTTATATTCATGCCCCAATCATGAGCTCTCTAGAGAAATTATCATTCAGAATTTTTGTGCTCGGCTTTCTCGTGATGATCAATCCATGCTCGATACTTTTTGTACTGGTTCTTTTATGAAGAAGACTATTGAATTCAGGAGGGATCTTTTAGAAAGAATTAAATGTAACTCTGAAGATTGGGAACTCGACAAAGGTAAATAATTAGGTATTAAGCTTGAGTTTTATTGTGTTAAATCTTTTATGAATACCGATGCTTTTCACAAGTTTAGCACTAAATATGGACTTGACTCTGAGATAGTAGCCTCTTTTTGTGAACCATTTGCTACTCATGGTTATCTCCCTAAGGAGAAGTGGTTTAAATATCATCCACCTTTTAAAGAGGAAATTAAAGAACCGGTGTCGTGGGAAAACAAGGCCACCTATGGGGCCATCGGCCCCTTGTGGTTTGGCAGGGGGGAAGGACACATTGCACAAAGAGCGGAGGGTGCGGGGCAGCGCGGCAGCTATCACACGGGCAGTTTTTACCCAGGTTCGGGCCGCCGTGAGGCATAAAACCCTACTCCTGCTTTGGTGGATTGATGAGAGGATCATGGTGGAGACGCGGCGCTCTAGCCCGGCAAGGTCGCCTCGGGGCGAGAGCGCGTATGAGTGTACAGGGGTCCGAATCCTATCTAAGGTTTCCATGGCCCTCCTTTTATAGATCAAGGGGTCACCATAGTGGCAAATCAGCCATTGTGTACTGATTAGATAGTAAACTGTGCCGTCATACCTAACTCTGCAGACTGGGCAGAGCGCATTAAATGCGCCGCTTAGTGTCACATCGTAGTCTAGCCCGGCAAGACTTGTCGTGCTGTTTTGCCACCTTCTCGCCTGCCTACGTGACACGTCGCCGGACGAGTGTCGTTCGGAGGTGATTTCCTTTGGAAGTAGCCACCACGTGCCGAATAGTGGCCACTTAGCCACTTGGGGGCTCAACACCGCACCGATCGGTGACCTGCGTTGCTGTGAGGTGTAGTGGTGGAGCCTTGGCGGGGTAATCCGCCCTCAGCATCCCCGGCAAGCCTGCCGGGGCAATCTTGAGACTTGTCTTTGAGGCAACCTCGTCCCTCCCAGGCTCGCCTGCCCGGCAAGGGAGGTTTTTCGTTAGTGGTATTTTACTACTTGGGTTGGTCTTGGTCTTCTTGATCCGCCCTTTGATTCCTCAAAGAGCTGATCTCTTCTGCTTGGCCTTGTCCAGGATGTTGCAATCTCGTTCTTGAGCCTGTGTATAGTCTGGGCAACATACCTGGGGTTTGTTGCACCGACAGGAGCCCCCGGGCCTGGCCTGAACGTGCTGCCGAGCGTCGTCGGCGTAGGCCCTATCCAGTACACAGGCGGGGAGGCCGTAGTAGCTCACCCCTTGGGATCTTCTTTTCTTCTTCATTGATCTGAGCTTGAGTCAGTTTTCAGCAAACTTTAGTCTAAATAATGTAAACTTCTTTATCCATGTTTGTGTTCTGTAACATCTCTACTTGCTTATCAGCATATTAATGAAAAAGACAAGCTTTGCCGGGCACTTGTGCATGTACTATCTCCATGCAGAGGTGAAATGCCTCTATACATTTAAGTAAACAAGTTTCTCCGGCAAGCTATCCTGCCGGTACCCTTAGTTTGTTGCCGCGGGGCTAGGCCTACCGGGCACAACCATAAAAAAGGGACCAGCCCCCCGCTGAGCCCCTTCCATCAAAGGCCACTGCGACCACCCTGACTGAAGCAGCATTCAAGTCAATGGGTAGGAGAACCTATGTTTCGAAGGTGGCGGGGTTTTCATATGCACAAGTCTGCTAAGTACAGAACAAATATGGATAAGAAGGAACTTATCTATTTGGCTTGTCGGGGATCGTCACGTGGGCTCGTCTTCATTTCTTTTCTTCGGGACCAAGTCCACGGCAAGAATCCTGCAACTTAATGCAGATGAAAACAATGCCACATGCGCCCTCTTCTATATGATCATGCTATGCTCATGATATGCTTATGCATTCATGCAAGTTTCGGGGGCCCCCCAGTGCTTCGTTTATTTCTCTGTTGCTCAGGGTCTGCGCCTAGCTTTGTACAAGGGTTACATGCAACTTCGGCAAAGCTTGTACAAAGGGGTGGCTGCCGGGGAGGGCCCGACAGCTGCGCCTTACGGGTAGAACTTCCGGAGATGCTCAAAATTCCATGAGTTTTGCAATTGAATGCCATCTCCGGTCTCGAGATAGACTGTGCCAGGTCTGGTGACTCGTACTACCCGGTAAGGGCCTTCCCACTTCAGCATCAACTTGTTTGCACCCATGGTGGACTGAACGCGCCTAAGGACAAGGTCACCTTACTCAAAACTCCGGGCATGAACCCTGCGGCTGTGATAGCGACGTAGGGCTTGCTGGTAGCGTGCAGCACGCGTAGCAGCCCAGAGATGGTTCTCCTCAAGTAGCACAGCATCGTCACGCCAGTGCTGTTCCTGCGCTACTTCATCGTAGGCAAGCACTCTAGGAGACCTGTATATGAGTTCCGTGGGGATAACTGCTTCTGCCCCATAGACTAGGGAGAAGGGAGTCTGCCCAGTAGCTCGATTTGATGTCGTGCGGAGGGACCAAAGAACCATCGCCAGCTCATCGATCCATCACCTACCACACTTCTACAGTCTATCAAAAGTTCTTGTCTTGAGACCTCGCATCACTTCAGCGTTCGCCCTCTTAGCTTGTCCATTGCTTCTGGGATGGGCCACAGAGGCAAATGAAATCTTGCTTCCAAGGGCATGAACGTATTACATGAAGGCGCGACTTGTGAATTGGGTGCCATTGTCGATGATGATTCGGGCAGGTACCCCGAAGCGGCACACCAATCCTTTCAAGAACTTGATAGCTGACTGCGCGGTCACCTTTCTCACGGGCTCCACCTCCGGTCACTTTGTAAACTTGTTGATTGCGACGAACAAGAATTCAAAGCCCCCGGTAGCACAGGGGAAGGGACCCAGGATGTCGAGCCACCAGACCGAAAATGGCCATGACAAAGGGATTGTTTGGAGAGCTTGAGCGGGCTGATGGATATTCTTGGAGTGGAACTGGCAGGCTTCACACTTGGTGACTAGCTCAATTGCATCTTGGAGGGCAGTGGGCCAGTAGAAACTGTAACACCCTGGTTTTTGCTTCTGTTTTTTTCCTTCGTGGGATTTGACTCCCATCTTTTTTCTCTCAGTGTTATCAGATTTCTTTAGCTCTTGGTGTAGGAGATATGCCCTAGAGGCAATAATAAATGTTATTATTTATCTCCTTGCTCATAATTATGTTTATGTTCCATGCTATAACTGCTATGGTTCCCGAGCCCGTATATCCATAAAGGCTCTGGGGAAAACCCATGTGCACGTGTGGAATAATAAACGGTAAAAAGTATTCCTAGTCATGCCTCTAAGACTAGCTCAAGTGTTGCATGATGATTATGTTTTCCCAATCATGGGCATGTCTATGCCAGCAGCTTTGAGGGCACAATGTTAGAAGAACATTTGTGTTGAATCGACCCGATTGATGTTATGCTATGAGATTCTTTCGTCACAAGTTAATGGTTAATAACACAGAGATGGTTAACGTTTGCATAATTCCTCAGACCATGAGAGTATCGAGTTTCTTCATGCTTGATTCATGAACTTTGGGGTTTGTTAAACGTCATCCGTAACTGGATGGCTATTACGGCGGCTTACGGGTTCATGGGAAAGTATGTTAACTAACTTGATAGCTCAAGATTGGGATTTGCTCCTCCGACGATGGAGAGATATCTCTGGGCCCTCTCGGTGTTAAGGTATCCATCATCGTCTGGCCAGACACTGTGTGATTTGATCACGGGGATGCCAGAACACGTTAACGAGAAAAGAGAACAATACCGCTAACGAGGTAACTAGCATAGTGGACAAGTGTTGATCCACGGGAATGCCAACATGTCTCACCTCGGGTATTTGTAACATATCACGAAGCAACAGGAATAGCACACGGCAACTGGAGGTTCACTCGAATATTCATTCGTGTGGGTATAGGGGTCAATATGGGTGTCCACGGCTCCGATGTCGATCATTGATCGGAAGGGGTTCCGTGTCATGTCTATACTTCACCGAACCTATAGGGTCACACGCTTAAGGGTCATCTATCTGTTGAATACTAGACAGGGAGTCTGAGAGAAAATCACCGAAAAAGTTTCGGACACCGAAAAGTTTCGGACAGCGGAAAAGTTCCGCAGAGAGAGGTCACCGGATGAGTTCCGGTGAAACTGAAAAGTTGTTTCAGGGGATACCATTAAGTCAAAATGGTTTCGGCACATGCCTGATAATTCTTGGAGGATACCAGAATCATTCTGGAAACTTCTGGGAATTTTCTGGAAGAAAAACCGAAAATGTTCCGGAGCTGCCGGAACCACTTCAGATGCTTTTCGCAGATGAAAATCACTAATCTAGAATTGTTCCAGAACGCGTTGAAAATTATTTTAGTGGGTACTGGAAATGTTCTAAGCCCACATAAATATTTTCAGTTCGAACGGACGCTGAAAAATGTCATCGTGAATAGTGAAAGTGCTTTTTGGGTGGCTTCTTGGAGAAGCCACCTTGAGGGTCCTTTGGTATTTTTCCCCTTGGCTTCTTGGAGAAGCCACCCTTGGGCTTGGCCTATAAATAGAGGTGGAGGGGGCTGCCTAAAGACTCACTCTTTCTCACATATAAGTGCCATTGCAATGATCTGGCTTCTCTCTCCCTCCCAGCGAAATAGTTTCGTAGAGCCGAAAGGCTGTCTGGGTTCCGGTGGGAACTAGTTCTGGACGGCGAAGCCCTACCGGATAGATGACACCGTATGTGTGCAACTCTGTAGAGAGGTCGTAGTTTCGATCTTAGTGCCCGAGCGGCTGTTTGAGAGTGCCTCCCGAAGGGCTGTCCAAGTGACGGTCCGAGTTCTGTGAGTCCTCCCGAAGGGCTGTCCGAGTGACCGTTCGAGCTTCGAAGGTCCTCCCGAAGGGCTGTCCACGACACCGTCCGGGGGACTGTCTAACCGCCTCCCGAAGGGCTGTCCGAGGAGCGGATGAGGGTATACATCCTCGCGGTTGGGAGGTTGTAAATCCTAGCTGCGGGGATCTGCACCGCCGATCATCATCGACTCTACTTCCGCTGCGCTACGAGTCGGTAACGAAAATGATCAAACCTTGTATGCAGTCTCCATAGTGGTCCTGGGTTGGTGCGTAGGTCGGAAATTTTTTGTTTTCTGCTGCGTTCCCTACACTTGGGGTATATGAAGATGGTCAATTAACCTTGCTTTCCCTATCCAACCAGAGATTCTCTCCAGTCCAACCTTGTCACCAAAGATATATTCTCAGGGTTTTGCCACCGAAACCCTACCTTCCGAGTTGTCGGAAGGGAAACCCTAATCTCTTCCGTTACAAAGGAACACCAGTTTCCTTTGATCTGCCGACTCCCAAACTTCTCCCAGTGATCATCCTTTATCTATAAACCCTGGATATGCAAAAATATTGCCAAGTCATTTGCAATATTTTTCATTTATAATTAATTTCTTTTTCTGCCTGTTAAAGGAATTAAATCCAGGAAAATATCTATCAATCTCCAAAGTTTATGAAAACTTGTGGAGATATTCTTTGTGATCATATTGAGCTCCCATAAAAATATTAGCCATGACTAAATAAGGGAAATTGCATTTTCCTATTTAATGCCAATATTGCATTTTGGTCAGTTTCTAAAGGAACTACCATTTTGGTAGCCAGGAAGAATCCCAAATAAATTGTGGAGCTTATCCTATCCATTTATTCACCATTTCCATCAAAAACCCAAGTTCCATAGTTCAAGTTTGAGCACAACATCAATTTGCAAATTCTTTCCAGTTGAGCAAATTGCAAAGGAAGTGCTTGAACCCTTGATCTATTTTAGTTGAAATTTTTCATGGTGATTAAAATTGCTAAATCACTCATGGAAACCAAAAACCAGCACAATTCATCCATCAATTCTTCCACAACAATTTTCCTAAGTTTCTGTTCAGATTGCTTGTCTGTGAAGGAAGTACCTTCACAGATGATCAAAATGAGCTGAAACTTTTCCAGTATCTCCATATATTCAAATAATCACCCTACACCAAAATCCAGTTCATTTCATTGAGCCATTTGAGCACAACTTCAAATTCCATTTTCTGGACCAAAATTTGCATTGCAAAGCAAGTATATGCAAAACTTGTCCAAATGCCTTCAAATTTTACCAGCACCTAGTCCTTCCTACCACATTCCATTTTGACAAAGGTTCAGCTCCCCAATATCATTCATTTCTCCACAAGAGTCCACCCAAGTTTGCTATCAAAACCTTCTTCTGCAAGTTTCACTCGCCACAGAGGCACCCAGCTAGTTCCAGACACCTCTATTATCTATTTGAGCAACAAGGGATCGGCTGGACATGTTTCCAGGACCATCCGGTGCCCTGGACACGCGGTGCCCTTGGTGACCACGCAGGAGAGCATACCAAAATGGCACTCTGCATCCTGTCAGCTCCGTGCGGTCGCTTCCGGCCGGCCTTTGCTCGTCCCGGCGTGTCCAACGGCTCTGCAGAGGCCGCGTGCCCACTGTCCCGCAGCTTCCCTGCCGGGGCCGGGACATGATATCCCAGAAATTAACCCCTCGTGTCCTCACCAGCCCAGGATTACCGTTACTGGTGGACACGTCCTTGTTACAGATTACCAAGCTATTACAAGAGTTGGATACAAGACCATGAAGGTCTAATGATACAACATTGATTCTGGCGGTAGATGACGGAGTTGTCTCGTGGTTCTTCAATGTCGATGGGGCTCCATTCCCACAGGAACGGCTGACCTGGATAATTCCTATCCTGTGTGGTTGCCATCCTAGGCTCCGCACGAACGTCGCTGTGGTAGTCCTCGTAGAACTCCTGACCTGGCCAAGTAAATAGCTAGGGACAAGCCTGTGAGTACGTTTGAATGTACTCGCAAACATCATGAACAAAAGATATACCGAAAGCAGGAGACAAAATATATGATCATGATGAACTACACTATATGTGTATGCTCATGATGGACTTAAAAGCCTACTGACAGGAATTAATTCATGGCATGATAAAATATTAGCATGTGCAAATAAATGGATATATATATATAGATATAAAAATGTTAGTGATAAACAATGAAAATTAAAGGAAAATAAAATAAAAGAAATGCCGGTCGGATGTCAAGTGACACCACGGTAGGTCTTGAAGAGAAATGTCAATCGGGTGTCCACAAGAGTAGTGGCGGGACCGCCTGTAAACTCGAGGGACGCCACGAAGAGGTCTTGAAAAGAAATGCCAGTCGGGTGTCAAGTGACGCCATGGTCGGACATGAAGAGAAATTCCAATCGGGTATCCACAAGAGTAGTGGCATGATAAACCGCCTGTGAACTCAAGGGACGCCACAAAAGGTCTTGAAAATAAAACCGTGTGCCCGGGGTAGTCTAGCTAGCCCCTGAGACACTCAGGAAGATAAAATAAGAGAAACAGGTTAGTCCACAATAATATTCACATCATCGATGATTTCCATGATAATAATATCAGTAGTGACAAAGATTATCCTGCAAAAGATTTAAGCACAATTTAATTATTTCCTCCGGAGACCGACTCTAAGACCGACACTTGACCAACCCAGACTGTAGCCCTTAACCGTGGACACGGCTATTCGAATAGGTTTAAACTCTGCAGAGGGTGTACTCTTTACCCACAAGTAAGGGATTTCTTTAGTCAGTACCGTGACACGGACTAATTCCCTTTACGGTCTTGGGTTGAAAACACACCTAACCAGCACACACCAGATTATCTTTCCGGATGCCAGGAATCACCCAAAGCACCGTTCAAGAAAAACTTTAAGACGGAGAGACCAACGTCCTGCATGGGATCATTATTAATACGCACGGATTACAAGGGGTGCCCCCCTCTCAGTCACAACTAGAAACACCCATGCCCCCTGACCCGATGACGGGATTTAGTCCAACCCCGTGGAAACCCTCATCGTGGCCCTCTGTACGGTGTGTGCATGGAAAGGGGTTATCAACTTACTAAACCATACCCTACCGGTGGCAGGGACAAGTGGCAGCATGAATCAAGTATGGGGGTTACCGGAACAAGACTCGATCTACGGTCGACTCAGGAGGTACAAGTTTTCCTGCAGTGGTGAGCACAACAAAGTATTCTTTCAACAGCAATACCAAACAGGGTCACAACCCTTGCATGCTCCACATATATCACGTGACACCCCCATGTCAAATATGGCCCGTGCCCACCGGCACGCCCAAGGCAGGAGCACACTCCAGGATTCTCACAACTTGTGCATGTCAAAACTTGAGTCGAATGCATGCAAGAGAGAATATACATGACCAAGCATGCTCAACTAGCAATACGCAATTTAATTTGAATTCAACATAGTCATGTTTAAATTATTCTAGCAAATAATTCACCATGCTTTCACCATATCAAGTGTTCAAGATGCTTGCCTTGAGCATGCAGATATATTGGGTGCACTCCAAAAGTTTGAAAATTTATCTTCCCTCCATTTCCTATTTCCAAAAATATTTAAATTACCACATATAGCAAAAGCAGTGCCAAAAATTGTTTCAAATATTTTTGAAATAAATACTAAAATAAACTAGATTATAAATAAAGAATTTAGAAAAAGAATCAAATTATTTGGAGTCCAAATGAATTACTTATGGAATTACCAAGATGGAATAAATGACCTAATGGACTTTTTAACAAACAAAACAGAAACTAAGCTTATCAAAAATGTTCACCCTGGCTAGTTTAATAGATCATGATTTTAGAAATCTACAGAAATTTGAATCAGCAAGTTTGGACCTGTAAAAGTGGCTGTGTAATTATTTTAGTTTTGATGGAAAAGAAAAAGAGGGAAGGTAGAGGTGTGCCCTGGGCGAAACTTAGCCGACTGGCTCTACTGGGCTGAGCCCAGAGTTGCAGCCACGCGGGGGCGAGCTGATGGCTCACCGACAGGTGGGGCCCACCTGTCGGGTTCGTCTTCAGTCAAGCGCGCGTGTGGAAAGGAGCGGGGGCGCGACTCCGGCGGCAGTTGCCGGCGATTGGTGGCACCCCTCCGCATGTTGAGCACACCCTCGGACTCAGGAGATCACGGCGAACCTCCCGGTGTGTGGCACGGTAGGCAGGGAGCCCTACCTCGCCGGCGGCGAGGTCTCCCCGAAAGGCTCCGGCGAAGGCAAATTGGGGCTTTCGCCTACGGTGGTCGCCGAGCCAAATTGGTGACGGGGATGGATCGGTGAGTGCTCAAGGAGGCTCGTGGTGGTGAGATTTTGGAGAGGGGGGGGGGGGGCGGACGGCGTCGGAACCATCCAAACAGTGGCGGCGGCAGCGGTTGACGGAGGTGAGGAAGATGGCCACTTCCGACCGTTCTGCTGCTTGGCTTGGCTTCCAGGGGAGTGTGGAGGGTTGACAGGGAGTGGGGCGAGCTCAGGCTTGCTTATGTAGCAAGGGGAAGGCGATGCCGTGGCTTCCAGAGAAAGCCATGGCGGCGGCGGCCATTAATGGCAAACCGCGGATGGTGGCGAGGTGGTTGAGGGCAGTGGGGGTCGGTGGGGAGGTCGGTGAGGGGTGGTGGTCATCATTCAAGGCGGGGGGTGCGTTGGCGGGGGCGGACGGCTCAGGCGGTGCCGTGCCCGAGTGAAACACGGCGGCGGCGGCTCAGGTCGGTGGCTGGCCGGCGCTAGGCGACGGGGGAGGGTGTCTGCAGGTTGCTAGGGGGTCGTGGTGATCCAGGAGAGGGCTAGGTCGAGCGGAGGAAGTAGTGGGGACACGGCAGTTGCTCGGGCGCCGTCGGGTGCAGCGCGGACGCTCTGGACGCGCTCTAGGCACGCTCAGTGCATGCATGCTACGTGCTCGACAGAATGCGAGGGGGCTCTATAGTGATCCAATCATGCTGGGTTTTGGCAGGTGGCTGCTCCGGGAGATCCCAGAGATGATGGACAAGATGGTTTGGCCATATGATCAAGTCTCTAATGTAGTTTTGATAGGTAGCCAAATTCTGTCATGCACATGAGCTGTTTGATAAAATGCTAGGGCAATCTAGGGGACTTTGCTGGGTGTGGAATTTACCAGGATGGTGTCTCCTTAGTGGGTATAGATGATGGTGGAGTTGTTTTGGCAAAAAGAGATACTTGCTAATGCAAGTTTTAACAGAATTCATTGCTGGACAGAAACTAAAGGAGAATATTTGGTGGACTTCCAAAATGCAAACTGAGCTGATCTTTTGGACTTAAGGGTTTGGTTGGAAGGACAGTAAGTAGGAAAAAAATTCAGAATTAATGGAGCAAGGAAAATAGTGGTTGTAGTAATAACCTGGGGAATGGACAGAACTGAAAAGAGGTTGTTTCACTCAAAATTTACAAAAGACCAAGTTAGGTTTTTGCATAAATGTGATATATATGCATCACATGACCACCCAAATTTTTTGTGGAATTTTTAAAGAATTACTTAAAGTGGTTGTAGTGCAATAGAGGCATTTAAAGTGCTGAAAAAGGCTTCAAAATAATTATGTTGGGCAAAATTTTATTATGAAAAATATTCCTACTGTTATTAAAGTAGTAGTGAAATGGTTTAAGAAAACTCCCAAAGCCACAATATTATTTCAAAAGAATTTCTATTTAGAGGGAAGAATTTTGAAAAACAGAGGGCAGAAAATACTCCGAAAATAACAAAGGTCTTAATATAATTTAAAATTTTATTTTCTGGCCAAATTTTTCTTAATAAAATCATGGCTGAATTTTTGGGGTGTTACATTCCCCCTCCAGTTTCTTCCTCGCCGTGCCGCGACGAGCTCCGCCACTGTTCTGCCCGTGACCGCCGTCGTCGTTTTCCTCTGTCTCCTTCCTCCCCGAGCCCTCCCGAAGCTGCTGCTGCCTTCTCCACCTCCCTGGAACCCCTGCCGACATCGCCGTCTCCCTCCGCGTGTCCCCGAGCACCAGTGCGTGGCTAAGGCCGCCACGGCGGCCTTGCCTATCTGCTCGCCGTGGCTCGGCTATAAATAGCCCTCCCCTAAGCCATTCGAGCGCACCCACAGCCTCTCCTTCACCCTAGAACCCCGCCTCTCCACTCTACTGAGCTCGGGAAGCTCTCCTCGTCGCACATGGCCGCCGCCTCTGGCCGCTCAAATTCGAGCACGTCCGAGCCCCTCCCCTCCCCTCCCAATTTCTGCACCAGGGGAACCACCAAGACATGGCGAAGGCCCCCCGCACCTTCCCTTCTTCTCCCCGCCACCGTAGCGCCGAACCCATCGTCGCCCGAAACCGCCGCCCGCCACGGCCAGCGGGACGCTTGCTCCTGCCCTCCTCGAGGTCCGTGCACCCCGGGGATGGATGCGGCTTGTCCTCCCGAGCATGCCGGTAGGCCGAGCGCTGCGGGAGACGGCCGGAGCCGCCGACAAACCTCGCCGGAGTCCGCCTCTGCTCCGCTCATGCACGGGCAGAAGGAAGACGAAGACGGCGACCCCTCCAGCTGGCCGTGGACCCCAGCGGCCCCACCTGTCAGCGACTAGGGGCTGGCCACATCGGATTAAGTGGAGGCGCAATCCTCTGAATACATTTTCATTCAGAGAAAGCGTATTCTGCCCTTCTTCGGTCCGAAGTACGTTTTCCCTAATAGAAGGCGTATTTCTCAGAAAGACGCGTTCGGTTTAAACAGTCAGGGATCCGTTGGTAAATATTTTTGCTACAAATTGGTCCCTGAACTTTAACCGTCCGTATCTTTTCAACCGTAACTCCGATTCAGGTCAAACCAACGCCCACGTCTTCAGTTCGTCGAGCCCGTCCCGATGGTATCATTTTCATAATGTTTTCACACTATAAAAATGACCAATTTGCCCTTGCCTTCTATCAGCCCCCTCAGAGAGGGAACGGTTTCCGGCGATGCTTTTCGCGGACTCTCCACACTTCTTCTCGGAGTATTCTTCGACCCCAGGCTAGCCGACCATCTGATATATGCCCTAAAGCATTGCTTTGTGTTATTCTTGCGTGTTTAATTAATAATTATGCCTGTGATAGAGATGATTGAACTTCTGCTAGGTTGCACTTACTGTTTACATTACTTGTCAATGCTCATTGTATTATCACACTAGTGACTCATATATGACAGTTGGGAGATAGGTTGTTATGTTTTCATCATGCATAGCCACTGCCATCTCCAGTTATTGTGATAAACAACCATGCTTGCTAAAACTAAACCTAGCCGGTTGATCCAGAGTCACCTATCCGGACTTATCCGTGCAACCACATTTGCCGTTATGGGACGGCCTTGACTTGGTCTGGTCGCGTGCTCTATTACTGGTACCACCAAACAGGGAAGCTTATGCGCACGTGCTGCCCTGGCCCAGTAGGCGGTGATAATCTTGTGAGCCCAGTTGAGTTATTTGCCGGCGTCCCCGTTTGGGACAGTTTAGTTGGCCACAACGGTGGCAAGTGTCACTGGGTGACACAGGGGCCACCCAGGGCTTGACTCCGGGGAGAGTGATTGCCGATGGTACAGTACAGGAGTCACGGGTTAGGCATATTTCGTTGGAGCAACACTGGTCCACCCGAATGGGATCACGAGGCCAGGTGCTCCATGGTGTGGGTAAAGTGCGCAACCTCTGCAGAGTGAAAAATCTAATCGAATAGCCACGTCCACGGTATTGGACAGTCCGACCAGACCTCACTAGGTGGTCAACCGTAACAATAATAATAATGATGGAAGAACTCATCTTATGCCCTGAAGTACTCAGTGGATCGTGAATACTCTGAGGGTTGTAAGGTAACCCGGACGAGAGTAAGTTGCGTCTAGTTAAGGCTTGGATTGGATCCTGAGAATATTCAGAGTATGGCTCATTTACTCGATATGCTTTACTTTACTATATTTCATGATAATCAATATTGCTAGATAGGTATGTTATGCCATGATCATTAATATTGCTCTAATAACCAATGCATGCTTGAATGCCATGGATTGCTTTGCTTGGTGTATATGTTAGTTTGGTTTGCTTGCGAGTACATTCAAAAGTACTCAGCGGCCTTTAACATGGCCAGGTTCACAAAAGGATCCGTCGTCCATCGTTGAGGAGCCGGAGCGTTCGCGAGCTAGGAGAGTAACCCAGTCAGATCCCTGTGTCCGTCGTCGAGGAGCCGGAGCGTTCGCGAGCTAGGAGAGTAACCCAGTCAGATCCCTGTGGATTGGAGCCGCACCAAGACCATGCTGCCTTAGATAGAGCCTTTCAACTGCCAACACCTTTGTAAAATATTATGTAAGACTTATATATCCATAAATAGAAATGCCTGTGTTCTTGATACTTGTTGTAAACGCGCATGCTAGAGTGATTTCCTGGGCTGGCATGCGTGGCGACCGTCTGGCTACAGTGCTAATCAGGCGGGACGCCACAATGGATGGTATTAGTGCCGCCAGGCTGACTGTAGGTTACCCTAGCTGGACTTCATTGTCTTGTGCTCAGTAGAAAGTCCAGATGGAAATCAGCCATCTTTTGCCAAGCTGGCACGGCTACTATTGATCATAAGACAACCCCATAGGTTTTGGCTCCATCAGACCCCAACTCTCGTGGCCTTTGCCTCCGGTGTGAAATATCCGCACCCGGCAACGACCCGTGAACCCTGAACCCCTAGGTAAACCAAATACTCCCACCTTGCTTGCTAGTCATGTCATTTCTCTTCTTAACTCCAGTTTCCTTTGGGAAACGCTTATAAATTCTATCTTTCCCCGACAACCTTAGGATCAGTGACTAAGCCATTTTGGCTATGGTCGTGCGTCGAGTGTGATGTTCCCTAAGGAAGTAGCAGGATCTTGACAACAGTGCTACCAGGAGCAATGTGTGGTTTCGCTTCTAAATCCTTAGAGGTGCATCGAGTGCGCCATACTAGTTATACTAGTGGATCCTTGGCCACGTACGTAAGGTCCGCAACATTTGAGCTTTATTCGCTTTTTGGTTTTTCGCGGTTCTTGTTTCTTTTGTCCGTTCCGTTTTGTTCGCTCCGACTGGATCCATCCGCAAGAGCTGCCTAAGAAGACCAGCATACAACTTGGATAATACCCAATAATCCAAATTTAGTAAGAGTGAAGCCAAGCCAACTGCCTGGTATTCAGAATAGCAACACCGGATCTATCAGGAATGAAGAACGGGTCTGAAGCAGAATATGTGTGCAACTGACAAGGACGGAATATACCTGAGAGAGTTTGCCTCAGAACGGATCACATCTAAGAAGCAGTCAGATGAGCTATCGGGAATGAAAACCAGTAAGGACCAATGATTTCGTCCTCGATACAAGGATTATTTCAGTCAGTGAGGTGAACCAAGTCTTTTCTCAAGGGACTCAAGAATTATTTACCCACCGAAGACATATTTCAAGAATGTGAATGTGCCAAGAGTAGCAACAAAACTCTGGTAGGTTGGTACAAATTGCAAAGCATATCTTGGAGTTCACCCGTGCAAATACAAAATCTTCTGGGAACTGTGACAAGGTTCGCAAGGAATATGGATAAGTTCTCGGCTGCCAGAATCAAGGAGCACCTAACATGCTTGGAATCTCAGCTGAACCGAATGGAATTATCCGTCAACTGCTTATTATCGGCAAGACTTGGTTTGAATACAAAGGGTATTCCGAATTAGTTAACAACATGAGGTCTGCACCAGTCTTGCAACCTTTACAACAGCAATGATCAGACCAGCAGAAGGACAAGTTGTGTGCAGAATATCTTCAGTCAAGGTATGGCCTATATCAAGTTTTGGCTCTACTACGAGTAAATTTCAGATACTTCGGAAGGAAGCCAGAATCAGCCATAGATCTGACTGCGTAAACAGTGAAAGGCTTCTAGTATAAGGAATCCAGCCTTCTTCCGCAAGCTACCAGACTGTCAATCTTCCTTGATACGCTACTTGGTGAGGAAAAATCTCCTGGGGTACAGCACTCCCATCATCCACAGCGTGCTACCGCGAAAAACTTCCGGCATAAGGTACCCGACCTTCCCCAGCAAGACACATGAGGGAAAGCTTCTGAGGTATGATACCCAACCTTCTGCAGCACGCTACCTTGGCAGAAGCTTCGAGCATAAGGAATTCAGCCTTCTTCAACACACTATTGTGCCCACGACAATCTTGTCAGGAGCACGAACTAGTCTGGGCACACATCCGCCTCAGAACTCAGTGGTTATGAAAGGATTTATCCTACACCTGCATATGTTGTGAGCATGCAGTCCAATGGATCAGTTCATGCGAGCCACTCGTACACGTGAATGACTGTGTTCGGAGAAACGTTGGCCCCATAATTCAAAGAAGGATATGAGCACAGCAACCCCTGCGAGGTATGCAAGAGTAAGTTGTGAGAACAAGCCCGACAAGCCAGGAAAAACAATCAAGGAGCCATGCTCGCAGGTCATTACAGGCCCATCAAAGGAATCCTCAAGAACAAAGAAGTTGTGGACAAACAACCTCCATGACGGTCAGCAAGATACAGCTTCACAGACGGAGTGGCATTGATAATCCTTGTCAGACTCTTGCATATACGGCCACAACAATGCACTACCTACGATTACAAGTGAGCTTGTCTCACTCCTCATGAATATGGGCCAGCAACCAAGATAAGAGGCTATGCTCCGAAAGATACACCGGATGATAGCGATACTATGCTCAGCTCAGTGGTCATAGCAAGGACTACAGAGGCTATATATATGACAGAGCCCTCTCCACGAGCGACGGAGTTTGAAGCAAGACATTCAGATAGAATGGCTCAAAGCACATCAGCATCAGTAGCTCATAGACGTCATGACATCATTGGAATAAGAGATTACTATCTATGATTACTTTGGGATCATGCCTGATACTTCAGTTGGGAATATAGCAGCAATAGCTCGGTCATGTTGTTCCTTGAATTGTCGATCATCTAAAGAAAAAGTCAGAATGCCTAAGACAGAAGGAAACATCAGTATGGAGCCCACATCCAGACTGAGCATTCTGACACGGCAAAAAGAAAGCCACTCTCGCTCACTCGAGGCCATACGAGCATGTGAGCCTGGTACCAGGAAAAGATGTCTTACCCATGACAGTCAGAGTACGAAGTATCGCAATAAAATCTGAAGCAGTCGCTTCCAGGCCAAAGAAACCGAGCTGTTTGTTGGTATTACCCACTACCTCACCCAGCAACACCACTACCAAGGAAAAAGGTACACCTGACAGGAAAGAGAAGGATTCAAGGAAGCTGTGTGCAAAGACAACACATGGTCCATCAGAAGAGGCAGTTAAAAGGCCAGTGAACCAACGAAGGCGAGATCGCTGATGGATCCAAGTCACACACAGGTAAGTCCCCTTTCAACGGGAGGTAAGCCCGGAAATCTCGAGGACGAGATTTTCTTAAGGGGGGTAGGTTTGTAACACCCTGGTTTTCGCTCCTGTTTTTTTTTCCTTCGCGGGATTTGACTCCCGTCTTTTTTTTCTCATAGTTATCGGATTTCTTTAGCTCTTGGGTATATGAAGATGGTCATTTAACCTTGCCTTCCCTATCCAAGCAGAGATTCTCTCCAGTCCAACCTTGCCACCCAAGATATATTCTCAGGGTTTTGCCACCGAAACCCTACCTTCCTTCCGAGTTGTCGGAAGGGAAATCCTAATCTCTTCCGTTACAAAGGAACACCAGTTTCCTTTGATCTGCTGACTCCCAAACTTCTCCCAGTGATCATCCTTTATCTATAAACCCTGGATATGCAAAAATATTGCCAAGTCATTTGCAATATTTTTCATTTATAATTAATTCCTTTTTCTGCCAGTTAAAGGAAATAAATCCAGGAAAATATCTATCAATCTCCAAAGTTCATGAAAACTTGTGGAGATATTCTTTGTGATCGTATTGACCTCCCATAAAAATATTGGCCATAATTAAATAAGGGAAATTGCATTTTCCTATTTAATGCCAATATTGCATTTTGGGCAGTTTCTAAAGGAACTACCATTTTGGTAGCCAGGAAAAATCCCAAATAAATTGTGGAGCTTCTCCTATCCATAAATTCACCATTTCCATCAAAAACCCAAGTTCCATAGTACAAGTTTGGGCACATGATGCCTGCTAGAACTACGTCGGTATTTCCCCAAAGTGGAAGGGATGATGCAGCACAGCGACGGTAGGTATTTCCCTCAGTGATGAGACCAAGGTTATCGAACCAGTAGGAGAACCAAGCAACACTACGTAAACAGCACCTGCACACAAATAACAAATACTCGCAACCCGACGTGTTAAAGGGGTTGTCAATCCCTTTCGGGTAACGGCGCTAGAAATTGGCACGAGGACGGGAGAAAGTTGTAATAGATTGGATAAATAGATCGCAAATAAAATAAAGTGCAGCAAAGTATTTTTGTATTTTTGGTTTAATAGATCTGAAAATAAAAGAAAATAAAATAGATCACGAAGGCAAATATAATAAAGAAGAGACCCGGTGGCCGTAGTTTTCACTAGTGGCTTCTCTCGAGAAAAATAGCAAACGGTGGAAACAAATTACTGTTGGGCAATTGATAGAACTTCAAATAATCATGACGATATCCAGGCAATGATCATTATATAGGCATCACATCCAAGATTAGTAGACCGGCTCCTGCCTGCATCTACTACTATTACTCCACACATCGACCGCTATCCAGCATGCATCTAGTGTATTAAGTTCATGGAGAAACGGAGTAATGCAATAAGAACGATGACATGATGTAGACAAGATCTCTTTATGTAGAAATAGACCCCATCTTGTTATCCTTAATAGCAACGATACATACGTGTCGGTTCCCTTTCTGTCACTGGGATCAAGCACCGTAAGATCGAACCCATTACAAAGCACCTCTTCCCATTGCAACATAAATAGATCAAGTGGGCCAAACAAAACCCAAATATCGGAGAAGAAATACGAGGCTATAAATGATCATGCACATAAGAGATCAAAGAAAACTCAAATAACTTTCATGGATAAAAAGATAGATCTGATCATAAACTCAAAGTTCATCGGATCCCAACAAACACACCGCAAAAAAGAGTTTCATCATATGGATCTCCAAGAGACCATTGTATTGAGAATCAAACGAGAGAGAGAAAGCCATCTAGCTACAAACTACGGCCCCGTAGGTCTACAAAGAACTACTCACGCATCATCGGAGAGGCACCAATGAGGATGATGAACCCCTCCGTGATGGTGTCTAGATTGGATCTGTGGTTTCTGGAACTTGCGGCAGCTGGAATTGATTTTCGTCGACTCCCCTAGGGTTTCTGGAATATTGGGGTATTTATAGAGTAAAGAGGCGGTTTAGGGGGCACCCGAGGTGGGCACAACCCACCAGGGCATGCCTGGGCCTCCAGGCGCGCCCTGGTGGGTTGTGCTCCCCTCGGAGCGCCCCCCAGGCGCTTCTCCGGCCCACTGGATGTCTTCTGGTACAAAAAAATCCACAAAAAGTTTCACTGCGTTTGGACTCCGTTTGGTATTGATTTCCTGCGATGTAAAAAACATGCAGAAAACAGCAACTGGCACTTGGCACTATGTCAATAGGTTAGTACCAAAAAAATGATATAAAATGACTATAAAATTATTATAAAACATCCAAGAATGATAATTTATAGCATGGAACAATAAAAAATTATAGATACGTTGGAGACGTATCAGCATCCCCAAGCTTAATTCCTGCTCGTCCTCGAGTAGGTAAATGATAAAAACAGAATTTTTGATGTGGAATGCTGCCGAACATGTCATCTCATATTCTTTTCTTTATAGCATGGACATTTGGACTTTTATATGGTTCAAAGCAATAGTCTAGTTTTGACATGATAACTTAAATACTCAAGCATATCAACAAGCAACCATGTATTTCAAAATATCAATGCTAAAGTAAGTTAACCCTAGCCCATCATGCTCAAACATTGATCCATTCATGAAACACACTCGTATATTAGCTACACCCAATACTCACTTATGATCATAGTGCCCCTTAGCTGGTGTTTTATAATAGAAGATGGAGACTCAAATTAAAAATAAAAATTGCACAAAGTAAAGATAGGCCCTTCGCGGGGGGAAGTAGGGATTTGTAGAGGTGCCAGAGCTCGAAGCGAAAAACTTAGAGATAAAAACATTTTGAGAGGCATACTTTTCCCACCAACGAAAACGACTTAGAGCTCCCCACACTTTCCATGCTAGATATATCATAGGCGGTTCCCAAACAGAAAATAAAGTTTATTCCTTTTTCCACCATACTTTCACTTTCCATGGCTAACCGTATCCACGGGTGCCCTCCATACCAACACTTTCCAAGGAATTTATTATTTGACAACATAAAGTAAATTCATTTTTCTCATTTCGGGACAGGGCATCCCTAATACATTTGCCTTACTCTCATGCAATGACAAGTGAATAAACACTCATCGTGAGAATAACACATCTAGCATGGAAAATATCGGCCACCCCTCACCGCCTCGCGAGCGGTACGAGCACACAAAAGGGAAAATTATTTTGAAAATTAGAGATGGCACATGAAAATTTGCTTAGAACGGCAAAAGAATACCGCATATAGGTAGGTATAGTGGATTCATGTGGTAAAACTGGTTTAAAGGATTTTGGATGCACAAGTAGTGATCATACTTAGCACAAAATGAAGGCTAGCAAAAGATTGATAAGCGATCAACCAAGAAACGAATAATCTCATTAGCTAGCACTAAGCATAATTAACACCGAATAATGCACCATAAGTAGGATATAATTTCATTGCATGACTATTGACTTTCGTGCTTGCATAGGGAATCACAAACCTTAACACCAATATTCTTACTAAAGCACAATTACTCATCAACATGACTCACATATCACATCATCATATCTCAAAACTATTACAAGGAATCAAGTTTATTTTGTACAATGATCTTCATGAAAGTTTTTATTATATCCTTCTTGGATATCTATCATTTTGGAACTAATTTTTATGTGTTGCTTTTAATAAGATCAAACAAATATAAGTGAAGATCATGAGCATAATATTTCTTTCTCTCAAATTAATTTAAGTGAAGCAAGAGAGAATTTCTTAAAAAAAATTACTAACTCCCAAATAAATCTAAGTGAAGCATGAGAGCATTTCTTCAAAAATAATGAAGCACACCGTGCTCAAAAAGATATAAGTGAAGCACTAGAGCAATTCCAAGGCTCTAAAAAATTTAAGCGAAGCATAAAGAGCAAGCATAGCATAATTTTTGGCTCTCTCAAAAAGGTGTGTCCAGCAAGGATTCATGACTAAAAATAAAAAGCAAAACAAGCAACGACTCATATCATACAAGATGCTCCAAGCAAAACTCATAATATGTGACGAATAAAAATATAGTTCCAAGTAAAATACCGATGGTCGTTAGAAGAAAGAGGGGATGCCACTCGGGGCATCCCCAAGCTTAGTTGCTTGCTTTTCTTTGGATAATAGCTTGGGATGCCATGGGCATCCCCAAGTTTAGGCTCTTCTTACTCCTTATTCCTTCATCCATCGTAACATCACCCAAAACTTGAAAACTTCAATCACACAAAACTCAACAAAACCTTCGTGAGATCCGTTAGTATAAGAAAGCAAATCACTACTATAAGTACTGTAGAAAACCAATTCATATTTTGTTCTTGCATTATATCTACTGTATTCCAACTTTTATATGGCAAAAACCCTTCAAATAAAACCATAGAATCATTAAAACAAGCACACAATGCAAGGAAAACAGAATCTGTCAAAAACAGAACAGTCTGTAGAAATATGAATGTTCAGAATACTTATATAACTCCAAAAATTCTGAAAAATTAGGAAGACCTGGTAAATTTGTATCTCAATCTTTTGTAAAAAATTCAGAATTTTTCGTCGCATCTTTGAAGTTTCAAATTTTTTTTACTGGACGCAAAAGTTTCTGTTTTTCAGCAAGATCAAATCAACTATCACTCAAATCAACCCAAAGGCTTTGCTTGGCACAAACACTAATTTAAACCACAAAAACACATCTAACCAGAGGCATAATTGGGTATTTTATTGAAAATAGCAAGAAAACCAAAAAGCAAAAAGATACAAGTTGGGTTGCCTCCCAACGAGCGCTATCGTTTTACGCCCCTAGCTAGCCATAAGATTTTATTGATGCTCACATGAAAGATAATAATGAAAACATAAAGAGAGCATCATAAAACATGTGACAAACATATTTAAGTCTAACATATTTCTGATGCATAGGAATTTTATAGGAAGAAAAATTAGCAAGACAAGCAAGATCTAGCATATGCATGGAAGAAAACAATAGCAATCTCAACATGAAGAGAGGTAATTTAGTAACATGAAAATTTCTACAACCATATTTCCCTCCCTCATAATAATTACATGTGGGATGATAATCAAACTCAACAATATAGCTATCACTTAACATATTCTCTACATGATCCACATGCATGCAAACTTGACACTCTTCCAAAATAGTGGGATTATCATAAAATAAAGTCATGACCTCTCCAAGCCCACTTTTATCAAAAATTTCAGAAGATTGAACACTCTCCAAAGTAGTGGAATCATTATTACCTAGAGTTGACACTCTTCCAAACCCACTTTCAATTTTATTGCAAACACTATTATTAATATCATATTCATCATGAGGCTTAAATAAATTTTCAAGATCATAAGAAGAATCACCCCAATCATGATCATTGCAATAAGTAGTGGACATATCGAAATTAGCATCCCCAAGCTTGGGGTTCTGCATATTATTAGCACAATTGACATTAATAGAATTTATAGGAAAATCATTGCAATCATGCTTTTCATTCGAGGAGCTATCATGAATCAGTTTATAAATTCCTTCGTTTAACACTTCATCACAATTTTCAGATTCATAAATCTCAAGCAAAACTTCATAAAGATAATCTACTGAACTCAATTCACTAGCAAGTGGTTCATCATAATTGGATCTTTTGAAAAGAGTAGCAAGTGGATGAGGATCCATATCAATAAATTTTTATCAAGCAAAGAAGCAAGCAAATAGAAGACACATGGCATCACAAACAAACAAGAGATTTAACGAGAAAAAGGCGAACGAAAAAGAGGGCGAATAAAATGGCAAATTTTTGTGAAGTGGGGGAGATGAAAATGAGAGGCAAATGGAAAATAATGTAAATTGCAAGGAGATGAGATTTGTGATTAGGAACCTGGTAGATGTTGATGATGTCTCCCCGGCAATGGTGCCAGAAATTCCTTTTGACGCCTGCTAGAACTACGTCGGTATTTCCCCAAAGAGGAAGGGATGATGCAGCACAGCGACAGTAGGTATTTACCTTAGTGATGAGACCAAGGTTATCGAACCAGTAGGAGAACCAAGCAACACTACGTAAACAGCACCTGCACACTGAAAGTGCGTTATATCGACTAGAGGGGCGGTGAATAGGCGATTTTTATGAATTCGTCGCAGAGGAAATACTACGTGAGGAATTTCCTAAGCAACGAACTACAAGCAGCGGAATAAGTACTCAGGTACATGGATAACAAAGCAGTAGTATAGTCATCTTGATGAAATGAAACAAAACAGAGCACACGTAGTGTGTAAACAGGATAAGCAGGCTGAAGACAAAGTGACTGAAGAAATAGGAATGAGGAAATTCAGAAAGTCTTCAGTCAAAGTCTTCAAACAATAACGATCAAGTACACAGCAAGTATGCGAGGAAATGAAAGGGTTGAGGAAATAGAACCAGTAGCTTGGTGAAGACAGTGATTTGGTAGACCAATTCCAACTGTTGTGACAGTTGTACGTCTGGTTGGAGCGGCTAGGTATTTAAACCTGAGGACACACAGTCCCGGACACACAGTCCTCACCGTATTATCCTTGAGCTAAGGTCACACAGACCTCGCCCAATCACTCATGGTAAGTCTTCACAAGTGACTTCCAAACCTTCACAGACTTGGTCACTCGGCAATCCACAATTCCTCTTGGATGCTCTAGACCATGACGCCTAACCGTCTGGAGGATGCACAGTCCTCAAAGGTAACAAGCGTTGCTTCCACACAGGAACAATTTCTTCAGTGATGCTCAATCACTTTGGGTTTTAGGTGTTGGGTTTGGGTTTTTCCTCACTTGATGATTTTCGCTCAAAGTCCTCGGAGGATGGGATGCTCTAAATGACAAGTGTCAGTTTCTCTCGGAGCAGCCAACCAGCTAGTGATTGTAGGGGGCGGCTATTTATAGCCTAGGGAGTAGCCCGACATGATAAGACATAAATGCCCTTCAATGATATGACCGTTAGGTGGATACGATATTTTGGACAGCTGGCGCATAGCACAACAACGGTCGGAAATTTGAGCTCTCAAATTCCTCAGGGCTATCATGATCCTCACTTGTAGGCAATCCGCACTGGCGAATTCCTAACTCCTCAGTCAGAACAAATTCCTCAGATAACAGAAGAACTTCGTCTCTGTCATTGAAGAACTTGACTGAACTGTATGAGATTTCCAATGGCTTCACTCGAAAGGATTGGGTAGGTGTAGGATTTTGAGTTGAGCATCACTTGGAAACTTTTCCTTAGTTTTACCTCGACCCCCTTTAACAGTACGGTGTTTCCTATGACTCAAGAAAGGGAAAACAAAACTATGAAAACAAAAGTCTTCACGCTTCATAATCCTCGCATCAATATCAAGTCTTCAAGGTCACACCAATTTCCTCATTTTCAAAGTCTTCAAGAAAACCAAAGTCTTCAACTGAAGACATTCATTTGTAGGGGTCGACTTTCTTCGTAAATATCAAACTCCTTATTGACTTATAGAACCTGTGTACACTCACAAACACATTAGTCCCTTAACCTATAAGTCTTCAATACACCAAAATCACTAAGGGGCACTAGATGCACTTACAATCTCCCCCTTTTTGGTGATTGATGACAAATAGGTTAAGTTTTCAATGTGGATAAAACATATGAAGTGTAAATACTGATATTGAGGAATTTGATTGAAAGATATAGAGGAACTCCCCCTGAAGATGTGCATATTGAGGATTTTGCTTTGGATTGCAAATGCACATTGTAGAGTAATATCATGGAGATCTCCCCCTATATCTTGTAATTCATACACACATTTAACATATGACATGAAGAATTTGAAATGCAAGATGAAATATGGTGTCTGACGAAATTCAGCATGCGTGCATTAAGGTACTTGAGGAAATAAGCATGCAGAAAGCAGTTCAAAAGTATCAGACCACCATAGGACTTAAGTTTACAACTCATCAGATCAAACACCTTAGAAAGAGCAAGAGTTGTAATTTAACAGGAAAAAATAGCCCATATATAAGACCCGCTTGAAGACTAACTCAAATTTCTCCCCCTTTATCATCGAATGACCAAAAGGGACGAAAAATGAGGACTAACGCCCCTGAACAATATCATCATGATGTCGATGGAGGAGCGCCAGCGTTGTTGGGGTCGTCCGTTGAGGTAGGGCCTGCCGCAGTGTCGTTCAAATCTTCATCTTCATCCGTCTCGCGCGATGAAGAATATGACCTGGCAACAAGCGGAGGAACTTTGACCTTCTTGAATTTCTTCGAAGGTGGCTGAGACCAGTCAAAGTCCTGTTGAAAGCCCATCTCCTTGAGATCTTCAGCACTATAAAGATTCGACAGAATAGCCCGAGTGCGGTCAAAGACTTCATGCAAGTAGTAGTGATTCTTCTTCACAGTGTTTTGAGTGACTGTCATGTTCTGAAGAATTGCACCAAACTGACGCTTGACCCACTTGTGATTTTGATCAACTTTCTGATGAAGACTGAGGAGAAGTTCACGATTAGTCATCACATGCGGAGCTGTTGCTTGAGGATTTTGCTTTGAAGCTTTGGCGGCAGAATCTTGTGTTGCAGAGTCATCATTGGTGGAATAGGATGCAGCTTTGCGAAACTGTCCATCCAATGGACGAGCGCCTTCATCTATAATAGCAGCCTTGCCCTTCTCATCAACTGAGGAAATAGTTCGCTTGAGGACTTCGATAGGTGGCAAATAGCTGAGATGATTCTGAAAGTCGGCCTGATAATGAATTGAAGACCATGATCTGATGAATTTCATGATCCAGGGAGCATAAGGCTTCAACTCAAAAGGTGACAGAGCAGCATTGGCCAAAGTCCTCATGAAGGAATCATGGTAGTTAATGGGAATGCCATGTATCATGTTGAACAGCAGATTCTTCATGATGCCAACAACCTCTTCTTCATCAGAGTTGTGGCCCTTGATTGGACTGCGGGTTTTGGTCAATATGCGATATATCGTCCTTGGCACATAGAGCAATTCCTTCACAAGGAAGGTGGTCCTTGAAGCTTGGCCAGCCTTCAAAGGCTTCATCAGCACTTGCATCAGATGATTTGAGAGTTTAGGTTCCCCATAGATGAGCCTAGCATCTTCAGTGGGAGGACTGACTGGGACGGTGTGAAGCAATTCAGAGGCCGGTGCTTTGTAATGTGTATTTTTGGTCATCCAGTCTAGCACCCATGAATTCACATCTTCAACATTTCCAGTGATATGCAGTGTGGCATAGAATTGAAGAATGAGTTCTTCATTCCAATCGCAGATGTCAGTGCAGAAGTTAAGCAGCCCAGCGTCATGAAGAACACTGAGGACTGGATGGAAGCAAGGAAGGGACTCCATATCCACATGAGGAATTTGCTCATGGTCAAATACCTTGTTCTTACCAAACAGGAGGGAAGAGTAATAGTTCATTTGACTTGCTGTCCAGAAGCGCTTGCGTCGCAGTCTTGCAGAGTCATAGGGAGCTATCATGAATCACTTTATAAATTCCTTCGTTTAACACTTCATCACAATTTTCAGATTCATAAATCTCAAGCAAAACTTCATAAAGATAATCTACTGAACTCAATTCACTAGCAAGTGGTTCATCATAATTGGATCTTTAGAAAAGATTAGCAAGTGGATGAGGATCCATATCAATAAATTTTTATCAAGCAAAGAAGCAAGCAAATAGAAGACACATGGCATCACAAGCAAACAAGAGATTTAACGAGAAAAAGGCTAACGAAAAAGAGGGCGAATAAAATGGCAAATTTTTGTGAAGTGGGGGAGATGAAAATGAGAGGCAAATGGCAAATAATGTAAATTGCAAGGAGATGAGATTTGTGATTAGGAACCTGGTAGATGTTGATGATGTCTCCCCGGCAATGGTGCCAGAAATTCCTTTTGACGCCTGCTAGAACTACGTCGGTATTTCCCCAAAGAGGAAGGGATGATGCAGCACAGCGACGGTAGGTATTTACCTTAGTGATGAGACCAAGGTTATCGAACCAGTAGGAGAACCAAGCAACACTACGTAAACAGCACCTGCACACTGAAAGTGCGTTATATCGACTAGAGGGGCGGTGAATAGGCGATTTTTATGAATTCGTCGCAGAGGAAATACTACGTGAGGAATTTCCTAAGCAACGAACTACAAGCAGCGGAACAAGTACTCAGGTACATGGATAACAAAGCAGTAGTATAGTCATCTTGATGAAATGAAACAAAACAGAGCACACGTAGTGTGTAAACAGGATAAGCAGGCTGAAGACAAAGTGACTGAAGAAATAGGAATGAGGAAATTCAGAAAGTCTTCAGTCAAAGTCTTCAAATAGTAACGATCAAGTACACAGCAAGTATGCGAGGAAATGAAAGGGCTGAGGAAATAGAACCAGTAGCTTGGTGAAGACAGTGATTTGGTAGACCAATTCCAACTGCTGTGACAGTTGTACGTCTGGTTGGAGCGGCTAGGTATTTAAACCTGAGGACACACAGTCCCGGACACACAGTCCTCACCGTATTCTCCTTGAGCTAAGGTCACACAGACCTCGCCCAATCACTCATGGTAAGTCTTCACAAGTGACTTCCAAACCTTCACAGACTTGGTCACTCGGCAATCCACAATTCCTCTTTGATGCTCTAGACCATGACGCCTAACCGTCTGGAGGATGCACAGTCCTCAAAGGTAACAAGCGTCGGTTCCACACAGGAACAATTTCTTCAGTGATGCTCAATCACTTTGGGTTTTAGGTGTTGGGTTTGGGTTTTTCCTCACTTGATGATTTTCGCTCAAAGTCCTCGGAGGATGGGATGCTCTAAATGACAAGTGTCAGTTTCTCTCGAAGCAGCCAACCAGCTAGTGGTTGTAGGGGGCGGCTATTTATAGCCTAGGGAGTAGCCCGACATGATAAGACCTAAATGCCCTTCAATGATATGACCGTTAGGTGGATAGGATATTTTGGACAGCTGGCGCATAGCACAACAACGGTCGGAAATTTGAGCTCTCAAATTCCTCAGGGCTATCATGATCCTCACTTGTAGGCAATCCGCACTGGCGAATTCCTAACTCCTCAGTCAGAACAAATTCCTCAGATAATAGAAGAACTTCGTCTCTGTCAGTGAAGAACTTGACTGAACTGTATGAGATTTCCAATGGATTCACTCGAAAGGATTGGGTAGGTGTAGGATTTTGAGTTGAGCATCACTTGGAAACTTTTCCTTAGTTTTACCTCGACCCCCTTTAACAGTACGGTGTTTCCTATGACTCAAGAAAGGGAAAACAAAACTATGAAAACAAAAGTCTTCACGCTTCATAATCCTCGCATCAATATCAAGTCTTCAAGGTCACACCAATTTCCTCATTTTCAAAGTCTTCAAGAAAACCAAAGTCTTCAACTGAAGACATTCATTTTTAGGGGTCGACTTTCTTCGTAAATATCAAACTCCTTATTGACTTATAGAACCTGTGTACACTCACAAACACATTAGTCCCTTAACCTATAAGTCTTCAATACACCAAAATCACTAAGGGGCACTAGATGCACTTACAATCTCCCCCTTTTTGGTGATTGATGACAAATAGGTTAAGTTTTCAACGTGGATAAAACATATGAAGTGTAAATACTGATATTGAGGAATTTGATTGAAAGATATAGAGGAACTCCCCCTGAAGATGTGCATATTGAGGATTTTGCTTTGGATTGCAAATGCACATTGTAGAGTAATATCATGGAGATCTCCCCCTATATCTTGTAATTCATACACGCATTTAACATATGACATGAAGAATTTGAAATGCAAGATGAAATATGGTGTCTGACGAAATTCAGCATGCGTGCATTAAGGTACTTGAGGAAATAAGCATGCAGAAAGCAGTTCAAAAGTATCAGACCACCATAGGACTTAAGTTTACAACTCATCAGATCAAACACCTTAGAAGAGCAAGAGTTGTAACTTAACAGAAAAAAATAGCCCATATATAAGACCCGCTTGAAGACTAACTCAAATTTCTCCCCCTTTATCATCGAATGACCAAAAGGGACGAAAAATGAGGACTAACACCCCTGAACAATATCATCATGATGTCGATGGAGGAGCGCCAGCGTTGTTGGGGTCGTCCGTTGAGGTAGGGCCTGCCGCAGTGTCGTTCAAATCTTCATCTTCATCCGTCTCGCGCGATGAAGAATATGACCTGGCAACAAGCGGAGGAACTTTGACCTTCTTGAATTTCTTTGAAGGTGGCTGAGACCAGTCAAAGTCCTGTTGAAAGCCCATCTCCTTGAGATCTTCAGCACTATAAAGATTCGACAGAATAGCCCAAGTGCGGTCAAAGACTTCATGCAAGTAGTAGTGATTCTTCTTCACAGTGTTTTGAGTGACTGTCATGTTCTGAAGAATTGCACCAAACTGACGCTTGACCCACTTGTGATTTCGATCAACTGTCTGATGAAGACTGAGGAGAAGTTCACGATTAGTCATCACACGCGGAGCTGTTGCTTGAGGATTTTGCTTTGAAGCTTTGGCGGCAGAATCTTGTGTTGCAGAGTCATCATTGGTGGAATAGGATGCAGCTTTGCGAAACTGTCCATCCAATGGACGAGCGCCTTCATCTATAATAGCAGCCTTGCCCTTCTCATCAACTGAGGAAATAGTTCGCTTGAGGACTTCGATAGGTGGCAAATAGCTCAGTTGATTCTGAAAGTCGGCCTGATAATGAATTGAAGACCTTGATCTGATGAATTTCATGATCCAGGGAGCATAAGGCTTCAACTCAAAAGGTGACAGAGCAGCATTGGCCAAAGTCCTCATGAAGGAATCATGGTAGTTAATGGGAATGCCATGTATCATGTTGAACAGCAGATTCTTCATGATGCCAATAACCTCTTCTTCATCAGAGTTGTGGCCCTTGATTGGACTGCGAGTTTTGGTCAATATGCGATATATCGTCCTTGGCACATAGAGAAATTCCTTCACAAGGAAGGTGGTCCTTGAAGCTTGGCCAGCCTTCAAAGGCTTCATTAGCACTTGCATCAGATCATTTGAGAGTTTAGGTTCCCCATAGATGAGCCTAGCACCTTCAGTGGGAGGACTGACTGGGACGGTGTGAAGCAATTCAGAGGCCGGTGCTTTGTAATGTCTATTTTTGGTCATCCAGTCTAGCACCCATGAATTCACATCTTCAACATTTCCAGTGATATGCAGTGTGGCATAGAATTGAAGAATGAGTTCTTCATTCCAATCGCAGATGTCAGTGCAGAAGTTAAGCAGCCCAGCGTCATGAAGAACACTGAGGACTGGATGGAAGCAAGGAAGCGACTCCATATCCACATGAGGAATTTGCTCATGGTCAAATACCTTGTTCTTACCAAACAGGAGGGAAGAGTAATAGTTCAGTTGACTTGCTGTCCAGAAGCGCTTGCGTCGCAGTCTTGCAGAGTCATAGGGATTGTAATCCGTGAAGAAATGATGCTTAGCAAAGAAATCATCAGCGTTGAATTTCTGCTTCTTGGTATGAGGATTTTGTGGCTTGGGCTGAAGATTAACAGTAGAAGTCTTCACAGCCGCTTGGCGCACAACCTCTGGAGCCACAGACTGAGGAATTTCCATAGCAATTTCATCAGCAGCAGTCTTGGTTTCCATTTCTTTAGCATTAGTAGCTGGAACTTCTTCGGGAATAGAATGAAGTAAAGATTGATGTCCTTCAGTGCCCGTATGAATTTCTTCAGTATGCACAGGGGACTGAGGAATTTGTTGCAGAGGAGTGGTCAATGGAGAATTTGGATGATGTCTTTCCCAATAATCATCATTGAGAACTGGTGTAGTAGACCCAATGTCCACATCCTCATCTTCTTCATCAATTTCTTCAATGCCTACCTCTTCAGCTATGAACTGAGGCATGGGCGATGATACCAGTGGGGTTGAAGGGATATCATTCACTTCAATTTCTTCATCCAAGTGCTCTGAAGTAGCACCAGAAGGATTCACTTCATCACTATCATCTAGAATGACATATTCCTCATCAAAGGGAACAATTTCCTTTGATGGCATGCTTGAGATAGGAACAACATCAATGGGGTTGGTGTATGAGCTTTGCAAAGTCTTCACTTTCGTGGGAGCTGAAGACTCTGTAGTTTCTGATGCCTTCCTTTTCTTCACAGCTGCCTTTTCTGCAGCTTTGGTCTTCTTCGCTTCTGATGCAGAAGGAAGGTGGATATCTTTCATCTGTGATGACTTTGCAGGAGGCGCAGATGAAAGTGCTGCAGTTTCTTCAGGCACAACTGATGCAGTTGCCCTGGCTTTATCAGATTCTTCAGGCGCAGCTTCATATGCTTCAGCTGACCTGAGTTGTTCTTCAGGCACAACATTGGAGGATGCCCTGGCATTTTCTTCAGGAGCTGGAATTTCTTCAGAAGCCCTGGAACTTTCAGTTTCAACAGAATCATTTTCATCAGCTATGCTAGCATTCTCTTCAGTAGGCTAAGCAGATGCATCAGCCTGAGGAATTTGTTGTTGCGTTGGAGCTGCAACATTTGGGTTGAACCCCTTGGCCATTCTGACAAATCTGACTTTGGCACCTAGCCAATCTGCAGGATATGCGTCAAATTCATCGCTTAGAGCTTTGATCTCCTTTTGCAGATTCACAAGTTCTTCAGGAGTCATCTCCACAGCATTCTTCTTCGGAAAGCGCTCCTTCTTGTATTGAGCTTTCTTGACTTGCTTGGCCTTCTCAAATTTCCATTTTTCTTCGGCTATGAAGGCCGTCAACATGTGGCTCTGGCCAGGAGTGAGGTTCAATTCAGGCAAAGGAGTATTTGGATCCTTGTGCCACAGATCGATGAAATCAAGGATCCTTTTAGGATCCAGCATGAGTGGCACAGCACTTTCTTTGGCTCTAGCGGCCTTTTCTTGCTTGTCTTTGATGATCTCAGCAAGTTCTTCATCATCAGCATCATCGTCATCAGACGGAACTTGGAAGGCAACATGCTTCTTGTGAGGACTTGGCCTTGGGCCTCGTCCAGCAGTGGCCTTTTTCTTCAGCAAGATTGGACCAGTTGAAGACTATGGTGGAGCTAAGGAACTTGCAGATGCACCTGAGGCAATAGAGATTCCTTTAGTCTGTTGGCACATGGCAAGATGCACAGGTGCTGAGGACTTTGCAGATGAAGTCAAAAACTTTGTGGTAGCTGAGGGAATTGGTGCTGCCCTCTATATGGTTGCCTGAGGAATTGGCCGTGAGGGCTTTGCAATTGGTCGTGAGGGCATAGCAGTTGAGGAACTCAGCTTCACAGCAGATTTCTTCGGCAAAGCCTTCTTGGGCTTGCTAGCAGAGGCCTCAGCAGCAGCAGCAACAGAGTCTTCATTGAATTTCTTCACTGATTCCTTTGCTACTTTAGCCAACTTTGCTTGACGCTTAGCCCATTCTCTGGGAAATTCCTCACCGCGCTTGATGCTTGAGGGATCAGCTTCTTGGCCTGGAGCCAATGGAGGTCTTGGACATGGAGGGTTAACGGCGAATTTCTTCATGTACTTTGGAGTAACATAACGATATTCCCTCCATTCCTTAGCCCATCTTCTCTCAATTCTCTGTATGCGCACTTTGCACTGAGTCTTGGTCTCTTTGCCATGAGTTGCTTCATCAGGAGTACAGCATTCATCATAGATGTCTTCAGGAATTTCAAAAGCTGTATTTGTTGCAGTCCTCTTTCCTCCCTTCTGAGGTCTTTTACCATCAGCCATTTTCTTCACTTGAGGTTTTTAACAATTGATGTTTCTGAGGAAGTGTGCAACTTATCTTCGAGGAACGCTGCAAATGAGTTAAGTTGATGAGAACCTAGTGATTCAGCAGCAAACATTTTGTACCTGTGAACAGAGTATAGGTGCGAAGAATTTGGAGAGGTCATATGTGTTCTCAGAAATTTTTCAAAAGAAATCAAGTTTGAGGAATTTGACCAGGGGAGTCTTGAGGAATTTCACTAAGCGTTCTTGACTTAGGTTCCAGAGTTGTATAGATTAGAAAATCCACACAATTGAGGAATCTTGAAGAAAAACATAGCTTAGAGAAACAAATCAAGATACAGAAGCATTCGGGAGTTTATGGAATGGGAAGTTGAAGAATAAACACCTTTTGAAGATTTTGTGAAATCATCAGAATCAAAGTAGGGCAGTAAAATTAGATTTTATTTACCCTGGACGAAGAACACGATGAACTGGAAGTGGAAGTGGAGAAGTTCGTCCGTTCAAATCTCCCACGCCCTAACTTGGCGGTGAGAGACAGCTACGGCAGCGGCGGAGTGAAGATTTCCGCGGCCGGCGCGAGTACGACGGCGACGAGGTCGAGGCAGTGAAGCTCTTCCTCACCGGCGATGATGGAGAGTAGCGGCGGTGCTAGGTCTGAGAGCTCGAGCAAGGGGAGTGCGTTCGAGCGGAGTAAATGAGGACAGAGGAAGGGAGGGGGCATTTATAGCCATGGTGAAAAACTGCCCGTCCGAAATTTTTGGACAAACATGCCCCTGACCCTTGCTCTTCTAACGACATGTGTCACCCACGTACAGAGAGATGGAGATCGTGGGTGAGTAGTTTAATCCTATCGTGGGATGAGAAACGGTTTGAGCGGCAAAAGCCAAAAATTCAGATATGAAAATTTTAACGTTTCGTTCGCAAATTCTTCAGCTGTCGAGGACACAGTGAAGACTTTGAATGGGTTTCAAATAGAACACACATGAAGAATTTGTGAACAGACTGGGTTGAGTTTAGCATAGAGGGGGAACGGGTCCGATCACATTCACTTAGAAGAAAATCAACTTGAAGAAATAGCAATAAGTGAATGCTGTTGAGGACATGAAAAACTCAATTATATATATATAGTCAATGAAGAACATCAGTCGAAATTTTTTGAAGACTTCGCAAGTTGAAGAATTTGAAAGTCGAAGAATTTGAAAATTGAAGAAAAACTCAATTTTGAAGATTTTCAACTTTTGTGGTGGCGTGACCCACCATATAAGAATGATGATTTCAGACGCCGCGTACAATTGTCGTAGGGCTCTGAGAATCAAATTCTTCATTAATTTCTTCACACTTAGAGGGTTAGTCTTCATTGATTGAAGAAAAATGTTACTTCGTGTGTTGCACATCTAAGTCATCAATTTTGCATAAGTGTTAGGATGTGTGTCCTTTTCAAAGAACATTCGAAGATTCCAAGATATTTAGCTCACACGGCAACTTGCTAAATATCTTCTCATCCAAGGGCTTGGTGAAGATATCCGCTAGCTGTTCTTCAGTCTTCACGTGATCAATAGAGATGTTGCCCTTCAACACATGATCTCGAAGAAAATGATGACGAATCTGGATGTGCTTTGTCTTTGAGTGCTGAACTGGGTAATGAGCAATCTTGATGGCACTCTCGTTGTCACAGTATAGTGGCACATTCTTCACATTGATGCCATAGTCCTTGAGGGTTTGCTTCATCCACAGCAATTGAGCACAGCCAGAACCAGCAGCAATGTACTCAGCTTCAGCAGTAGAGAGTGATACGCAGTTCTGCTTCTTCAAGGACCAACATACTAAAGATCGTCCGAGGAAATGGCATGTGCCTGATGTTGACTTGCGATCCACACGATCACCAGCATAGTCAGAGTCAGAATATCCAATGAGATCAAAAGCCGAGCCCTTGGGATACCATAATCCAAGTGTTGGAGTGTGAGCTAGATATCGAAGAATATGTTTCACAGCCTTATGGTGTGATTCCTTCGGTGTAGCTTGAAAACGGGCACACATGCAAACACTGAGCATAATATCTGGCCTAGATGCACATAGATACAGTAAAGAGCCAATCATGGAGCGGTATACATTTTGATCGAAGTCTATACCATTTTCATCGGTGCATAGATGCCCATTTGTGGGCATAGGGATTTTGATGCCTTTGCAATCTTGCATACCAAATTTCCTCAGAACGTCCTTGAGTTATTTCTCTTGAGAAATGAAGATTCCATTGCGTTGTTGACGAATTTGAAGGCCTAAGAAGAATTTCAATTCTCCCATCATGGACATTTGATATTCCTCACTCATCATAAAAGCAAATTCGTCACTGTAACATTGGTTAGTACAGCCAAAAATAATATCATCAACATATATTTGGCACACGAATAATTCATCATCACATGTTTTGGTTAAAAGAGTTGGATCGAGTGAACCGGGTTTGAAGCCTTTCTTCATGAGGAATTCCTTCAGAGTATCATACCACGCCCGAGGGGCCTGCTTGAGGCCATAGAGGGCCTTATTGAGTCTGAAGACTTGATCAGGATGCTTAGGATCTTCAAAACCTGGGGGTTGAGCAACATATACTTCTTCCTCAAGCTTACCATTGAGGAATGCACTTTTCACATCCATTTGATATAAGATGATATTATGATGGTTAGCATAGGCAAGCAATATGCGAATAGCCTCAAGTGTAGCAACAGGTGCAAAAGTTCAATCGAAATCAATTCCTTCAACCTGCGAGTAGCCTTGAGCTACAAGACGAGCCTTGTTCCTTACCACTAGGCCATTTTCATATTCTTTTTTGTGGTAGATCCATTTGGTGCCAATGATATTGTGCTTGCGTGGGTCTGGTCGCTTGACAAACTCCCACACCTTGTTCAGCTCGAATTGATGTAATTCCTCTTGCATCGCTTGAATCCACTCAGGCTCCAGAAATGCCTCATCTACTTTGGTGGGCTCTGTGATAGAGACGAAAGCAAAATGCCCACAAAAGTTAGACAAATGTGAAGCTTTTGAGCGAGTGAGAGGACCTGGTGCGTTGATGTCATTGATGATTCTCTCAATCTGTACTTCATTTGCAACGCGAGGATGAGCAGGTTGACGACTTTGATTTGGCACAGCATTTTCTTCAGATCCATTTTCTTCAGATGCACCAGCATGATTTTCTTCATGATCTGGAATGACTTCTTCAGCAGATTCTTCAGTAGGTATGACATCCTCAGTAGCCTTTAGCTTGATGGATTCCTCAGGAGACATTTCATCTAGCACAGGAGGAAGGTGCTCTCTTTGCGAGCCGTTAGTTTCATCGAACCGCACATCTACAATTTCAACAACCTTGTTGTGATAGGTGTTGAAGACTCTGTAGGTGTGCGAGTCCTTTCCGTAACCAAGCATAAATCCCTCATGTGCTTTCGGTGCAAATTTAGAATTGTGATGGGGATCGCTAATCCAACATTTAGCACCGAAGACATTGAAATAACTCACATTGGGTTTCTTGTCAGTGAGGAGTTCATATGAGGTCTTCTTGAAGAATTTGTGAAGATATACCCTGTTGATGATGTGGCATGCAGTATCAATTGCCTCAGGCCAGAAGCGACGAGGTGTCTTGTATTCATCAAGCATGGTGCGAGCCATCTCAACAAGAGTCCTATTCTTGCGCTCCACAACGCCATTCTACTGAGGAGTGTATGGGGCAGATAACTCATGAGTAATACCAAGTTCATCAAGATAGTCATCAAGACCAGTGTTCTTGAACTCGATCCCATTGTCACTCCGAATATGCTTGATCTTCACACCGAAATTCATCGAAGCCCTTGAGGAAAATCGTCTAAAGACTTCCTGCACTTCAGTTTTGTAAGTAATGACATGCACCCATGTGTAATGAGAATAATCAGCAACAATGACAAAGCCATATAGAGATGCTGCATTTGTTAATGTGGCATAATGAGTAGGGCCAAAGAGATCCATATGAAGCAATTCAAAAGGACGAGAGGTAGTCATGATAGTCTTCGAGGGGTGCTTGGCTCTGGTCATCTTTCCAGCCTCACAAGCACCACAAAGATGATCTTTGAGGAATTTGACACCCTCAATGCCAATGACGTGCTTTTTCTTCACGAGCGTGTGTAAGTTCCTCATGCCAGCATGACCCAGTCGTCGATGCCATAGCCATCCTTCTGAAGCTTTTGCAAGTAGATAAGTGGCACGCTGTGGTCCTGCAGAGAAATCAACAATATACAAGTCTCCTCTCCTAAAGCCTTCGAAGACTTTGGAATTGTCAGATTCCATGAGCACTAAGCAATGATATTTGCCAAAGACAACAACCATATCAAGATCACAAATCATTGAGACAGACATGAGGTTGAATCCGAGGGACTCGACAAGCATGACTTTGTCCATGTGTCGATCCTTTGAGATTGCAACCCTACCTAGACCCAATACCTTGCTTTTGCCTTTGTCTGCGTTGGTGATATGCTTCAAATGTGATGGAGATAAAGGAGTGTTCATCAGTAAGCTCTTGTCACCGGTCATGTGATTAGTACATCCACTGTCGAGAACCCACTCAGTAGCTTTGGGTAAATCATCCTGCAGATGAATTAGTGCATCTTACAAACACATATCTTCAGAGTGAAGAATATGACATCAATTTCATCAGACAGAATTTCATGAATTAATGAAACATATGTATATATAGCAGTATGAGGACGTGAGAAATGAATGAATCATTTCTTCATGATAAGCTTGCGTCCTTTCAAGCATTTCAGGTCTCCAGAAAATTCTTCAGACGATTTAGTTCGTCTGGAGACCTGACCCTGCATAAGAGGTTAGTTCTTTTTCTTCACCACCCACATCTGGAGGGGTGGCAAAGAGTTCATCATTTTGCGAGCTCCATAACAGAAAGGTGGCATTGAAGGCAAAGCGCTTCGTTTCACAGGAGAGGGATTAGTATAGGCATATGAGTAAGCAGAGAAATTCTTCGAGGACTTATGAACATAATGATTTTGAAGAATAATGCACATAATCAGAACTCTTAGATTTTCCCTACAAAACAGAAGCATTAGCATGATGATGATCATATGAGGACTTGGATCCACGTGAGGAATTTGATCCATAAGAGGACTTGGATCCATATGAAGACTTCGGTCCATATGAAGAATTTGATCTGGGGTTCCTATTCTTCACAGGTGGTGTCATGAGGACATTCACCTGATGACATTCAAGGCACCTTTTGGGAACCCAGATTTTCTGCATATGGGGACCATTCCAGCAGTTAGTTCCAACATATCTAGCAAATACTTCACCATTCTGATTTTTGAACAGTTTATAGTTGGAGTCAAATGACTCATCAGATGAATATGAGGATTCACAAGTAAAGCCAGATAAAGTGGATGGATCTACGGGAGGTCCCTTTGCAACAACCCATGAGGTTTTTGGATACTGCTCAGGTTTCCAATAGGTTCCATCAGCATTGAGTTTCCTCTCAAAGGCAATACCCTCTTTCCTAGGGTTCCTGTTCAAGATCTGCTTTTTGAGCACATCACAAAGAGTCTGATGCCCTTTGAGGCTTTTGTACATGCCTGTCACATACAATTCCTTCAACCCTGCATTTTTGTCAGTGATACTAGTGGTACCCTCAGATGAGGAATTTGTGAACACAGAGATAGTTGAAGAATTTGCAGCAATAGAAGCATTTGAACTTTCAGGTGAAGAATTAGTAGTTTCACCTTCAAAGCATTTCAAGCATGGTGGAATAAATTCTTCGTGAGCAGAACTAATCTGTTGAAAAAGCAATGAATCATTTTCCTTCTGAAGATCTTCATGACTCACCCTTAGCTTCTCAAGATCTTGCTTTCTTTGAAGAAATTCATAAGAAAGCTTCTCATGATCGGCTAAGAGAGTTTCATGACGACTTTGAAGGTTGTCAAACTTAGACTGTAGTTGCTGAAGATTATCAGTGAGTGTTTGAGTTCGATCCATTTCCTCACCTAAGAGGTCATCGCTTTTGTCTAGCATATTTTGAACCTTTTCCAATGCCTTTTGTTGTTTAACAACAATATTAGCAAGTTTGGAATAGCTGGGTTTGAGGTTATCATCAGATTCATCCTCACTTGATTCAGAGGAGGGATATTTGAATACCTTGGCACCTTTTGCCATGAAGCAATAGGTGGGAGCATAGTCATCGTTGCCGTCATCAGCAGTGTTGAGGAAGCCATTTTCCTCAGTGTTGAAGATGGACTTGCTGACGTAAGCAGTAGCGAGGGCTAGGCTCGCCACACCAGAGTCTGACTCCTCAGATGCCTCCTCTTCCTCATGTTCCCCAGATTCAGCTTCAGAGTCCATTCCCTTGCCAATGAATGCCCGAGCCTTCTTGGAACTGCTCTTCTTGTGAGATGAAGAATTTGAAGATTTTGATGATGAGGACTTCAAAGATTTTTTCTTCTTCTTTGAGTCATCTGAACTATCATCCTTGTATTTCTTCTTCTTTGATTCCTTTGCCCACTAAGGACAATCAGTTATGTAGTGACCAGGTTTCTTGCATTTGTGGCAAGCCCTCTTCTTGTAATCACGGGATGAGGAATCTGATCTTGTGTCATCACCTTTTGAAGATTTTACAAAGCGAACACGCCTTGAGAACTTCTGGAATATCTTCACGAGCATTGCTAGCTCCTTGCTTAGTTCTTCAGGATCACCAAGGCTGCTATCAGAATCTTCTCCCTCAGATGAGGAAACTGCCTTGGCCTTCAGTGCGCGTGATCTTCCATAGCTTGGCCCATAGAGATCTCTCTTTTCAGCTTGTTGGAATTCATGAGTGTTCAGCCTCTCAAGAATATCAGCAGGATCTAGTGACTTGTAGTCTCCACGTTCTTGAATCATCAGTGCCAGTGTATCGAATGAAGAATCGAGTGACCTCAGCAATTTCTTCACCACCTCATGGTCGGTGATGTTAGTGGCCCCCAGTGCTTGAAGCTCGTTTGAAATGTCAGTGAGGCGATCAAAGGTTTGCTGGACATTCTCATTGTCGAGTCTTTTGAAGCGGTTGAAGAGATTGCAAAGAACATCAAGTCGAGAATCACGTTGAGTTGAGATTCCTTCGTTGACCTTGGACAGCCTGTCCCAGATAAGCTTTGTAGACTCCAAAGCACTCACTCTGCCGTACTGTACTTTGCTCATATGGCCACATATGATATTCTTCGCTTGAGAGTCGAGTTGCTTGAATCTCTTCACATCAGCAGCGTTCACGGAAGGAGTGACAGAGGGAACGCCATTTTCCACAACATACCAGAGATCGTTGTCAATTGCCTCAAGATGCATGCGCATCTTATTCTTCTAGTAGGGGTAGTCCGTCCTATCAAAGGTAGGACACCCAGCCGAGACCTTGATCATGCCTGCAGTCGACATAACTAAAACTCCAGGTGGTTAAACCAAAATCACACAGAACAAGGGAGTACCTTGCTCTGATACCAATTGAAAGTGCGTTATATCGACTAGAGGGGGGTGAATAGGCGATTTTTATGAATTCGTCGCTGAGGAAATACTACGTGAGGAATTTCCTAAGCAACAAACTACAAGCAGCAGAATAAGTACTCGGGTACATGGATAACAAAGCAGTAGCATAGTCATCATGATGAAATGAAACAAAATAGAGCACAGGTAGCGTGTAAACAGGATAAGCAGGCTGAAGACAAAGTGACTGAAGAAATAGGAATGAGGAAATTGAGAAAGTCTTCAGTCAAAGTCTTCAAACAGTAATGATCAAGTACACAGCAAGTATGCGAGGAAATGAAAGGCTTGAGGAAATAGAACTAGTAGCTTGGTGAAGACAGTGATTTGGTAGACCAGTTCCAATTGCTGTGGCAGTTGTACGTCTGGTTGGAGCGGCTAGGTATTTAAACCTGAGGAAACACAGTCCCGGACCATAACACCCCAAAAAAATATTCCTCTGGATTTTTAAAATCTTCCCTTTAAAAAAAATAAATGCTTTGAAAATCATTTTTTTTAATTATATTACTTTTCTACCGTTTGGAAGCCATTTCAAATTTTAATTGGGTTTTCAAATTTTTCTTTAATGATGCTGTTTGAAAGGTTTAAATTTACTTGGATAATTAATTTGGAGGTTTTAAACAATTTTCATTTAGAAAAGTTTTTTGAATATTTAAATTTTCAAAAGAAAGGCCTTTTCACTTCCTTCTAGCCCTTCTATAATTTTCTAAATAATTTTTCTTCCACTCCAATTTTATCCCACAAGTCAAGCACATCTTATAGGACAATATCCAACTTCTTTCCACTTCACAAAAATATTCTGTCAATATTTTATAAATTCCAAAGTTGGAATTTATATTATTCACTATCCCTTTGGTTTACAAAGGAACCATAATTTCTATAAGGAATCTACCTCCACCAAAATTATCTCAGCAAATATATGGTACCCACAACCCATTTCTCCAAAAACATGGTGTGCCACAGTTCAAAATTTTCAAATTCTCTTCGGTTCAAATTTGGACCAGATTCAATCTTTCTGATACAAGTCTATTTTTAATAGCTCCAAAAATTCCAAACTTTTGCCAGGCCCTCTCATATGCATCAATACATCACCACAAAAATCCACAAAAAATCCTAAAATACCTAGCACCTCCTGGCATTATGTCATATACCTCATGTGCTACTGTTCATCACTGAAACAAATTCAGTTAACTGATTTCGGATTCAGACAACAGAGGCGACCAGTGCCATGCACTTCTCCCTTTCCCCTCTCCCGCACGGTGTCACCTCCCCTGGCCATCAATGCATCTCCATGGGTCCTTCCTTGTCAGTACTCCTTAGTCAACTGGCCGGTGGCAGGCCAGTGCACCTGTCACCGTGCTCATCCACGGCGGGCCGAGCTGATCCACACGGCGCCCGCCATCTTCACTTATCTCGCTGACCTCCCCCACCTAATCTCCCTCCACGCGGCACCCTCTCCGCACCTTCTCTATGCCGACCACGCTGCCCAGGCCCACTGCCAATTGCCAGAGCTGCGCGGCGTCCGCCATGGCCGTACGGCGGCCACACCATGGATAAGGCACTAGAGGTCGAGCTCATCCGCGCTAGCGCTTCGGTCAGCTCCCACCACTCTCACTGACACTCACCGACCACGGCCACCGCCCAAACCTACCTCGCCGACCACCGTAACTCTGGCGTGATCTGAACCTCGCCGGACCGCCTCGGATCGCCTATAAAAGGCCCTCCCGAGCTCCGTTCTCCTCACCCATCGCCTCCACCACCTCCCAATCGCCCCTATGCCACTTCCCTGACCTGGAGGAGGTCTTCTCCCTCCTCTCCGATCACCGCTCCGCCGCCTCTGTTCCCGATCAGCTCGACGCCGTTACGCCACCACCACAACTCAAACTTCACCAGTAGCCATCTCATCCACCAACTCATCAATCCCGCGCTCCAATTTTATTGCCCGAGCCATCTCCGGCGAGTCCCAAAACCACCCGAGCCCCGTCCGCCGCCGTCGACCTCGCCGGTGTTCAGGTGCTCTCCGGCGACCACCACCACCTCCCTCCGACGCGGCACTCCGCCCTGGTCACGTTCCGACCATCACCGCCCTCCAAAACCCCGGCGATCACCGCCGGCGCCTCTCTGTCTCGCGCGCGATCAGGTTCAAATTTGAACCTGACGGTGGGCCCCCACCACGCGCGGTCTTTTCCTTTTTTCTTGTTTAATATGAAGGCGTACTCTGCCTTTTACGCCTTCTCCGCTGAGAAGCGTATTTCGGCCGAAACGTTTTCTGTTTAAACTGTGCAGGGACTGCTGTTTTATAGAAAAGCCCCTGGTTTTGAAAGTCTTATAACTTTTAAACTACAACTCTGTTTAAGTTGAAACTTTTTTTGAAATTCTTATTTTTACCTCTAGTTTTTTTAGTATTTATTTAAAAATGTTTTGAGACAACTTTTTGTACTGTTGCCAAATTTTTTAATTTGAGTTGAATTTGAATTTTTCAGAAAAAGAAGAGGGAAACTTTGCCGAGAATTTCTAAGGGTTTTCATCTGACTACTTTGGACAAGGCAAGCATTATTGAACTTGGGATATGGTGATTGCATGTTTGCATCCGTTGGTATTGCACCACATATATCACAAGTGCATGCATGTTCGGTCATATCACTTTCTTGCTCATGTCTTGCACTTCACTCAAGGAAAGAATCCTTCTAACATGGTAAAGCTGTGAGTATTCAGGAGAGTGTCTCCTGCCTTGGACGTGCCAGTGGGCACGGGCCATTATTTTTTTGACACGGTGGTGTCATGTGGCTTATGTGGAATATTCCGGTGATGATAATTAACACCTCCTGAGTCGGCCTAGATTGAGTCTTGTTCCGTTACACCTAGCTGGATACCGTGCTGCCACGGGTCCTTCTGCAAGGAAGGTGCGGCTGAGTAAGTAGTTAACCCCTGTCCAGGTACACACCGTACAGAGGGCCACGATGAGGGTTTCCAGGGCCTTGGACTAAATACTGTCATCGGGTCAGGGGGCATGGGTGTTTTCGGTTGTAAACGAGAGGAGGGCACCCCTTGGAATCGGCGCGTATTAATAGTGATCCCATGCAGGATGTTGGTCTCCCCGTCTTAGAGTTTTTCTTGAACGATGCTTTGGGTGATTCCTGGCATCCGGAAAGTTATTCTGGTGTGTGCTGGTCAGATGTGTTTCCAACCCAAAGACCGTAATGGGAATTAGTCAGTGTCACGGTACTGACAAAAGAAATCCTCTACTTGTGGGTAAAGAGTACACCCTCTGCAGAGTTTAAACCTATTCGAATAGCCGTTGTCCACGGTCAAGGGCATTAGCTGGGTGGGTCAAGTGTCAGTCTCGGTGTAGGTCTCCGAACGAATTAATTTTTTATATGTCTGAAATAATTTGCAGGATAATTATTGATACCCTGTTGCTACCATGAATATTTTATGCTTGTTAAATATTATTATGGCTATGCATAATATTGAGGACTAACCCGTTTCTCTTATTTTGTATTCTTCCTGAGTGTCTCAGGGGCTGGCTAGACTACCCTGGGCACTCAATTTTATTTTCAAGACCTTTCGTGGCGTCTCTCGAGTTAACAGGCGGCTTATCCCGCCACTACTCTTGTGGACACCCGACTGGCATTTCTCTTCAAGTCCGACCGTGGCATCACTTGACACCCGACTGGCATTTCTCTTCAAGACCTCTCGTGGCCTCTCTCGAGTTTACAGGCGGTCCCGCCACTACTCTTGTAGACACCCGATGGGCATTCCTTTTATTTTGCTGAATGTCACTTGGGCTGGCTAGACTACCCGTGGCATTCATTTGCTTTATTTCTAATAAGTTGATTATAACTAACGTATCATTTTATTGTCATGATTTAAATTTCAGCCAGCATGAGCATATGCATCCATTATATCTTTGTTCTTAATGTTTGCGAGTACATTCCAACGTACTTACTGGCTTGTCCCTAGCTGTTTACTTGGCCAGACTTGGAGGAGGATGAGCTTGTGGAGGAAGATTGCGCTAGCGAGCCTGACGCTTAGAGGAGTCCCAGTCAGTCTACCTGTGAGATAGGAGTCTACCACCTGTATCATCCTCTGAGCTTCCGCTACACAAATAAAATAGTCAAGCCTCACTCTGACGCTTGGCTCTATGTTATTGTACTAGTATTGTAACACCACCACACCACTGTCTTATTCCGCCACTACCATATATTGGCGAGTTTGAAATAACTTTGTTGAGCCTTCAGACTCAACCCCTGTGTAATATTATCTTGTACCGGTTATGTGTATCAAGGAAGTCCACCAGTTGTGTTGATCTTGGGGCTGGTGTGACTTACGGTTATTCTGGGATTTATTCTCAGAAATGGGCCCGACACGGACACACAGTCCTCACCGTATTCTCCTTGAGCTAAGGTCACACAGACCTCGCCCAATCACTCGTGGTAAGTCTTCACAAGTGACTTCCAAACCTTTACAGACTTGGTCACTCAGCAATCCACAATTCCTCTTGGATGCTCTAGACCATGACGCCTAACCGTCTGGAGGATGCACAGTCCTCAAAGGTAACAAGCGTCGGTTCCACACAGGAACAATTTCTTCAGTGATGCTCAATCACTTTGGGTTTTAGGTGTTGGGTTTGGGTTTTTCCTCACTTGATGATTTTCGCTCAAAGTCCTCAGAGGATGGGATGCTCTAAATGACAAGTGTTAGTTTCTCTCGGAGCAGCCAACCAGCTAGTGGTTGTAGGGGGCGGCTATTTATAGCCTAGGGAGCAGCCCGACATGATAAGACATAAATGCCCTTCAATGATATGACCGTTAGGTGGATAGGATAGTTTGGACAGCTGGCGCATAGCACAGCAACGGTCGGAAATTTGAGCTCTCAAATTCCTCAGGGCTATCATGCTCCTCACTTGTAGGCAATCCGCACTAGCGAATTCCTAACTCCTCAGTCAGAACAAATTCCTCAGAGAACAGAAGAACTTCATCTCTGTCACTAAAGAACTTGACTGAACTGTATGAGATTTCCAATGGCTTCACTCGAAAGGATTGGGTAGGTGTAGGATTTTGAGTTGAGCATCACTTGGAAACTTTTCCTTAGTTTTACCTCGACCGCCTTTAACAGTACGGTGTTTCCTATGACTCAAGAAAGGGAAAACAAAACTATGAAAACAAAAGTCTTCACGCTTCATAATCCTCGCATCTATATTAAGTCTTCAAGGTCACACCAATTTCCTCATTTTCAAAGTCTTCAAGAAAACCAAAGTCTTCAACTGAAGACATTCATTTTTAGGGGTCGACTTTCTTCGTAAATATCAAACTCCTTATTGACTTATAGAACCTGTGTACACTCACAAACACATTAGTCCCTTAACCTATAAGTCTTCAATACACCAAAATCACTAAGGGGCACTAGATGCACTTACACACACAAATAACAAATACTCGCAACCCGACGTGTTAAAGGGGTTGTCAATCCCTTTCGGGTAACGGCGCTAGAAATTGGCACGAGGATGGGAGAAAGATGTAATAGATTGGATAAATAGACCACAAATAAAATAAAGTGCAGCAAAGTATTTTTGTATTTTTGGTTTAATAGATCTGAAAAGAAAAGCAAATAAAATAGATCGCGAAGGCAAATATAATAAACAAGAGACCCGGGCGCCGTAGTTTTCACCAGTGGCTTCTCTCGAGAAAAATAGCAAACGGTGGAAACAAATTACTGTTGGGCAATTGGTAGAACTTAAAATATTCAAGACGATATCCAGGCAATGATCATTATATAGGCATCACATCCAAGATTAGTAGACCGACTCCTGCCTGCATCTACTACTATTACTCCACACATCGACCGCTATCCAGCATTGCATCTAGTGTCTTAAGTTCTTGGAGAAACGGAGTAATGCAATAAGATTGATGACATGATGTAGACAAGATCTATTTATGTAGAAATAGACCCCATCTTGTTATCCTTAATAGCAACGATACATACGTGTCATTTCCCTTTATGTCACTGGGATCAAGCACCGTAAGATCGAACCCATTACAAAGCACCTCTTCCCATTGCAAGATAAATAGATCAAGTTGGCCAAACAAAACCCAAATATCGGAGAAGAAATACGAGGCTATAAATCATCATGCATACAAGAGATCAAAGAAAACTCAAATAACTTTCATGGATAAAAAGATAGATCTGATCATAAACTCAAAGTTCATCGGATCCCAACAAACACACCGCAAAAAAGAGTTACAACATATGGATCGCTAAGAGACCATTGTATTGAGAATAAAACGAGAGAGATAAAACCATCTAGCTACTAACTACGGATCCGTAGGTCTACAAAGAACTACTCACGCATCATCGGAGAGGCACCAATGAGGATGATCAACCCCTCCGTGATGGTGTCTAGATTGGATCTTTGGTTTCTGGAACTTGCGGCGGCTGGAATTGATTTTCGTCGACTCCCCTAGGGTTTCTGGAATATTGGGGTATTTATAGAGTAAAGAGATGGTTCAGGGGGCACCCGAGGTGGGCACAACCCACCAGGGCGCGCCTGGGCCTCTAGGCGCGCCCTGGTGGGTTGTGCTCCCCTCGGAGCACCACCTAGGCGCTTCTCCAGCCCACTGGATGTCTTATGGTCCAAAAAAATCCACAAAAAGTTTTGCTGCGTTTGCACTCTGTTTGGTATTGATTTCCTGCGATGTAAATGTTGGGGAACGCAGCAGAAAACAAAAATTTTCCGCCCTACGCACCAGCCCAGGACCACTATGGAGACTGCATACAAGGTTTTGATCATTTCGTTACCGACTCGTAGCGCAGCGGAAGTAGAGTCGATGACGATCGTCGGTGCATATCCCCGAAGCTAGGATTTACAACCTCCCAACCGCGAGGATGTATACCCTCATCCGCCACCCGGACAGCCCTCCGGGAGGCGGTCGAACAGTCCCCGGACAGTGTCGCGGACAGCCCTTCGGGAGGACCCACAGAACTTGGACCGTCACATGGACAGCCCTTCGGGAGGCACTCACGAACAGCCCCATGGGCACTAAGATCGAAACTACGACCTCTCTACAGAGTTGCACACATACGGTGTCATCTATCCGGCAGGGCTTCGCCGTCCAGAACTAGTTCCCACCGGAACCTAGACAGCCTTTCGGCTCTACGAAACTCTTTTCGTGGGAGGGAGAGAGAAGCCAGATAATTGCATGGCATGAGTATGAGAGCAAGGGGGATGACAGAGATGGCAGCCCCAACTCCTCCTTTTATAGGCCAAGGCAAGGGGTGGGGTGGGATGTTGAAATACCAAAATACCCAAGCTTCATGTCACACATGAAAGGGCATAATGGTAACACAAGGGGGGCACCAAGGGGACACCACCATGGCAGCCCTTGGGCCGGCCCACATCTTGTCCCCCCCCCCATGGGGGGCCCCCCCCCAACAAGCCACCAACATGTCTCCATGAAACATGCATGCTCCCTAGACAAAAAGCCACCAAACATGCAACCCCTGATTCGTGGGATCTTGTCCCCTCGCGCTGAGACAAGATGTTTTCCGCGAAACTTTTTCTGAAAAATTCCAGAAGGTCCCAGAACATTTCTAGCACCCTCTAAAATTATTCTGGGCACGATCCGAAACATTTTCGGTGCGGTGGTTTTTATCAGCGGAAAGCATCAACAGCGGTTACGGCAGTTTCGGAACATTTCCGGTTTTTCTCTCTGAAAAATCCCAGACCAATTCTGGCATCCTCTGAAAATTTCCAGGTGGTGCCGAAACCCTTTTTGACCAAATAATATATTCCGAAACAACTTTTCGGTTTTACCAAAACTCTTTCGGTGTTCTCTCTCTCGGAACTCTTCCGTTGTCTCCGAAACATTTTCGGTGACTTTCTCTCAGACTCCCTGTCTAGCGTTCAACAGATAGATGACCCTTAAGCGTGTGACCCTATAGGTTCGGTGAAGTATAGACATGACCGGAACTCTTTCCGATCAATGATCAACATCGGAGCCGTGGACACCCATATTGACCCCTATACCCACACGAATAAATATTCGAGTGAACCTCCAGTTGCCGTGTGCTATTCCTGTTGCTTCGCGATATGTTACAAATACCCGAGGTGAGACATGTTGGCATTCCCGTGGATCAACAAATTGTCCACTATGCTAGTTACCTCGTTACCGGTATTGTTCTCTTTTCTCGTTACCGTGTTGCGGCATCCCCGTGATCAAATCACAAAGTGTCTGGCCAGACGATGATGGATACCATAACACCGAGAGGGCCCAGAGATATGTCTCCATCGTCGGAGGAGCAAATCCCAATCTTGAGCTATCAAGTTACTTGACATACTTTTCCATGAACCCGTAAGCCGCTGTAATAGCCACCCATTTACGGATGACGTTTAACAAACCCCATAGTTCATGAAGCAAGCATGAAGAAACCCGATACTCTCATGGTCTAAGGAATCATGCAAACGTTAACCATCTCTGTGTTATTAACCATTAACTTGTGACGAATGTATCTCATAGCATAACATCAATCGGGTCGATTCAACACAAATGTTCTTCTAACATTGTGCCCTCAAAGTTGCTGGCATAGACATGCCCATGATCAGGAAAACAGAACCATCATGCAACACTTGAGCTAGTCATAGAGGCTTGACTAGGAATACATTTTATCGTTTATTATCCCACACGTGCATATGAGTTTTCCTTCAAGCCTCATTTTATTGCAGACCTGAGAACCATAGCAGTTATAGCATGGAACATAACCCTAATTATGAATAGGGAGATAATCAATAACATTTATTATTGCCTCTAGGGCATATCTCCTACAGACTCCCACTTGCACTAGAGTCAATAATCTAGTTAATGCTAATGCACTTTACACCTGTGGCACACCGGTGTAAATATGCTTCGCTTGTGGTATAGCCTGATGTCCAACGAATCTGACAACTTCAGATCCGTGTGTATCTTTGCATATCCTCGCGTTCTCACGCTTTCACAAAATTCATATTTTGTGTGGACTTGGTTTTGTATGTATGTGAATCACAGGTCGAACTTGGATTCCTCAGACTGAGTTATGGAGCAACTACCTGCAGTAGTGTCCCATTGACAAAAGCCATCTTGGAACCATACTAAGTTCATGAATGAACTATATGATTCAACATCTTCTTTGTCGCTTTTAAAAGCGGCAACATACTTCACCTATGTTATAGAATTCGCCACAGTAACTTCTTTGGAACAAATTCCAACTAACTATGCCACCATATTGTGTGTTACACAAAAAACCCTCAATTTAAATCGAAAATCGCATGGAGAAATGATGAAGACTGTATCGATGTAACCTTTTACAACGAACTCTTCATGATCTCCACTTGCGAGAAAACATGTCATCAGTGCTACTATAGTACTCAATGACCCTTTTTCACTGTTGTCCCATGATCAGTACTTTTGATCACTTTTGGTATCTATACTCGCAACAACTTTGGAGTATTGGACATATCTAGTTGTTTTACATACCATGGAATACATGATTAATCCAAACACAAGAGTGTGTGGAATCTCCATCATGTATTTTGCTCATCAGTATTTAGGGACACCGAGTCTTGCAAAAACTCTTTCCACGAGACTTCGGCAAGAATCACTCCTTGGCGTTTTAAATGCTAAAAAGTTTTAGCATCTTGTCAATATGTATCTTTGCTTAGCCCCATCAGGTAAATCTATCTCCATAGATCATCATGCCTAATATCGAGGCTATTTAGCCTCAGTACTTCATCGAAAAACTATTTTCAAATGAAGTCCTAATTCATGTCAAGAAATTTATTTCCAATTAACAATGTGTCAAGCACACAACGTTTTTAGAAATATTATTATGCTCCCACTTACTTTCTTGAATCACAAGCATCTTCGTTACCCATTGATGAAGTCAAAAACCCTTTTGACCATTTCGTCAAATCACGAAGATTCCAACTCCACTTTGCTCTCTTCTGTCCATTGCTGGAACTCTGAAGTTTGCATACTTACTAGCATCCTCTGGACTGACAAAATACCTTGGACTGTAACACATGCAAGTCCTTGGTTTTATTTCCATCATATGGAAATCCTATTGTCATCCATGTTTCATATCTCATGACTAAAATATGTATTAATTGCTAGTTCAACCCAAACCGACTTTAAGCATCGCTACGGTGAAACAACCTCATCGTAGTCAACTCCTTGAACTTGTTATTGCAACAAGTCGAGCTTTATGGATAAAACATTTTTATCCGTATCAGTTTTAAGTTCCATAAAATTCGTTAGACTCTAAGTCTTCCGAAAGGTGTATCAAGATTTTAATCTTGAAACATTTATATGGAAACTATCTCGGATTGTATTGGCATTTATCCAATACCGAAGTCAGGGCCCATCAACGCTTCCTTGTGTATCGTAGGTATACTGTTGTCCAACAACAATATCTCGTCTACGCACCTGATAGGTTTGCACGAGCTTTGCCTACGTGGTTCAGCTGCAAGTTCGACCGAAGTCCATACATTTTATTGTAGAGACTTCCGTATCAGTCACAGTAGGAAACCTGGAATTACTTCCAAGGTCTCTTTCCTTTGATCTGATGACGAAGATACTGTTTATCTTGTCGAGTTGCACTATTCGCCCAGTCACCTTTTTGAAAGAACCATTTTCTTCAAAAAGCATACCGTTCTTTGTGGCAAACCTATTTGCCTCGGTATAGTGAGGGAGGAATACCCAATGACTTGGGATAACCTACAAAGTAGCACTTGTCTGATTTGGAATAGGTTTGTAACCTTTTACACAAGCCCCATATTCCAAATGTTAAGAAAAGATATAACATGGTTGGGCGTACCATACCATGGTGTCATTTCAACAGACCCGATGGAGCTCTTTTCAGTGTAAAAGCTGCAGTCTCTAAAGCATCACTCTTTAAAAGGGATAATGGCAAATTTATTTATGTCATCTTTGATCTTACCATGTCATAAATGGTTCGATTACACCTTCACGGACTTTTAACTCACAGTGGTGTTCCGGGAGGTGTAAGTTATGAAACTCTTTTCACAACTCATCAGACATTCGCTAAACTTGTAACTCAAATATTCCTTTCTGCAATTGAATTGTAGAAACAGAATTTTCTTGTTACAATAACTTCTACTTCATTTTTGAAAACCTTTCGAATGAATTCAAAAGATCCAGACTTACGTCTCATCAAGTAAATATCCACATATCTACTTGAGTCATTTCTAAAGATAGATAAATCCACTACTAACAACATTTATCGGACTACACACATCAAATGTATGATCACCGATAAGTTTGTTGTCCGTTCCTTATGGCCTGTGAACGGTATTTCAGTCACTTCACTTTTCGGAGGAAAGTTGCAAGTGTCAGATGATTCAAAATCTAAGGACTTCAAAAAATCCATCATAATGGAATTTATCCATGCGGGTTTCTCCAATGTGACCAAATGTAGTACCACACTTGTGTGGTATTCTCTTAGTCTTACGACATTTTAGCGTCAGTGTTACGGATGTATCATATTACCATCAATATTCATAACATACGTCCCATTTTGGATGGAAGCATGGCCCTTCATGTTATTCATAATACTGAACAACAATTGTTGTTTTTATGAACAACTCTTTTGCAACAAACATTGTGCAATGGCTAGAGTGTATGAAACTCTAAAATGAATTATGAAAGTAAACCCAGAGGTAATGTATTATTATCATTATTCATAACATACATCTCATTCTCAATGAAAGTATGGCCCTTATGTTATTCATAACATCGAACATAAAAAGTTCTCTTATGAACAACCTTTTTGTAAGATACCTTATGCAAAGGGCTAGAGTGTATGAAACTCTAAAATGAATTATGAAAGTAAATACATAGGGAATACACCGATGGAAGGTATAATAACTATTACTATGTTCCCAGCGTGTATCAAAACCTCATTCCTGGCTAGTCTTTCAGGCCATAGTAGTTCTTACATCGAGTTGCAACAGAATGCAATCGAGCGGGTATCTTTGTGATTGTCTCACAATACCCAAGAATTAGTGATTAACATGTTTAACCATAATTCCCAAGAACTATATCTTTGACCAGCCTTCTATACATCAAAAACTTGTATGACATTCATACATGAGCTGGATATTCCAGTCTTCTTTCTTATTGCCTTTATACTTCTAACAGTTTAACTTTTAGTATTTCTCCTACTTCCAGAAGAAGCACCCAACTTAAGAGTGGCGTTAGCCCCGGACTTCCTAGGCGTGAAAGTTTCACTAACACCCTTCGGACACTTCCTTTCTCTTTAAGTTGTTGTTTTATTCACCTTTCATCATATGACAGGCGTTCTTCTGGATCCCTCTCTTATCAGTCTAATGCATAGTAAACTTCTTTACTAATAGTTTGCAAACAAACATTGCTTTGGATATCTCATATCTTTTAGCCTTTGTCTGTCTCTGAAAAATGATTTTCAGATTCCATGAATATCACATAACTATCCAAACTTTCGAAGTTCAGGTTTCATGGAAGCACACATATTGCACTTGACTGAAACGGAATTGTAGCTTTTGGATCGAAGGACGAGAGTCACATGATCCATAGCATAAGCGAGATAATACCGAAAGTATGCGATAGGACAAAGTCCTTCTCGGCACTCTTGAGGACAATCCTCACATTACGTTACCAACCGTAAAGTTTTAACCAGATATTTAACAGCTTATTCAATTTTAACAGGGAAGGTGGAAACACGAGCCATTATTCTATAACTGTTAAGCAAACCACACTTAGACAGTGTTCATAGTTAATTGCACTGAGAATTAAACAAGTTAATTCAATAGTGCGCTCCCACTCAAATCAATATCTCTCATAATTGATTGTGAGTGATTCAAGATCCGCATATCAATTCAACGCCATTGACGGGTTCATCACTGATGACGTGAATTTCAATCGGTAGGCCAACTTGCCAATCACATCTCTATGTGACTCTTGTCCATCTTTCGATGCGTGTGTTCCAAGCTCAGGACTGTCCTGCCTGAACGTCAAGACAACCAAGTGATCACGCAGTGAGGTCTGACCTTCACCCGCCTTACACCTCTCTAATCGTTCGTGCTCATGTGTACATGGCGCACACCGAAAAGATACGTGTTGTAGACGGTGCTACACATGGGAGAACACTAACTACTTGATATTTTTGTGAGAGATCACCCTAATAAACGCGACTACCGCGCAATCAAGAAGGGTGCATCATAAGGGATAAACATCTCAGGCAATTCATAATAGCATGATATGGTATAGCCCTTTCTGACGGAGAAGTCTTGTATTTCTTCGTCTTCGGCATTTGCGTCGGTGTTCACCTTCGCGAAGATTGCCACCACCTTGTTGATGCACCAGATAATATTGCTATCTCTATAGCTAATAAAATAATGCTTTACACAAGATTGACACGCAGGTCATTTAAAGTGCAATCATATGGCTCCAGCCATCATGCCAAATCATGACACGCAGGTCATGTTAATCAATTTACATCATATAGACATCTCATACATAATCAAATTATTATGAGCACTGCTATACCACATCATATGCACATGCAAACCCTCCTGCAAAACCAAGTTAGACGCCTCTAATCGGTTCATGCAAAAACTTGTTTTTTGTGGCTTCTAAGGTTTCGAAACAAACCAAAGCTACCAACGTCCATCATCAAGTATGATAATTCAAGCGCTAGATTAACAATGCGGGGTGTATGAAAACCGAGATAATAAAATCTCGAGCCCCATACTGAACTTCGTCATACGCATGACCCCCGTGCAGATCATATCTGCATTGCCCTTTCGTCTGCGAAACATCCATCTTTCATTGACTAAAGTGGAACCCAAAGAACTGTTAGCACTTCGTTGATCTGTCAATCAGCATACTCAGGAGCAGCATGAAAGGATCGCGGATTGCCAGAACTTTGTCAGATTCCACAATGCTGTCAAGATCAGGACTACGCAAATTCGAGGGAAGCAACAAGAACATCGGGTAACAGATTTCATCTGCGACCCGCACAAATAATTTTCAGTAATAGAACTCATCTACTACCTAATTATTTTGTGCAACACCCATACATCTCTATGTATTCTAGATCGCAACCTGCATCTACGCATAGCACGGCTCATGATGCCACTGTTGGGGAACGCAGCAGAAAACAAAAAATTTCCGCCCTACGCACCAGCCCAGGACCACTATGGAGACTGCATACAAGGTTTTGATCATTTCGTTACCGACTCGTAGCGCAGCGGAAGTAGATTTGATGACGATCGTCGGTGCAGATCCCCGCAGCTAGGATTTACAACCTCCCAACCGCGAGGATGTATACCCTCATCCGCCACCCGGACAGCCCTCCGGGAGGCGGTCGAACAGTCCCCGGACGGTGTCGCGGACAGCCCTTCGGGAGGACCCACAGAACTCGGACCGTCACAGGGTCAGCCCTTCGGGAGGCACTCACGAACAGCCCCACGGGCACTAAGATCGAAACTACGACCTCTCTACAGAGTTGCACACATACGGTGTCATCTATCCGGCAGGGCTTCGCCGTCCAGAACTAGTTCCCACCGGAACCCAGACAGCCTTTCGGCTCTACGAAACTCTTTTCGTGGGAGGGAGAGAGAAGCCAGATAATTGCATGGCATGAGTATGAGAGCAAGGGGGATGAAGGAGATGGCAGCCCCAACTCCTCCTTTTATAGGCCAAGGCAAGGGGTGGGGTGGGATGTTGAAATACCAAAATACCCAAGCTTCATGTCACACATGAAAGGGCATAATGGTAACACAAGGGGGGCACCAAGGGGACACCACCATGGCAGCCCTTGGGCCGGCCCACATCTTGTCCCCCCCCCATGGGGGGGCCCCCCCAACAAGCCACCAACATGTCTCCATGAAACATGCATGCTCCCTAGACAAAAAGCCACCAAACATGCAACCCCCGATTCGTGGGATCTTGTCCCCTCGAGCTGAGACAAGATGTTTTCCGTGAAATTTTTTCTGAAAAATTCCAGAAGGTCCCAGAACATTTCTAGCACCCTCTAAAATTATTCTGGGCATGATCTGAAACATTTTCGGTGCGGTGGTTTTTATCAGCGGAAAGCATGAACAGCGGTTACGGCAGTTTCGGAACATTTCCGGTTTTTCTCTCTGAAAATTCCCAGAAGTTCCCAGACCAATTCTGGCATCCTCTGAAAATTTCTAGGCGGTGCCGAAACCCTTTTTGACCAAATAATATATTCCGAAACAACTTTTCGGTTTTACCAAAACTCTTTCGGTGTTCTCTCTCTCGGAACTCTTCCGTTGTCTCCGAAACATTTTCGGTGACTTTCTCTCAGACTCCCTGTCTAGCGTTCAACAGATAGATGACCCTTAAGCGTGTGACCATATATGTTCGGTGAAGTATAGACATGACCGGAACTCTTTCCGATCAATGATCAACATCGGAGCCGTGGACACCCATATTGACCCCTATACCCACACGAATAAATATTCGAGTGAACCTCCAGTTGCCGTGTGCTATTCCTGTTGCTTCGCGATATGTTACAAATACCTGAGGTGAGACATGTTGGCATTCCCGTGGATCAACAAATTGTCCACTATGCTAGTTACCTCGTTACCGATATTGTTCTCTTTTCTCGTTACCGTGTTGCGGCATCCCCGTGATCAAATCACAAAGTGTCTGGCCAGACGATGATGGATACCGTAACACCGAGAGGGCCCAGAGATATCTCTCCATCGTCGGAGGAGCAAATCCCAATCTTGAGCTATCAAGTTACTTGACATACTTTTCCATGAACCCGTAAGCCGCCGTAATAGCCACCCATTTACGGATGACGTTTAACAAACCCCAAAGTTCATGAAGCAAGCATGAAGAAACCCGATACTCTCATGGTCTAAGGAATCATGCAAATGCTAACCATCTCTGTGTTATTAACCATTAACTTGTGACGAATGTATCTCATAGCATAACATCAATCGGGTCGATTCAACACAAATGTTCTTCTAACATTGTGCCCTCAAAGTTGCTGGCATAGACATGCCCATGATCAGGAAAACAGAACCATCATGCAACACTTGAGCTAGTCATAGAGGCTTGACTAGGAATACATTTTATCGTTTATTATCCCACACGTGCATATGAGTTTTCCTCCAAGCCTCATTTTATTGCAGACCCGAGAACCATAGCAGTTATAGCATGGAACATAAACCTAATTATGAACAGGGAGATAATCAATAACATTTATTATTGCCTCTAGGGCATATCTCCTACAGTAAAAAAACATGCAGAAAACAGCAACTGGCACTTGGCACTATGTCAATAGGTTAGTACCAAAAAATGATATAAAATGACTATAAAATGATTATAAAACATGCAAGAATGATAATATAACTGCATGGAACAATAAAAAATTATAGATACATGTCCTATTATTCTTGGTAGACCTTTCCTTAGAACGATTGGTGCAATTATTGATATCTTAGAAGGAAACATTAGATTTCAATTTATGTTAAGGAAGGGCATGGAACACTTTCAAAGAAAGAAAATTAAGTTGCCATATGAATCTATTATGAGAGCTACTTATGGATTGCATACCAAAGATGACAATACCTAGATCTATTGCATTATGCCAAGCTAGGGGCGTTAAACAATAGTGCTTGTTGGGAGGCAAACCAATTTTATTTTTGTGTTTTTTGTTTTGCTTCTGTTTTTAAATAAAATACACATTATTACCTCTGTAGTAATTGTGTTTTGGTGTTTTAATTAGTGTTTGTGCCAAGTAAGACCTTTGGGATGGCTTACGGTCACAGTTGATTTGATCTTGCTGAAAAACATAAACTTTTGTGTCCAGTCACAGAATTGTTTAAATTCACTGGAGCGTGGAAAAACTCTAATTTTTTTAAAAAAGATCTATATACAAATTTCCTATGTTTTCCTAATTTTTCAGATTATGGAGTTATAGAAGTATTAGAACAATTCAGATCTTCGCAGACTGTTCTGTTTTTGGCAGATTCTGTTTTCTATGTGTTGTTTGCTTATTTTGATGAATCTATGGATAGTATCGGGGGGTATGAACCATGGAGAAGTTGGAATACAGTATATATTACACCAATATAAATAAAGAATGAGTTCACAACATTACCAAAAGTGGTGATTTTATTTTCTTACACTAACAGATCTCATGAGTTTTCTGTTGAGTTTTGTGTTGTGAAGTTTTCATGTTTTGGGTAAAGATTTGATGGACTACGGAATAAGGAGTGGCAAGAGCCTAAACTTGGGGATGCCCAAGGCATCCCAAGGTAATATTCAAGGACAAACAAGAGCCTAAGCTTGGGGATGCCCCGGAAGGCATCCCCTCTTTCGTCTTCGTCTATCGGTAAATTTACTTGAGGCTATATTTTTATTCACCACATGATATGTGTTTTGCTTGGAGCGTCTTGTATGATATGTGTCTTTTCTTTTTATTTTACCAAAATCATCCTTGCTGTACACACCTTTTGAGAGGGACACGCATGAATCGTGATTTATTAGAATACTCTATGTGCTTCACTTATATCTTTTGAGCTAGGCAATTTTGCTCTAGTGCTTCACTTATATCTTTTTAGAGCACGACAGTGGCTTTATTTTATAGAAATTGTTGAACTCTCTTTCTTCACTTATATTATTTTGACAGTCTCTAAACAGCATGGTAATTTTCTTAGGTTATGAATTTAGTCCTAATATGATGGGCATTTAAGAGGGATATAATAAAAACTTTCATATTAAGTGCATTGAATACTATGAGAAGTTTGATTCCTTATGATTGTTTTGAGATATAAAGATGGTGATATTAGAGTCATGCTAGTGAGTAGTTGTGGATTAGTAGAAATAATTGTGTTAAAGTTTGTGATTCCCGTAGCATGCACGTATGGTGAACCGTATGAAGTCGGAGCATGATTTATTTATTGACTGTCTTCCTTATGAGTGGCGGTCGGGGATGAGCGATGGTCTTTTCCTACCAATCTATACCCCTAGGAGCACGCGTGTAGTACTTTGTTTCGATAGCTAATAGACTTTTGCAATAAGTATGTGAGTTCTTTATGACTAATGTTGAGTCCATGGATTATACGCACTCTCACCCTTCCACCATTGCTAGCCTCTCTAGTATCGCGCAACTTTCACCGGTGCATTACACCAACCATATACCTTCCTCAAAGTAGCCACCATACCTACCTATTATGGCATTTCCATAGCCATTCCGAGATATATTGCCATGCAACTTCCAACATTCCGTTTATTATGACACGCTTCATCATTGTCGTATTGGTTTGCATGATCATGTAGTTGACATCGTATTTGTGGCAAAGCCACCATTCATATTTTTAATACATGTCTCTCTTGATCATTGCACATCCCGGTACACCGCCGGAGGCATTCATATAGAGTCATATTTTTGTTCTAAGTATCGAGTTGTAAGTAAATAAAAGTGTGATGATCATCATTATTAGAGCATTGTCCCATGTGAGGAAAGGATGATGAAGACTATGATTCCCCCACAAGTCGGGATGAGACTCCGGACGAAAAAAAAGAGCAAAAAGATTAAAAAAAAAGAGGCCAAAGAGCCCAAAATAAAAAAAAGAGAGAAAAGAGAGAAGGGGCAATGCTACTATCCTTTTTCCACACTTGTCCTTCAAAGTAGCACCATGATCTTCATGATAGAGAGTCTCCTATATTGTCACTTTCATATACTAGTGGGAATTTTCATTATAGAACTAGGCTTGTATATCCCAATGATGGGCTTCCTCAAAGTGCCCTAGGTCTTCGTGAGCAAGCGAGTTGGATGCACACCCACTTAGTTTCTTTTTGAGCTTTCATACACTTATAGCTCTAGTGCATCCGTTGCATGGCAATCCCTACTCACTCACATTGATATCTATTGATGGGCATCTCCATAGCCCATTGATACGCCTAGTTGATGTGAGACTATCTCCTTCTTTTTGTCTTCTCCACAACCACCATATTCTATTCCACCTATAGTGTGATGCGGCTTGAAGCTACATCGGTATTTCCCCAAAGAGGAAGGGATGATGCAGCACAGCGGCGGTAGGTATTTCCCTCAGTGATGAAACCAAGGTTATCGAACCAGTAGGAGATCCAAGCAACACTACGTAAACAGGACCTGCACACAAATAACAAATACTCGCAACCCGACGTGTAAAAGGGGTTGTCAATCCCTTTGGGCAACGGCACCAAAAATTGGCAAACGGACATGAGAGAGTAGTAAATATTGATAGATTGAACGCCAAATAAAATAAAGTGCAGCAAGGTATTTTTGTATTTTTGGTTTAATAGATCTGAAAATAAAAGTTGCAAATAAAGAAAAGAGCGAATAGCAAAACAGATCTTGAAAGCAAATATATTGGAAAAGAGACACGGGGGCCGTAGGTTTCACTAGTGGCTTCTCTTGAAAAAATAGCAAACGGTGGGTGAACAAATTACTATTGGGCAATTGATAAAACTTCAAATAATCATGACGATATCCAGGCAATGATCATTATATTGGCATCACGTTCAAGATAATAGACCGACTCCTGCCTGCATCTACTACTATTACTCCACACATCGACCGCTATCCAGCATGCATCTAGTGTATTAAGTTCATGGAGAAACGGAGTAATGCAATAAGAACGATGACATGATATAGACAAGATCTATTTATGTAGAAATAGACCCCATCGTTTTATCCTTCATAGCAACGATACATACATGTCGGTTCCCCTTCTGTCACTAGGATCAAGCACCGTAAGATTGAACCCACTACAAAGCACCCCTTCCCATTGCAAGATAAATAGATCAAGTTGGCCAAACAAAACCCAAATATCGGAGAAGAAATGCAAGGCTATAAGCAATCATGCATATAAGAGATCAAAGAAGACTCAAATAACTTTCATGGATAAAAAGATAGATCTGATCATAAACTCAAAGTTCATCGGATCCCAACAAACACACCGCAAAAAGAGTTACATCGTATGGATCTCCAAGAGACCATTGTATTGAAGATCAAGAGAGAGAGAGGAAGCCATCTAGCTACTAACTACGGACCCGTAGGTCCACAAAGAACTACTCACGCATCATCGGAGAGGCACCAATGGAAGTGGTGAACCCCTCCATGATGGTGTCTAGATTGGATCTGGTGGTTCTAAACTCTGCGGCGGCTGGAATTGATTTTCGTCGACTCCCCTAGGGTTTCTGGAATATTGGGGTATTTATAGAGCAAAGAGGCGGTTTGGGGGGCACCCGAGGTGGGCACAACCCACCAGGGTGCGCCTGGGCCTCCAAGCGCGCCCTGGTGGGTTGTGTTCCCCTCGGAGCACCCCCCCCCCCCCCAGGCGCTTCTCCGGCCCACTAGATGTCTACTGGTCCAAAGAAAATCCACAAAAAGTTTCGCTGCGTTTGGACTCCGTTTGGTATTGATTTCCTGTGATGTAAAAAACATGCAAAAAACAGCAACTGGCACTTGGCACTATGTCAATAGGTTAGTACCAAAAAATGATATAAAATGACTATAAAATGATTGTAAAACATCCAAGAATGATAATATAACAGCATTGAACAATCAAAAATTATAGATATGTAGGAGACGTATCAGCATCCCCAAGCTTAATTCCTGCTCGTCCTCGAGTAGGTAAATGATAAAAACAGAATTTTTTATGTGGAATGCTGCCTAACATGTCATCTCATATTCTTTCTTTTATAGAATGGACATTTGGAATTTTATATGATTCAAAGCAATAGCCTAGTTTTGACATGATGACTTAAATACTCAAGCATATCAACAAGCAACTATGTCTTTCAAAATATCAATGCTAAAATAAGTTATCCCTAGCCTATCATGCTCAACCATTGATCCATTCATGAAACACACTCGCATATTAACTACACCCAATGCTCAATTACGATCATAGTGCCTCCTAGTTGGTGCTTTATAAGAGAAGATGGAGACTCAAATTAAAAATAAAAACTACATAAAATAAAGAAAGGCCCTACGTAGAGGGAAGTAGGGATTTGTAGAGGTGCCAGAGCTCAAAGCGAAAAAATTAGAGATAAAAACATTTTCGGAGGTGTGCTTTTCCCACCAACGAAAACGACTTAGAGTTCCCAACACTTTCCATGCTAGATATATCATAGGCGGTTCCCAAACAGAAAATAAAGTTTATTCCTTTTTCCACCATTTCTTTCACTTTCCATGGCTAGCCGTATCCACGGGTGCCCTCCATACCAACACTTTCCAAGGAATTTATTATTTGACAACATAAAGTAAATTCATTTTTCATTTCGGGACTGGGCATCCCTAATACCTTTGCCTTACTCTCGTGCAATGACAAGTGAATAAACACTCATCATGAGAATAACACATCTAGCATGGAAAATATTAGCCACCCCTCACCGCCTCGCGAGCGGTACGAACACACAAAAGAGAAGTTTATTTTGAAAATTAGAGATGGCACAAACAAATTTTCTTAGAACGGCAAAAGAATACCGCATATAGGTAGATATAGTGGACTCATGTGGCAAAACTAGTTTAAAGGGTTTTGGATGCACAAGTAGTGATCATACTTAGTGCAAAATGATGGCTAGCAAAAGATTGAGAAGCGACCAACCAAAAAACGAATAATATCATAAGCGAGCATTAAGCATAATTAACACTGAATAAAGCACCACAAGTAGGATATAATTTCATTGCATAACTATTGACTTTCGTGCTTGCATAGGGAATCACAAACCTTAACACCAATATTCTTACTAAAGCACAATTACTCATCAACATAACTCACATATCACATCATCATATCTCAAAACTATTACAAGGAATCAAGTTTATTTTGTCCAATGATCTTCATGAAAGTTTTGATTATATCCTTCTTGGATATCTATCACTTTGGAACTAATTTTCATGTGTTGCTTTTGATAAGCTCAAACAAATATAAGTGAAGATCATGAGCATAATACTTCTTTCTCTTAAATTAATTTAAGTGAAGAAAGAGAGAATTTCTTAAAAAAATTACTAAATCCCAAATAAATCTAAGTGAAGCATGAGAGCATTTTTTCAAAAATACTAAAGCACGTCGTGATCAAAAAGATATAAGTGAAGCACTAGAGCAAATAAATAGCTCTTAAAAATTTAAGTGAAGCATAGAGAGCAATTCTAACAGGTCATGGCATAATTTTGGCTCTCTCAAATAGGTGTGTCCAGCAAGGATTCATAACTTAGAATGCAAAGCAAAACAAGAAAAGACTCATATCATACAAGACGCTCCAAGCAAAACTCATAGTATGTGACGAATAAAAATATAGCTTCGAGTAAAATACCGATGGTCATTAGAAGAAAGAGGGGATGCCACTCGGGGCATCCCCAAGCTTAGTTGCTTGCTTCTCTTTGGATAATAGCTTGGTATGACATGGGCATCCCCAAGATTAGGCTCTTCTTACTCATTATTCCTTCATCCATCTTAAGATAACCCAAAACTTGAAAACTTCAATCACACAAAACTCAACAAAACCTTCGTGAGATCCGTTAGTATAAGAAAGCAAATCACTACTATAAGTACAGTAGAATACCAATTCATATTTTATTATCGCATTATATCTACTGTATTCCAACTTTTCTATGGCAAAAACTCATCAAAGAAAACCATAGAATCATCAAAACAAGCACACAACGCAAAGAAAAAATAATCTGTCAAAAACAAAACAGTCTGTAGCAATCTGGATATTTCGAATACTTCTGAAACTCCAAAAATTCTGAAAAATATGGAAAACGGAGACAATTTGTATATCAATCTTGTCTAAAAAATTCAGAATTTTTCGTCTCTTCTGTCAATTTTCAAAATTGTTTTACTGGACGAAAAAGTTGCTGTTTTCCAACAAGATCAAATCAACTATCACCCAACATAATCCTAAAGGCTTTACCTGGCACAAACACTAATTAAAACACAATTATAACAGTAGCATAATTGTGCAAACACTCAAGAATAGAAAGCAAAAAGCAAAAATAAATTTTATTCATTGGGTTGCCTCCCAACAAGCGCTATTGTTTCACGCCCCTAGCTAGGCATAAAGCAAGGATCTAAGTTTTGTCATCTTTGTTCTTGTTTTCCTTGGAGGTGTTTTTCTCAAGAGGCTTTGCAGAAACAACATAAACACATTATCCATGGAAACTTTAGCACAATCAATTTGCTTATCATCATATCCCTTTTGATTTCCAGCAGTGATCCAAGAATAATGTTGATTAACATCATTAAAAACTTGTTGGATAATATCTAAAACAGGGACTTGCTTTTTAAGATTCTCATCAAAGATTTGATTATCCCCAAGTAAATGCCTTAAAGCATAATCACTATTATATAGAATTTCATCTATCACAGGGTTTTCACGATTCATACCACAAAAATTAAAGATTTCCCTAGCTTCCCGTATTATGTAGTCAAATTCATTCATAAGAACAAGAGTGGCCAACTTTTTAGCTTTAGGATTCTTTATAATGGGTAACTCATAAAACAATCTTTGCAAGGTAGGATGAGTACGGATAAATCTAATTTCAAGTTTCAGAACTAGCACTGAAATAGCTTCCACATAAGATTTAGTCCTTTTAAGTGTAGGAGCATCATCAAGACTCAAATTTCCAACACAATTGAATTTTTTTTGGATATGTTCTTTTCCCATAACATTTCCCTGCCCCAAAACAAAAGTTTTGGCATCCAGATTACCCGTATGCTCCATTTTAGGAGTTAGGCCATCATCTGTTTCTGCCATACCAAAATAACTCATGATTGCAAGCAAAAAGATAGATCTGACGAGAAAATGTCGAACAAAAAAAGGCGAATAAAACGGCAAATTTTTGTGAAGTGGGGGAGAGGAAAACGAGAGGCAAATGGCAAATAATGTAAATTGTGAGGAGATGAGATTTGTGATTAGGAACCTGGTATATGTTGAAGATCCTCCCCGGCAACGACGCAAGAAATTCCTTTTGATGCGGCTTGAAGCTACGTCGGTATTTTCCCAAAGAGGAAGGGATGATGCAGCACAGCGGCGGTAGGTATTTCCCTCAGTGATGAAACCAAGGTTATCAAACCAGTCGGAGAACCAAGCAACACTACGTAAACATCATCTGCACACAAATAACAAATACTCGCAACCCGACGTGTAAAAGGGGTTGTCAATCCCTTTCGGGAACGGCGCCAAAAATTGGCAAACGGACGTGAGAGAGTAGTAAATATTGATAGATCGAACGCCAAATAAAATAAAGTGCAGCAAGGTATTTTTGTATTTTTGGTTTAATAGATCTGAAAATAAAAGTTGCAAATAAAGAAAAGAGCGAATAGCAAAACAAATCTTGAAAGCAAATATATTGGAAAAGAGACCCGGGGGCCGTAGGTTTCACTCGTGGCTTCTCTCGAGAAAAATAGCAAACGGTGGGTGAACAAATTACTGTTGGGCAATTGATAAAACTTCAAATAATCATGACGATATCCAGGCAATGATCATTATATAGGCATCACGTCCAAAATTAGTAGACCGACTCCTGCCTGCATCTACTACTATTACTCCACACATCGACCGCTATCCAGCATGCATCTAATGTATTAAGTGAAGGAAATATGCCCTAGAGGCAATAATAAAGTTGTTATTTTATATTTCCTTATATCATGATAAATGTTTATTATTCATGCTAGAATTGTATTAACCGGAAACTTGATACATGTGTGAATACATAGAAAAAACAAAGTGTCCCTAGTATGCCTCTACTTGACTAGCTCGTTAATCAAAGATGGTTAAGTTTCCTGACCATAGACATGTGTTGTCATTTGATGAATGGGATCACATCATTAGGAGAATGATGTGATGGACAAGACCCATCCGTTAGCTTAGCATAATGATCGTTAAGTTTTATTGCTATTGCTTTCTTCATGACTTATACATATTCCTCTGACTATGAGATTATGCAACTCCCGAATACCGGAGGAACACCTTGTGTACTATCAAACATCACAACATAACTGGGTGATTATAAAGATACTCTACAGGTGTCTCCGAAGGTGTTTGTTGGGTTGGCATAGATCGAGATTAGGATTTGTCACTCCGAGTATCGGAGAGGTATCTCTGGGCCCTCTAGGTAATGCACATCACTATAAGCCTTGCAAGCAATGTGACTAATGAGTTAGTTACGGGATGATGCATTACGGAACGAGTAAAGAGACTTGCCGATAACGAGATTGAACTAGGTATAATGATACCGACGATCGAATCTCGGGCAAGTAACATACCTATGACAAAGGGAATAATGTATGTTGTTATGCGGTTTGACCGATAAAGATCTTCATAGAATATGTAGGAGCCAATATGAGCATCCAGGTTCCGCTATTGGTTATTGACCGGAGATGTGTCTCGGTCATGTCTACATAGTTCTCGAACCCGTAGGGTCCACACGCTTAACGTTCGATGATGATTTGTATTATGAGTTATGTGATTTGATGACCGAAGTTTGTTCGGAGTCCCGGATGAGATCACAGACATGACGAGGAGTCTCGAAATGGTCGAGAGGTAAAGATTCATATATTGGAAGGCCATATTCAGACATCGGAAAGGTTTCGAGTGATTCGGGTATTTTTCAGAGTACCGGGGAGTTACGGGAATTCACCGGGAGAAGTAATGGGCCTTATTGGGCCATACGGGAAAAGAGGAGGCAGGCTAAAGGGGAGGTGGCACGCGCCCCCCCATGGGTCTGAATTGGACTAGGGGAAGAGGGCGGCGCCCCCCTTGCCCTTTCCTACTCCCTCTCTCTTTCCCTCTTTCCTTCCCTCCTACTCCGAAAAGGGAAAGGGATTCCTACTAGGACTTGGAAGTCCTAGTAGGACTCCATACACTTGGCGCGCCCCTAGGTGGGCCGGCCTCTCTCCCTCCCTCCTTTATATACGGGGGAGGGGGGCACCCCAAAGGCACACCAAGATTTTTCTTAGCCGTATGTGGTGCCCCCCTCCACAGTTACACACCTCGGTCATATCGTCGTAGTGCTTAGGCGAAGCCCTGCGCTGGTAACTTCATCATCACCGTCGCCATGCCGTCGTGCTGACGGAACTCTCCCTTGTCCTCAACTGGATCAAGAGCTCGAGGGACGTCATCGAGCTGAACGTGTGCTGAACTCGGAGGTGCCGTACGTTCGGTGCTTGATCGGTTGGATCGCGAAGACGTTCGACTACATCAACCGCGTTAAGCTAACGCTTCCGCTTTCGGTCTATGAGGGTACGTGGACATACTCTTCCCCTCTCGTTGCTATGCATCTCCTAGATAGATCTTGCATGCTACGTTCTCCGACATTAAGTTCATGGAGAAATGGAGTAATGCAATAAGAATGATGACATGATGTAGACAAGATCTATTTATGTAGAAATAGACCCCATCGTTTTATCCTTAGTAGCAATGATACATACGTGTCGGTTCCCCTTCTGTCACTAGGATCAAGCACCGTAAGCTCGAACCCACTACAAAGCACCTCTTCCCATTGCAAGATAAATAGATCAAGTTGGCCAAACAGAACCCAAATATCGAAGAAGAAATAGGAGGCTATAAGCAATCATGCATATAAGAGATCAAATAAGACTCAAATTACTATCATGGATAAAAAGATAGATCTGATCATAAACTCAAAGTTCATCGGATCCCAACAAACACACCGCAAAAAGAGTTACATCATATGGATCTCCAAGAGACCATTGTATTGAAGATCAAGAGAGAGAGAGGAAGCCATCTAGCTACTAACTACGGACCCGTAGGTCTACAAAGAACTACTCACGCATCATCGGAGAGGCACCAATGGAAGTGGTGAACCCCTCCATGATGGTGTCTAGATTGGATTTGGTGGTTCTAGACTCTGTGGCGGCTGGAATTGATTTTCGTCGACTCCCCTAGGGATTCAGAAATATTGGGGTATTTATAGAGTAAAGAGGCGGTTCGGGGGGCACCCGAGGTGGGCACAACCCACCAGGGCGCGCCTGGGCCTCCAGGCGCGCCCTGGTGGGTTGTGTTCCCCTCGGAGCACCCCCCAGGCGCTTCTCTGGCTCACTGGATGTCTTCTGGTCCAAAAAAAATCCACAAAAATTTTCGCTGCGTTTGGACTCCGTTTGGTATTGATTTCCTGTGATGTAAAAAACATGCAAAAAACAGCAACTGGCACTTGGCACTATGTCAATAGGTTAGTACCAAAAAATGATATAAAATGACTATAAAATGATTGTAAAACATCCAAGAATGATAATATAACAACATGGAACAATCAAAAATTATAGATACGTTGGAGACGTATCAGCATCCCCAAGCTTAATTCCTGCTCGTCCTCGAGTAGGTAAATGTTAAAAACAGAATTTTTGATGTGGAATGCTGCCGAACATGTCATCTCATATTCTTTCCTTTATAGCATGGACATTTGGACTTTTATATGATTCAAAGCAATAGTCTAGTTTTGACATGATGACTTAAATACTCAAGCATATCAACAAGCAACTATGTCTTTCAAAATATCAATGCTAAAATAAGTTATCCCTAGCCCATCATGCTCAACCATTGATCCATTCATGAAACACACTCGCATATTAACTACACCCAATGCTCAATTACGATCATAGTGCCTCCTAGTTGGTGCTTTATAAGAGAAGATGGAGACTCAAATTAAAAATAAAAACTACATAAAATAAAGAAAGGCCCTACGTAGAGGGAAGTAGGGATTTGTAGAGGTGCCAGAGCTCAAAGCGAAAAAATTAGAGATAAAAACATTTTCGGAGGTGTGCTTTTCCCACCAACGAAAACGACTTAGAGTTCCCAACACTTTCCATGCTAGATATATCATAGGCGGTTCCCAAACAGAAAATAAAGTTTATTCCTTTTTCCACCATTTCTTTCACTTTCCATGGCTAGCCGTATCCACGGGTGCCCTCCATACCAACACTTTCCAAGGAATTTATTATTTGACAACATAAAGTAAATTCATTTTTCATTTCGGGACTGGGCATCCCTAATACCTTTGCCTTACTCTCGTGCAATGACAAGTGAATAAACACTCATCGTGAGAATAACACATCTAGCATGGAAAATATTAGCCACCCCTCACCGCCTCGCGAGCGGTACGAACACACAAAAGAGAAGTTTATTTTGAAAATTAGAGATGGCACAAACAAATTTTCTTAGAACGGCAAAAGAATACCGCATATAGGTAGATATAGTGGACTCATGTGGCAAAACTAGTTTAAAGGGTTTTGGATGCACAAGTAGTGATCATACTTAGTGCAAAATGATGGCTAGCAAAAGATTGAGAAGCGACCAACCAAAAAACGAATAATATCATAAGTGAGCATTAAGCATAATTAACACCGAATAATGCACCACAAGTAGGATATAATTTCATTGCATAACTATTGACTTTTGTGCTTGCGTAGGGAATCACAAACCTTAACACCAGTATTCTTACTAAAGCACAATTACTCATCAACATAACTGACATATCACATCATCATATCTCAAAACTATTACAAGGAATCAAGTTTATTTTGTCCAATGATCTTCATGAAAGTTTTGATTATATCCTTCTTGGATATCTATCACTTTGGAACTAATTTTCATGTGTTGCTTTTGATAAGCTCAAACAAATATAAGTGAAGATCATGAGCATAATACTTCTTTCTCTCAAATTAATTTAAGTGAAGCAAGAGAGAATTTCTTAAAAAATTTACTAACTCCCAAATAAATCTAAGTGAAGCATGAGAGCATTTCTTCAAAAATACTAAAGCACGCCTTGCTCAAAAAGATATAAGTGAAGCACTAAAGCAAATCCATAGCTCATAAAAATTTAAGTGAAGCATAGAGAGCAATTCTAACAAGTCATGGCGTAATTTTGGCTCTCTCAAATAGGTGTGTCCAGAAAGGATTCATAATTTAGAACACAAATCAAAACAAGCAAAGACTCATATCATACAAGACGCTCCAAGCAAAACTCATAGTATGTGACGAATAAAAATATAGCTTCGAGTAAAATACCGATGGTCGTTAGAAGAAAGAGGGTATGCCACTCGGGGCATCCCTAAGCTTAGTTTCTTGCTTCTCTTTGGATAATAGCTTGGGATGCCATGGGCATCCCCAAGCTTAGGCTCTTCTTACTCCTTATTCCTTCATCCATCGTAAGATAACCCAAAACTTGAAAACTTCAATCACACAAAACTCAAAAAAACCTTCGTGAGATCCGTTAGTAAAAGAAAGCAAATCACTACTATAAGTACTGTAGCAAACCAATTCATATTTTATTCTTGCATTATATATAATGTATTCCAACTTTTCTATGGCAAAAACTCATCAAAGAAAACCATAGAATCATCAAAACAAGCACACAACGCAAAGAAAACAGAATCGTCAAAAATAGACCAGTCTGTAGCAATCTGGATATTTAGAATACTTCTAAAACTCCAAAAATTATGAAAAATTAGGACAACGGAGGAAATTTGTATATAAATCTTTTCTAAAAAATTCAGAATTTTTTGTCGCTGCTGTGAATTGTCAAAATTGATTTACTAGACGCAAAAGTTTCTGTTTTCCAACAAGATCAAATCAACTGTCACCCAACATAATCCTAAAGGCTTTACATGGCACAAACACTAATTAAAACACAATTATAACAGTAGCATAATTGTGCAAACACTCAAGAACAGAAAGCAAAAATAAATTTTATTCATTGGGTTGCCTCCCAACAAGCGCTATTGTTTCACGCCCCTAGCTAGGCATAAAGCAAGGATCTAAGTTTTGTCATCTTTGTTCTTGTTTTCCTTGGAGGTGTTTTTCTCAAGAGGCTTTGCAGAAACAACATGAAACACATTATCCATGGAAACTTTAGCACAATCAAGTTGCTTATCATCATATCCCTTTTGCTTTCCGACAGTGATCCAAGAATAATGTTGACTAACATCATTAAAAACTTGTTGGATAATATCTAAAACAGGGACTTTCTTTTTAAGATTCTCATCAAAGATTTGATTATCCCCAAGTAAATGTCTTAAAGCATAATCACTATTATAGAGAATTTCATCTATCACGGGTTTTTCACGATTCATACCATAAAAATCAAAGATTTCCCTAGCTTCCCGTATTATGTAGTCAAATTCATTCATAAGAACAAGAGTGGCCAACTTTTTAGCTTTAGGATTCTTTATAACGGGTAACTCATAAAACAATCTTTGCAAGGTAGGATGAGTACGGATAAATCTATTTTCAAGTTTCAGAACTAGCGCTGAAATAGCTTCCGCATAAGATTTAGTCCTTTTAAGTATAGGAGCATCATCAAGACTCAAATTTCCAACACAATTGAAAAATTCTTGGATATGTTCTTTTCCCATAACATTTCTCTGCCCCAAAACAAAAGTTTTGGCATCCAGATTACCCGTATGCTCCATTTTAGGAGTTAGGCCATCATCTGTTTCTGCCATACCAAAATCACTCATGATTGCAAGCAAAAAGATAGATCTGACGAGAAAATGGCGAACGAAAAAAAAAGGCGAATAAAACGGCAAATTTTTGTGAAGTGGGGGAGCGGAAAACGAGAGGCAAATGGCAAATAATGTAAATTGCGAGTAGAGATGAGATTTGTGATTAGGAACCTGGTATATGTTGAAGATCCTCCCTGGCAACGGCGCCAAAATTTCCTTTTGATGTGGCTTGAAGCTACGTCGGTATTTCCCCAAAGAGGAAGGGATGATGCAGCACAGCGGCGGTAGGTATTTCCCTCAGTGATGAAACCAAGGTTATCGAATCAGTAGGAGAACCGAGCAATACTACGTAAACAGCACCTGCACACAAATAACAAATACTCGCAACCCGACGTGTAAAAGGGGTTATCAATCCCTTTCGGGCAACGGCGCCAAAAATTGGCAAATGGACGTGAGAGAGTAGTAAATATTGATAGATCGAACGCCAAATAAAATAAAGTGCAGCAAGGTATTTTTGTATTTTTGGTTTAATATATCTGAAAATAAAAGTTGCAAATAAAGAAAAGAGCGAATAGCAAAACAAATATTGAAAGCAAATATATTGGAAAAGAGACCCGGGGGCCGTAGTTTTCACTAGTGGCTTCTCTCGAGAAAAATAGCAAACGGTGGGTGAACAAATTACTGTTGGGCAATTGATAAAACTTTAAATAATCATGACGATATCCAGGCAATGATCATTATATAGGCATCACGTCTAAGATTAGTAGACCGACTGCTGCCTGCATCTACTACTATTACTCCACACATCGACCACTATCCAGCATGCATCTAGTGTATTAAGTTCATGGAGAAACAGAGTAATGCAATAAGAATGATGACATGATATAGAAAAGATCTATTTATGTAGAAATAGACCCCATCGTTTTATCCTTAGTAGCAACGATACATACGTGTCGGTTCCCCTTCTGTCACTGGGATCAAGCACCGTAAGATCAAACCCACTACAAAGCAATTAGCGGTCTGGACGTTTGTCTAGGTATGCCCACGGACAAACCAGGAAAACTCCATAGGAAAATGATCCGTTGAAAATCCAGCATGTGTCCCATAGAAAAGAAGCCCGATCAAAAATGGACATGATTTTGTCCCATGGAGCAGGGCGCCCATAAATTTCATTGGCGATGTGCTCCAGTTCCCTGGTAGCAGTGAGTCCTGGTAACCTGCGAGAGATATTTCAACAAATTAGAGAAGATCGACCTCTGACATGGCGAAGTGGTAGCCATAGTTCTTCGGTAGATATTCAAATTGTTTTTGTCGGCAGCCTGGGCCGAAATAACCAGTGATAGATAACGCATGGAGTGTTGTTATTTGGGTAGTGGGCTCGGAGATCATCGATAAATCTGAGCTTATCAGAATCAGCTTGAGGCCCATACACCGAAATTAGCCTGAACTTCACACTTTTTTTTGAAAAGGAGGATGACCCCGGCCTCTGCATCTAGGTGATGCATGCAGACATTTTATTTATTATTCACAAAGACCTTACAAAGTATTACATCAGTAAGTCTGAAGCCACCATCTTGGCAACATCTGTCGCTACTCCTATCCACTTGATGAAGGGGTGTCGAATGTCCGAGCCGAATACCAAATAGACCTCGCACCAAAGCCTAACATCTAAAGCCGCAGTCCCCAACCAAGTCACTTGCTGGGTCTGAGGCACACCCAGGTCCGGCGCACTCTCAGCGGGCGCCACATGCGCCCGCTGCAGAGGCCGTTGTCACCATCTTTCACCGGTCTATCTTCAGAGCAGGTACTGACGTATCCACCTTGCCAGGCCTGCCGTCGACGCCACCACGACGCCAGACAGCGCCCCCGCCCTGCGCGAGTCCATCATCTCACGCCCGTCACCGAGACCCCGCTGCGCCATGCCACCAAGACTCATTATCGTCGACGCAGTAGATGTACACCGCTCCACTTCTTGTGTCCTCCGTCCAGTAGCTGCTCCAAAACAATGCCCTCGTGAGGGAGAGCGACAACAAGAGCGCTGCCATCGTCCGATCCGGGATAGCCGGGTCTGGGGTTTCCCTCGGAGCAGCGCGGGTCTCAACCATCTGGGCCTAGATCGGGCGCGTCCACCGCCGCCGCCACCCGCTGCCCTTGACCATCCGCCATCGCAGGTTGCAGATCCTGGCTGCCGCCTCCCCGAGACACTGCCGTTGAATGGCTGGTGCGGAACGCCGCCACTCCGATCCAATCTATGGCCGAGGAGATCCAATCTGCAGCAATGAGTTCCTGCAGAGTTACTTGCCGGTCCACAACAACCAGTTCCAACCACAATCAACCTTCGATGCCCAGCAACTAGTCCCCCTTATATTTATATTTTGGGTCATATTTTGAACATTATTCCTGCAGTCCAGCTCAACAAGTCAACATCCAAGTTGAATGAGCCTGCTCACTGGAACCAGGAGAGGCGCGTCAGAGTTCCAGTCCACGGTCGATTGACGTTGGTCATCAGATTATGCGTGTAGACTCAAAACTGAACTTTTCGTGTGTTCTCTTGCCGATGAGTCGAGATTTTAGAAGAACCTGAATTAAAATGCAGACAATGCGGTCACTAGTGGCATTGGTGGGTGCGTACTCGCTGACAAATCAAGAAAATTTGGCAGTGAAGTGTGTTGCTGCAGATCCAATATCCATGGATCTCACAAAAAGGCATTGCGATTAGGAATTGAAAATAGTTGCAAAGTAAAGATCGGAGAGAGGGGATGGGGAGGGAAACTTAAAAAGCAAGATAAATTAGTCTGCCAGTGGTATCTCAGCTAGAACGAGAACAAGCACACGTGGTCACCCAGCATCAACCCAATCCTTGCTTCTAACTGAATCTTCTTGAACGGCGGCCTGGAGTTGCATGAAGAATTCCTGAAGATTCTGTCATTTCTTTCCTTCTAGATCTCCAAGACTTAACCTTCTCCTTCCTGAAGATTCTCATTTCATACTTGCCTCGTCACCGCTGTACATGATGCGCCGGTAAAGCCCCAGCTTACAGATTGTATAGTGTCAAATTTCCTTGGCAAAAGGGCAGCTGGCAAGCAAATGTGAAGCGTTCTCTGGATTTTGCAGGCACATCAAACATGTGGGGTTATGTGGCCAGCCCCTCTTGGCAAGATTATCAGCCGTCAGATATTTACCTCGAGCTGCAAGCCAAACGAAAAACTGTCATTTGGGAGGCGCATCAGAATTCCAAGCTAGCTAGGCGAATGTTGGGAATAAGCCGTGACGGAGCACGGTGCCGACCGGCGTCAGTGCGCCAGGTCGGGTCCGTGGTGGTGCTGACCGACGTGAGCGCGTCAGGTCGGGTCCGCGTGGCTGGGTTACGGCCGTGTGTGTAGCGTGTGTGCGTTGCGTGGCGTGCGTGTGTGCGCATGTGTTTGTGGCATGATGGTACATAGCTAGCTAGGCCGTTAGTCGTCAGGTCGTGCGATCTGTTGCATGGCCGCGTCGTGCGCGTGAGGGCATCGTGGGCATGCGAATAGCACGCGCATGCAGCAGGGCGGAGTGGGCTGCGGTTGTACGAGCACCAGCCCGGCTATAAACTCCGTAGACTGTTTGATGGTTGTTAGTGTGGACCCACAGTTCGTGCTGAAGGAAGAAAACGGCTGTACGTGCGGCCAGGGCGTTCGTCGCCGGAAAGACTCTATTGTGTTCTGCTCTTTCTTCTACCTCCGTGCAGCCGAGAGAGAGAGAGCTTGCAAAGGTTCGGCCCCTTCAGCGAATGAATGTTTGATGTTGGCCGTGAGCGTGGTATATGCCGAGCTTGAAGCCTTGAACTGAAAGTTCCACTCGCAGTCCATCCCAAGATAAATTTGTCTTGCCGGTCCGGGGATAGTTGAGCATCCATGGATCTGATTCTCTGACGACAGACTTTCTGACCCATTGAGAACACTGCAGGCCCGACAAAATGGACCGATTTTGTGCCACGGAGACTGCTTAGTTTGTTTGAGTCAATGTGTGTAAAATCTGTCTGATTGAGAAGCATTCGGAAGATGAATCAAAATTTGTAGAGTGGACGCAAGTATGTAATTCATCATTTTCTTGTTCCAAATATTACAGAGCGTCCTGAAAAAATTAATTAAAGAGCATGGCAATATGATACCATCTATGAAGGCAAACACCCAATCTTTCTAAATTGTTTATTTCACAATGTTTATGTCCATCTCTGAACTGAAGTCGAGATTCAGGAGGAGGGCGACTTGCTGCGTGTTGCCTCTGGTAAACTTACTAAACTTTTTTTTGAAAGAAAAAAGGTAGCACGAGGCCTACCTTATATTTCAAAACAGGCACAAGCCTGGGCAAAAGTACGGTTACAAGATCTTGTGAAGTGCACCAAGGTGCAAGGCCACAAGCAGCCTAACGGACCAACATGCGGGGAAGTGAGGAGCGGAAAGGATAGAGAGATTAAAGAGATTAGCACAACACAAGATATCTATACAGGCTAGCCTTCGATCATAGTGATCCAGGTCTGCAAGTCCGCCTTGTCGCTATGCTTCGTAGCTCGGTTGCTCCATAGACAGATCAAACTAGCAGCGTAGAACCTGATATAAGGCTCAGTCCAGTATTTGCCGTTGAAACTACGATCATTTCTAGCATGCCATAGAGTGACAGCAGAGGCCGCAAAAGCAATGTTCCATTTTCGCTTGAAGTAGAGTTGGTCAGCAGCCTTGCAGACAAACTGTTTGATATCCGGAGAGGTGCATGCTAGGGGAGCCAGTAGCAGTCTATCCCAAATTGCATTAACTGACCGGCAGCAGAGCACCAGATGATCAACCGTTTCTAAAGCCGGGCAGAGATCACAACCAGCAGTTGGAGCAACAGTTGACCAGCCCTTCGTAGCCATGAGCTCTCGTGCGTTCAGACGACCCCAGAAGAGAAGCCAGAGAAAACCCCTGTGTTTGAGAGGTATGATCGGGTCCCAAATCCAAGACTCAATGTCCCAAAGCACGCCTCTGAAGGTAAGTAAGTGATAGAAATGACCTGTGCTTAACCTGCTGCCAGTGAAGAGAGGCACACGAGTGACCGAGCACGAACTGTCAGGGGCCACGTCCGCAATGAGCTGATTCAAAAGAAGAAGTTGTTGAAGCGCAGTCTGAGATAGGTTTGGGTGCAGAGCTATGTTCCAGCTACCTGCCGCATACTGGGATTGGACAGTGCAGAATTGGTTGCGATCGAACGAGTACAGGACTGGGAACATGTGTCTTAGCCTTCCAGCCTGCAGCCATTGATCGTGCCAGAAAGAGACGTGAGTACCAGCACCGACAGAACAACGAGAAGAGGAGATGACCAAAGGAATGCAGTCTTTGAAGCCCTTCCACATGACAGTGTCTCTCTTGCTGACCCCACGAGGGAGAGAATCCTTGCAGTACTGCGAAGCAAACCAGCGGAAGCAGGGTATATCCGAGGACTGAAGTATTTTTGCCACAAACTTGCATATCATGGCCTAGTTATGCGCCTGAAGGTTTCTGACTCCCAGACCACCACTAGCCCAGGGCAAGGTTACCCTGTCCCAAGCCATGAGGCATTGCCCCCCCTTCACCTTGTTCTTGCCCTGCCAAAAGAAAGCTCGAAGCAGGCCATCCAGCTTAGCGAGAGATTCTTTAGGCCAAAGAAAGCAAGACATGAAATAGGTGGGTATGCCCGCTAGCACCAAGTTGATCAGCGTCAGCCTCCCACCCCAAGAGAGAAAAGAAGCCAGCCAACCAGAGAGACGGCGATCGACCTTGTGGATGACCGGGAGCAGCATGCCATGTTTGATCTTGTGGATGGACAGCGCCAACCCCAGATACGTGCAGGGAAAGGAGGACACGGGGCAGCCAAGTTGAGAGGCAATCGCACAAGCAACATCCGCGTCCACACATATAGGTACCAAAGTGCTTTTGTGGAAATTGATGTTCAGCCCTGAGAAATCAGAAAAAGCAGACAAAATGTTCTTGATTACGTTGGCCTGCTGCACATCACCCCGGAAGATGATCAGCGTATCATCTGCATACTGTAAAACCGGGAAGAAATCATTGATGTTTGATCTGAGGGGGTGCATGAGATTGCCATTCTGGAAGTGCAGGTGGCAAAGTCTCTGAAGTACGTCAGCCACAAGCAGGAAGAGATACGGAGACAAAGAATCCCCCTGTCTGAAACCTCTTTTAGCCAGTATAGGATCGCCCAGTTCCCCATTGACTAGCACTCTAGAGCAGCCTGTAGATAGGAGTGCATGAATCCATTATACCCATCTTCTGGGAAAGCCCCTGGCTTCCAAGACTTGGGTAAGACAGGTCCAACTGACAGAATCGAAAGCTTTCTGAAAATCCAACTTAAGTGCAACAACTGGCAACCTCCTCTTATGAGCAGCTTGGATCATCTCAGCAGCCAGAGCGAAGTTTTCAACAATGGAACACCCTCGCAGGAACCCGGATTGCAGGGAGTGGACTAGGTCAGGGACCCGTTGTTGCAGCCTGTTCGTCAGGACCTTAGAGGCCAGCTTAGGTGCACTATGCACCAAAGAGATTGGCCGGTAATCCCGCAACTCCAGAGGTGTATCCTTTTTAGGCAGAAGCGTGATGTAAGCTGTATTAATGCCATCCAAGGCCAGCTGGTTGTTGTGAAAATCTTCGAAGAACTTGAGAAGGTCATCCTTAAGCAGCAGCTTAAAAGCTTATAGAACTCGTTGGTGAAACCATCCGGGCCCGGGCTTCTATTGTTTGGAGACTTGTCGATGGCCTGTACAATCTCAGCCCAGGAGAAGCTATTGGCAAGCTCAGAGAGGTCAACAGGATCATATAAGGCATTAAGCTGGACCATTGGCATGGAAGGAGCAGGCTGACCCAGAATATCTGTGATGTATCTGGTTGCCAAGCTAAGCTTCTGACAGTTCTGGTAGTATTGCACACCATCATGCGTGAGAACTTTGACCTTGTTACGCCTGGAATGACAATTGGCAGCCGCATGAAAGAATTGGCAGTTCTCGTCACCGGAGACACACCATCGTAACTTAGCCCGTCGGCGCTACATGGCAGATTGCCACAAGATGAGCTGTTCAGCCTTGGCAGAAGCAAAATCACAAAGAACCACCTCCAGCATGGTCAGGTGCCTCCTTTCCTCAACAGCCTGTAGAAAGCTCACCACATGTTTGTTATTTTCAAGGAGCATTTTGAGGCTGGACTTGCGCCTACACCATTACTGTAAGGAGGCTCTGGTCCTCCTCATCTTGAAGCTGATGAGCGAAGCCGAAGACTGGAAACCCCTAGTGCCTCGGGTCCAGCAGTCCTGGATTATGTCTCTTGCCTCCTGCATCTCGAGCCAGTGATTCTCCATCCTGAATAACTTGCTTCTGGGCGCATCAGCACAGAATTGTACTAACATGGGTGTGTGATCGGATGTAACGGCAGGCACACAAGTAGCAGATGACTGTAGAAAGTTCAAGTTCCAAGCTGCATTCTCCAGAATGCGGTCAATTCTGGCAAGAGTGGGGGAGGACCTCTTATTAGACCAAGTAAACAACCTGTTGTCAATCTGAATATCATCCAGCCCGTGCTCCCTGATCCAAGCATTGAACATATCCATATGGTTCCAATTAATGAGGCCACAAGATTTCTCGTGTGCAAAATGATACATATTGAAATCTCCCAAGACGATCCATGGGGTGTCTGTCTCTGCGGCGACGTTGCTGACAGCCTCAAAGAAGGCAGACCTCTCATTATCCAGACAAGGTGCATAGATAGCAGTGAGCAGGAAGGAGCTAACAGTTGTGGTCGAGCACATCTTCAGAGTGACATGATATTGGTGTGTGTCAACAACTTGGCCAAGAACACAGTTGGGGTCTCAGGCGACAAGAATTCCCCCGGCGGCTCCAACAGAGGGAGTGGCAGAGTGATCCTTGAAGCAAGCAGGTAGGAACGAACGTAGTTTGAAGGGGGAGAGGTTAGGCAGCTTAGTTTCCTGCAAACAAACAATGCTGGGGCAACAAGAGGTTATAGCATCGCGAACCAACAAACATTTATCATCATCACCAAGACCGCGTACATTCCAGTTAAGGATCTTCATGGTGGAACAAAGAGCATACAACCGAGATGATAACGCAAACACATGCTAGAAACAGAGCAAAATAAAAAAGACCCAGAGGTTGACTGGAACACCTGGTAGCAGGCACGATACAGACTGCGAAAGAAGCAAAGAAAACCAGATACAAGAGCTGCAACGCATCGCGTGGAGCCATTGACAACTAACCAAGCAGGACTAACAGACTGACAATGACTGACGAAACAAGCTATCCTGAGGGTGCCCATGACAGGAACAAACTTAAACATGCTAAGCCAGAGGCATGCAGCAGCAGACACCAGAGAACTACTCATAGAGATTGTTGAGGACACGCACAGATGATGCAGACGAGCTGCTAGCAGCGGGAGAGCCTGCCGAATCAGATGAGGCAGTGGAGGAAGCATGGAGCCTGGCTTGATCAAGGATGGCTGTAGCATTGAGGTCGCAAATCTCCGCAATCTGCTTCAGCTTGCTTCTGGTCAGAGGGGTCAGGGTCGACAGCAGAGCCAGCTCAAGGAGTCCAGCTAATGCCACCGCTTTCGCCTTCTTGCGGCACGAAGAAGAGGAACTGGAGCGGCGGGAGGGGCCTCCGCCCGAGCCGGACCCGGACGCAGCCGCCTTATGCTTAGCCGCACGCTCCATAGAGCCCATGCGCATGCCGTTGTAGGCGCACCTGATATGCTGACTGCGCCATGGGGACGGGTGGCCCCCCTCCAGGACAACAGGGGGCACGACCGCCTGTCCGTCGACCGCGCCAGGACTTCCAGATCCAGCAAGAGCCGCCGGCAAGGCGGCAGGCTCCAGATTTAGATCAAGATTCCCGCGCGCCAGCATGCACTTGGAAGTAACAGCACCCCCGGAGGGGTCCAGCAGCTGGAGCGTTGGCGGCGAGGTGTGCAAGTTGCCGGCGGCAGGCCCTTGCGGCGGATCACGGCAGCTGCAGAAAACCGTGGCAACGTGAGGAGGGAGCGCGGCGCACGCACCATGTCTGAGATCGGTCACCGCCACTGGAGAGACCTGGCCACATGGGAGGATACCAGGCTCAGGCCTGGGGATGCGGTTGGTAGGCCGCGAGCAGATGGGCCGAGAGGTGAGAAACTGGTGGGCCTGGAGATGGGCTTGGGCTGGAAAGTAAGCGGCAGCGGGGAGGAGAGGGCCCTCCGTGGAGGAGATGTGCGGGCCGACTGTAGGCAGCAGGCTGGAAGGCACATTAGGTTTAGGTGGGTATGTGCATTCCATGGACGGGAGCAGGGGCAGCATGCGAGAGCAGAGGCTGTCATCGAGCAGCTTGGGCCAGAATTTGAAAAGAAGCGACCGGCAGCTTTCCCGCGCTAGCGTCTCCGAGAGATAGTTGAAGCATGGAAAGTAGCCGTCCCCCACCGCTAGCGGCCGCACCGGGATGGACCCAGAGACCGACCGGCGGTTGTTAAGCTCAAGGGTGAAGGAGAAACGCAACTCCTCCGGATCCAAGGAGACCACTGCACGAGGTGTACGCGTGTCAGCCGCCAGCAGCGAGGAATGGAGGCAATGCCGGGCCTCATCCTCGTGGCCGATCTGCACGATCGTAGGGAGGGAGAAAGTGGCGTTCTTGATCAGCTTTGGCTTGACCACAACCTTGAGCATGGCGAGACAGTCGCCGACGGAAGCCATCTCAGGGTGCAGGAAAGCACTGAACGCCCGGTCCGCCATGCCTTCGCACCCCCCCCCCCCCCCCCCCCCCCCAGGCCGCCCAAAGAGGGCCTAGGGTGCGCATGCCCTTGGCGCTGCGGAGCAGGTTCGAGCGAACCGTTGGCGCCCTCCCCATCAACCTGGCCGGACGGCCGTGGCGGGGCTGTGGGAGCGCCAAGGGAGCGGGCCACATCCCAGATTTCGTTGATGATGACGTCCACATAGATGCCGTTGCCATCGACGCGGTGAAAGGTGAGGTGGTGGGGGATGTGGTGGAGGGCTTCAACTTTGATGAGCACGAAGATGCAGGAGAACTCACTGCCATGAAGGCGGGCGTGCTCCAGCCTGAACAGATTGGCGAAGCCCGCGACGCTAGCCGCCACCCCCCGCCTATTCCATAACTCCAGCGGCATCTTCTCCAGCGAGATGCTCACCACATGGTGATAGGAGAAGGAGAAGGCGTTGTCTCCTGCATTGTGAGGTAGGACCCAGATCGTGCGGTTGCCTAGGCAGATAGGGCTAGCCCGCATGGCGGCAACCTGCTCAGACTCCCACTGGAACACAACAAAAATAGTGCCCACAGTGCAGCCGGCGAACTGAATGGCCATGATGCCTAGGTGGTAGCGGAAGACACGCTTGAGCCAGGGCAAGAAAGCTGGGCGAGGAGGGGTGATGTTGACAAGGCAGACAAGGGAGTTTTGGTCTGCGACCATGGGGTAGTGGACATCCAAGGAAGTGGGGTGGCCATGCACGACGCACTACCGGAATCGACCCCTATACCGACGGCCCGAGCCGTCGGCATAGCCCTGAAAAACCGTCGGGATAGGCCTATGCCGACAGCCCCCGTCGGCATCGGGCCGTCGGCATAATATACGTCGGCGTAGCCCGGAAGCCCGTCGGCATAGAAAGGCCGTCGGCATAGGTCCTATGCCGACGGTGTCCGTACATCTATGCCGACGGCCCGGGCCGTCGGCAACGTTCCCGCCTAACGTCAAACGGCAACCAAGGGCTGCTCGCCACGTGGCAGGGCTATGCCTACGGCCTGGCCGTCGGCATAGTTTGAATCTATGCCGACGGCCAGGCCGTAGGCATAGCCCTGCCACGTGGCGAGTAGCCCTTACTCGTGGGACAGGGCTATGCCTACGGCCTAGCTGTCGGCATAGTTTGAAACTATGCCGACGGCTAGGCTGTAGGCATAGCCCTGCCACGTGTCAGCAGCTGGGCTCTCATGGGGCAGGGCTATGCCTACGGCCTTGCTGTCGGCATAGTTTGAAACTATGCCGACGGCTAGGCCGTAGGCATATCGGCCACGTGTCAGCAACTGGGTGCTCAGGCCAGGGCTATGCCTACGGTTAGGCCGTCGGCATAGTTATTATTTGATTTTTTTTCTTCTTTTTCCTGTTTGTTTTCATATCAATTCAATTCAAATATACAGCAGATATATATGATGGAAATACACATATAGAACACATCTAAGTATCATCCGGCACCGTCACAACAATATATGCATAAGCATCATCACAATCAACATAAATATAAGCATAAGCATATAAAGAAGCACACAAGTCATCTAAAGGACCATCAAAGACCACAAGTTTATCATCATCATCACCACACACAAATCATCTAAAAGACATAAGCATAAGCACACAAGTAACCAAAAGTCTTAAGCGGCAGGATGTCGAGCACCGCGGAGGTCGTCACCGCCAAGACCGCTGAAGCCCAGGTCGTCACAGGCAGCGCTACCGCCAAGACTGCCTCCACCTCCGCCTCTGTGGATCGGAGTGGTCGGGCTCCGTGACTCGGGAGTGCTGCGAAGACCACCGCCAACGGTTGATCCACCGGTTCCCTGGATGTTGAAAAGACATATTAACGGGATATATGACTGTGTTGAAAGGCATGATATGCTTTGGGTGAATAGTTTAGGGATGTACATACCGGCGAGGGACCATCGTGCTGCTGTGCCACAAAGTCCTCAAAGGTAAGCAGCGTTGGTTGTGTTGGAGGAGGTGGTGCTGCTTGCAATTGAGGAACCCGTCCGGCCGCCATCTCCTCAAGAGCGCGTTGTATCCTGGCATTGTTCTGCTCATGGTGTGCATGAAGTCTCGTGTGCCACGCCATGGTCTCCTGGCGTGTGTACTCCATGTAGGCCTACGGTATGACATGATGGAACTCATAAACATCTCAATGCTGGAAAATAAAGTGAGCAATGTAGATAAGAGGAAAAATACTTACAGATTGCCGCTCCTGAAAGAGGGCCTGTGACTGCGCACTGGTCATGGGCGTGCGCTGGCTCAGGCTCGGGTCGATAGCTCGGAGCTGCGTGTAGGAGATAGTAGGAGTGATAACAGCATCGAGAACCGGCTGCCGACCGTGCCTCCTGGGCCCCATGCCAACCACCACCCTCTCGTCCAGATGTGCACTCATGGGGTCAGATGTGCCAGGATGTAACCTGAGATACTCCTGAGAGTAGACCTGCTTCTTCTCTGCGGTGTTGCCGTAGTACTTGGACTCGCCAGGCTTGGGGCTCCTCCGCGTATGGGCGATCTCCCACGCCTCCATGTGTGAGAGCGAACGCTTCAGTTTCTCCTCCTGCACCACCAAACAGAGGTTAGTCATACATAAGAAAGTAAATAGAAGAAGAATGTTTCGATGAGGTTAGTCATACATGAAGTGCCTTGTGGAGAAAGTGGTTTCGGTTTCCCTGAGCATGTACTCCCTCCGTCCCTCGGTTAGCCTTGTTTTTGATGCTCGTAGCCGCCCAGTCTCCATCCGTATCACACCAAACATCCACCAATGCCGCCCAAGACTCGTCTTTTCCATAACACCAATTTGGACACACCTACATAATGAAAGCATAATGGCATGTCAACACGAAACGGTAAAATGTACCACAAACATCGGAATGAAAAATCTTTTATACTTACCGCCAAGTACTGGTCCCTCTCCAAGGTAATGCCCGTCCTCCGCGCTTCTTCCTTTGTCATCTTCACACCAAGAGCGTCGTGATAGTATGTCGAGATGGCCACATAGCGCACCTCGTACTGCATCTGGCGGGCCTTCTTCTTGCATTGGCGCAGCACGATCTGGTCGGCTCTGGCCTTGTGCTCCGGAAGAACTCGATAAAATTTCTACAATCATGCATGAAACAAGAATGGAAGAAGCCATGAGTTAAATCATTCATGAAACTAGAATGGACTTGTGCTTCTCAAGAGAACTCACCCAGAAAGTAGTGATCACGGCCTTGGCATGGGTCTCATGCTCCGCGTGGAGGGCCGCTACCCAGTGGTCCCAGCTCGTGGCCAAAACCCGATGGTCCGGGTGCCTGACTGGATCCGGACAGTACAACCCCGGCCAATATAACTTCAGCAAGACGGTGATGAGGCCGTTGGGAATACGGACCCCTTTAGAATATATCCAGTTGCTGCAAAAGAATGAACTATTAGCATGTGACAAGCAAAATAAATAACAACCGGAATGAGCATGTGACAAGCAAAATAATGAAATTATTATAAAGTGACACTTACTCTTTCCCCGTGGGCTCAATGAGCCACTTCTGCTCCTCAGTAGCAGGAACCTGCTTTGGTAGCTTTGCGTTACCACGCAGCCACCCCTTGCTGTTGCCACCCCCCTCCCCGCCAGCACCATCATCCCCGCCACCACCATCCTCCTCGCCTGCCTCCTCCTCCTCATCCTCGGCCCCCTCCTGAACCTCCTCCTCCTCCTCCTCCTCGGCCCCATCTCGAACCTCCGCCTCCTCCTCCTCCTCCTCCTGAACCTCGTCGTCCTCCTCCTCCTCCTCGTAAGAGGGTACCTGTAACACCCCTATGTAATAGCCACCATGATCAGCTGTTAATAATGCCAAGTCATATCATATGCAGTGATTAAACATAGTGGTTAACCAAAGTAAATCAACTCCATTTTTAAAATCAACTTAAATTCATAAGTGAAATATAAGGTTGACCAAACTCTGCTGGAGAAATGTTATTTAATTAGCAAATAATCCAGTGGTCATCGCAAAATCATAACCAACATTTTTGGAATATGATTGATGAGTCAAACAAGATGAAACAGCATCCAAAACAGCAATATTAATTCATTTAAAATCATTGCAGATTCAAATGAACTCCAAAACTGTCCAAACCACTTTTTGGTGAGAGCTAATATTGCATTGCATTATTTGGGCCAACTCCCACATTTTTCGAAAGTGCACAAGTGCCCTAAACATTTTGAAACAGAAAAGGATAAAAGAAAATGGAGAAGCTAAAACAGAAAATCAAAAGCGGGACACTGTGCACTGGGCCTTAGTGCACAGTGCCCCGAGTCGCGGCCCAGCAGGCCCACCTCGTCTCCCTCCTCCCCGTGTCGTCCCCGCCGTGGCCGCGCGCGCGCGCGCCAGTCGGCCGGCGACACCGCGGCGCCACCGACGCTACAGGGAGGAGGAGGAGATAAGGCCGGAGCCACTCGACCCCCTGGCTTCCCCTGGCATTCCCCATCTCTCTCCCTCGCTCGCTCTGCCTCCTTCCTCCTCAGATCCGAGGCGTCCGAGCGCCACCGCCGCCGTTCTCGTTCGTCCCCGCGGCCACCGAGCCCTGCCTGCCGCTCTGCCATGTCCTGCGCCATCGCCATGGACTGCCACGGCCTTGGGCGCCGTTGATTGGGGCCGAGGAGCTCCACGTTGCGCGGATCGAGCCGCGCCCCTCTTCTGCATCTCCGGCGCGGTTCCGGCGACCTCGACCCCTGCAGCTCCTAATCCTCACACGGGCCACCTTGCGCCGCTCGGTGAGCTTCCAGCCTTTCTCTCCTATTCATTGCGCTGCCCGCCGTCGCCTGTAGCTAGCAGCCGGCGACGCCGTGAGCCCGACGCCGCGGTTCGCCTCGCCACCGTGGCCATGGCCCCTGTCGTGCTCGTTTGAGCACGGCATCCTGTTCCTACTGCTTCCAGGAGTCGAACACGCCCGCGCACACGCTCTCCCGTACCCCCTAGCTAATGATTCGTCGAAGCCCGAACTCCGACGACCGCTCCACCGCTCGCCGCCGTCACTAGAGGCCGTGTTCGGTCGAACTACCACCGTAGTTAGATGCGCGGGCGAGAGACCGATCGAACGCAAGTGGTTGCGGGCGATTTGACGCAGCGTAGCGGATTTCCGGGCAGCTCCGGCGAACTTCCGCCGCTGGGAAGGTCGCCGGCGCGTCTCCGGTCGCCGCGCTGGCGTGGCACCCACGTGGCACCACCTGGGTCACTGACCCGTGGGTCCCAGGGACCCGGCCGGCCAGTTGACCAGTCAGCCTTGCTGACTGGACCGGCCCAGCCGCTGACAGGCGGGCCCCACCTTCCTGTTTAATTAGTTAAAACAAATTAGAAATAAAAATAAACTAATTAACCTAATGTCTCACTGACATGTGGGGTCCACCCCCCTAATTAATCCTAGTAATTAAACTAATTCGCTGGATAAAGAAACAGAGGCTGACATGTGGGTCCCACTGGACCCACATGTCAGGTTTGACTGGTCAACCGTCCTGTTGACTTGCTGACGTCAGCAGCGCGTCATGCTGACGTCATAATTCATTTTCTGTTAAATAAAATAATTCCAGAAATTCAAATAATCTTTAAAAATTAATAACTTTTAAACCGTAGCTCGGATCGAAAAAGTTAAAACATGAAAGTTGCTCAGAACGACGAGACGAGTCTGATCGTGCCGTCTGTTTCTCCATCGGAACCTCCTACGTAGAAGAATTCCTAACTCCGGACCCGAATCCGGTAGATGAATAGTGCACACACGTCGGATATTAAATCCCAGAATAATTCTAAAAATAACTAAAATGACTTAGATGCATAATTAGGCAACCCTGCACTGCATCATAGCATCACACGCACCGTATTGCATCTCTTTGCATTATGTTTACCTGTTTCTTCCCCCTCTTCTCTCTCGATAGACCCCGATGTTGACGTAGCTCCCGAGGCAGACGCCGCACAGGAGTACGACTACGTCCCCGACGATACTACTGAAGACCTTGCCCTTGCCCCCGAGCAAACAGGCAAGCACCCCCATTTTGAGCATGCCTATATCGCCTATTCCCTTCTCTCTTATGCTTGCATTAGAACTGCTACTGCTACTGTTTTCCTATATCTGCTGCATAGCCTGATTATTGTACCCTGCTTTGTTACCTTACTGGTTATCCTAGACTGATTATTATAGGCTGGGTAGAGACACGACAGAGACCTCCACTTGATCCCGACTGCCCTGCTGGATATCAAAAGACCCGATCATCGGGATTGAGGACCAGACCCTGGCACCGCACATCACTACCCCTTAGTTGCCGACACTGCTGGGTTACCGTCGAGTGCCGAGGGTGATACCTCGTTAGCACTTCTGATGTTGACCTTGTAGGTTAGTTACTCGGTCATGGTAAGCGAGGGTGATTCCTCCTACACCACCCCCGATAACGACATCGTCGCGCAACCTCTCAAGTGTGGACCTCGAGGGTGATTCCTCCTTCGTTCACCTTGATGATAACATCGAGCGGGAACTCCATCGAGGGTGATTCCTCATGGTTCCCTTCGGTGTCAAACACACAGTTACCTTGGATATTATGACTTGACTATGAACCACGATACTAAAGACGGGTCGGCCCTGAGGGGTACCCACGCGAGCTTATTGCGAAGTGATGTGGAGTCGGGTTGACCTGGATGGTGCCCGCGAGATAACTACGAGGCGTGGCCGGGCATTCTTAGCCCTTGCCACAAGTCCTCGAGACGGGGCGACGGGGTCACATCGATCGTGAGTCTCTGCTCGTTTCCGCGCGCTCCTAATCCACTACGGTTTGGATATTTGATCCGAGGGGCCTCTGGCCCGATAGCACTAACCATCACGTGGGCATAGTATGGGCGTTCTGCGTCGTATACTTCAGCCGGAGCTTAATGGACGTCAGCGACTGATGCGGCACACGCTGGGTTGGACTGGGAACGCAACCGCGCTTGTATAAGGGGTTGCTAGGTCTGCTCACCGGCGGTGCACGTAACGTGCAGGAGTTCCCGGGGCGATGGCCCAAGACCCCTGGGGGCATAGGTTAGTCCGGCGTGCTGACCTCTCTGTTAGGTATTTGGTCGGGTGGCGGCGTGTTGCTTAGCCGAGGCCGGGCATGACCCAGAAAAGTGTGTCCGGCCGGAGTTAAGCGAGCGTGGTGGGTAAGTTGGTGCACCCCTGCAGGGAAGAAACTTCTATCGATAGCCTGTCCTACGGTAACGGACACTCGGAGTTGTATCCCGATCGGTACAACTAGAACATGTGATGAGAATTGGATAGTACGGCTCTGGGATTGCTTTCTCGCAGGGAGTCGAGAAAGGATCTCAGGTCGAGGTTGATGATATTACTACTACTACTTTACATTATGTTCATCTGCTCTCTCCTGATGCTGCAAGACTGTCGAAGATTGTTGAAGATGCTAGTCTTCGATAGGACTAGGCTTTCCCCCTCTACTCTGGCATTTCTGCAGCCCAGTCCACATATACAGCCATTCCTTTGACAATGATGCATATGTAGTGTAGATCCTTGCTTGCTGAGTACTTCGGATGAGTACTCACGTTTGCTTTATTTTCTTTTTCCCCTATTTTCCTTTTGATGCCACCAGACGACGGAGCCCTTGAGCCAGAAGCCCCAGCCGACGACCAGTACTACTATCCGCCTGGCGAGTACTACTACTACGAGGAGCCGTTCGACGACCAGGAGTAGGATCGGAGGGTCCAGGGCAGGAGGCCTACGCCTTTCGATCGTAGTTTTTTATTTTTACCCCGCCTCTGTGAAGGCTTATCTCTCTCTCTGTAATATATCTGTACTCAGATATCTAATGCTTCCGCTGACGCTTGTATGCCATCGAGCTATGTATTCGAGCCCTCGAGGCCTTGGCTTGTAATATTAGGCTTGTATGACTTTATTTTATGTTTTAGAGTTGTGTTGTGATATCTTCAAGTGAGTCCTTAGGCTTGATCGTGCGCATTTGCGTGTATGGTTAGTGCACGATTAAGCCGGGGTCGTCACAGGTTGGTATCAGAGCCGACTGCCTCTAGGAGATCCCCCTTTCCAATTCCTCGGCCGAAGTTGAGTCTAGTGGTCAAAAATTGTTTTACTAACTTGGCTGTGTGGCTTACGGGCCCACGTCGCCAACTGGGTGGTATTAGGATCTTTTATTCCTCGATCTTTACTCTGGGATTCTAATCTCTCATCTATTCGGGTTTAATAAAATTTACTAACACCGACATTTAGGATCTCGTTAATTCTATCCACCCGGAGAACTGGATTCAGTGCGATTTCCCTGTCATTGATCTGATTAGTCTGATAATCATTTCCTTTCCATTGTTTTGTTTAACCTTTCCTTTTGAGATCGGTTATATTTCTCAATGTTTACGACAATCCTGAACTTCTTATTTCAGATGGATCGACTGTTTCCCCCTCGTCCTACGACGCAGCTCGTGCTTCGCACCTTGCTCGAGACGTCCCTGGGTTTCCAGCTGTTCTGATCGCCTCTTGATCAGGCTGGGATACCGTGGTGCCCCGAGTACATGGTCTATGAGGTTTTCGTGAGTTCAAACCAGGAGCAGTACTATGCTGATGTTCGCATCTACGATCAGCAGGATAACTCTGACACTGAGCTTCACCGTTTTCACGGTATCGGCGTGACGATTGAGATGGCAGTACATGATGCCGCCTACTCTGCTGTCGCACGTCTCCGAGGAGAGCACAGTGCTAACTTGGATGATACTGTGTTTCGGTACATTCCGTATGCACCTGTTGGAGATGCTACTGGATTTTACACAGCTATCTGTGCCCCGTACGAGCCTCGTCGCTATGATCAGCGAGTTCTGATCCACTATGCTCAGGCTTTGGATCGCACTGTTCGTGCACTTGCTGTTGAGTTGTTTGCCACTCGAGCACGCTACTACGAGGCTATGACACAGTTGCTACCAGCTGTTCGTGCAGGGATGCATCTGGAGTACATTCTTTACCCGAGCAGGACTGAGATGCCATCAGGGATCGTCTGGCCTGCTGTGGGAGGTCACACGCCTGCACATGGACCTCTTCTTTCTTCTCGAGACCGGGTTCTGCATCAGAGTGCCCATGGAGCGCAGGATCCTTCTGCGACGAACGTCCATCGTCCGCACTTGCAGTTACCCCGTTTCAGTGGTTTTCTCCGACGCTGATGTAGCCCTTGCTATGTCCCGTTGTGTACTTCCTTACCGCGTGCCTGCGCGCCGCCTAGCATGTCTAGCTTTTCAATTTGCGCCGTTATGCTGCCCGAATGTAACCAACTATGCATGGATCTGTACGTCTTAATGACTACTTCTAGCATCTATTGCACTCTTTCAATAATGTCGATTTACCTCATGTTTATTGTTAAACACTTGCATAAGCTATCGCTGAAATACCCCTGTTGGAATAGCAGGATGGCTGACAACAACCCGCCACCGCCGCCACCACCTGATTACATGGCAGCGATGATGCAACAGTTTGAACTCAACCGCCAGTTTATGACGGGGATTATGCAGCAATTCCCTCGTCCTGATGCTAATCAGCAGCAACCATCCATTACCTTACCAGAGTTCATGAGGCTCAGTCCATCGTTTTTCCGCAACACAGTCAACCCACTGGATGCAGATGACTGGCTGCGTGATATCTCTCATGAGATGGAGTCTGCTAGTGTCGCCGAAATTAACTATGTCACTTTTGCGACATATCTTCTTAAGGGTCCCGCAGCCCAATGGTGGGCCACTCACCGACAGACTCTGCCGCCTGGTACTGTCGTCACCTGGGCAGAGTTCAAGATTGCTTTCTGTGCCCGCTACATTCCTCTAGCTATCATAGCTAGGAAGAAGGCTGAGTTCCGTAGCCTTGTCCAAGGAAACAAGACTGTGGAAGTCTATCAGCGCGAGTTTCTAGACTTATCTCGTTACGCTGAAGAGGACATTCCTACTGATGAACGCAGACAGGAGAAGTTTCGTGAAGGACTGCACCATGACATTCAGTTAGCCCTTCTTGTTCAAGATTATCCTGATTTCGCCACCTTGGTGAATAAGGCCATCATGGTTGAAACTGGACTTAAGAAGCACAAGGAAGCGTCCAGACGCACCCGTGAGTCGGGCTCATCTTCGGGCTCGTCTTCCCAGAAGCGACGCATCTGGTTTCCCAAAGGCATGTTCCGTTCAGCAGCTCCTGCGAACAGACCTTCTTATGCTGCACCACGACTGCCACCTCCACCACCGAGACAGCCTCTGCCAACTCCAGCACCTCGTCCTGACAGCGGACTATGCTTCAAGTGTGGCAAGCCAGGTCACCGTGCTAGAGACTGTTCTCAGAATCAGAATCAACTAGCTCTCCCTTCTGCTGGACGTGGAATTGGCCGTGGTATTCCTCAGCAGCGCAACAATAATGCCAGACCTTCTTATGGTCGTGGGCAGTACTACCACGTCAACATGTCTGAAGCTCCAAATCAACCAGATACTGTGATGGGTACACTTCTCGTTAATTCAGTACCTGCATCCGTTTTATTTGATTCAGGAGCATCGCATTCATTTATGTCGGATAAATTCGCACTCATGCATGAAGTTAAATGTGATATACTACCCCAAAAGATACGAGTAAATACTCCCGCAGGACACTGTCAAACCTCCTTGGTTAGCCCTGATGTTGTGATTAATATCGAAGGGTTAGAGTTCCGAGCATCCCCCATTATTCTCAACTCCTCTGGTATTGATCTTATTTTGGGAATGGATTGGTTGAAGGCCCACTACGCCTCAATCAACTGTGCCACTAAAGTGGTACACCTTCTACATCCCTCGAACGAGATAGTGAACTATCAAGCTCACCTTACCCAGAACGCTGAGGCTCAAATTTATGCCTTGAACGCGTTGAATGCTTCTCCACTTGATGGGATCGAGAATATCCCAGTGGTCTGTGACTTCCCAGATGTTTTTCCAGAAGAACTTCCAGGAATACCCCCTGCTAGAGCTGTCGAGTTTGTCATCGACTTGAAGCCTGGCACCACTCCTATTGCGAAGCGTCCATACAAGATGCCCCCGCACCATCTTACTGAGCTTAAGGAAGAAATCGACAAATCACTTAAGAAGGGTTTCATTCGCCCCAGTTCCTCTGCATGGGGAGCACCGTCTCTTTTCGTCAAGAAGAAAGATGGAACGAATAGGTTGGTCCAAGATTATCGTCCTATCAATCAGGCAAACATTCAGAATAAATATCCACTTCCCCGGATCAACGATTTATATGATCAACTCGCTGGATCTTCAGTGTTCTCTAAACTCGACTTGAGGTTGGGTTATCACCAGATCCGTGTTCGCGAAGAGGATATTCCGAAGACTGCATTCGTTACTCGTTATGGCTCATACGAGTACACCGTCATGTCATTTGGTCTGACAAATGCTCCCGCTACCTTCTCCCGCTTAATGAATTATATATTCATGGACTACCTCGACAAATTCGTCGTGGTATATCTGGATGATATTCTGGTTTATTCGAAGAACAAAGAAGAACATGCTGAGCACCTTCGACTAGTTCTGGAGAGACTTCGAGAGCACCAATTATATGCCAAGTTCTCTAAATGCGAATTCTGGCTTCCTGAAGTGACCTACCTTGGACATGTGATTTCCAAGGACGGTATTGCCGTTAACCCGGAGCGTGTTCAGGCTATCCTTGACTGGACTCCTCCGAAGAATGCCAAGCAGGTCCGAAGCTTTCTCGGTCTAGCCAGCTATTGTCGCCGATTCGTCGAGAACTTCTCCAAGATCGCCAAGCCCCTGACTAATCTGCTCCACAAAGGCGTTAAGTTTGAGTGGACCGACAAGTGTCAGGAAAGTTTCCAAACCCTCAAGGACAAGCTCACTTCTGCTCCAGTGCTTGCTCCTCCTGATTCTCGCAAGGACTTTGTCATATATTGCGACGCCTCTCGTCAGGGATTAGGCTGCGTCCTAATGCAAGAGCGGAGAGTAATTGCATATGCTTCACGTCAATTGCGTCCACATGAAGAGAATTATCCAGTGCATGATCTTGAACTTGCAGCAGTGATGTATGCATTGAAGTTATGGCGACACTACCTTCTGGGTAATCGGTGTGAAATTTATACCGATCACCAAAGTCTGAAATACTTATTCACTCAACCGGATCTTAATCTCCGACAACAACGATGGTTAGAAGCTATTGCGGATTATGACTACGGTATTTCTTATACCCCGGGCAAAGCTAATGTAATGGCCGATGCCCTGAGTCGCAAGTCATATTGCAACAACCTCATGGTTAGGCAAGCTCAACCTCGTCTTCACGCAGAACTGACTCAGCTGAATCTGCGAATTGTTCCCCAGGGTTCTCTTAATAACCTTGTGGTACAGCCAGACCTTCTGAAGGCTGTTAAAGAAGCGCAAGCCAAAGATGCTGAAATTGACTTGATGAAGAAGGAGCTTCACCTTGCTAAGTATCGGGATTTCTCAGTTGCTGAAGATGGTACATTATATTTCAGAGACCGCATCATAGTACCTCGCTTCGAGCTGATGACTGACAAAGTCATGAAGGAGGCCCATGATACACCGCTGTCTATCCATCCGGGTAGTACCAAGATGTATCGAGATCTTCGTCAAAGGTACTGGTGGTCTAGGATGAAGCAGGATATTGCTCGTTATGTTGCCGAGTGTGACGTTTGTCGTCGCGTGAAGGCAGAACATCAGAAACCTGCTGGAATTCTGCAACCGCTCCCTATTCCTCTATGGAAGTGGGATAAAGTGCAAATGGACTTCATCACTGGTCTTCCCAAGTCTCAGAAGGGTCACGATGCCATTCTTGTCGTCGTCGACCAACTCTCCAAGGTTGCTCATTTCCTACCTGTTAAGGAGACTATCACCGCTAGCCAGCTAGCAGAACTGTACATTGCCAGAATTGTTTCACTCCATGGTATTCCCAAGGAAATCAGTTCAGACCGTGGCAGTATTTTCACTGGCCATTTCTGGGAAAGTTTCCAAAAAGCAATGGGAACTCATATTACCTGGAGTTCAGCTTATCATCCCCAATCTCAAGGCCAAGTTGAGCGCGTTAATCAAGTGCTTGAAGACATGCTTCGAGCCTGTCTTATATCCTTCGATAAGAAATGGGAGGAATCTCTCCCGTATGCCGAGTTCTCTTATAACAACAGTTATCAAGCCAGCTTAAAAATGGCCCCATTTGAGGTTCTTTATGGACGTAAATGTCGAACCCCTCTGAATTGGTCAGAAACTGGGGAACGACCTCTTGTTGGACCGGACATCATTCAGCATGCCGAAGAACAAGTCCGAATTGTCCGGGAGAATCTCAAAGCAGCTCAAGACCGTCAGAAGAGTAATTATGATCGCAAGCGATGGGGTGTGATCTATCAACCTGGTGATCAAGCTTATCTTCGCGTCACTCCAATGAAGGGCACCCGTCGTTTCGGAATCAAGGGCAAGCTAGCTCCTCGCTACATTGGTCCTTTCCGTATCATGGCTAGACGTGGACAGGTGGCATATCAATTGGAGTTGCCACCGCAACTCTCCCATATTCATGATGTCTTCCACGTGTCGCAACTCCGTAAGTGCTTCAAGGAATCCCCGCACCGTGCAGTGGATCATGAGATGCTCGAGCTACAAGATGATCTTTCCTATAAGGAGCATCCGATCCGCATCCTCGACGAAGCTGAGCGTCGTACTCGTCAGAAGACGACCAAGTTCCTAAAAGTGCAATGGTCTAATCATACTGAAGATGAAGCCACTTGGGAACGCGAGGATCATCTTCGGGAAAAATATCCCGGACTCTTTCCTTCTACCTCCTAAATTCTCGGGACGAGAATTTCTTTTAGTGGAGGAGAACTTGTAACACCCCTATGTAATAGCCACCATGATCAGCTGTTAATAATGCCAAGTCATATCATATGCAGTGATTAAACATAGTGGTTAACCAAAGTAAATCAACTCCATTTTTAAAATCAACTTAAATTCATAAGTGAAATATAAGGTTGACCAAACTCTGCTGGAGAAATGTTATTTAATTAGCAAATAATCCAGTGGTCATGGCAAAATCATAACCAACATTTTTGGAATATGATTGATGAGTCAAACAAGATGAAACAGCATCCAAAACAGCAATATTAATTCATTTAAAATCATTGCAGATTCAAATGAACTCCAAAACTGTCCAAACCACTTTTTGGTGAGAGCTAATATTGCATTGCATTATTTGGGCCAACTCCCACATTTTTCGAAAGTGCACAAGTGCCCTAAACATTTTGAAACAGAAAAGGATAAAAGAAAATGGAGAAGCTAAAACAGAAAATCAAAAGCGGGACACTGTGCACTGGGCCTTAGTGCACACTGCCCCGAGTCGCGGCCCAGCAGGCCCACCTCGTCTCCCTCCTCCCCGTGTCGTCCCCGCCGTGGCCGCGCGCGCGCGCGCCAGTCGGCCGGCGACACCGCGGCGCCACCGACGCTACAGGGAGGAGGAGGAGATAAGGCCGGAGCCACTCGACCCCCTGGCTTCCCCTGGCATTCCCCATCTCTCTCCCTCGCTCGCTCTGCCTCCTTCCTCCTCAGATCCGAGGCGTCCGAGCGCCACCGCCGCCGTTCTCGTTCGTCCCCGCGGCCACCGAGCCCTGCCTGCCGCTCTGCCATGTCCTGCGCCATCGCCATGGACTGCCACGGCCTTGGGCGCCGTTGATTGGGGCCGAGGAGCTCCACGTTGCGCGGATCGAGCCGCGCCCCTCTTCTGCATCTCCGGCGCGGTTCCGGCGACCTCGACCCCTGCAGCTCCTAATCCTCACACGGGCCACCTTGCGCCGCTCGGTGAGCTTCCAGCCTTTCTCTCCTATTCATTGCGCTGCCCGCCGTCGCCTGTAGCTAGCAGCCGGCGACGCCGTGAGCCCGACGCCGCTGTTCGCCTCGCCGCCGTGGCCATGGCCCCTGTCGTCCTCGTTTGAGCACGGCATCCTGTTCCTACTGCTTCCAGGAGTTGAACACGCCCGCGCACACGCTCTCCCGTACCCCCTAGCTAAGGATTCGTCGAAGCCCGAACTCCGGCGACCGCTCGCCGCCGTCACTAGAGGCCGTGTTCGGTCGAACTACCACCGTAGTTAGATGCGCGGGCGAGAGACCGATCGAACGCAAGTGGTTGCGGGCGATTTGACGCAGCGTAGCGGATTTCCGGGCAGCTCCGGCGAACTTCCGCCGCTGGGAAGGTCGCCGGCGCGTCTCCGGTCGCCGCGCTGGCGTGGCACCCACGTGGCACCACCTGGGTCACTGACCCGTGGGTCCCAGGGGCCCGGCCGGCCAGTTGACCAGTCAGCCTTGCTGACTGGACCGGCCCAGCCGCTGACAGGCGGGCCCCACCTTCCTGTTTAATTAGTTAAAACAAATTAGAAATAAAAATAAACTAATTAACCTAATGTCTCACTGACATGTGGGGTCCACCCCCCTAATTAATCCTGGTAATTAAACTAATTCGCTGGATAAAGAAACAGAGGCTGACATGTGGGTCCCACTGGACCCACATGTCAGGTTTGACTGGTCAACCGTCCTGTTGACTTGCTGACGTCAGCAGCGCGTCATGCTGACGTCATAATTCATTTTCTGTTAAATAAAATAATTCCAGAAATTCAAATAATCTTTAAAAATTAATAACTTTTAAACCGTAGCTCGGATCGAAAAAGTTAAAACATGAAAGTTGCTCAGAACGACGAGACGAGTCTGATCGTGCCGTCTGTTTCTCCATCGGAACCTCCTACGTAGAAGAACTCCTAACTCCGGACCCGAATCCGGCAGATGAATAGTGCACACACGTCGGATATTAAATCCCAGAATAATTCTAAAAATAACTAAAATGACTTAGATGCATAATTAGGCAACCCTGCACTGCATCATAGCATCACACGCACCGTATTGCATCTGTTTGCATTATGTTTACCTGTTTCTTCCCCCTCTTCTCTCTCGATAGACCCCGACGTTGACGTAGCTCCCGAGGCAGACGCCGCACAGGAGTACGACTACGTCCCCGACGATACTACTGAAGACCTTGCCCTTGCCCCCGAGCAAACAGGCAAGCACCCCCATTTTGAGCATGCCTATATCGCCTATTCCCTTCTCTCTTATGCTTGCATTAGAACTGCTACTGCTACTGTTTTCCTATATCTGCTGCATAGCCTGATTATTGTACCCTGCTTTGTTACCTTACTGGTTATCCTAGACTGATTATTATAGGCTGGGTAGAGACACGACAGAGACCTCCACTTGATCCCGACTGCCCTGCTGGATATCAGAAGACCCGATCATCGGGATTGAGGACCAGACCCTGGCACCGCACATCACTACCCCTTAGTTGCCGACACTGCTGGGTTACCGTCGAGTGCCGAGGGTGATACCTCGTTACCACTTCTGATGTTGACCTTGTAGGTTAGTTACTCGGTCATGGTAAGCGAGGGTGATTCCTCCTACACCACCCCCGATAACGACATCGTCGCGCAACCTCTCAAGTGTGGACCTCGAGGGTGATTCCTCCTTCGTTCACCTTGATGATAACATCGAGCGGGAACTCCATCGAGGGTGATTCCTCATGGTTCCCTTCGGTGTCAAACACACAGTTACCTTGGATATTATGACTTGACTATGAACCACGATACTAAAGACGGGTCGGCCCTGAGGGGTACCCGCGCGAGCTTATTGCGAAGTGATGTGGAGTCGGGTTGACCTGGATGGTGCCCGCGAGATAAC